>OU823244.1:16260000-17510000 GCA_917490735.1 Dryobotodes eremita
AAAGTTGTTTACAATTATGTGTAGACTCACCCTCTTGAAGGATGCAGGTGAGTAAATCGCCACCCTGTATGTTTGGCTTCCCAAAATGCTTCTTTATGCTTTCTAATTCAAATTCAAAATCATTTATTTGCAAATATGGGTAAACATTATGCAGATGTAATAAATGTAATATTTGTATTACACAGTCTTGGTATCACCAAATTTTACCTTTCAGCATGCAAAGTACATAGAAAGAAAACACAAAAAAAATAAAACAAAACTAAATAAAATTAAGAATCGGATAAATAAAACTAGTTTAAAAATAAAGTATTAAAATAAATCCTGCAGTTTATCCTGCAAATATTCAGATGCACTGTAATATGCTTTATTTATCAAAATTCTTTTTAGTTTTTTTTAACATATTAGGCGATGATGCCTCCATTAAATATTTAGGAAGGGAGCCATGCAAAATATACTATTATTTAATAAAGTTGTTGTATTATTAGGACAAAAAAAATACAAAGTTGCATTCGCGTGTAATATTCTTTTCGAATAATTTCATCATGGAATTTATTTACCTACTCAAGGATTCATAATGTAAGCTAAAACTGTAATGCCAAGTTACCCTTTCCTTTGTTCAAATGTAAGGATAGATGACATCAGTTACTTTTAATGTTCAGCATTTAGGTTCCTAACATCATACATTTCATGTCTAGACAAATATTTTAACATTAGTACCACGATATTTTTGTCTTTGTTGTTTCAAATAATAAATATATAAGTCAGTAGTAACCAATTCAATAAAATCGAAGGCTCAATAATAATGTCTTCGTCAACTTTTTATCATAGAAAATGTCTGATAATGTAGTCCTATTTAGTTCTAGTGAGTACCAGAAGGGTAATAATTAACGTTATGTCGACATCTATCAATAAATTCCGTCTATTGCAGTCCACTACTGGACCTGGTCTTCCAAATCTAGTCTGTCCCATCCTGTGCCTTTTGAAGATCGTCAGCCTCAGTATGTAGCTGAGTGACGTCACGTGCTGATCTTTTGAAGGTCGTCAACCCGTCTAGCTGAGGGACGTCACGTGCTGATCTTTTCAAGGTCGTCAGCCCATCTATCTGAGGGACGTCACGTGCTGATATTTTGAAGGTGATCAGCCCAGCTAGCTGAGGGTTATCACATGCTGATCTTGTGAAGGTCGTCAGTCCATCTAGCTGAGGAACGTCACGTGCTGATCTTTTCAAGGCCGTCAGTCCATCTATCTGAGGGACGTTACGTGCTGATATTTTGAAGGTCGTCAGCCCATCTAGCTGAGGGACGTCACTTGCTGATCTTTTCAAGGTCGTCAGCCCATCTATCTGAGGGACGTCACGTGCTGATATTTTGAAGGTCATCAGCCCAGCTAGCTGAGGATCATCACATGCTGATCTTTTGAAAGTCGTCAACCCATCTAGCTGAGTGACGTCACTCGCGTCCGTGCTGATTTTTTTAAGGTTATTAGCCCACCTTGCTGAGGGACGTCACGTGCTGACCTTTTGAAGTTCGTCAGCCCATCTAACTGAGGGACGTCACGTGCTGATCTTTCTTAATTATCAAGTGGAGACCGTGTTTCGGTGGACACCTCTGGAGGAATCCTCTTGTCTTTCGACAAACATAGCGGGCCCACTTCAGTTTATAGTTTAATAGCATTTTTATCCATACTAATCCCTACATATAATCCTGTGCGAGTCTCAATAAATACTTTTTCTTTCTTTCTTTTCTTTATAATATTATACATATAGTATATGCGAAATTATATAATTATCTCTGTCTGTCTGTCTGTCTGTTATCTTTTCACCACCAAACCGGTCGATTCTAGAACAATCTCAGAATCTCAGTTCAGCTGACGATCGTTATGAAATTTGACAGATGAAATCGTTATGAAATCTGGCACCTAGCGAAGGATATAGGCTGCTTTTCATCCAGGATATTTGTATAAAAATCATGAAATACAAATTAGACACAGACGAAGTCGCGAGCAAAAGCTAGTGTAAATAATATCTACTTAACAAAAATCTATATATATATATATATATATATATATATATATAAATTCATTAATTCATTCATTCGGTCACTGACAGACAACGCAAACCCTAAACAGCTGGGTCTGGAAGTACGAAACTTTGTGCAGGAGTTCCTAATATAACGAAGGTAAGCAAAGGAAGGTTTTGCAAAATTCCTAAATATGGAATGAAAGTTTCTATGGAAGTTCGTTATTTCTGCCGTTGGGAAATCCCATCGGATGCAGGGCTTGTAAATAAGAAATGCTAACCTGCCAGTCTCCCAAGGTCTTGTAGCTGGCTGCAGGAAAGGCGCTGGTCTTCCACCAGAGATTCCACCGCTCCTCCAAACCGCTGTGGTATCCGGGGTACATTCGCCATCCACGCTCTGCACACACCTAATAAAAGAGTCCACGAAATAAAATTATGGTGAATCAATTAAATTCAGAATTAATGACGTTTGCATTGAAAACTTTTGGTCCGTGTATCGTTTACCAGAAGTTTGATTGAGATGGTCTTATATCTTGTTCCACCAAATATATTTGTAGCGCAAACTTAAATCTTTGTTTCTAAAATGATCGATCTTTGAACCTTATTATAAGTTTAAGGAAACACATTTGTTCAGGACGGCATGATTCGGCGCAGCTGGGCGGGAAAATATATATTCAATTTTGCCGCTCGGCTGAGCCGAATCGTACCGAATCATGCTGACCCAAACCAGTGTGGAGCCCGCCTTAGGGCCCGATCACACGTATCACAACCACAACCACACCAACGACAACATGTGGTCTGGCGCTAATTTCTATGAAAATGAACAGTCTATTCACATGGACCACATTAAAATTTGGCCATCAGAGTCAACGCTGTGGGCGATAACCACACCAAGTTCACAACGCAACCACATCGCAAACACGAGTCGATCTGTCTGTCTTTAAACCTAGCCACAACGTACTATCGCAACGACTAGCAACAACGCAACCACGTCGAAATTTTGTAGTTAAGTACCGGAACGCAACTGCCAGAAGCTGCAGCGACACTATTTACACATACGCTACCACTGCTGGCCCACATTTTGTCGCTGCGATTCGGTGTGGTTGTGGTACGTGTGATCGGGCCTTAGTCAGAGTAATGTCAAAAGACGTGTTTATTTTGTGAAGTATTTTCTCTAAAACAGTCATCATTTGTCTATCATTAAAATTTGACCTCCTCGATCCCTTGGGTAAGAAAATTAAATATTGGTATTTCCTTATTTAATACATTATCCGGTTACGTCATGGATTTGGATTTAAGTTGTACTGCCTTAAAATTAACTCACAAGGCGCCATTACGGGTTCATAAGAGCAGAGCTATAACGAATATCATTGACTCCGTTTTGAGCACTTTTGACCCCTGTACGTAGTGCATAATATGCAAATATGATATTGGTGTATACTAAACGGTGGCAGGGACTTCGACGCGCAAACTGTAACCATGAATTCAGCACATGATTCTAGACCCCCTAGACTAGAAATTTTTCGTCGGTTATCAAAAAACAAATCGGCTGTTTCATAGAAAACTACAATACCTACGCGGTCAAAATATACGGAACGACATTTTTCAAAAAAATTACTGACGGAAAGTTTCAAAGAATCCATGGTAACAGGTTGCGCGTCAATGTCCCTGCCAGCCTGTATAAAGAGGGTGGGATGCTATTTACTGAAACGTTTTCTTGTTTTACAGTAAATATACAAGCTGGAAAAAGCCCACTGCTGGACGAAAGCCTCTTCCATAGATTTCTTAACTGAGTTCAGAAGAGCTCAGTTCTATGTCTGCGTCCGACGAAAATGACCGTACCACCGTGCGTTCAAACATAGGTACTGATATCTACTGTATGTCCTATTGAAGGTCCTATTGAATGTTCATCGCACGATGAAATCGCATCGCATCATCGCGCGAGCGATGACAATAAGACGGCGCCTAAGGCCGCGTCCTAAACAATGCGATCGTCGCGCGAGTATGCGATCGTCGCCCAAGTATGCGATCGTCGCGTTAATTTTGTTCGGCGAGCCCAAACTCGTGGTCGCGTCGACAGAGGGTGCCTTCGGGTTTTCCGAATAAATGAGTAACATAATTATGAACGCAAAGATATTCTTGGTTAGGGCGCAGTATAAGCGTCTCTTTATCATAGTAATTTTATTTTTGACCCTCGACACATCCAACATCTGTTCACCCGGCTATCACGGCATAGACATTTGACTTGGTGGAAGGATCTACCTATACAGCCCGGTTGGTACCACCCTCTCAATAAAGTCAAGCAAGCAGTTTACTGTGTTCCGTTATTTGTATGTGATGTGAGAGCAAGAAACAACCGTTGTTTCTTGCTCTCACAAGAAACAACGGTTGATACCACTCTCTCAGTAAAGTGAAGCAAGCAGTTTACTGTATCTTGTCGTGTATGTGAGAGCACAAGGGGTATAGTATGGTCCCGAAAGTCCCTATATAATCTCTGTGTAATTCAACTTGCATTGCTCAAATTGCTGATGTAGGTTACATATCTACCAATCTTACAATGGAACTGGGTTGGCTACACATGTCGCATTCCGAAGGAGCAACGCAGTAGGTCCGCAGGAGATGGCGGAACGAGTTCGACTCTTTTCTTAAAGATGGACCGCATAGATAGCGATAAGTTGAAAGAAGGAAGGGGGGGATTTGCCCTGCAGTGGAACACAAACGGCAACTTGCATTCGTGTGCTCCATCGTAGACCCTGTCTGATTACCATTAGTTGTACTGTGATGTGACAGTGAGTGTCAAACAATTACAATAAAACGAAAGAGGAAAAAGAAATACACAAAAGGAAATAGAAATTAAGAGGAAATTATAGATGTAATATTAATTAATAAGTCATAAATAACGTTACAAATAAACTGTTCTCTACCAGTAGAGTACCTATAAATTCTTAATTTACGAACTACATCGCAGTCAGAGAAGCAACATGCACTAAACTCATGCAAAGACTTTTTTTATTTATCATTCATTATTAACGATTAAATAGTAGATATCGACTACTTAGCCGTTTTGTCCCATAATTACATTAAAACCAGGTAATTACGCCTATAAATATTGAAAATTATCTAACTCAATATAAAATACCTACGAGCATGGTAAAAATTTTCAATTCAACTTTATACCTTTACTTTTGAGTTGAGCTGCACGATTACTGACAAATGCGTGCACTGACTGGACAGGTCCACTCAAACCATTTCAGACACAAATCTACATGGTCTTCACATGATCTGACCAAGATTATGTCTGGACTTTAAAAGAGACTGTGACCTCTGAGTTTATTTCGGCCTTTCTTCTCAGAGTACTCAGATAGGAAACGCCGACCTCATCTAGTTCTTAAAATATGATTTACCAGTAAAAGTGTTTGTACAAACCTACTTAGAGAAATAAAATAATTTATCTTTCATCATTTATATATCCAGTCAGTAGGTATTTATATAAAACTGCATCCATGCATAACGTTAACGTTAAACTTGTGAGCCAGTTTACGACTGAATAATTAATTGTGTCAATGAAATAATAGCGTGTTATTAACTAATTATAGCTCTTACACTATGCTGAACTTAATGTTAAACGAAGGTTTTATAGTTTATAGTCTAGGAGTGAACTAGAAAAGATGGATGGATTGAGTGAGGAATGATAATTATGAAAAATAAGGGAATTAATGATAGCGTGACGGCTGATAGGGGAGAATGGAAGGAGAAAACGTGTTGTGCAGACCCCAAGTATTATATATGGGATGACGATAGAGAGATGATAATGAGTCATGCGAATGTATGTGTATATATTCAATACAATGTCAATTGTTTTATGAATAAATGAAATGAAATTAATGAAATGTCTAGGACTAAACTATTTACTTAAATAGAAGTTAATATGCAATTTTCGTCAACTTTTATTTATCAACAACTTATTGATGAGTATCACACACTAATAATACTAATTATAAATGCTCCTTGAATAAAACAATGTACTACTCGTTCTATTTAATGACTAGTTATTTGTTAGATGATAACTTGTAAATCATTACTACTCATATCTACTGTACAGAAGTCATCTAATTAACTACGTGTTTCCTAACAAGTTCTATGTTGTACCTTGACCAGCAGGCCGGGTCCAGATCCGCTCTCATTGAGTCTGAACACAAAAGGCTCGTCATCATCGAAGCTGCTGTCCATTCTTCAGCACAGCCCTAGAAACATGCCTTTTTTATTTTTCAAAATTGGACACTACACGATCCATCGGGAACAATTCCAACTTTATTCATATCAGTCGAGATACATCTTCGCCTTCAATGGAAAATACTCGTGTATGTGAACGCGTGAATCGCGTGTCAGCTTATCATTGCAATCGTAATATTGGCTGGAGTAGAGATATCGTTCGAGACACGTTTATGTTACGTTCGCTCGGCGAGCTTTCGGTTCGACGCGGGTCGACTGGCGTACTCCACCGCCCACCCTATACTGTCTCCGATTCTCCGAGTTTGTTACGTTGCAAGCTGATGCCCAACCCCCCAGTGATTTATTAACCCCCGTTCGTGACACGAGCCTCCTGTAAAAAGCAACGTAACAACGGTAATGCATTTTGTTAGTCTAATGACGCGTCGCTTTTTATATTTAATCGAACAAGTTCGGCAAAGTTGAATAACATTTTTGATGAATACGACGCGGTGGTTGTATTTTTATACGGTTGCGAACGACTGAATTTCATGAGATATTTGATTGAATTATGTTTATGGGGATGTTTTGTTACATTAAAACCCGAACTCTGAATAAATATCATTAAAAAACTTGGCGTATTATTTCATAAAGAATACGTGATGAGTCTGTCTTGCCTAAGTAGATATTTACTTAGCCATCATCATTAGCTTTCCTTAACTCATGCTAATAAAATAATAATACATTCAGGGGTTTATTCATAAACGTTGCTTAAAGTTAAGTAATGATTAGCGACTGTTTAACCATACATTTTTGACGTTTAAACGTCATTTAACTTTAAGCAACGTTTATGAATAAACCCCTCAGTCTGTCAGTCAGTTTGTTCAGTCTACTTTTATATCTGTAATTTTTATGGTGTACATAATAGAGAGTATTCTATTCTATTCTATTCTATAATAATTTGGTAGTAATTGTGTAATGCTATGTTTTTGTTTTTTTTTAATTATAATTATGTTGTTAGTTTTGTTTTCTTTCTCTAATTTGGTTGTAAGTATATAGTTTAGTTTTTTGGTTTACGTTCTTATCTGTCGCATTAGGGTAAACCCTGTGATAGTTTAAGCAGTTATAAATAAATAATACTAATTAAAACTAATAGCTTTGTTAATCGTGTTACAACTATGAACTTTTCCTTTTACTTGCAAGTTAAAGTTAGTTACTGGCAACTTTCCTAAGACTAGAAGTGCCCACATACTTATTGCCTGCATTACCTTTAATGTCCTATAAACATTTCGATCGCTGAATGAACGTATAAAAGGGCATTTACTCTGTGATTAAATTCTATAAAACTTTAAATTGAAATTCCTGCCGCTTCCTATAACCCAGTTCTATGGCGAACAGTTTGCGTGATACAGGTTGTTACAATATAAAATGCCCTCTTTTAAAACCTACAGGCCGTTGTCAGTTGTCATTCACTTCTGCCTTTGCATAAAAAGGGCAAAATATTTCATTAGTAGTTACTTAGGGTACGGTTGCGGGCTTCAACAAAACTTCCAATTATCTAGATATAACTGGTATTAATATACAAAAAACGATAACAAACGTGTTGATTAAAACATTTTAATTAATTTATCTCATTAACATTGTCAGTATAATGTGCCATTGCAAACCTTTAATGTGCAAAAAATTCGTAATTGATCTAACTAATTAAGAATAATTCCATGTCTATCTTATCTTATTAAATGGTAAGAAATTATATTATTTAAAAAAAAATGGTTACAAATAAAAAACACTTACATTATTACAGTATTTATTAATATAATATTAGTATTTACAGTATAAAATTAAAGTATTTATTAAATTAAAATAATTTATATTTTAGCTATTATTTAAGCTTTTTTTATGATAGAGCTGCAAAAAGATAAGAGAGTTATCATGGCTTCAACGAACGAAACTGAGTAGCACAAGTCATCTCTAAACTTATTAATATTGCAGGTTTTGTACCGGTAACAGGCCAGTCGTAGGTAATCCCGCAGAAGAACCCGCTGTGCTTTTTTTTGTTCCGGGATAATAAACATTAATAAAACAAAAAAGGTAGGTATCCGCAAGGTAATAAGAATACGGAACCTTTTTTTTTTCAGGGGAAACCTTCAAAAGGCACACGACCTCTGGGGATGGAGATCGGGGAGTGTGGGATTTTTACCTCACTAAAACCACCCCGGTGATCACCATCAGCACATAGAGGGGGTCCCGGTTCCTCTTAAAATACCAATTCCGGAACCCCCCCTGTGCAACGCCTGAAAAGCACATCCCTGGGGAGACTGTAAAGGGGCCTCCTCTGAGCCTCGCTATGCGCGGCAGCACGTGACCACTGTGCCGCCGTCTTCCCTGGGGTCACTCAGTGGGCGGACAGAGTCCCCACTCTGTGCGCCTGCGACCCCACCTACCTTGATATGTAAGTGGGTTTCGGCGTATTAGGCACCAAGGCGGTTGCCTCCCCGACGCTTTCTTCTCCGAGCAGGATCAGCCCTCTCCCGATCCCGCTCGGCGGCCTCCTTCTTGACCATCACGGTCTCACAGAAGGATGCTACTTCCTTCCAATTCTCTGTCGCTGCCAGCATAGCTCTCACTACTGCCGGCAGAGACAGGTCTCGCCCAATCCTGGCAACCAGGACCCGCCGCTCGGAGGTCCACGCAGGGCACTCCTCGAGCGTGTGTTGTGCGGAATCTAGGCTACCTCCGCAGTGGTGGCAATTTGCCGTGGCCTCTCGCCCAATTCTGTTCAGGTACTCACCGAAGCAACCATGTCCGGTGAGCACCTGGGTGAGTCTGAAGAATACGAAACCTATACAACGCCCCAAAGCATGAGTTGACCAAGTTCTTGTATTAAATCATCACAAACACAACCCCATAAGTTATGTTGGAGTGTTCATCTTCAGATACACATCGTATACATCTGCACTTCTGAGGACCTAAAAAACGTTATTGATGCTGCGATTGGCATGGCCGCCTACTGGGCACTACTCACATGACATGATTAAATATTTTTACCTGTGGCTTCGACTCGAAACCCTATTATTAACTGCTAAGCTGACTATTATTACTTGACACCATTTGGAAGAATGCCCATCGTGTTAAGGATAACTGGCATATTATAAAAATAACCATAGTTCCTACCATGACCTACTCTACTGCTTTCATCCTTGATAATAAATAGCCAAGGGCATGGTTCAACGGTGAAATCAATAGATAACTGATATAACTATGAATATAGAATACATAACAAAATACAAAATATTTACACATTTGAAAATGATAATCGATTTTCCTCTTATTAAATGTAATGAATTTTTTTAATGGTATTGTGCATAAAGTAGTTGTCTTCCAACGCATACTTTTATAGGGGTATGAGGAACAGGGTGTAAAGCTCACTCACACCTCCATAGAAAAGGGAGGATCCTCCGACCAGACGGGTGTCGTGTCTGGTGGGCAACTGCCCGACGGTTGATGTCGGGATGTTGTATATATGCTAGTTGCGCGGTAAACTCTGATTGCGCGATGCAGGATTTTTGCGTGACGTCAGTCTGACGCGTAGCTCGCATGTTGCGTTGTAGATGCCGCTACATCACTCCCCCCCGGAGACCGGAGGTCGATAGTGGGCTGAGTCGTGTATCTTGCGATGCTTGCCAGGGCCAGGTGAGGTTCCAGTGAGTCGGAACCGGGTGCCGCATAGTTCACGGTGAGTCGGAACTGTCTGCGGTGGTACCCCAGTGAGTCGGGATGGCGCTGCGTTATGCTCCAGTGCGTCGGATGTGGTACAGCGCCGAGTTGAGGCTGACTGCTGGCGTCGACCAGGAGAGGGTTTGAAGGCTCTGCTTGTGGACCGGTCGAGAGTGCAGTGTGCTGTGCCAAGGTTGCTGATGAGGCTGAGGGTGATGACCAGGTATGCGCGGTCGCTGCATGCTGGTGGTCAGGATACCCGTTGAAGCCGTGGGTGCTGGCTGGCTGTGTGACTCGCCGCTCTAAAGCTTGCGGAAGTGATGATGATGACGTCACGCTGAAGTAGTTGCACGAAGGCTGCGCTGACGTTCATATTCGGTGTCACCAGTATAGGGGTATGAGGAACAGGGTGTAAAGCTCACTCACACCTCCATAGAAAAGGGAGGATCCTCCGACCAGACGGGTGTCGTGTCTGGTGGGCAACTGCCCGACGGTTGATGTCGGGATGTTGTATATATGCTAGTTGCGCGGTAAACTCTGATTGCGCGATGCAGGATTTTTGCGTGACGTCAGTCTGACGCGTAGCTCGCATGTTGCGTTGTAGATGCCGCTACACTTTTATGAATAAAATCTATGTGAATGTTTTTTTGCTTGTTACTATATAAGACCTTCAAATATCAGCATATATCTAATATATAAAAATCTCGTGTCACAGTGTTTGCTATCGAACTTCTCCGAAACGGCTTGACTGATTTTTATGTTTTTCTTTGTTTATTTGGTAGGTCTGAGAAGAGGTCGTAAAGTATATTTCATACCGCTGTGGGTGAAACCGCGGGGCGCAGCTAGTATGACTATAATAATAAGATTTTAATACTCTAATAACAACAATCATACTTTGCTGTAGGATTATGACTCGAACTGAAAATATCTACATAAAGAATAAAAAAAAGATTTAATACAGAAGACAAGACGCAGATCTATAAAATTAAATATTGGAACCTGAATTATATTATTTGTCCGGTTTTATACTTATTAAAAACTAGCTAACACGATTACCCGACAGACGTCCTGTGCCATAGAATTCCCATAAAAAATAACTTTCTGTTTTTCTCGAATTTGTCAATTTTCCTGTCAAGTTTTGCAATTTTTTTTTCCCTAAAAACCTTATTCAGCCCTCAAGCCTCGCCTTAGTGAGCACTTCTAGCAACAAATCTATGATTGACTAGCTTTGTTCTCATGTAGGTCCTGAAAAACGACTACTTATGTGTTTCCGAGCGTTTGACTCGACTTCAGCATCCTACGATAAGTGATCAGTCTGCAAGTCTTCTCTTAGTGCGCACTTCTAGTCGGATATTTATCTATGCTTCTAGTACCTAGTGCCGGAGTGTGTTAGGTCTCCGAGTGAGCGCGATTCAGGAAATTTTACCTGCATTGCATACACAAATAATTTATTGCTTAGTTATTGTAATAGTAGTTCGCTGAACGATATCAATCATGTGAGCTTTTCACCCTTTTACTGCTTACCTCCACAGGTACTGTACTTATCCTAAGTGCTTAGTTAAAACACCCGTTATAGATTATTATAGATGGCAAGATATTATTCTTATTCTATATTATTCCATGTTTTATTGCTAAATTAGCATATGTTGATTAAAGCCGTAACCACAACCCGTCATAAAAAAGACTAGAGTTATCTACGATTTAGCATTCAACTGTTTCTCGTAATAGCTTGGAATTCTATGTATTGTGCAATTACTAGTCGAGCAATAGATTTTTGTCATTAAAATAAATGGTTGTGAAAGTTCGAAGGTCGCGGAAAAATGTTTGAACACAATAGTGTAATGTAAAGCTGAGGTTACACTGCCTACCTTAACTACCGTAGATACCTTATTTTGGCATTTTTCTGGCATAGTTTCCCTCATATGGAGACGAAGCCGAGGCATTGTTAACTAAAAGTGCGATTATAAAATATTATTATATATTCGTAAATTTGTTGATCGGTAAATATACACTTTTGGAAGGATTTGTTCCCTAATGGAACTGGGTGAACAAGTTGAATCTATTAAGACGTCCTCGTTACATAGGGTCCAGTTGAAAACCGGCGTCTGGCACTAATTGTCTGGCATTTATGCTGAACTGGACCTATTTGGCGCAGCCGTGAGGCACACAATACTGTTTTTAAGATTATTTTGTTTTTGTGTGAATATTTTGTGCTTTAACCTAGGTCAAATAAATTTATTTTCTTTCTTTCTTTATTGCGTGATATTGAGCCAGCCATGGTTCTAAAACGAAGGATGACACATTGGTCAGTGGTCATCATCAGCCTATAGCAGGCCATTTTATTAGATCCTCGGCAACTCTCGCCCAGCTGCTACCAGCCACCCTGCGAAGATCGTCGCTCCACCTAGACTGAGGGTCTCCTACCCTTCGTATGCTGATTAGCGTTGTCAACAGCCATCAGATCGTGTACCGTACGTGTGTTGTTATAATGGGGGTGGGTGATAATTTAATTAATAGGAAGAACTCTTCATTTCTAATCAGTTTTGGACTACAAAGTGAACTAACAACTTCCAGGTAGGTACCTAATCTAGCTTCATCGTCTCGTCGTGGGGTTTCTCGAATCCGTTCTTGTTCTGCTCTTCAGCTTTATAACTTGGTGCAACAGTATGTCTGAAAGAAAATATTGATTGATTGAACCCAAAATATCTAGAAAATATCCGAGACTTTCTTCAAATAAAATGCGGCAGTATTTTGTTTCTGACTTCGTATTAAAAGATTTAGAAACCAGTTGACCCAAGTATAAAACTTACCTATAGATAAATGTGAAATAGTCATTGCGAAACTACGCCTCTAGCCTATTTTTTTATTTACGATAAGTAGGAACCTTCAGTATGAAAACACCTTTCTTGTTAATAAAAATAACGAACCACATTATTTACCATGGAAATAGCTGCGGTAATAGATGCTAGGGTCACACGATCATCGAGAAAGTGCAAGGCCAGAGACTCTTAGTTAATTCTTCAGCTTATTTTTCAACTATATCACAAATGAGACTAGATCGGCTTGACTTACCAGTAATGACGCACGTATCTCAGAAAATCCACGTAAATTCAAGAGGTTTGAAGGCAAAAATCTGTGTTTGAAGGCCTATTTCAGGCCCATTTGAAATAATTCCGTTTGCTTTTTGATGTATTCAGTAGGATTCTGTCAGCAGTCATACAGACAGATAAATAAAAAAGTAAGAAATTACTCTATGGATAGTACAATACTGCATCAGACTGCATATAACAAACTTCTTGCATAAAATTATTGTTTATGATTTGCGCATTTGCCTTGGCATTAAAAATAATTTAAGCACGTACCAAGTCATAAAAACTATTCAGGAAAAATCTGACGCATGAATTTGAAAGAAATTTGAATGAAAATTCAAATCTTATACATATTATAGTTTTGTATAAAGAAAACCAACAACATTATTAAAATTATTTTAATCTAAAATAATACTTCCGTAATAACCTGGCTGTATACAGGGTGGCAACCTGTTACCATGGATTCAGCACATGATTCTGGAACCACTCCACGTTACGAGTCGATGTCGCTGCCAACCTGTATACTAGAACGCAATATACAAAGAAGATACTAAATAATTTCCAGCGGGCAGGTACAAAAAAAAAATACATTTTCCCGCGTCTTTCAGTGACGTCACGTTGAAACTTTTTCTTTATCTCTTCTTTCCAATGCCACTTGGTATCCGTCGACAGCCTTCATCATAATATCGAGTTTGACCCTAATTTTTGGTATAGGACCATCTTCTCTGTCTTCTACTACTTTATATTGTCGCAGAACTGTTGACAACGCTGTTTTAATTGACATCAACGCGTATTGGTAACCTGTGGACAAGAGAATTTTAATTAAAACTAAAAACACGTGTGGCACTCGGGGACTACCGCGGTAAAGCTATTGCATAGCATTTTTTATCAACTTATGCAATTATAATTATTTCTTTATTTTTTATTTATGCAGTATTTTTTTTCTTTGATATTAATTCAAGTACAGTCGTACCATATACATACACGTTAAGCGAACGCTCGGCCGAGATACATGGTAGGCGGAGTGGGGGGTGTTAGGTTTTATTTTCGTTACGGAATTTCTTGATTCGGTCGCCGCGCTCAAAGCCCGCGATAAAAGCTATGCAATAACTTAAAACTATAAAGCTAAGATTCTCTGTTCTTTATGTACCGGATTTCATTTTAAAAGTTTGGCTAGTGAGCAAGGTTGGCGCTTGTTCCTTATTAGATTTCACACAAAGAAAGGAAAAAGAGAAAAACAGTTGCATAGACCCCAAATCTTCGCAAAATGTTTTTCTCTTCCATTTTCAACCAATTATAGGCGTCACGTTATCATTTAGTCCCTTTTCGTTCATATCATCCCTCATACAAACCCTCCATATTTTCTTTGATTTCCCTCTCCCCTCCAACATCTAAGTACATACAACATCTAGTCCTTCATACAACTACAGGTACACAAAGAGATGCAAATTAGTTTTTAAGTCATTTACTATTATGTGTTCTTCCGAAATGTTTATTTTTATTTTTAGTCACCTTTCGTCAATAATTGTCTCAATATTTGTAATAATTAAGGGAAAAAGCGAGATAGCCCCAACACAAGTATTATCAATTACTTATTGGGAATGTCTCATTTATAATCCATGTAACTTTTTTGGGACAAATAAAGATTTTTCATTTTCATTTCACATAACTACCGGCCTACTACCTAACCGAGTTAAGTCAGTCAGTCTATTGTGCCCATCTCAAATCTAATTTATCTACTAAGAAAACACTTTCCGTGTCATCAATGCTACATCGATCTTTAACTGATCACAGGCAGGTATTTCCGGTTATGTCTAAACGGTGCAAAACGATGGACATAAAGAAGGGAAATCCCTTTTACGATTGATAAAATCCAGGCACGTGCACTTATGGAGTCATAACAAACAACTATTAGCACTTAGTCACTGGAAGTAATTATCATTAGGATTGAGAGCGATATTGATCAGGGGTATTCAACATTCAGAGCGGCAACCAGCTTAGTAACTGGTTAACAAAAGGCCTTACCTCTAAACGAATATCTGACAGACAATACGAAATCACTAAAGCTAAAAATATGGCTTTTAAGAGATATTTATTACCTTAATTGACGACTTGTTTACGTAGTCTGTAACATAGTTGTGTAAAGCTAAGGTTTCCTAGGAGAGCGGTGGCCGTCGCATACCGGCAGCAGTAACGACTGTCATCAAAATTATGGCTGCGGGGTCTTACTTTACGGTGACAAAAAACGCTTTCTAGGAAAACACACTTTCATTAAAATCGTTTCAGTGACGTCTTTCGTCGGAAAAATGCAGACGCTATGTGGCGGCCACCGCTCTTCTAGGTAACCATAGTGTTAGGTATTCTTTCCAGGGGTAGACCGCGGGGTAATTGCGTAACCCACTTACAATGGCAATGCCTTTCATTTTGACAGCTCCACAACGTTCATTGCGTTCTTTACATTGTTGAGCAGACGAATTTTCTAAACATATGAAGGAGTGTACTAGCATTATTATTCATAATCTTTCGGATTGTGATTTCCGAGTGGTTTACGCAATTACCCATCTGCATTCATGCAGTGGTCAGCAGTGAATGTTTGCATATGTCGAAAATAGGTTGACTGTCTCTGACACATACCTAATAACAAGCAATAACAAATAATAATAATGTCTATGGTGTCTGTCAACGTCACAACGACAAAATTTTGCTCAACAATTTTTACATAAAATTATAAAATTCCACAGTCCAGATTAAACACTAACAGTAAAAAAAAAAACCCCTGCAATAATACCAAATGAAAGATAAATTGAAAAATGGACTCTAAACGTATACAAAAAAATAGACAATGTGACTTGTAAGTAAATTATGCAGACCGAGCCAGAGCACGACAAAAGACACACCCACCATTTCCGGACTTGTCACTCAGCTCTGCCTCGCAGCCGGCCGGTACGCGCCTCAACCACGAGCGCCGTGTCATCAATCGCTGCAGTTGCGTCGAGCTCGGGCGACGAGTTTTTCTCCCCACCGTCATCACCTACACCACCACGACAGCGAGGAAGAGGAGGGCCACCAGCGGGCTTGGGATCTCGAGGCCAACAGGCCTCGAACAGTGTCCCCGCTGCCGGTGGAAATGTGTCGCGCATGTGATGGACCCAGTCCATAAATAAAAATGTGATGCGCGCATATTATGGGGCTACAGAGGGAGGAATTAACTTACAGCGTACCGAGGTCGGATGCTCTCTCTGTTTCAGGTGCTTGAACAGGCCGTAAACTTCACGGCTCAACAATTGTCGGATCAGGGGCACGTAATTCGACACAATCAAAGGTTGGATTACGCTACACTTGATCGGCTGCGCTTGGGAATGCAGAGTAGCTCTGCTAGTAAACCTTCCCCTTCCCAGAATTTCGTGCATGCGGCTGCTGAGGTTCCACTGCGAGTAAACCAGCATGATGAGGAGGAGGACACTAGGGCTATATCTGCAGATAACCTATGCAATATGGAATTAAGGAGCATTCTGGAGGATGCGATCCGTGAGTACCGGTTCATATCACCTGATCTTAGACCACGGCTACCACGTTTGCCCATGAATAAAAAAATAGAACACTGATCTGTGCCCTCGATGCGCTGTTACCAAATTTGATTGAAAACAGCGGAGGCCTTTGCGATACACACTCAATCTTGTATTGCACGGCTGTTGCGGCATGTCGTATAGCTCATCAAAAATTTCCATATACTGAACGAATTGCCCGGCTGAAACCCGCCGCACCGATTGAGCGTCGTATTAATGAGGCCAGGGTACTCATCGGGAAGCTCATCTGCCTCAGGGAGGACAATACACGCTCAAGGCTGATGCGTTTTGTGAGGCGGGCGTTCTCGGGAGCTAATATTAGTCCTCGAGAATATGTATCCCGGGTCACAGAGCACATCGACTTCCTGAAGCAAAAAGTTTATGCATGGGCAAACCGTATCCGTCGGTATAGACGGAGAGTGGATCGGTACACTCAGAACCGCATGTTCCAGAGCGATTATAGGTGGGTATACAGAGCTTGGGAGCGGCCTATTCCCACTCAAGGTGTGACTGACGTGCGACCACCGGATAATGATGCCATGAGTGCTTTTTGGCGAAGCATTTAGTCGGTGCTCGTCGGTCACACTGAAGGTGATTGGATACGTGTTGTTGAGCAGGCGTGTGATTCAATACCAGACATGGAAGCTATTACCATTAGTCCTCTAGATGTGGCTCGTGCAGTCCGTCCGTTGCCTAACTGGAAATCTCCAGGACCGGACGGACTGCACAATTTCTGGCTACAAAGGTCACACGCCTGCTTAACCTCGCAATTCCAGTCATCTTTAGAAACTGGGCCGCTACCACTGTGCTTTAAGACAGGAGTTACCCACCTGCTCCATAAATCGGGTAGTACTGTGGAACCTAAAAACTATAGACCAATTACATGTTTACCGACGGTCTATAAAGTTCTTACATCCATTCTTACAGCAAAAATTGCGCAACTTATTGAAAGTAACTTAATTATGTCTGTGTCTCAGAATGGATGTAAGAATGGGTCCCGCGGTACTAAGAAGCTGCTCCTTATAGACGTGGCCATAAGGCAACAGGTTCGTAGATCCCGGAAGGATTTGTCGACATGTTGGATAGATTATAAGAAGGCCTATGACTCGGTGCCACATACATGACTCATTAGGGTGCTGGAGTTGTACAAAATAGACGCAACTCTACGTACCTTCTTGATGTCGTGTATGGGGCAGTGGAGAACGATCCTTCTCTCTCCAGGATGTCCACAGATCCGGAGGACCGATGAACCGATCAGGATTAAGCGAGGAATATTCCAGGGCGATAGTTTGAGCCCGCTATGGTTTTGCTTAGCCTTGAATCCTCTAAGCACACTGCTCGAGGATTTAGGGTGTAGGCTATCGGTTACGAAGAGGTGGTCAGGTTATAACACACCTCCTTTACATGGATGATTTGAAACTCTTTGCCGCCAACAATTTGCGACTGATGGAGCTTCTGAAGGTAACGGAAACATTCAGTAGGCCACATTAGGATGTAATTTGGTGCGGACAAATGTGCAGTCATGCATGTAAAGCGAGGAGGGATTATGGAATCCGTGGGAACCCAAGTTATGGATTCTATACACCTTAGAATCCTCTCCTCAACCGAAACCTACAAGTATTTGGGTATGTCGGAAGCATTAGGCATCAATGCTGCTGAAATGAAACAATCGTTGAGGGAGCTCTTCTTTGGCCGCCTGAATAAAGTGTTAAATAGTCTTTTATCAGGCGGAAACAAGGTGCGTGCCTTTAACAGTTGGGTCATGCCGGTTTTGATGTATACTTTCGGCATACTCAAATGGACTCAGACCTAACTCGACGCCCTGGATAGGAGAGTCTGTACACTGCTGACCGCAAACCGGATGCATCACCCACGATTATCAGTGATAAGACTGTAAATACCGCGGCAGTGCGGAGGTCGAGGCTTTTTAAATGCGAAGACCCTCCACAACCGCGAAGTGTGCAGTCTCAGGGAATATTTTTTTAAGTCGAAGTGGGTATGCACCGTGATGTGGTTGCGGTGGACAAGGGACTCACCCGCTCTCCATGGCTAAAGAGAACTGGCGCAAACCTGAAATACTTCCTACCGATGTCCGCAAGGAGATATGGCAAAGCAAGGAGCTTCACGGGCGCTTATATCGGGCTCTTTCTTCATGAGCCCGGTGTACATTTCTTAACGTCCGTATCCTGACTACGTTTTGGTGACCTTTTCGGGGAAACTGAAAGTTTCGTCTATGCAATTATGGACGAAGTTATCTTAACGAATAACTACCGGATACATATTATGAAGGACGGGACGGTTGACGTATGTCGAGCATGCCATCGTCTGGATGGGTCCATCAGACATATTATCTGTAGTTGTTCTCGTCTGGCTAACGGCGAGTACTTGCACAGGCCTATTCAAGTAGCCAGGATTATTCACCAATAACTTGCTGTGAAATATAAACTAGTGGATTCTGAGGTACCGTATTACAAGTATGTAACCGATCCAGTTCTCGAAAATGATCATATCACGTTGTACTGGGATCAGTCTATCATTACTGACAGGAGTATTGTTGCCAATAAGCCTGATATAGTGTTGATAGATCAATTAGCGCGCCGCACAATGATTATCTATATAACCATTCCACATGACGAGAAACTCGTGAAAGCTGAGAAAGAGCAACAAATTAAATATCTCGACTTAGCACACGAGGTTGTTGACATGTGGAATGTGCGCTCGGCTGTCATTGTGCCGATTGTCGTATCGGCCAATGGCCTGATGGCCGAAAGCCTCGATCAACATCTCTTGAGGCTCTCGTTAGGCGGTTGGGTCAAGGGCCTGATTCAGAAGGCAGTACTCCTCGATACGGTTCGCATCGTGGGGAGATTCCTGTCTCTGGAGCCCTAACCACCGGTAGCTTGGACCCTGCTCCCGATACCGGCGAACCACTATTTTTTATATTTTTAAATGTTTTTGCAATGTTTTTATAAAAATATTTAAAAATGTAAATAAATAAGTATGAACATAAATAAACGAAATAATAATACAGTCGAATTGAGAACCTCCTCCTTTTTTGAAGTCGGTTAATAAAGTAGCGATGGTTACAGAATGTTTAAGTACTTAGTTTTCTAGACTACACAAACGTTCCTATGTTTAAATTCCTATTTGCTTTTGAAATGACTCAATTACACAATAACAGTGTGAACAGATAATTAATTCTGGGTTTTTGGTACATACATTTTCGGCTATCTTCTTTCCTACAATTAGCATTCCTACAGCCTATAAGGTCTTGTCAAATTATTCTACTAGAGTCGCCTCGGCGTCGCGCAGTCGCGTCACGCTGCCTGTCGCGTCGCGCCTGTTTGAGGGAGCTTCAAAATGGAAGACTTTCGCACATACACCTTCACCACTATTGGACCTACTTAATGAATCCGATGCCAACAAGATTTCAGATCACTCTAAAAGTTCGCGTACCTACCTACATAGAGTGACAGCGAAAAACTTACTTACTTGCTCGCACGCTTGCACGTACTTGCTCGTGCGTGAACACCCACTTTAGTTACTTACCGAGACAGTTCCTAGGTCCATTACTAAAAGGCATGTAACTGCAAGGGTGTTCCAGGTTGAATCTTTCAGGCAGGAACCTATCAGGGTCGAATTTCTCGGCGTCTGGACCCCAGTACTTAGGGTCTCGGTGGACGCCCCATATTGAGCAGGCCACGCCCGAACCAGCGGGTAAAACGCGACCAGACGCTGTAGAAGATAAATGATGATAATTAAAAATAGATACACCTCTGCCTAAGCCTTCGGGGATCACATACGTAACGGTATGTATATTTCTTGAAAGTATTATTGACTTTAACCTCGATTCACGAGCCTGTAACTGGTGTCAAATGCGCGTACACAACACAGGTAACTTACCAAACTTTCGTACACAGAAAGCTGAGGTTTTTTGTCAACAAGCTCTACAGAAGAGTACGCACTCCAACATGTATTTTTTTATCTAAACCGCTTTTAAACGTTTCGACAATGATTTTTTAAACTAAAATGCTATTATATTGTTAACTTAACTATACAAAATACTTACGTAACGTAATATCGTCTAAGACTTTCCGAATAATTAGCGGCACTGGTGGGAATAACCTCAAAGATTCCTTGACTACTCGCTCCATATACTTCAACTTGATTAAATCATCTTTGACTAACATACGATCATCGTCAAATACCTCGCAGAGCCTGAAAAAGGACAATCATTTTAATACTAAATTATTTTATTTATATTATTTAGGTACTCCATAATTTTGGCAGTTATTTTAAAGTTCTACACAGTATATTAGATTTAACGAGGGACATACTTTAAAGGAGTGTAGTAAATGAACAACTTTCAAAGTTTTTATGGAACTATGGCTACTATGGCTAAAAATATTTGTATCTCTGGAGACACAAGTGTCTTTTATTTCAACGATTTATTTATTTCGGAATATAATATTTAAGCCAACAGACTTAAAATAATATTGTATAAGTATATAAAAAAGAGGGAATAGAATCAAAAGGCTGGCAGCATCGCCATGTTACATGGCGAATTGGCGATGCTGATCCTTTGGCCAAAAAATAGGCCAGTCTTCTGGTCAAGTGAAGACTCAACCATCCGCTTGGCGATGTCTCGAAATCCAAGTGGGTACTCGGACCCCATGGCCCTAGTGCTTCAACCCCAAACGTCCCTAGCCGTTGGGTTCTAAAACAGCTGGCACCCTCTGGTGACAAGAGCATCTTTTTACTTAGTGCAGGAGCCAGCTATCTAATCTGTTTATGATTACTGCTTGTTCAAACATGTTTAGTGTATGTTTAACTTTATGTGTTTGTCATCTTTTTAGTACAATAAATAATAATAATAATTATTATTAATTTAATTATTTATTTAATTAATTAATTAATTATGAAAATTATAGTGTGGGCAGTTGTTTTAAGCGAAAATCTATGCTGCGTGGGGGTTCACTAACTTAGTTAGAAATTCTATTAAATCTGATTCTGATTCTATTAAAGACTGCCACGGCTTATTTTAATTTAATTTAATATTTGAAGTGTTTTTGTCTTTTTATTACGGACGCTTTTAACTTTCTGCATCGTTCTCACATGCATAATTTCAACATGAATGATGTAACCAATATTTTGTAACCATATTTTGATTTAAAAGAGTGTCCGTGGAGGTTCTTGCCCATTCTTCTCCATATGTACCTACTACGCTCTTGGAATGGGCAACTAGCTTCATCTCTCTGACTGCTCGACCCCTTGAAAATTCAAAAGTGCCTATAATTGGTTTATTTTAAATAAATGCTTTGAGTTGAGTATTGACTAATGAGACCAACTCTGATATATGAAAAAATGCTGCTCCATACATTTCGACCGTATTAGTATTGCAGACTTGTATGAAACAATAGATTTTTTTTAACAGTAGCTCTTGTTATCAAAAGTGCAACGAATCAAAAATCCTAAAACATTATATATAGTCGTTGCTGCACTTGTCATTTGTTTTACATAACAACTTAGCATATGTAAAACATTAGATAGTCCTTACAGAATTTTAAATTACATGACATTACCTATATTTTAGTGGATTTATCTTGTACATAATTAAGCTAATCTACAATCTACAACTAATCTAGGTTAGATGCAGGAAAATAGTGAACAATAAATCCTAGAATATCTATAGACGTCAATTTTACCAATCAAGTTATACCAACATATTATGCTACTTGTTATTAATTACTATAAACAAAGAAATCAAAATATAAAAACCATTTTACAAAATATACAACCGACTTCCAAAAACACAAAAAAAGTTAAAATTACTTTAATTTCGAAAGTTGGTGGCAAAAAACCAAAATATAAAGCCAAAGACACCAACCTCCGAAATTAAAGTTATTTTTCACTTTTTTTGTGTTTTTGGAAGGCGGTTGTTTTTGTTGGAAAAAAGTTTTTATTTTTCACTTTTTAGTTGTGGTACCTACCCCACACAAATTCATATACCACTACTTGATGTGTAAATAACAGTGACAGGAAATTATTAAAACACCATCAATATGAACTAAGTGGAAAATATGCTCATTATTAAGGATAACTCAAAAACTACTGGTCAGATCTGGATTAAATTTCTATGAGACCACATGAAAATGACCAGCTTTCAAATAAAGAAGAACCAACAAAATCGGTTCACCTAGGAAAAAGTTCTGGCGTAAAACACATTAAAAAAAATACAGTCGAATTGAGAACCACCTCCATTTTTTGTTTGAAATCGGTTAAAAGTGCGGAAGAAGTTAGAAACTATGTTAGTTTAAATTATTATATTAGTTTATTTATATTATTATTCATAACACCTAACCCCTGACAACCTCATAATATAAGTTATGGTTGGTTTTCACAGAACAATAATTATAATGGCTTAATAGCCAAGAGCTTCGCACAACACTTGAGGAGGCTCTCGTTTGGTAGCTAGATCAAGGGCTTGATTCAGAAAGCGGTACTTATGGACACGGCTAGCATTGTTAGGAGGTTCCTCTCTCTGGAACCCTGACCACCGGTAGCTTGGACCCTGTGTCCCGAAAACGGCGATGGGCTAATTAATTTTTCTTATTATTAAATGTTTTCATAATTTTTATAAAATATTTAAAAATGAAGTTTATGTGTACATTTATTGCATAATTAGCCTATAATGTTCCCACTGCTGGGACACAGGCCTCCTCTCTTCTAGAGGGAGTGGGCTGTAATCTACCACGCGGGCCCAGTGCGGGTGGGTAGATGTCACATGTCTTCGAATTTTTGGTTCTAGGACATACCGGTTTCCTCACGATGTTTTCTTTCACCGTTTTGAGAGCAGTGGTGATGAAATTATTTACACAAAGTAAAGCGCCTGCCTGGGTTTAAAACCTACGACCTACAACTCGTAAGTCGGGGCTGATACCACTGGGCCACCACTGCTCCCCCATTCTCCTCCCATATTTCAATGAGTAATGCAGAAATCTGCTTTTATTACTACTACAGTGTTTTATTTATTTTATAAAATTGCATACAATAATCCACTTTCATTAGGTCTTCATCCTTTCCGAAGATTTTTTTGGCCATCCGGAAGAGATCTTGGCTTTACAATCCCACCAGCTCTTTTTGCATTTCCAAGATTTTTATTTGATGTACTTAACAGTATGTGGAAGCTTGTCATCAAACAACGTCTTTTAAACTTTGACACTTATCCATTATATATTGTGATTCGATATCTTTAATTTTTAAATGCATTTGTTTAGTTGTACAGTTTACTGATCGAGTATCCGATTACAATTTTTCATCACTTCGGGCAATCTTATATCTTTCTAAAAATTACCGTTTATTCAATATTGAGACTGTTACAGTAAAGAAACACTTCTCGCTCCTGAGGGGCTCGTTGCTAAATAGTAAGTATAACAGACGCACTGGTCGATCAAAAGTTAAGCTACGCTTGCCGAGCTCGGTCCATTTTTTTTTTTTTTTTTTTTGGGTGGGAAATCATCAAATGACCTCTCCCGCTCTGGGCGGAGTGGAAGGGCGTGTCAGACTCTTACTGACTAAAACCCACCCGTGTTCCTTCAGTTGCCTGTGCGCCAGGGCCACGGTAACTCTTTCGAACAATCCGCGACCCCGGCACCGAGCTCGGTCCATGGATGGGTGATCATCCATTACATATCGAGAGCCCTCCGTGTCTCAGAAAGCACGTTAAGCCGTAAGTCCTAGTTGTAGTCAAAAGCCCGAAAGTCTGACAACCAGTCTTAGCAAGGGGTATCGTATCATACCCAGTAACTGGGTTGTGGAGGTCAGATAGGCAGTCGCTCCATGTAAAATACTATTATTCACCTGTATCCGGCTAGACTGAAAGCTGATCCGCACAGTTTAAAAGGCTCGACAGATTAACACTAAAGAAACACTTTTCCATATACAAAACTTAAAAAAACACTTACTCTTCATACACTTTCTCCTGGATTTCCGGGTATTTTCCCAACAGCTGCAATGTATACCCCAGAGCCACAGCAGAGGTATCCGTCCCAGCTACAATAAGGGTCAACACTTCTTCTCTTAACTCCACATTGGTATACCCTTTCTCACCGCCAGATAAGTGTATTAACAGGTCTAGGAATGTCTGTTTTTTGTATGATTCTAAATCTAAAATAATATTGGGTTCGATTTTGAAACAGAATTTAAGGTGCATGCAAAAAATTCAAATATAAGATGTCCTTTTGTTGCAGGTATTAAGTAGAAGCAAGATGATTGTCCAATCAATAATCTAATTAAAAACTCACCAAATTCATGATCCACCTCTGTTCTAAACTCTTTTTCCAATTTTAATTCTTCTTTCTTTTTTTTAATAACCTGAAAATAATTAAGTTCTTCAACATCTTATGCGCTTATGGCTGGTAGCAACTGAATGAAGATATCCGCGGATCACGTTGGGCCTGCTATGGGGAAGGCTTATGTCAAGCAGTTGACTGCTATACAAATGCTGATTTGATGTTGACCCAAATCAAAAGCAGTCACAAAAAAACAAGTGACAAACTGGAGTCTCCATCCCTTCTGTAGCCCAACATGATGTTTGCAACAGGATGTACGACTCTAATCTTTTCACCAAAGAGAGGAACAAATACATAAAATTACCTCATCAGTAAATCCATGCATGACTGCTATACACTCCTGGTGCTTCTTGTACTTCGGAAACCACTTGTAAAGCCAGTCTGGTTGTAACCACAAGTGGAAGATTCTCTCGCACACCAGGTTTAGCACGTGGCACATCGCGTTTAGGAACGGTTGGTCAGAGTTCTCTTGTGCGTTGATTTTTACTCCCATTGTGGATTCTGTCAATTAAAGATGGATGAGTGAAATTCTTATCGGTTCACGGAAAGAAAATGCCACGAATTCCTGCTATAGGTGTCCCCGAACTTCAGAATTTAGTTCCTTTCCTATAGTATTTGTCTTTTGCTACCTATATTTAAATGTGAAGGGAAATTAACAAATAGCTAATATTGAAACCGGTTAAGATTCTGAAATTATATTTGCGAATGTTACATCTGCACCCTAATTACGTAACACACTATCTATCATAATCTGAATCATTTTGAAGCCTATTGCTAATCCATTGTTTCATATGTTCGAAAAATTTGTCTGCTCAACAACGTAAATAACGCAATGAATGTTGTTGAACTGTCGAAATGAAACCCATTCCTACTGTTAGTGTGCTACGTAATTACCCCGCAGGTTTCAGTTTTTAACTGTCAACAAAACTCTGTCACCCGATTAAGTTTCTACTTCTATTCTTTTTAGGTAGATAAATCACGATTCAAAGAAACTGTGGTAAAACATACTTTCTCCTATCAGAAACACATTGCAGTCTGTACAACTAACTATAAATAGATAAACAAAACTTAAAACTCAGAAACTTTGCACAAATGAAGTTAAATTGCCTAAACAACGGCCACGTGTGCGTGTAGAAATAATTATCATGACAAATGGATCTAGACCGAACCGTACCAAGTATGATAAACTACGGTAATTTGAACTATCATCAATCTTAATCACGTAGGCACAAAGTTCAACGATTTATTTGCCAAAATTAGAAAATAACTAACGGTGAATTATTTGCCTTCGGTTTTGACCTTTAGAGGGTTAAAAAGGGATTTTTTTATTCCGCTAAAACATATTAGAGCTAAGATTTTTATGCTGAATCAAAAACTCCGTAACTCGTCTTATTTTTTTTTTCAAATCAATCTATAAACATTTCAAAATTTACCAAAAATATTGTATGGAAAAACCACGGATATCGAGGAAAAACAGAACACAGTGAAAAATAGTATAGGTATATGTAGATTACCTATGCTATTTTTCATTTTATACTGTAATTCCGATTCCCTGAAAGCTCAAACAATAGGTTATTACAGCTCCGAATTTATGTTCTAGTATTTGGGAATATCTATGTAAACCGACTAATAACTATGCATTCTCTATCGGACGGGTGAAATTGAATTAGTCAGTTATTAGTAGCCTAAGTCAATAATCACAATTATCATGCACGTCGTCGCTCAAACTATTTCGGGCTATAATTAATTGAACTTACCACACACAGAATCCAGGGTGTAGCAGCTAAGAAACGGCCAGATGCTGAACTTTCCAATGCCGGAAGAATTCTTCAGTTGCTTCACCAACTTTTCACTCTGTTCAGCGAAAACATGGACAAAGTTTTCGATTATCCTAGGGCTGAAGGCTGGCAGTAAGATCTTCCGTCGGCGACGCCAAATAGAAACTTCATTATGGAAAGAAATATTGATTTCAGGAACCTTAATAATCTTTAATCTTACAACTACTATTATCGTATAGTAATTATCTAAAGAGCCCCAGATAATTCGTCAAAGATTTGTACAGAAGTTTACATATAATTATATTACTTATCAAATTTTTTTCCTGTGTAGCAAACACATTACGTAGAATTGACGATAATATTGTCATATTATATTATAATGATATGATGGTATTATATCATATAAATATATTATCATCATATAATATATCATATGATAATATTGTCATATTATAATAAATATGTATTAGCCCAAATATTTATTTACAATATTTTAATTTTACAAAGTTTGTAAACAATATGTAGAAGGTAAGTACCTCCTACATATTGTTTTAAAAGTTTGTTGCAAATAAACTAGGCAAAAACTTTAAAAAAGTCTATATAGAAGTTTGGGCTATTGTTATATAGGAGGCTTAAGTTACCCAGATGGACTGTACAATTATTTTGAATACGACCCTCATACAAAATTACATTGTCGTAGCTAAGTTCTGTGGTCTGACGCAATTTAAAAGAAGTTTTGGCCTGGTTTTATCAATTACATCTGTGATTCTTCCAGTTAATCACCATGACACATCACAAGTTTACAACACAGCCCGATTTACCTTGTTGTTGGCGATTTTTATGTCCTTTCTGGCTCAGTTACGAAATATTCTGTTGTTACTGCCTGCGTGTCACTGCTAATATTATTTTCCTTATTGTTCTACAACGAATTATTACGAATTCGCTCGCATTTGTTCTTTAGGTGGGACATTTTTAAACAGACGTGACTGGAGGACATATGGCCTCATTAACATTGATAATGTTAGTGTTATGGCTATTGAGATTTTAGTCATGTTTCGTAATGACCCATTATGTACAAAGACACTTTCACATTATACACTATGTAGCAGTAAGTAAGACAAAGGCCAACGCCTAGATCTAGGTGTGAAACGGATACAACCACCTGTTATTAGGGTATACAACTGAATATCCCACATGGCAACAGAAAATGAGACCGACTAAACCAACCTTTTGCTTGAATAAAACTTCATATTAGTATTTTTTTAAGTTTGTGGTATCCGGTGAACTTAAAGCTGCCAGTGGGCAGTTTTAATTTCTGGAAAAGTGCAGTCATTTTGAAAGGTGTGTTTCTGATCAAATCCTCCTCCGTCAACACTTGTGTCTTACTCATCTTTAAGTTATTCGTTGCGGTAATTAAAAACACTGTTCTTACCTGGAGCAAATATTCCGCCATTCCCAATAATTTTTCTAATGAACCTGTGGAGATCGTCCTTTTCCATGCACGTCTTCAAAACCATCTCGAGATCGACGGGATCTACTACGACTGCGCAAAAGAAACACTTTCATCGGTTTAAAAAGGTATAACGATACTTTATATTGTTACAAGAATAAAAACAAAGCAGGACACCCCTGTTAGGTTCCTTCAGGAGAAAGTAATTAAACTAGTGTATGCATAAACTGCATGCATAGCATAATCAGCCCATAATGTTCCCACTGCTGGGACACAGGCCTCCTATCTTCGAGAGGGAGTAAGCTTTAATCTACCAAGCGGGCCCAGTGCGGGTTGGTAAATGTCACGTGTCTTCGAATTTTTGGTTCTAGGACATGCCGGTTTCCTCAGGATGTTGTCCTTCACCGTTTTGAGAGCAGTGGTGATAAAATAATTAACACAAAGTAAAGCGTGAATAGGTGGAAAACATTTGTTTATCAGTTTTTTACAAACTATACGAATTAATACTTACTGAAGAACAATATAGGTCCCATCCAACCTCTAATGATTCCTTCATTTTGCATGCTCTCGTAGCTTAAATGTTGCAGTTGATTCATGATATCTGAAAGCAGTAATTACTACTTTAGACGCCATACACACTACAATAACATCAGTGTAGGCAGAGGACCTGAGATGTATCATGCACCTTCATTTCGCGATCGAGGCGCACCTATTTCTATTAAAACCGAACTGACAAATTCCTAACGAAAAACCAATAACGTTGTCTGACCTTGGGATCGAACCCTGGACGCCGTAGTCAGCAGTCGCACTAGCAACGGAACCACCGAAGCAGTCTTAACAGTTACTCGTAAGCTTTAGCGTGTGTCAATGACAATCAATATCGTCAGATGGATGAGCTGAATGTATTCAAGTAGTGTAAAAGCCACACAGTCCATAGTTATGTTAGCTATCACGGTGGTCTTTATGATAATATACATGCATAATCTGCCTTCAACGTTCTTACTGCCGGGACTCAGGCCTCCTCCCTGTGAGAGGGAGTGGGCCATAATCCACCACGCGGGCCCATTGCGGGTTGAAGGATGTCACATGTCTTCGAGTTTATTGGTTCTAGGATATGCCGATTTGCTCCCGATGTCTTTCTCACCATTTTGAGAGCAGCAGTAGTGAAATAATGTACAAGGCAAATAATAATTTTGTCAAAGTAAAAGATACAAATATCTACAAGTAAGTTGTAGTTAGTAAATCTCGAAAGCGATCCGTAATTAATAGGTCTTTACCTATGAAATTGCCGTTTTGTATGAAAAAATTTAAACGAATTTTTTTCATGAATTTTTTATTTGTGTTAATCGAAGTAATCACCCATGCAATCAATGCATCTTTGCCATCGCAGTGGCAGTTTATTGATGCCCTTCTTAAAGAAATCAGCTGGACGGGAGGCAACAAATTCTTCAAAGGCATTTTGTACTGCCTCTCGGGTATTAAATTTTTTTCCCGCCAAGAAGTTATCCAAATTCTGGAAAAAGTAGTAGTCTGTAGGCGCAAGGTCTGGTGAGTAGGGCGGATGACGGAGAGCTTCCAACCCCAGTTCTTGCAACTTGGAGACCGTCTGCTGTGCAGTATGAGGTCGCGCGTTGTCGTGCAGGAGCAGCGGAGACGAGCGATTGACCAATGCTGGTTGGAGATGCGCCAGCTTCTCCATCATTGTGTTCAGTTCTTCACAGTACACATCTGCAGTAATGCTCACCCCGTTTGGTAAGAAGCTGTGATGAATCACACCGGCGCTAGACCACCAAACAGTGACCATCACTTTTCTAGGGGTAAGTTTTCGTTTAGGGCATTGTTTAGGTGCTGAACCAGGATCCAACCAACTTGCTGAGCGCTTACGGTTATCAAACAGAATCCATTTTTCATCGCAGGTAACAATGCGGTTCAAAATTCCTTCATTTGTGTGTCTGTTGAGCAGTGCAAGGCACGTCTCGACGCGTACTTCGCGCTGGCGATCATTGAGTTCGTGGGGCACCCATTTGTCAAGCTTTTTTACCTTGCCAATTTGACGCAAATGGACCAATATTGTTTTGACGCTAACGTCGAAAGCTGCTGCTAATTCAGCCGTAGATTGTGTATCATCAGCTTCCACAATCGCCTTTAATTCGTCATTGTCGACCAAAGTCTTCGGACGACCGCGAGGTTCATTTTTCAGGTCGAAATTTCCAGAACGGAAGCGAGCAAACCATTAACAGGTGGTGCGTTGGTTTGTAGAGTTAGCTCCGTAAACGTCGTTGATGTTGCGTGCCGCTTGTGCCGCGTTGCTGCCACGACGGTACTCATATTCCATAATTACTCGAATTTTTAACGTATCCATGATGACGAAAAAGATTGAAATGCGATGAAAATGTAACACTAATCAATAAAGAAATGACTACTTTTAGAAAAAAAAATCCATGTTTTTAAAATAAAATTAATTTGAAATTAGAATTCATAGCCAAACAAAAATTATTTTGATTTGAAATGGCCAGTACTGCAGAACGGCAATTTCATAGGTAAAGACCTAATATTATTGTGATCCAGATAAAGTGCAAATAAGGTTAGTAAATCTAGAAACGTGAACTGCCAGTAGGTAGTATTACAGTTACAAGAGTAGTTTTAGACTTGACGCTGACTTATTGTTTGCATCGAAAGCAATTCGCCGATATGGCCTGACCAAGATTATGTCTGGATTTAAAACATAATTTATCATTTAAATAATATATAATAATGTATCACAGAAAACGTTTAAAAAACAATCATTATTTAATTGTTTTAAAAGATTATAATTAGTGCATACTCAGCTGACAAGATAAATCCTTCTGTCATCATGCCACATCCACATATAAGTGAAACTCACCTTCAGTATTACCGAACAACGTGTGCGCCACCCCAATCAAAGGCAGCTCATCCTTAGGTGCTGGTAAAGCCGAGGCCAGCGTATTCATGTGCTTCCTTCTATACCAAAACGTCACCGTCCACAACCCTATAACCAGCAGCAATAACCACCCAAACATTTTGTCACTTGTAATAGGACACTTGGAACAAAAGTACGTGTAGATCAAGGAAAGGATAGGAACATGACGTGCGCGCGCGCCAACTTGCGTGTCAGTCTTTTAAGAAAATGCGCAACGATTTATATGTACATTTTCCTTCGTCCGGCCGTCGCGGCCCGCACTAATTCTACTCTGGTAAACAGCAGGGTCGCAAAGTTCACGATGTGGTTAGCATACAACCTTCGGAACAGGAGGAAGCGACAGCTATTATTATATTTAAGAGTTTAATGTGTAACAAGTGTCGCACGTGCAATTAACGTGTGGGAAATAGCTCCTCCTATACTTTACCTGTATATTATTTATTTTACTGTCAGTCTTGCATTAGGTAAGCGTTATTCACACAGGTCCGGTTTAGGACCTTTTGGACTCGGACGGTCCAAGCTTAGTGTCTGTGTACCTTCGGCAGAGCATCCTCGGGAGCACAGGACACGCAAGGCGCGAAGCTGGAAAGAGATATAGGTGCCCTAATGTGTCGATCGTTTATGATGTAAAACCGGATATAATAATGAACCCAAGTGATCACGACCTTAAAAATCGCACTTGTAGCTACCCCATCTGATAGCGCTATCTAAAACTGCGTAACTAAATTGAACAAAGAAAAGTCAACATGTTGTAGCTACTTTATTAGCTTACAATATACACGCAGTTATTGATAATTTTTCTGAGACTAGGTGAAGTGACGAAACAGTATTATCTAATAATACTGTAATTGATTCTTTAAAGACGACAAAATAGAAGTGTTATAAGATTATTTTACTATATCACCAATATATAAATCGCTTCTCTGGCAAAATCCTAGATGTGGATATGTTAATAGATAAAATATATCATATGGATATCTTATGTTTTTGTGAAACCTGGTTAAAACCGGATAGGATGTTGTTTTATGTAAATAATTTTTCAGTTGCCTCTGCAGTCAACAGATCCGCAATAGGGGGTGGTGCCTTGATATTGTGTAATAGTTGTTTTAGTCATGGAAAGAAAGGATATCACTGCTTGCTCTGTTGGTCGCTTATGTGAGGTAGCATGTGCAGAGGTTGAAGGCCATACTTTCTTATGTGTTTATAGACCACCAGCCTCAAACTTGTCATCATTTTTAATCATTATGGAAGATATATTAAGTAAAGTTTTTAAAGATAATAAATTAGTTTTTGTTTGTGTTGACCTAAATATTGATCTATTAGTTAATTCACTGGAAAAATGTAAGCTAATCTCATTTCATTTTTTTAGTCATTAAATTTAAAATGTACATTTAGTGAAGCGACTAGAATAACAGCAACCTCAGCTTCATGCATAGACAATGTATTTACTAATACTAAAATAAAACACTCGTCCTTAATTAGTGGCGTAAGGTCTGACCATACTGGTCAACTTGCATCGTTTCACTTAGATAAAATGTTACACTTAGGTAACACCGTTGAATTAAGACTTCTAATTAAAAATAAATTGTTTTTTTTTATTAATAATAATAGTCTTTGCAATCTTTCAACAGCTAGTTTTAATTCACAAGACCCTTATATAAACTACGGTACACTATTTTCTACAGTATGCCAAGAATTCAATAAAGCATGTCCTGTAAAAAAAATTACAATCAATACTAAACCAAAATTTAGTGAATGGGCCACTGCTGGCATTAGAAAAAGCAGAGATATTTTATATAATTTGTATCACAAGAAATCATTGACTTCTGATCAAACCTATCATGATTATGTGTAAAATTATTCTAAGAAAGAGTTGCATCCAAAAGGGTATTAAAGTTTAGTATTATTACTAAAGAGTATTCAAAAGAGTCTGCGCTCAAGCTAAATCTAAATTAATAAGTAATAAAATGAGTATTTGTAATAATAAAATAATAGCTGGGTTGCAGGTAGTTAACAAAGAAACTGGAAACACAAAACAGCGAGATCAGAATGAATTGTCTCTAAAAATTGATAATGAAACCATTTCAGATAAGTTAAAAGTTGCTGAGACACTAGAACATTTCTTTACCAACATCCCAACAGAGGTTACGAAATCTCTCCCCTCATCATCTACATATACCTATTAGCTGAACCTCTTCTAAACTCAAACTCAACTCAAAGCATTTATTTCAAATAAACCAATTACAGGAACTTTTGAATTGTCAAGGGGTCGGTCAGTCAGAAAGATGAAGCTAGTTGCCCATTCCAAAGCGTAGTAGGTACCTATGGAGAAGAACGGGCAAGAAACTCCATGGACACTCTTTTAAATCAAAATATGGTTACAAATTATTGGTTACATCATTCATGTTGAAATTATGCATGTGAGAACGATGCAGAACGTTAAAAGCGTCCGTAATAAAGAGACAACAACCATTCCAATATTAAATTAAAATAAGCCGTGGCAGCCAAGAGATGACCAGTCCCCACTGACGGCGCCCGTTCACGAACATGACGTATGGATCATCATTCTGAAACAAAACTGCAGTAAGGACATTCCAAGTTCAGTCCATTTCTTTTGTCACAATTAACAAAGCACCTGTAAAGATTTAAAGACTAGAGACTTGTTTTAATATTAGAAGGTTAATTTTAGTGATACTGTTATTATTGAAGAAAAGCATTACAACAGTTGATTTTCGGAGGTATTCGGTTTTATTCACTGCCATAATTCCACGCCCTGCGAGATGAGTTCTGATGATGGCTCTCCTGCGCATTCACTATTATTATTATTCAATTTATGAGGCAGAATTTATCGTCATGAAATACTGTTTTGTCTGTGTGATTATAGTCTATATAAACAATTTTGTACACACGATTGCTATGAGTTTTTTGCTAGGCGAAAATGTAAGTGTAATATGCGTATTTATATTTTAGCCAAACATTGTATGTACTGGCTGGTATGTTGCTTGTTATGGTTGATCTAATTGATAATTTTTTTCGAGTATTGTTTCTTTCTTGTTGCCCTGTTGGATGCGAATACTCTAATAACGAAAAATACTTGTATGACTATTTCCTGTAAAATTTTAGTAAAATACCGTAAGACATATACTATGAAAGTAACTGAAATAGACTAGCCTCGCGGTATCTACATTAGTAAATTGACAGATTTTTCTTACAGCATTTGCTGCTGAATTTAGCCGTTCTGCAAGAGATAGTAAATGATGACCCCACGGGCTGCAGATAACGAGTCTATTTTTATTCTGCAGAAAAGAGACATCAGAGTAAAATATTGCCTCCGCAGGCGCGATTCTCTAAGGGAACTTTTTAAAGATATTTACATCATGACGGTACCTTGTCAATATATATATATGAAAACATCATGTACGTAGGGATAAATTTAAATTTAGTCAGTAAAAGAGGTGAAAGACACAACTATAGGATTCGAAATAGGGACCGATTAGTTCAACCAGGTTTCAGACTGGCTAAAGTAGACTCATCCTTCATGGTATACTGTTTAAAATGTTACAATAAAATACCACCCCACAAATTCCAACTGAATGAAACGTAATTTGAATCTTGTATAAAAAGCACACTATGCACCCAAGAATATTATAAGTTGGGGGATTACATCGCTGACAAAAATGCTTGGCTCAATGCAGGTCCAGCTCCACAAGGGCGCATAAACTATTTGATTAGCATTCGAAAATATTGTTGGAGCTGCTGAATATTGTAAAAACTATCTTTGCATTATACATTCAATCTCTTAGTATTTGTATAATTACATAGCACATGTGTGAGCTCTACCTAGGTACCTACTATAAAGCTACCATTCACTAGATTCGTGTTTCATTGATTTGAATGTGTCCTGGCGGCTGAGAGTATGTCATGCTCACTCAAACGCTTCGCTGATGCTGGCGTGTGTATTGGATCATTGAGTTCCCTTCAAAATGGTTGAGCTGAATAGTGCTGATCCATACGTCATGTTCGTGAACGGACGCCGTCAGTAGGGACTGGTCATCTCTTAACTGCCACGGGTTATTTGATATTCCTGAATTGTTTTTTTTTAATTTTCATCTTTTATATTACGGACGCTTTTACGTGCACATCTTTCAACATCGTTCTCACAAGTATAATTGCAACATGAATGATGTAACCAATTTTTTGTAACAATATTTTAATTTAAAGGAGTATCCGTGGAGTTTCTTGCCGGTTTTTCTCCATATGTACCTACTAAGCTTTGAGATAGGCAACTAGCTTCATCTTTCTGATTGAGCGATCCCTTGACAATTCAAAAGTGCCGGTAATTGGTTTATCTGAAATAAATGCTTTGAGTTTGAGTTTGATTTTGAACTGACCAGCCCTCAAGTCTTCTTTTAGTGAGCACTTCTAGCAACAAAGCTATTATTTACTAGCTTTGTTCTCATGTAGGTCCTGAAAAACGACTACTTATGTGTTTACGAGCGTTTGACTCGACTTCAGCATCCTACGATAAGTGATCAGTCTGCAAGTCTTCTCTTAGTGAGCACTTCTAGTCGTATATATATCTATGCTTCTAGTACCTAGTGCCGGAGTGTGTTAGGTCTCCGAGTGAGCGCGATTCAGAAAATTTTACCTGCATTGCATACACAAATAATTTATTGCTTAGTTATTGTAACAGTAGTTCGCTGTACGATATCAATCATGTGAGCTTTTTACCCTTTTACTGCTTACCTCCATAGGTACTGTACTTATCCTAAGTGCTTAGTTAAAACACCCGTTGCAGATTATAGATGGTAAGATATTATTCTTGTTCTATATTATTAAATATTATTCCATGTTTTATTGCTAAAGTAGCATATGTTGATTAATAGCTGGAAACACTACCCGTCATAAAAAGACTAGAGTTATCTACGACTAGCTGACCCGTGCCCACTTCGTTGGGCGGTAAACATTATTACTTTAAAATTATGACTTTGGTTCGTTAGCACTGAGTCCTATGATTTATTTCCTGACTGCCAAAAGGAGGGTTATATTTTTACTGCATATGTATGTATGTATTTGCATGCCAATTTATCGGGTTTCAAATGAGTGAATGAAATGATTATGATTGAATAAATTATGTTAATTTTAATCGTTCAAAACTTCTCTGTATACTATACTAGCTTTTTCCCGCGGCTTCGCTCGCGTTTATTTAGACTTTGACTATCAATTCGGGTTATAATTCAATCATGATTCGAAAGACACGTGGCACCATCTATTATCATAAGGACGTTATTGTTGTTTTCCTCGGGAACAGTACTTTTTTGCGGGATAAAAGGTACCCTATGTCCGTTTCTGTACCCCTGACAACGTATATGCAAAATTTCAGGATGATCGGTTCAGTGGTTTAGGCGTGAAAAGGTAACAAACAAACAAACAAACATCCACACTTTCACATTTATAATATTAGTAGGATTTAGGATTAGGATTAGAATTTGATGTAAGGTTATTATTTGTTACCAAAATATATTATCTTTCAGGAGTTCCAACCCGAGATAAGCCAACATATAACTGCCCGTGGAATAAACACTGCTTTCTTAGGTCAATGCCCACCAGAGAGAATTTCTGACCCTGAGACTTATTAATAGTGAGGGCAAAAAAGATCTTGACGGGGTACTGTAACCTTTTAAACGGTATGGGTAAATCCGTCGGAATCGTGGGTATCCGCGGAATATTACGGACACATTTTCCCAATTTCGCAGAAAACGTATAACTATTAGCGACGAATCATAATTTTATATTCTACTTTTTACTTTTAACAATTTTTTTTTTTGGTTTTTTGCCACATATGCCTGTTGTTTTTTGCCTGCCACTTTAACAATTTTGGAATGTTCTCTTATTGCACTAGTTATCGCGTTCTACCGTTTTGAATTTAAATTTTACTGTTTATTTTTTAATTTTAATCTTAATGCTTTAATTTTAATTTTGATTCTAATAATAATTTCGATTTTGATTTTTATTTTTGATTCTTATTTCGATTATGATTTTGTTTTTTACTTAATGTTTTGTTCTTGTTTCTAATTCATTTTTCTATCCTCACTACGAGTAAAAAATCTTGTTAAAACGTATATTTAAGAAGATTTTTTTTATGTAAGTGCTGTGTACGCCTGTACATGACTAATTCACCATAACTCAATGCATATGTTAAGTTTTTGTTAATGTTTCTAGTGAAAAGGTCGTTGGTGTACCTTTCAAATAAAATAAAATAAAATAAATAAAATCTCAGTAGTTGTCCCACTGCTGGCCCTGTAAGAATGGTCGCCACTATTATAATCTCCCGCAACTCTTTTATAAGCAGCCTTGTGCCATTACACATGTTGGGGGGGCTCAAGTTTCTTAATAGCATGATAGAAATGCCAACTTTTAACATAAGGTCGTGAGGAGGTAAGCCAGAAGGGCTCACAGAATTTAAAAAGTCTTGAGGATAGTGCACTGTAGGATTACGACACGGTCGCGGTTCCATACCTATGTTGTATTATCTCTTTAACCATTCGTCCAAATTATATGCAGTAAAAGGAAAAAGTCTTTTGTTTTAAATACTTGAGGCGATAAATTTACTTATTTCGATAATAATTCCTACTTGTTGATAATATGACCAATAAACATGACCTAAAGATTAAAATTATTGTTTTATATAAAAAAAACTACTTTTTGTGACTTAAATATAAAAGTTAGACATAAGATGTCGCTGACATTTTTGTAGGCATTCTTAAGCCCCACAACTTTTCTCTAGATCTCATAATCTGTCATCTTTAAGGCAACGTTCGTAAGAAACCTTTTCGTTCGACCGTTCGTTCTCCGATTATCACGAAAAAGTCTTTCATCAAAATTCATTTTTCGGGTTAGTATATAGCCTCTGACACTCACAAATTACGTGGCTTCCTATTGGTAAAATATTTTTTTAATTCGGTTCAGTAGTTCCAGAGTTAACCCCCTATAATCTCACAAACTCATAATAATATTAGTATAGAAGTATAGAATTAGCATTAAAATGTTTCTAATAGCTTGGAATTATATGCATTGTGCAATTACTAGTCGAGCAATGGATTATTGTCATTAAACTAAATGATTGTGAAATATCGAAGACCGAGGAAAAATTTTCGAACACAATAGTGTATGTAAGGAAACAATTCATAGTAACTATTCAGGAAAAATTTGATGCATCAATTATTTTGAAAATTCAAATCTTGTATATAATTATATTATAGTTTTGTACAAAGAAAACCAACAAAATTATTAAAAATATTTTAACCTAAAATACTACTTCCGTAATAACCTGGCTATATACAATGTGGCAACCTGTTACCATGGATTCAGCACATTATTCTGGACCGTTGCGCGTCGATATCGCTGCCACCCTGTTTACTAAAACACAATTAAAAAAAAGAAGATACTAAATACATTCCAGGGGCAGGTACAAAAAAAAAATCATTTTTTCCGTGTCTTTCAGTGACGTCACGTTATTTTTTATTATTTTTCTCTTCTTTTCAATGCCACTTGGTATCCGTCGACAGCCTTCATCATAACATCAAGTTTGACCTTAATTTTTGGTATAGGATCATCTTCTCTGTCTTCTGCTACTTTATATTTTCGCAGAACTGTTGACAACGCTGTTTTAATTGACATCAACGCGCTGTGGACAAGAGAATTTCAATTAAAACTAACAACTATAACGCTAAGATTCTCTGTTCTATTAGTACCGGATTTAATTTTAGAAGATTGGCTAGTGAGCAAGGTTGGCTCTTGTTCCTTATTACACATAAAAAAGAGATATAATTTTCAAATGTTTTTCTCTTCCATTTTCAACCAATTACAGGCGTCACGTTATCATTCACTCCCTTTCCTTTCATAACATCCCTCATACAAACCCTCCGTGTTTTCTTTAGTTTCCCTCTCCCCCTCCAAAATCTAGGTACATAAATACCGCGCTTCGCGGTTCGCTTGTGCCGCGTTCCGATGCGGTCGTGTTTGAATTTGTGTATTGACTAGCGTGGCGCTTGCTGTCGCTCGTAATTAACTCCATGAGTAATGAACTCGTGGTGAATGAGCTGCTGGCGTTCCTGCAGCAGAAGCTGGATGTAATGGACGAGGTGTCTGCTGTCCAGATCTGTGCAACAAACTTTAGCGAGGACGACATAGCTGCTGACAAGCTGTTGTTGTTCAGTGTACTTAACAAGCGCGACCAGATGGTGTCCCGCCGGCGTGACGGGACTAAGAGAAGCCTGCAAAATATTAACACGCTGTTCAAGGATACTGACCCGGACGACGTGCCAACGTTTGTGGCGAAGGAGCTACACAAGGTTTCTTCCGTGACCTTCGACCACGTCGATGTAACAAGCCTACTGAAGGACATTATGTTTCTGAAGGCCCGCCTCGCGGATGTGCTGGCGAAATTAGATGCATCCCAAAACACTGTCACCGATTTGCGCAAAGAATTTAGCGAGTTGCGCAACAGTGTGGCGGTAACTAGGTCATCCGTCGATGCGTCTAACGTAAACATGTGCCGCGAAGCCGGCCTCTATGTATAGTCAGTTAATTCCGCGTCAGTAGTTTCGTCACCAGCGTAACCGTCGTTTGCTGAGCTTGCAGAGCCTTCCGCCTGCGTGCCCTGCAGCCCCGCAGTCCCGCGTTCGTCACCGCGGCTCCTCCACGCAGCGCTACCCGAGCCCTTCGCCCCGTCCCTCTGCTAGTGTCTGCAGACCTGGTGAAACCCTTACAAAAGGATTTCGCTAGCGTCACTGCGAGTGCCCCAGGCGCTCCAAGTATGAAGCCAATGCCAGAAAAGGCGCCGAATAGGGCTGAGGCTGAGGGTTTCGTGACATTGCAAAGGAGGAAGTGCCGATCGCAAACGAAAAAGAACCACTGCGCAAAGCTCCTACGGGTTCCGAAGTGAGCCTGCGTGCCGCAATGTCGAACACACCGGTGAACATCTCCCGCCTACACTACAGCACTAAGGCGGAAGACATCGTGGAGAACGTGCGCCAGAAGACGAGGTACACGCCGAGGGTGCAGTTACTGGAGTCGAACCGCAACGTCAACTTCAAAGCGTTCGTGGTGCGAGAACCAAATTGTTACTTGTCTGTCGTCTTAGAAGAATGGCCGGAGGACATGGTGTTCCGTCGATTTCGCGGAGAAAAAACCACAGGACAGCACAAGGACAAGCTAGTAAAGTAAAGTGCTACTAACATAGTTTTAAGCAATATTTATTAACACAAGTTTTAGTTTTTATGATGTATTAGTTTGTTATTTTGTAATTTGTGTATTTTATCTATGGGCCTCAGTTGTCTGACTATAAAGGAATTATTATTATAACAACCGGCGTACTACCAAACCGAGTTAAGTCAGCCTGTTTATTGTGCCCATGACAAATACTACTACTTGATATACTAAGAAAACATTTTCTGCGTCATCAATGATAAATCGATCTGTAACAAATCACAGGCAGGTATTTCCGGTTATATCTAAACGGTGCACAACCACTGATATAAAGAAAGGAAATCCCTTTTACGATTGATAAAATGCAGGCTCGTGCACTTTTGGAGCCATAACAAACAACTATTAGCACTTAGTTAGTCACTGGAAATAATTATAATTACGATTGAGAGCGATATTAATCAGGGTATTCGACAAACAAAGCGGCAACCAGTTTAGTAACTGGTTAACGGAAGGCCTTACCTCTAAACGAATATCTGAAGACAATACGAAATCACTAAAGCTAAAAATATGGCTTTTATGAGATATTTATTACCTTAATTAACAACTTGTTTCCGTAGTCTGTAACATAGGCCTGTAAAGCTAAGTGGAGGGTTAATTATCTAGTGCTAATATTACGTTTGCGGTGAGATTTTAGGTATTGTGCGCGAGTTCATTATTAATTACGTGACGCGTTCAAAAAGAGCATTCGTCGATGAAGAAAGGAGTAAGGACTGACCTGCACCCTAATTACGTAACACACTATCTATCACAATCTGAATCATTTTGAAGCCTATTGCTAATCCAATTCTTCATATATGTTCTTGAAATTTGTCTGCTCAACAACGTAGATAACGCAATGAATGAATGTCGTTGAACTGTCAAAATGAAACCCATTCCTACTGTTAGTGTGTTACGTAATTACCCCGCTGGAATAGTATTGCGGACCGTTTAGGTGGCTCCACGTGGCTTCATTGGTCGGTGTTTTGTTCGGCACGAGATCACTGCACTTCATTCACGATTAATGTTCACTCAAAGTTAATAGGTTGCAGTATTAACAGCCCTACATTATAGCGGTTATTTAAGTTCCAGAAATTGCGCGCGCGTGCAGGTAATCATGAGTATGTGACTTCAGCAGTGTCCTGATGCAAAGTGTCATTCGTAAAAAATGTCGCCTCTCAATCATTATGGAAAGGAAAGGGATGAATATAGGAAGCGACCGAAATGCTCTCATAATGACAATCTTAAACATTTTGTAGATTAATGATTTTGCATACTAGGCCTTTTAAACTATAAGTCAAATTATTTCATGCTACATTTTTGGCGTTAATATCCTCCACCGCCTTGAGAATGCGTAGGGTTCTCTAGCAAAAAGTAAACTGAACGAATATTTTATTGATTGATTTTACCGTTTATGTACACACATATACAGAACACATAGACAGGAAGAAAGAATCAGAAAAATACGTACAAAGGTGATGCTTATGTCTAAAGAAATCTCTTCCAGCATACCTGCGATAGGAGAGTATATAAAAAGAGATGTAGACAACGTGTGTGTGACAAGCGTAGAAGGGAAAACAAAATACATAAATACAAAATCAATTCTCCAATTTAAATAGAAACATACAATATGAGAATATTTACATACATACATACTTCTAAAATAAATATCACAAAAATATGTAAAAATATAATGTAATTTAAATAATAAATCCTTATGCCATTATGACAAAGTGGAAGATTGTGTTCTTTCACTCTACTTTTAAGTACTGCAACAGTTTGGCAGTTCCTAATATCAGGCGGAAGTGAATTCCACAACCGAATCGCGTGCACAGCGAAAGACTAGGAGTAGAAGTACCTACATAATTATAAATTAAAGTTAAATAATTATTGTTGAAACGTATTTTGTTTTATTTAGCGGTTATTAGTTTGTTGAGATGGTAACAAAAATTATTTTACAATAGGTCTTCTAAAATGATATGTAGCCGTTTTGACTAAAGCGACGCGAATAGTACCGTCTTTACAGGGATATACTTCAATTATTATGCCCATTGGCCAGCCTAATGGTGGAAAAACATCTCGATGAATCAAAACTACTGTATCGAGCTTTATATTATCTACCTGCGTTAGCCATTTCGTGTCTAATCTGATGACTGTGTAAGTATTCTTCTCGTCATCTTATCCAGTAGCTGCATACCATCTTGTCTAGTAATAATTGTTTCCGACAACTAAAAGACTTCGCTCCATCGGAAACATTCTCGACGGACAGAGAAGTTAAAGGTGAACCCATAATAAAATGAGCAGGTGTAAGAGGTCCCGGATACGGCTCCGCAGACAAGAGTGGTCCCGAGTTAAGGACTGCCTCAACTTGTATAGAAACAGTCAGAAGTTCCTCATAAATGAGAATTTGGAAACCAATGATGCGGTGTAAATGTGTTTTAATAGATTTTATGTTACATTCCCACAATCGCCCAAACGGCGGACCGTTGGGTGGAATAATTTTCCTAACCTAACCTAACAAACAACAATGCAATGCAGAAGATACAGAATAAATACATAAGTCGACCCTCGACTTAGACATTATCCGTGCGAGTTTCAAGTCCATCCACCAAGAGTAACTAAATACATAAAAACTAGAGACTAATAAATCAAAATAAATCTAACTTAAATGACTTCAAACCTACACTCGAGAGCAATGAATCCGGGTCACTTAAAGAATGTTAAAAATCTCGGAAACTAAAAATGATAGGTTAATGCAATAAATTGTATTTAATAGACAATGTAATACTCCTTAAATGAAAGTAAAAAAAATATGAGTCACCATACATTTTATTAACACAAAATTACATAAAGAAAAAAACTGCTGATCTCTCCTTAAAACAAAAATAGGAAACATGAAATTTTTGAACTTTATTACGATTTTCTTGAATTTTAATACTTCGTATTGCCTCCTCGTGCTTCCATTACTGCGTTTACGCGGTTTGGCATGCTGTACACCAAGTTCCTTATACGATTTTGGGGAATATTCTCCCATTCCTCTGTGAGAGCAATTTTGAGCTCACGAAGCGTGATTGGGGGAGGGTTTCGTTGTTTTACGCATCTGCCTAGCTCGTCCCAAGCATGCTCGATCGGGTTGATATCCGGGCTGCGCGCTGGCCACTCCATACGAGTAATGTTCATCTCTTGAAGGTAGTCATTCACAATCCTACCTGTATGAGGTCGGGCATTGTCATGCATAAATATAGCATCCTCACCTAAATTGACCATAAATGGACCAACGTGATCATTGAGGATTTCTTCCACATACGAGTATCTTACGCTAGTTAAAGAGCCGTTTTCTATGATCACCAGCTCTGTGCGACTTTCAGAAGAAATTCCGGCCCACACAAGTACAGACCCACCACCGTAGGCTACTTTTTCTTCGATGCATGCTTGCTTGAATCTTTCCCCTGGTCTTCGATACACTCTGTGTCTTCCATCGTGCTTGTAGAGCATAAATTTTGATTCGTCGGAGAACATAACTTTTGACCAATCTTCAATACTCCAATTTACGTGGCTCTGGGCATATCTTAGTCTTGAAATACGATGCCCACGCTCCAGTTTAGGGCCGTTTGCAGGTCTAAGGGGTTTTAAGTTAGATTCAGCAAGCCGACGTCTTACTGTCCATGCACTTGGGTTACTTCCTCCGAGGCGTCGAAACTGATTTGTGAGTTCAGTTCCTGTGAGAAAGCGATTTCGAAGCATGGTGTTCACCAAGTATCGGTCTTCTCGTGCTGTGGTACACCTGGTTTTGCCCGTTCCTGGTCTGCGTAGGTTAGAACCAGTTTCTTCGTAACGTCGGAGAACTCTTTGTACTGTTGACAGCGACACACCGACAGTCCTGGCTGTATCGCGCTGACTCCGGCCGGTTTCCAGCATTGTAAGTATTCTGGTGCATTCTTCAGGCGTAAGCGACATAATTTCAGCTTGAATAATGAATATAGAGCACTATCAACATGGTTTATGTACCCACATAAATGACAGATTACAAACAAAAGCAAAACCAAATGCTGTAATTTCGTAGTTCCATCTTCGAAAGTGGCCCTTTTTCAAATTTGATTTTTTTATGATATAACTTTACAATAACTAAGAAGTTTTAATACCTTCATTTAAGGAGTATTACATTGTCTATTAAATACAATTTATTGCATTAACCTAGCATTTTTAGCTTCCGAGATTTTTAGGATTCTTTAAGTGACCCGGATTCATTGCTCTCGAGTGTAGCAGATAAATTAATCTGGATGAGCCTAATTAACCCAATTAAACCCTGGGGATCCCCGAAATATATACAAGAAAAAGAATAAAAGACGACCTCAGTCAAAGATACGACTTGGGTCAAAGAAATAACAAAAGTCAAAATAACAAATTCTTAAGCGGATTACATCGCTCAAATCCCAAAAACACCATATGTTTAAGGAAGTTTGTAGATGAATCCTTTTGTGCGTTTTCCATGTAAAAAATATATGTTATACTTAAGGCCATCATAAACAGTTTGTATTGTTTAAAATTTTAATAAACGTTCCCAAATATTGGAAAAAAAAATTAGTAATTAGGTCCTTTTTCAACCTATATTGCAAATGTTCTATGTAACGGCTGAATAGTTCGGCATGAATTTTGTAATAAAAAATATGTAATGATGTACTTAACAATCTGTATTGTTTCTTTTTTCTTATTTCTTTTCATATTTTTAAATAATGAATAAAAAGCCGAAACTTTACCAGTACCGTGCGAGAAGGCCTGTGACATTCTCCGGACGCGATTCATCACTGTCTCGATGACTCTGGAGACAGGTGGACTGTACGCGTGTTATTTTTTCCAAATAAAATCCAAAATTTTACGTGTTGAATGATTTATGAATGAAATCATATTGTAAATAGTACAAATATAAATATTTCGTAAAATATGAATAGAAATTATGTTTGTAAATATATATAAAGTAGTTTTTAATTTCGTTTTGCTGTTTGAACCTATCATAGAATAAGCCTAAAAATAACAGTAAATGCAATTGTAAAGTGAAGCGTGGCCGAGCTCGCCAAAACTATTGGTAAGTACCTACTCTCTTAGTAGATACATTATTTATATTAATAAGTAGTGTTTATTTTTTTATTGTTTTTAGCTATCTTGAGAATTTCGTTTTTCGTTTCTTTGACAGTGGATGGAGACCTTGGTGACAGATGATGTCACCTACCTGATGGTGTACGCCGAAGGTGGGTATAGGATCTCATTGATGTCACTACGTAGACCCATCGTGTTTGTACTCATTTGAAAGGGCTCATGAATACCTTAGTGACTGATGATGTCAACTACCTGATGGCAGACTCCAAAGGTGGGTGTAGGATCTCTTTGATAGGACTACGTAGAACCATCGTGTTTGGACTCATTTGAAAAGACTTATGGCGACCTTGGTGACTGATGATGTCACCTACCTGATGGTGGACTCCGATGGTGGGTATAGGATCTCTTTGATAGGACTACGTAGAACCATCGTGTTTGGACTCATTTGAAAAGACTTATGGCGACCTTGGTGACTGATGATGTCACCTACCTGATGGTGGACTCCGATGGTGGGTATAGGACTTCATTGTCGGCACTACGTAGACCCATCGTGTTTGTACTCCTTTGAAGGAGCTCATGGAGACCTTAGTGGCTGATGATGTCACCTACCTGATGGTGGACTCCAAAGGTGGGGATAGGACTTCATTAACGGCACTACGTAGAACCCTCGTATTTGGACTCATTTGAAAGGTCTCATGGAGACCTTGGTGACTGATAATGCCACTTACCTGATGATGGACTCCGATTTTTTTTTTGCTTCGAGATTCTAAAATGTTTGTTATTCCTTTATTAGGTGCATACCTATGTTTCTTCAATTAGAATAGTTTGTTGCACTTCGGCTCCAGAGCCACTTAAAATATTATCTTGTATATTATTAAAACGTTTATTTTAGCTTGATCAAGATGAAGAAGATTTGCCAGATTTAGTTACTGAAAAAGGACAGTAGTTCGAGCAGTCTGACGGTGGACATTTATATGATTTTGCTACTTCAAATTCATCTAAGTCAGCTGTAATAGATTGCAGAATATTAGCCATTTGTAAGAAACGATTTACAATAGTATGATACGATACGGTGCTCTGAAGTGTTTGTTATGTAAACTATGGTCAGGTAATAGAAACTAGTGCAGTGTGATATAGGACACCAATTGTCATGTGAATTAGTTAGGTAAGGTGTGGTTAAATATGTAATGTATGTTTTATGTGGAGGCTTATATATGAATTTGAGTGTTGATTATTAGGATTCATTTTACTTGAGTTATGTAACAAAATAGATGTATAAAGCAAGTTATCAGTAAAAATACTGTAGTATAACTTATGTATAGCAGACATTAAAACAACGATTAACGAAGTACTGCTTACTATAATGATGAGCTGTGGGATAGTCCTTCCTGTAGCTCTTTAGTGTTGTTTCAGACTTGATGCGAATTTGTTTATCTCCGGCTTGCTTTCGAAGAAAAATGTTGACATTAGAGGTACAGCAGAATTCGTATTTCCTTAGGCGTGGAAATTCTCTTCCCTGATAAAAGAGCTTTTTGTTTGTATTAAATAGATGTTCTTCAACACAGACAGGTTGTTTTTGTATTGATATTCCGAGTATCTCCGTATTCAATTTATCTTCTTTATTCGTCTTTTTATTGTTATAGGTTCGTATGAATGAGATGAGGTCAAACTTTGTTTGGACGTTAGTGAATTGAGCGATTACAGCTTTGCTGGTACCTCCGTTCCCTGATGTGGGATATATATCTCGGAAGTTGGAGGCAGGTGGGTTCTCTAAGCTGGCTATGTCTGTTACAATTTTTGACAGATCTGCCGACGATTCCTTTTGCAGGTTAGGTATATTGCGCACTTCTATACTAGACATCTGGGACTTATATTGAAGGTCTCTAACAGCCATTTCCAATGACTCGGAGTGCTTCTTATATTCTATGTTTTCTTGTTGGAGGCGCTTGATTCCTTTCTGTAGGTTATCATATCGAGAGCTGAGGAATTCAACGGATTTCTTGATCTCGATGTTAGTTTCTTGAATTTCGACGTTGGTGTTTTGGATTTGTATGTTTTAGAGTATCAGTTCTGACATATCCGAAACCAGCTTTGCTATCAACTCAGTTTGGGCTGCAGATTGCTTTGCTGTATTCGCATCTTGGTCGATCTTTCAAACCAGAAGCATTTCCTTGATTTCAAATTTAAATTCATGTTTAAATTGTTCAAACTGTTCCAATTGGTTTTGCTCACGCGGTGATTCATTTAATTGTGGACGCCTGTTGCGTGAGTTTACGTTAACAAACTTCTGGTAGTTCACTGCCTGGGTGATATCGGGTTCCGATTGTGTATGGTCCATTAGGGTTCTCGGTGTCATTGGTGGAAAACACTGCACTCGAACAGCCATGGCAGTATTATGTATATTATTCAAACTCAAACTCAAACTCAAAGCATTTATTTCAATTAAACCATTTACAGGCACTTTTGAACTGTCAAAGAGTCGGTCAGTTAGTCAGAAAGTTGAAGCTAGTTGCCCATGCCAAAACGTAGATCTCTATGGAGAAGAACGGGCAAGAAACTCCAAGGACACTCTTTTTAAATTAAGATATTACAAAATCCTGGGTACATTATTCTTGTTGCTACTATATGCGAGAACAATGAAAAAATATATAAAGAAACAATTCAAAATATAAGATTAATAATAAAAATAAGCCGTGGCAGTTAAGAGATGACCAGTCTCAACTGACGGCGCCCGTTCACGAACGTGACGCGTGGATCAGCACCATCCAGCTCAACCATTTTGTAGGGAACCGAATGATCCAACACACGCGCCACCAACAGTGAGACATTTAAGTGAGCATGACATAGTCTCACCTGCCATGCTTTTTTTTTTTTTTTTTTTTTTTGGGTGGGAAATCATCAAATGACCTCTCCCGCTCTGGGCGGAGCGGAGTGGCGTGTCAGACTCTTACTGACTAAAACCCACCCGTGTTCCTTCAGTTGCCTGTGCGCCAGGGCCACGGTAACTCTTTCGAACAATCCGCGACCCCGGCAGGCATCGGTCCTGTCGGACCCCGTCAATGGTGCTGACATCTCTTTGAGGCGCGCGTGGAACACGACACGCCGTCGACCCGGGCCTGGTCCTTACCGGACGGTGAGCTGCCCATTGCTCGCCGTCCGCAAGCCCGCGCCTACGGTGGCCGGGAGTCGGCAATCGACTCCCGACGCCCAGGGTGTCTCCTCCTCCTGCGGCGGCTAGGGGCGCGAGGGCGTAGAGATTGCCTCTCCCTCTCACGCTCCGCCTCCTCCTTCGCGAGCATTACTGCTTCGCAGAAGGAGGTGACGGCTTCCCATTCCCTCTCGCTCCGTACCATGGCCTGAACCAGGGCCGGACGCGAGAGGTCGCCGCCGCCGATCGCCGCCACGAGGACACGGCGGTGCTCCGCCCAAGCCGGGCAGACCTCCACCGTATGCTCCACCGTGTCCTCCGGTCGATCCACGCAATGATAACACCCGGGCGTTTCCTCCCGCCTTATCCGAAACAGGAACCTCCCGAAACAGCCATGTCCGGTGAGGACCTGCGTCAGGCGGAAGGTGAGGACGCCGTGGCGCCTCTCAAGCCACTCCTCAAAGAGGGGTCTTACCGCCGCAATTGTGGCGTGCCCTGCGCTGGGTTGCGACAGTCGCACTCTCCATGCCGCCATGAGATCCCGCCGGAGCTCTGTCCGCTGTGCCGTGATTTCTCGCGGCAGCGGAGTTACGCCCCGGCGTTTCGCCTCCTCGCGCCACTGCCAAACGTGCGCGAGGACCTTTGCCTCCAGATCCCACGGCGGCAATCCGGCAAGGAGGCTCGCCGCCTCGCAGGAGAGCGTGCGGTATCCCCGTACCATCCGGATGGCCATGACCCTTTGGGACGCTTTCAACCGGCGGGCTGGCCGGAGCCTTAGCGAACGCGCCCACACCGGTGCCCCGTAAAGGGCCATGGACCGCACGACCCCCGCGTAGAGCCTCCGTCACCTGCCATGCTGTCAAGTCAACATAATTATATAATAAACGAATCCATGGTACTCACATTTACAAAATTGAAAAATGCTTCTAAATTATACAAAACTATAGTTTGCAATGTATTTGAGCAATGAATAAAATTTTACTACATAAAGAAAAGAATCATTAAAATATATATTGAGTTATTCAATAATAAAACATATTTTATAAAAAATAAACAAACATTAAGTTCGCAATGTCAGAAAAATAAAAGGGGGAATAAGAAAAGAGTATCTCTTCCAAACATTCAAATTTTAACTAGTGCTCCCGAGTGGCTGTGGAGCAGGACCAGAGTTAAGCCAAGCATCTTTATCTACTATATAGTCATAGAACTTATAATATGCTTGTCTACATAGTGTGCGTTTAATGCATGTTTAAAATTTCTTCTTATTTAGTTGAATAATATCGAGTGGTATTTTATTATAACATTTTACACAGTACCCCATAAAAGAAGTATGTACTTTAGATAACCTGAAACGTGGTTGATCTAATTTGTTCCTATTTCTAGTGTTGAAATTATGCCTGTCACTTATCTTACTAAAAAGATGTAGATTTTTTCGAACATACATAATGTTTTCATATATATATATATTCACAAGGTACCGTCATGATGTTAATTTTTTTAAACAGTTCCCTTAGAGATTCGCGTTTGCGGAGGTTGTAGATGGCTCTGACAGCCCTCTTTTGCAGAATAAAGATAGAATCAATATCCGCAGCCCGCCCCCACAGCAGAATACCGTAAGACATGATGCTATGAAAGTAACTAAAATATACTAGTCTCCCGGTATCCACGTCTGTTAATTGACGGATTTTCCAAACAGCGTAAACGGCTGAACTTAGCCGCCCTGCAAGTGATGTTAAGTGAGGACCCCACTGTAGCTTTGAATCAAGCGTAATCCCCAGGAAAATCGTTTTTTCGACGAATTCTATTATCTCCTTATTCAATACAACGTGACATTTACTACTTCTAACATTCGGTAACGCGAATCTTATGCATTTAGTTTTCTTCTCATTTAATACTAAATTATTTACAGTAAACCAATTATGAACCTTAAGCATGGCGTTATTTACGTCGTCAAGCTCATGTGCATGTCTGTTTATTTTAAAAATCAGTGATGTATCATCACCAAATAACACCATTTGAGGTCGGATTTTTAGTAAATGAGGTAATTCATTTATATATACTAAAAAGAGGAACGGACCCAATATTGAACCATGCGGTACACCCATTTTGACTTTTAAGCCCAATGAATTTACACCGTTTATTCGAACTTGCTGCAGTCTATCATTCAAATATGATTTTACTAAGCTAAGCGCAAGTTTACCCAGTCCGTAATGCTCAAGTTTCAAGAGCAGTGTTTCGTGATTCACGCAATCAAATGCCTTGGATAGGTCGCAAAAGATGCCTATTGCATCTTGTGCCTCGTCCCATGCGTTAAAAATATGTTTTAATAATGTAAACCCGCCGTCGGTTGTACAACGTCCTTTGGTGAAACCATACTGTTGATCGTGTAGGATGTTATTACGATTAAAATGATTGAGCATTTGATTTAACATTACTTTTTCAAACACCTTGCTGAAAACTGGCAAAACCGATACGGGTCTATAATTATTAGTGTCTTTGCTGTCCCCAGATTTGAAAAGTGGAATTACTTTACTATAATTCATTAAATCTGGGAATACCCCTTGATCTACACATAAATTAAATATTAAAGCTAAATAGGGTGCAATTGTCTCAATAATAGATTGACAAACTTTAGTAGACATGCCCCACAGATCTTCTGTAATTTTAATCTTAAGTTGCTTAAATGCCTTTACAACGACCACAGGGCTTATAAGTTTAAATTTAAATTCTATAGGACAGGCTGAAACATTCGCTCGTAATAAATCAATAGCAAGAGAGGGCGAGGAATTTAAAGTTTCTGTAGTTTTAATTGGAATATTAGTAAAGAAAGTTGCAAATTCCTGAGCAACATCGATGTTATCGCTAATGAGACCGCGGGAAGTGTCCAGTGTGTAATCAGTATTATGACTTTTGTTCCTGTTCGTTTCATTGTTAATAATTTTCCAAACTGTCTTTATTTTATTGTCTGCTGATTTAACCTTATTGCTAATGAATGACGCTTTAGCTGCTTTGCAGACATTTTTAAAAGTTTTCGAGTAAGTAGCAACATACTTATTGAAAGTTTCCATGTTAATATACGGCTTAAGGCCATACAGTTCAAATAATCTTTCCCTACTTTTCCTGATGCCTTTTGTTGCCCAGTCACTGAATAAAAACTTAGGGCAAATAGTTTTAGATTTCTTCTTAAAAGAATTATTGAACTCTGTTTGCACTAATGAAAAGAATTCTTTATACAAAATATTACCATCATTCATATTTAGGCCCTGAGCACTTAACTTGCTAATAATTAAAGCGCTATTAAACTTATTTAAGTTAGCCGATGTTATTGGTCTAGTTTGTATCTGCACTTTTTGTATTGGTGTGTTGGACTCAAAAGTAACAGTTTGACCGCTGTGATCAGAAGGGAGATAATTTACAATGGCTTTATCTAACCAGTAGCAGCAACAAAAAACATTATCAATACATGTAGCAGTAGCCGTAGTTATTCGCGTTGGTTCCAAAAACACATTTGATAGATTGAATGATTTGAAGAGGCTTAAGAATCTACTGCTATTTGAATTATTTTCCAAAATATTAATATTAAAGTCACCACAAATAATTACTGATTTATTACCAGTTGCAAGTTTTGCCAAAACATCTTCCATTACTGACTCAAATATAGAGTAGTTTTGATAATTTGGAGGTCTGTAAACGCACACTATAAAATGCTTATCTAGCTCAACACAGGACAGTTCAATGCTATGTTCCACCGATAGTTCAACTATGTCTTTACGAGACTTAGACTTTATACAATTTTTAATTAAGATTAGTGAACCTCCACGCAGCATGGATTTTCGGTTAAAACAACTGCCCACACTATAGTTTTCATAATTAATTAGCATTTCATAATCTTTCAACCAATGCTCAGTTATACAAATAATATCAAACATTGTTTTTTCTAATAACAATTCAATTTCTAATTATTTGGAAGAAAAACCTTGAATATTTTGGTGAAACAATTTCAAGGAATTCTGCTTAGCCCCTTTTTTACCATTAAATAATTGAGTGCTAGAAGGTACCTCGTTGATGGCGAGATTAATAACATTATTACTGGTACCCTCTGTTGTCTTACTGACTAGTTTAAACTATTATGGCTAACCACCTTAATATTAGTACTATTACTAATTTTTGTGGTGCTAATTACAGCAGACTTCGACATACATTCTTCAATACGGTCGACGCTATCTGTTTATTTCTGCACCCACTTCACGTAGCACTCGTAGCACGTCTCGTAGCACTGGTGTCTGGTGCACTGTGACGAAGTCGGTGTCCTAGCACTCGTAGCGTAAACTTTTGTATCTGTTTTTTTGTAATTTGTAATATTTAGCCGTAGTCGATAACTGTTTCGGTGGCGCAGCGGCCAGCATGCCCTCCCCCGCAGTTGTGCACTGGTAATCGGAGGTTCGAATCTCACCCAATCACGACGATTCGAGGTCAAAAAAAAAATTAATATCGCGACATTAGTTTGTCTCAGTCTAGGAACGCCACAAAAGGCGTGTACTGTCCATTAAAACACTTTGAAAGAAACAAGGAAATCGAAACTACACTAATCAACCAATCACGGTAAAGTTCGACGGCGCGTCGTGTTCCACGCGCGCCCCAAAGAAATGTCAGCATCATTGACGGGGTCCGATAGGGCCGATGCCTGCCGGGGTCGCGGATTGTTCGAAAGAGTTACCGTGGCCCTGGCGCCCAGGCAACTGAAGGAACGCGCGTGGGTTATAGTCAGTAAGAGTCTGACACGCCCTTCCGCTCCACCCAGAGCAGGAGAGGTCATTTGATGATACCCCACACAAAAAAAAAATGTGGTTTAGCACAGCACGCATCCGCACTCGACCAAATCTCGCAGTAAACTCAAAATTTATCTGAATGTAGTAAAAGTCGTGATAAATGTGTATTTTCTGGGAGAAAAATAAAAGAGTGAATTACTTGGTATAGTCACAAAGTTATTCTTTTAAATAACATCGCAAAAACATCACATTAAAGCAAATAACATAAACTTCATTAAACTGGTTCGCTTGTCCAATCGCTTATTCAAGGTGGCTTTACAGATAAATAATCGCATTCCGTTGTAGTTTCGTGAGACCATAGAAGGCGATAAAGGTCATAGGAAAGGCGATAAAGAAATTAATATTATAATTGCTCTAAAGGAGCACACACATTTTGACTAAAAAAAAATAGTATTTCAGTAAGCATGCATCATAAATTACTCACTTTAAATTCGGATGCCATACTGTAGTGAAATAAAAAAATGGATTTCTATCTAGTTCCAAACGGAATACCAAATAACAACACTGGGTAATCCGACTGATTACGGTTAAATCCACATCAATATTGTATATTACTACAGGAAGTTTTGGCTTAAAAAATCATGAATAACCCGTCAGGTATTAGAAATTTTCTGCAATGACAACCATGGTGAGAAAAGTTTTGCTTATCAACACGAAAACGTTATAAATTCCAAAAAAATAAGAACAACATTAATTGCCGGTCAAGAAAAGCTTAAAACAGGTTGAATATTTTTAAAACGAAAGAGGTTTATTTTGAAAATTTTAATGCAGGAATATAATGCTGCAATGGGCAAACAAGTATTTAAATGTTTTTTGGATACAAGGTTAATAAACATTTTCTTTTTATATTATCGTCGGCCTAATTCGTTAACCCGCTAAGTCCATTTTGACATATTTTACAAGACAGAGAAAAATCTGAATAATATCTCTATTAATTTAGCTATAAAAATTCTGAAAATCCCGTTGGTTTCTATAATTTTTCTTGATATTTTAACAATATATGTAGCAGTAAAACTTATACACATTTTATAAAATTTAGAAAAACAATTATTTAGCAGTTTGTCGAGGTGAACTAGCAGTACGACTTAGCAGTTTTTTATTTAAATTGAGTATGGTGTATAGATTAATGAAGTGTGCAGTAAAACGAATTTAATCAGTACCTAATCAAAATATCTAACGTTGTCAGTACAAAACTGCGGTCCCAACAGGATTTAGCAGGTTTACGTTGTAGAGATTGACTGGTGGTCAGGAAGTAGTTTTTCGGGCATAGCATTTGCCACCTTTTTGGCTAATATCGCAGTTATTCCATATACGATACGGTAGATATTAGATTGAACTTTTTAACTAGTATAAAAAGTAAATTTTGCCAAAAAATGGACTTAGCAGGTTAACGAATTAGGCCGACGTTATGTTTTATTGTATCTCTGAATAAAGTGAATGCATTTTGATTGTTATAAAATACCACGAGTTAAGGCTCCTACAAACAGGCGCGACACGCGACGCGAATTGCGCGCGACTCAAAGACACGGCTCGCCGCGCGACTAGCAGCGCCTTTGTTTAGCGCTGTCGCGTCGCGCCTGTCTGTCGGAGCCTTTACAAAATAAGAGCAGAACGTCAGACACCCCAATTAGAGTAATGAGATATCAGGACAAGACAATATACTGAGTGGCGATTCGGGTATCACATTAAAGTTATCTTTAGGTAACCTTCGAGGTATCCTTATTACAATCTCTCCGAGAGAAATATAAGGAGATTAATGTAATGACTGTGCTTTCTCAGTATATTTTAGAAAATCTTTTATATGCCCATAAAAATATTAAATTGTTTAAAAAATACAGTGATATCCATAATACAAATACTAGAAACAACTACTACCAAATTTGTTGTACCTACAACAATGCTAATGAAAATAGGTGTCTCGTTCAGATGTCAATCGTTTACGATTTTATAATAAATTTCCAAGCCACGTTCATGATCTAAGCCTTAATACTCGTAAATTCAAATCATTAATTAAAGGTAAGGTGGGCCAGAAAGCCTTTTATACCGTTAAAGCTTATATTGAGGTCAAAAATACTTGGGATTGAGATGCTCCAATTTTTGCATACTGAATGATTTTTATTTTTTTATTTTATTTTACATACACTTTAACATTTGATGATTTTTGTAATATATAGGTACCATGACATGAAAATTTGCTTTTTGAAGTATAATAATATTATTTAATTATTGTGAATGTGTCGAGACTACGTGGGTCACCTTTTTAATTTTTATTTTTTCACTTTCTCAGTTAGTTTTAATGATAATCTGGCAGTTTGAGTACTTTATGCGGCCTACCCAGATGTCCTTTCTTTGGTATTGTTCGTCGAGTGGTTGAGCCACTTAAGTTCCGAGTTGAGCTACACGATTACTGACAAATGCGTGCTCTGACTGGACAGGTTCTCCCAAATCTGTATGGTTCTTTCCTCAAAAGACCATATCAGACACAAATCTACATGGTCTTTACGTGCATACATTCATACAGTAATAAATCATTTATCATTTATCCATCCATCTACCTAACTTACCTACAACATAAAAAGTAGCAATAGTTGCAGAATGTGACCTAGTTGTCTAGACTACACAAACGTTCCTATGTTCGAATTCCTATTTGCTTTTGAAATGACTCAGTGTGAACAGATAATTAATTCTGAGTTTTTTGTACACACATTTTCGGTTATCTTCTTTCCTACAATTAGCATACTTACAGCCTACAAGGTTGTCGTTTTTAGAAAAGGTTTGCCTTAAAAGCTCTACTAAAATTGTTCTACTAGAGTCGCGTCGAAGTCGCGCTATCGCGTCATGCTGCCTGTCGCGTCGCACCTGTCTGCGGGAGCCTCAAAATGCAAAACTTTCGCACTTACATACATCTTCACCACTGTTGGACCTACTTGATAAATCCGATGCCAACAAGATTTCAGATCACTCTTAAACTTCGCGTACCTACCTACATAGAGTGTCAGCGAAAAAGATGCCCGATCCACAAGTACGCGTAGGTACTTGCTTGTGCGTGAACACCCACTTTAGTTACTTACCGAGGCAGTTCCTAGGTCCATTACTAAAAGGCATGTAACTGCAAGGGTGTTCCAGGTTGAATCTTTGAGGCAGGAACCTATCAGGGTCGAATTTCTCGGCGTCTGGACCCCAGTACTTAGGGTCTCGGTGGACGCCCCATATTGAACAGACCACGGCCGAACCAGTGGGCAAAACGCGACCAGACGCTGTAGAAGATAAATGATGATAATTAAAAATAGATACACCTCTGCCTAAGCCTTTGAGGATCACAGACGTGATGGTATGTATATTTCTTGAAAGTATTATTATGTTGACGTTAACCTCGATTTACGGTTCTGGAACTGGTGACAAATGCGCGTACACAACACAGGTAACTTACCAAACTTTCATAAAGAGAGTGCTGAGCTTTTTTGCCAACAAGCTCTTCAGAAAAGTACGCATTCCAGCATATTTTAATTTTTTTATAGTAATTAGTTTTAAACAAAAATACTATTATATTGTTAACTTAACTATAGAAAATACTCACGTAACGTAATATCGTCTAAGACTTTCCGAAGAATTAGCGGCACTGGTGGGAATAACCTCATAGATTCTTTGACTACTCGCTCCATATACTTCAACTTGATTAAATCATCTTTGACTCACGTGCGATCATCGTCAAATACCTCGCAGAGCCTGAAAAAGGACAATGATTTTAATACTAAATTATTTTATTTACATTATTTAGGTACTTACTCCCTAATTTTGGCAGTTATTTTAAAGTTCTAGATTTAACGAGGGACATACTTTAAACAAGTGAAAGCAAATGAACAACTTTTAAAGTGTTTAAGGAACTATGGCTAATAATATTTGCATCTCTGGAGATACCAGTATCTTTTATGTCAATTTTTATTTAATTTTGTAATATAATGTTTACATAATATTAAAGCTAACCGACTTAAAATTATATTGTACATGTATATAAAAAGAGGCAATAGAATCAAAAAGCTGGCAGCATCACCCTGTCACATGGCGACTTGGCGATGCTGATTCTTTGGCCATCAAATAGGCCTGTCTTCTGGTCACGTTAAGACTCAACCATCCGCTTGGCGATGTCTCGAAAAACCAAGTAAGCACTCGGACCCCATGGCCCTAGTGCTTCAACCCCAAACGTGCCGAGCCGTTGGGTTCTAAAACAGCTGACACCCTCTGGTGACAAGAGCATATTTTTACTTAGTTCAGGAGCCAGCTGTTCAATCTGTTTGTGACCACTGCTTGTACAAACATGTCCAGTGTATGTTTAACATTACGAGACACAGAACATTAAATCAAATTATTTGCCATATGTCAGCTGGCCACGCCAATTTACCAACAAATACAATGAAAACTCAATCTAAAAAATAAAAATGTAGACAAAACTTAATACCTACATCAAAGTCCCCAGACATAAAGGGCGTGATAGCTTATATTATATGCAATGCTGGATTTATATTCACATAGTTCTAACTCGAAGTCACCAAAAATAAACTAGGACCAGCGAAGTAAAATAAATAAACGGAAAAAGATTTACCTGTGTAGATCAACTAGTAAATTAAGTAACTTGATCTGATTGATTTTAATTTAAAAAAAGCTAAGTTCAAACTAAGTAATACGAGTGCTTAAATCTCGCGACAAGCTTTTATATCATATAAATTGTGTAATGACGTTATAAGTTGATAGTAAAAATTTTAAAGGAAAAGATTACTCAAATTTACATCGTGCAGCACTGAGGCTAAATCTTATTATTTAATTAATTTTAAATCTTATTATTTACAGTTAAATTTTGTAAAGTAATTGGAAAATGAATGGGTTTAATGTAATTTAAATTTTATTTTTATCTTTTTAGGGCGTAAATAAAAGCTTTGTTTTAAAAGTTTTTTTTTAATAATAATTTATTGTGCCTGCCCCTCTCGAATGTATTTAGTATCTTCTTTTTTGTATTGCGTTCTACGATACAGGATGGCAGCGATATCCACGCGCAACGGTCCAGAATCATGTGCTGAATCCATGGTAACAAGTTGCCACACTGTATACAGCCAGGTTATTACGGAAGTAGTATTTTAGATTAAAATAATTTTAACTATTTTGTTGGTTTTCTTTATAAAAAACTATAATAATTATGTATATGATTTGAATTTTCATAATAATTTATGCGTCAAAATTTTCTGAATAGTTTCTATGAATTGTTTCCTTACATTACACGACTGTGTTCGAACATTTTTCCGCGACCATCGAACTTTCAGAATCATTTATTTTAATGACAAAAATCCATTGCTCGACTAGTAATTGCACAATACATAGAATTCCAAGCTATTAGAAAAGTTGAATGCTAAATCGTAGATAAGTCTAGTCTTTTTATCTTTTTATGACGGGTTGTCTTTCCGGCTAATGCGAATTTAGCAATAAAACATGGAATGATATTTAATAATATAGAATAAGAATACGGGTGTTTTAACTAAGCATTTAGTATATGTACAGTACCTGTGGAGGTAAGCAGTAAAAGAGTAAAATGCTGACATGATGCAATGCAGCTAATATTTCCTGAATCGCACTCACTAGGAGACCTAACACTCTCCGACACTACTAGAAGCATAGACAAATGTACGACTAGAAGTGCTCACTAAGAGAAGACTTGCAGACTGATCACTTATCTTAGGAAGCTGAAGTCGAGTCAAGCGCTCGTAAACGCACAAGTACCTAGTCGTTTGTCAGGACCTACATGAGAACAAAGCTAGTAAATAATAGCTTTGTTGCTAGAAGTGCTCACTAAGAGAAGTCTTGAGGGCTGCTCAGTTCAAACTCAAACTCAAACTGAAAGCATTTATTTCAAATAAACCAATTATTACTATAACAATAATTACTTTTGAATTGTCAAAGGGTCGGTCAGTCAGAAAGATGAAGCTCGTTGCCCATTCCAAAGCGTAGTAGGTACCCATGGAGAAGAACGGGCAAGAAACTTCACGGACACTCTTTTAAATCAAAATATTGTTACAAAAATTGGTTACTCATTCATGTTGAAATTATACATGTGAAAACGATCTAGAAAGACGTGCACGTTAAAAGCGTCCGTAACAAAAAGATAAAAACAATTCAGAAATTAAAATAAGCCGTGGCAGCTAAGAGATGACCAGTCCCTACTGACGGCACCCGTTCACGAACATGACATGTGGATCAGCACCATTCAGCTCAAGCATTTTGTAGGGAACTTAATGATCCAACACACACGCTACCACCTGCGAGACATTTGAGTGAGCATGACATACTCTCAGCCGCCAGAGACACGAATCTAGTAAATGGTAGCTTTATAGTAAGTACATAGTGCTCACACATGTGCTATGCAATTATAAAATACTAAGAGATTGAATATATGCAATGCAAAGATAGTTATTACAATATTCAGCAGCTCCAACAATATTTTCGAATGCTAATCAATTAGTCCATGCGCCCCTGTGGAGCAGGACCAGAGTTGACCCAAGCATCTTTGTCAGCGATGTAATCCCCCAACTTATAATATTCTTGGCTGCATAGTGTGCGTTTTATATAAGCTTTAAATTTCGTTTCATTCAGTTGGAGTTTGTGGGGAGGTATTTTATTGTAATATTTTAAACAATACCCCACGAAGGAAGAGTCTACTTTAGCCAGCCTGAAACCTGGTTGAACGGATCGGTCCCTATTTATAGTCCTATTGTTGTGTCTTTCACCTCTTTTACTGAAAATATTAAAATTTTTCCTTACGTGCATAATGTTTTCAAAGATATATTGACAAGCTACCGTCATGGTGCTCAAACAGTTCCCTTAGATAATCGCGCCTGCGGAGGCAATATATTGCTCTGATGGCTCTTTCCTGCAGAATAAAAATAGACTCGATATCTGCAGCCCGTCCTCATAGTAAAATACCGTAAGACATGATACTAGGAACTGAAATAGACTAGCCTCACGGAATCTACATCATTAAATTGACGGATTTTCTTACAGCATATGGTGCTGAACTTATTCGTCCTGCTAGAGATGTTAAATGAAGACCCAATTGCAGCCTTGAGTCGAACGTGATCCCCAAGAAAACCGGTTTATAGACGATTTCTAGTTCTCTTTATTCAATACTATGTCACAATCACTACTTTTAACACTAACTTGTTTTAAGTTATCGATAATATGATTTAAAATTATAAATACGCATAATACAATTACATGTTTGCCTAGCAAAAAACTCATAGCAATCGTATGCACAAAATGATTTACATAGTCAACAATCACACAAAGCAGTATTTCGTGACAGTAAATTCTGCCTCTTATAGGGAATAATAATAATAGCAATATAAGTCGACGCAAATACAATATAGGAAACTAATAACAAAGTTACATGCAAATCTTAAAAGCTGGACGGATCCAAAATCGTTGAGCAACCTATTGAACGACGTGGGCCGCCCCCTAGTTGACAATCGGTGCTGCAAAGCCAGGCTTGATTTTAGCGATGTCATGCGACATTCGAATAGCAAAAGCCCTTGCCCCTTCTTTTTCACGAGCAAGAATGGTCTCGTGCTTTACCCAGAGGAACTTATAACTGTGCTTCTTGGTAGCGTCCCAACACTCACGAAACAATTGCTTGTTCTTCGAGGTAAGGTGCTCGTGATCGCTCGATGATCCTCAAATGCCAAGTTGTTCAGTTGCAAGTCCTTTACCTAATCGATGGGCACTAAGAGCGTTGTCGCGCAATCTAAGTGAAGCTAATTTCACTAGTATATTTTTGGGCTTGTGGCATTACTTGTGGGCATGTGGGACACGGTGATTAAAAATAATTTAATTTTGTGGAACATTGCACTTTATTGCGGACCCAATATTTTGGATCAAAGATAGAAGGTTTTCGTTACACCTTTCTGAGACATTACATATCTCGATGTTACAATCCCGAGCATTCTGCTCTTAATTTACATTTTTTGCTTTAAATCGACCGCTTTAAACCGACGGTCTCTTGAATACTTTTGTCAAGGCTGTAGACTTCCTTACTGAGATCGGTGTGCTCGTCAGTAACAAAGTGGACCGAGTCTTTGAGAAAGTCGATGCGTTCCATCATACCTTCATAATTCACTTCCAGACATCTATTTCTGTGATTTCCTGTCGTAAAAGTAATTCCTCTGATCGAAAAGAGTTAATATCGCTTCTAATATCTGACGTGACTTGAGTGAGTGAAGCAAATAAATTTTTCATCGATACTACATTCGCTGATATTTTGTTTATATTAGACTCTATGTCCCGTCGTCACTCATTTAGAGTATTTTTAACTCCGTGGACAGCTCATTAATAGCCTGCGTCCAATCCGAATCCAGCGGGGTAATTACGTAACATACTAACAGTAGGAATGGGTTTCATTTTGTCAGTTCAACAACATTCATTGTGTTGTTTACGTTGTTGAGCAAACAAATTTTTCGAACATATTAAGCAATGGATTAGCAATAGGCTTCAAAATTATTCAGATTGTGATAGATAGTGTGTTACTTAATTAGGGTGCGGTTCTTTGCACTTGCATCCTGACACCTTTTGTTCGCCCCCATGTCCGCCGCTCATTCCCAGATCGCTATCGGAATGTAATTTCTTCTTGTCTGGTGAATAGAATATACTCATTTCGGTCAGTTAGCAAACCTATTCAAATTAATGTTAATTTGAAAATAGAAAAGAGATCTGAATTCTCCGAGTGGTCTCAGTGATACAAAAAGCTGTCTAGATTCCACTCGACCACGGTGACTTAATAGTTGCCGAAGTTTCGGAACACTATTTGAAGTTTTAGGGTGTCAATGACCTGCAATACGCTTGTTACTAATGAGGTCCTTTGTTCGCACAATCACAGGGGTCACTTTGAAAACATAGCAACATTAAAGTTTTAAACTGTTTGTGGATAATACTGGTGTTAAATTGCGTTTTTACTGCAAATAATTGTGCAAATTAAGATTATATTAGAATCACTGTATATACTAATGGGTGTTTTTTTAGAGGTATAGAACTTTAAGTTGGCAACACTGTTTTAATTGGCGGCTATTTTGTCAGCTGTCAAGTGATTTGTGTATAGTTTGGTTTGGCATTTCAACATGAATAGACTGACGCCTGAACAACGCTTCCAAATTGTGCAAATTTATTTTGAAAATAATGGTTCTGTTCGAAATACGTATCGCGCGCTACGCCCATTTTACGATCAACATAATCGTCCATCAGAGCAATTAATTCGACTAACTATGGACCGTTTTCGCACTACGTTTACTCTAAATGATAATACGCATCCACAGAGACGTCGTACAGTGCGTATAGAAGAAGCCATTGCTGCTGTAGAGCGTAGCGTAGAGGAAGACCCGAATCAGTCTATCCGCCATCGTGCACAGGAATTGGATATGTGTCCATCCACTTTATGGAAGATTTTGCGGAAAGATCTTGGTTTGCGTGCTTACAAAATCCAACTCGTGCAAGAGTTGAAGCCACACGATCACCTAACAAGGCGTAGATTCGGTGAATGGGCCCAAAACAAGATTGCCGTTGATCCCGATTTTCATAAGAGAATTTTGTTTAGCGATGAAGCTCACTTTTGGATGAATGGCTACGTCAACAAACAAAACTGCCGTATTTGGAGTGAAGATAATCCTCAAGTGTATGTTGAGACACCGTTACATCCAGAAAAACTGACTGTTTGGTGTGCTTTATGGGCTGGTGGAATCATTGGTCCGTACTTCTTTAAAAATGATGCTGGCCAGAACGTTACAGTCAATGGTGACCGCTATAGAGCCCTGATTACTGACTTTTTCGTTCCTCAATTGAACAACCATGATGTGCAGGAGCTGTGGTTTCAACAAGACGGCGCAACATGTCACACAGCTCGGGCCACAATTGATTTACTGAAGGAAACGTTTGGTAACCGCATTGTTTCACGTTCTGGACCCGTGAATTGGCCCCCAAGATCGTGCGATTTAACGCCGCTTGACTATTTTCTGTGGGGATATGTGAAGTCGCTAGTCTACGCCGATAAGCCCGAAACGATCGACCACTTGGAGGACAACATTCGCCGCGTTATTGCCGATATACGGCCACAAATGTTGGAAAAAGTGATTGAAAATTGGATCTCCAGATTAGATTACGTCCGATCCAGCCGTGGCGGTCATATGCCAGAAATCATATTTAAATTATAATGCCATAAGATTATCTTTTGAATAAAGTAAATTTCATGTAAATTTTACAAATTTTTCCTTGTTTTATTCCATTTCAAAGTTCTATACCTCTAAAAAAAACACCCTGTACAACAAAAATAAGCCGAATTCTGCAGAAAATTGCCATTTATTCAATATTATTATACGGATACGAAACACCTCATAAACTATATGCCGCCGTAGTTATCTGTTGCGATCATATCCCAAAGAATAACCGGCAAGTAAGTACAAATCTATCAGTCACGATCGCGTCGCGGAGAATAGCATGAGGAAATAAGTAAACTATATTACAATCGTTAACGTATACCATAACGTTAACAGGTACCTTTTTGTTTTTTTTTGTTTGGGATATCATCAAATGACCTCTCCCGCTCTGGGTGGAGCGGAAGGGCGTGTCAGACTCTTACTGACTAAAACCCACCCGTGTGGTGCCTATGCGCCAGGGCCACGGTAACTCTTTCGAACAATCCGCGACCCCGGCAGGCATCAACCCTTTCGGACCCCGTCAATAATGCTGACATCTTTTTGAGCCGCGCGTGGAACACGACGCGCCGTCGACCCGGGCCTGGTTCTTACCGGACGGGCACCGGCCGGGCCGCCTCGATGATGACGAGGCCGGCGGTAGGGCGCGAGAGCTTGTCCCGTCATTCCGCCGCCAGGACCTCGTGGAACTGCGACCGACGCTGCCCCATTTGTCGCTGCATCGGTCGCTCGCCCCGCGCCCGCGCTTCCTCACGCTTCCTCGTGCCACCGGTACAGTGACACGAGCACCTTCGCCTCCAGGTCCCAGGGCGGGGATCCGGCCAGTGTACAAGCCGCCTCGTAGGAGATCGTGCGGTAACCCCTGATGACTCTGACGGCTATCGCTCTCTGCGGCTTTCGCAGGACAGAGATGCTGGCGGCTGAGGTGTGAGGTCAGCTGCCCAGATCGGGGCCCCGTAAATGGTCATCGATCGCACGATCCCCGCGTAGACCCACCTACAAGCGGCGCTCGAGCCCCCCAGATTGGGAAGCAACGTCGACAGCGCCACGGCCGCGCCCAAGAACTTGGGCGCCAGCTGCCGGAAGTGGGGACCAAAATCCCACCGGTTGTCGAGCACCAACCCCAGGTACTTCATGGTGGGCTCGACAGCGATTCGAACCCCCCCCCCCCCCACCATGATGTGGGATCCGGACGGTGGCGCCCGCCGGGGACCATGAAACACCATGGCCTCCAACTTGTCGAGGGCCACCTCCAGGCCGAGGCACCGTATGCGGCTCACCGTCTATGAGACCGCAGCCGTCGTCAGCAACACTGCCTCCCTGTACGAACTCCCCCGGGCCGTGACCAGCGTGTCGTCCGCGTAGCACCTCAGGTCGACGCCCGGTTGGAGTTCGCCCCTCAGCACCCAGTCGTACCCGATGTTCCACAGGAGCGGACCCAGGACCGAGCCCTGTGGAACACCACACGACATGTGGTGCTGGTTGACGCCATCGCGTCCCAGGTAGGTGACACACCTTTCCGCCAAATAAGCCCCAACGATGCGGCGAAGATAGAGAGGCACCCGATGATAACGCAGTGCCTCTCGAATACAACTCCAGGGCAGGGTGTTGAAGGCGTTGGAGAAGTCCAAGGACACCGCCACCACCAACCCACCCCGGGACACCGTTTCCTCCACCAGGACTCTCCCCCGTGATATAGCGTGTATGGTGGAGCGCCCATGCCTGGAGCCGAACTGGCTCTCGTCCAGGTGCGGCCCTTCTCTGCACAAGTGGCCGACGAGCCGGGCTGCGAGTATCCGCTCCAGCAGCTTACCCACCTCGTCTAGCAGCACTATGGGCCGGTACGCGGACGGCGAGTCCGCAGGGCACCCCACCTTCCTCCATCCAGACCCAGGGGTCCAGACCAGACGACCGGTTTTCCACAAAGTGGGAAACTGGCCTTGCTCGAGGCACGCTGTGTAGAGTCCTCTCAGCTGGGGCTCCAGCTCCTTCAGAGCGAGGGCTAATGCTCGGCCGTGGATCCCGTCGGGCCCCGGAGCCACATTCTTGGCCCGGAGCCGCATCACGGCCGCCCTCATCTCTGCTTGTGTCACCTCTGGGACGCTAATGGCATTCTCCTCTAATGGCGTTCTCCTCTTGCACATGCCACCTCACATAAGCGACCAACAGAGCAAGCAGTGATACCCTTTTTTCCTTAAGTCTAAAACAACTATTAAACAATATCAAGGTACCACCTCCTATTGCGGACCTGTTGAATGCACTGGCAACAGAAAAATTATTTACATTAAACCACATCCTATCCGGTTTTTACCAGGTTTCACAAAAACATAAGATATCCATGTGATATTTATTTATTAACATTTCCACGTCTAGGAGTTTACCAGAGAAGCGATTAATATTTTGGTAATATAGTAAAATAATCTTATTATACTTCACTTTTGTGGACTCTAAAAGTTAAAAGAATCAATTACAATATTATTAGAAGTACTAGATAATACTGTTTCGCCACTTAACCTAGTCTCAGTTAAGTTATCAATACCTGCAAGTATACATATAGTACGGTAATACAGTAGCTAATACATGTTGACTTTTCTTTGTTCAATTTAGTTATGCAGTTTTAGATAGCGCTATCAGATGGGGTAGCTACAAGAGCGATCTTTAAGGTCGTGATTACTTAGATTCATTATTATATCCGATTTTACATCATAAACGATCGACACATTAGGGCACCTATATCTCTTTCCAGCTTCGCGCCTTGCGTGTCCTGTGCTCCCGAGGATGCTCAGCCGAAGGTACACAGACACTAAGCTTGGACTGCCCGATTCCAAAAGGTCCTAAACCGGAACTGTGTGAATAACGCTTACCTAATGCTAGACATTATGCAATAGAAACCAACAGTAAATTAAATAATATACAGGTAAAGATAGGAGGAGGTAACCCCCACGTTAATTGCATGTGCGACACTTTTTACACATTAAACTCCTAAATTTAATAATAATTGTCGCTTCCTCGTGTTCTGAAGATTGTATGTTATTCACACCGTGAACTTTGCGACCCTGCTGTTTACCAGGGTAAAATTAGTGCGCGCCGCGACGGCCGGACGGAGGCAAATGGAGGCATATAAATCGCTGTACATTTTTTTTTTTAAAGACTGGCACGTGTGTTGGCGCGCGCGCACGTCATGTTCCTATCCTTCCTTTGATCTACACGTACTTTTGTTCCAAGTTTCCTATTAAAAGTGACAAAATGTTTGAGTGGTTATTGCTGCTGGTTATAGGGTTGTGGACGGTGACGTTTTGGTATAGAAGGAGGCACATGAATACGCTGGCCTCGGCTTTACCAGCACCTAAGGATGAGCTGCCTTTGATTGGGATAGCGCACACGTTGACCGGTAATACGGAAGGTGAGTTTCGCTTAAATATGGATGTGACATGATGACGGAAGGGTTCATTTTGTCAGCTGATTATGCACAAATTATAATCGCTTTATGCTCTAATTATAATATTTTAAAACACTTAAATAATGATTGTTTTGTGAACGTTTTCTATGAAACATATATATTATTTAAATGATAAATAATATTTATTTCTGTAAATTGGGTTAAAACAAACGCATACTTACGTCAAAAATAAATTATGTTTTAAATCCAGACTATTTTGGTCAGGCCATATCGGCGAATTGCTTTCAAGGCAAACAATAAGTTAGCGTCAAGTATAAAACTGCTCTTGTAACTACATATAATACTACCTACTGGCAGTTCACATTTCTAGATTAAACTTCTTTACATTTTATCGGGATCACAATAATTGACCATGGATCGCTTTCGAGATTGACTTAAAACGTATGAGATATTATCTTTTACTTTTACAAAATTATTGTTTGCCTTGAAATTTATTTCATTACCGCTGCTCTCAAAATCGTGAGAAAAACATCGTGAGGAATTCGGCATATCCTAGAACCAATAAACTCGGAGACATGCAACATCCACTAACCCGCACTGTGCCCGCGTGGTGGTTATGGCCTATTTGCTCTCACAGGGAAGCCTGTGTCCCGGCAGTAAGAACGTTGAAGGCAGATTATGCATGTATATTATCATAAAGACCACCGTGATAGCTAACATAACTATGGACTGTGTGGCTTTTACACTACTTGAATACAGTCAGCTCATACATCTGACGATATTGATTGTCATTGACACACGCTAAAGCTTACAATTAACTGTTAAGACTGCTCCGGTGGTTCCGTTACAAGTGCGACTGCCAACCATGGGGTCCAGGGTTCGATCCCAAGGTCAGGCAACGTTATTGTTTTTTCGTTAGGAATTTGTCAGTTCGGTTTTAATAGAAATAGGTGCGCCTCTATCGCGAAATGAAGGTGCATGATACATCTCAGGTCCTCTGCCTACACTGATGTTATTGTAGTGTGTATGGCGTCTAAAGTAGTAATTACTGCTTTCAGATATCATGAATCAACTGCAACATTTAAGCTACGAGAGCATGCAAAATGAAGGAATCATTAGAGGTTGGATGGGACCTTTATTGTTCTTCGGTAAGTATTAATTCGTATAGTTTGTAAAAAAATGATAAACAAATGTTTTCCACCTATTCACGCTTTACTTTGTGTTAATTATTTCATCACCACTGCTCTCAAAACGGTGAAGGACAACATCGTGAGGAAACCGGCATGTCCTAGAACCAAAAATTCGAAGACACGTGACATTTACCAACCCGCACTGGGCCCGCTTGGTAGATTAAAGCTTACTCCCTATCGAAGATAGGAGGCCTGTGTCCCAGCAGTGGAAACATTATGGGCTGATTATGCTATGCATGCTGTTTATGAATACACTGGTTTAATTACTTTCTCCCGAAGGAACCTAACAGGGGTGTCCTGCTTTGTTTTATTCTTGTAACAATATAAAGTATCGTTATACCTTTTTAAACCGATGAAAGTGTTTCTTTTGCGCAGTCGTAGTAGATCCCGTCGATCTCGAGATGGTTTTGAAGACGTGCATGGAAAAGGACGATCTCCACAGGTTCATTAGAAAAATTATTGGGAATGGCGGAATATTTGCTCCAGGTAAGAACAGTGTTTTTAATTACCGCAACGAATAACTTAAAGATGAGTAAGACACAAGTGTTGACGGAGGACGAGCTGATCAGAAACAGACCTTTCAAAATGACTGCACTTTTCCAGAAATTAACGCTGCCCACTGGCAGTTTTAAGTTCACTGGACGCCACAAACTTTAAAAAAATACTAATATGAAGTTTTACTCAAGCAAAAGGTTGGTTTAGTCGGTCTCATTTGCTGTTGCCATGTTGGATATTCAGTTGGATACCTTAATAATAGGTGCTGGGGGTTCGAGACCGAGTCACATTATCTGTGCCGGCAACTGAATTGTTTTTTTTTTTTTATTTGTCCCTTATCACAATTGTTTCCTGGAAACAAGGCTTATTATCACTTAGGTCGTCAGGGCCCGGACGAGACACGGATCATGCATTGTGTAACGTGAAGTACTTCATACAAAATGTATGTAACGTTTCAAATCCGTGCCTCATCTGGGCCACGTACACGGTACGCCCCGGGCACGGCTCGGTCTATTAGAAATCTTCCCTTAGGGCCCGTTGTTTGATACATAGTTAAACATGACCATTAGTCAATTTTACAAAAGTCACTTGACAATAGTCAATAGCTGTCAAAGTTTAACTACTCTGTCTGCGCATGGTTAACTTTTATAGCAAATTGTCATTTTTTTTAACTATAGTTAACTTAACCATTCTCTCATTACCACTTCTGTAATTTTTAACAAATTGTTAGTTTAACTATTAGTATGTTTGACTACTGATCAAACAACGGGCAAAATATTAACGCCTGATTTTTGCAAAGAGCAACAACTCATCAAAAGTGGTATAATCTACACATATAATAACAAGTCTAGGCGAATACACACACCAAGGCATTGAAAGGATTTCGGTCCGACGCTCACCACCAGGACAAAAGCCTTCCATTCATAGACCAGACCCGGAGCTTAGCGGAAATGGACAAAATAGGTCACCAGGAAGTAAGCTAAACACTCCTCCTACCGTACTATGTCAATCAGAATCGGCTCTAAACAAATTAACGGGTGATGAAATATCTAATGTAACCAAACGCCATAAACGTACTTTCAGCGAATATTCTGGATTCCCCGACTAGTATATGTCCGAAATTAAAAAGATGTTCGCTGACCTAAAAGACCAGCAGGATCAAAAGTTTGACCCACTTAACAGCTCCATAAATGCCCTACTAAAACAAAACCATGATCGAAAAATCGGTAAAGTCCATCTCCAGCCAATATGAAGACCTACTTACCAAAGTGAACTGTCTGAAGCATGAAAATTGCAGCAATAAGAAAAGTGTTAAGACGTTAGAAGATAAGCTAGAAATGCTTGAAAGAAATGCTCGCAATTCTTCCATCGAAATACTCAACATCAACGACGTACAGTCCTTCGTTATGTCTGGTCTAATATAGTGCATAGTGCTATCTGTAAGTATGACGCGATCGTAGTACATTTTGTGTGTATCATTTTATAGGATAGTTTGTGGTGTGTACTTGTAGTAAGGAGTGTTAGAGTTTTGTATGAGACTGTGTTTGAGTGCTAGTTTTTGATGAATAATGTTTGCAACCTGGTTGTGTCTGTGAGTGTAGTCTGTCTGTATAAGGGTTGTACATGCTCCAGTTACATGTTGTATGGTTTTCTGATTAAATGTGGCATTTGCGGCATTTATCGTTTGTAGTGGTAGGGTCTTTAATGATTAATTTTCTATAGTTTCTGGTGTTGATGATTTGATCTTGTATAGCTATGATGAAGCCTTCTGTTTCCGGGAACAGGTTTCCTATTTTAAGCCACTTATTAAACGCCACTATGTTAATATGGGATTGTTCTAAATCATGAGGGTGTCTACCGGAAGGACTTTCTTCTTCCAGTTTTAATTTTTTTGGCTCTGTGGATCAGGGTTATTTGTGTCTTGTATATTTTGTTCATTTAAGTTAAGTGGGGTGTAGTTAAAATCATTTAGAGAAATAGCTTTGTGTTGTTACTTGTGCGAGATTTTGAATAGAAGCATGTTATTAGTCTAGTGATTTGTTTCTGCCAAAGGTTATGGATGTCGTATATTATTATTATTATTTGACATTATATACCTACAGTTCTAATTTCAACTCTTTACTAATGGCATTTGTAGCCAGAATATTGATTCGGATTTGTGACAGCTGTAATGGCAATCATGTCATTTGGTTTAAATAGGCTTTTATTTTTATTATTTTATTTATCTTTTATATTGATTATTTTATATTTTGAAAATGTGAGAACGTTGTAGGCCTAACTTGTAGACTGTAGATTTGTAGACCATTTTCTATTCTGTTGAGTACCTGGTGCTTGTTGACAAGCCTACATTGTCCTCCTACACCTATTAACACTGTAATTTCAAAACATTGTAAATCCCAATTATTTTTAAAAGAGTAACCATGGAGTTTCTTGCCAGGCTCTTCTCCATAAAAAACGACCAATTGGAACCGTGCACCTAGCATCTGGCGTTTCATAAGTGCCCAAGCCTATGTAGGTTTATGGGAAGTAAAATATTTTGATTTCATTAGATGCTAACCATCTGCAAGCCATGCATCTGCTTATGACGTTATGTTCACTCTCACTCTCAACATCCGTACCACTGATGACTGACGTATCAGCTTGCTAGTCGTCTGCTAGGGGCAGTCTTAAATTCAAGATGTTTACAAAAGTATTAATGTGCTACATATAGCCTTCGTGGGTTACTGTAACATGCTACACTCTGTAATACTAGCTACGTAGATAAAAAACCTGGCTAATTTTAAGGACCTTTCGCCAGAATATAGCCTTGCCATTGCCTTTGACATTTCTCGCTCTCGGAGATTAAAAACTTAAATCGAATCGTAGTCATATTATCATCAATTCTGCGTAATATTTTTGCTACACAGGAAAAAATATATGATAAGTAATATATTATATTATTATGTAAACTTCTGTACAAACCTTTGACGAATTTTCTGGGGTTCTGTAAACGAGTACGAAACGATAGTAGTAATTGTAAGATTAAAGATGATCAAGGTTCCAGAACGTTTCCTGAAATCAATATTTATTTCCATTATGAAGTTTCTATTTGGCGTCGCCGACGGAAGATCTTACTGCCAGCCTTCAGCCCTAGGATAGTCGAAAACTTTGTCCATATTTTCGCTGAACAGAGTGAAAAGCTGGTGAAGCAACTGAAGAATTCTTCCGGCATTGGAAAGTTCAGCATCTGGCCGTTCCTTAGCTCCTACACCCTGGATTCTGTGTGTGGTAAGTTCAATTAATTATAGCTCGAAATAGTTTGAGCGACGACGTGCATGATAATTGTAATTGTTGACATTAGCTACTAAAACTGACTAATTCAGTTTCACCCATGCGATAGAGAACGCATAGTTATTAGTCGGTAATTATACAGATATTCCCAAATACTAGAACATAAATCCGGAGGTGTTTCCTACTACCTACTGTTTGAGCTTTCAGAGAATCAATCGTATTTACAGTATCGACATGAAAAATAGCATACGTATCTACATATATATGCTAACCTAAGCTAAGCTTCATTGTGTGTCAATACAAATGTTTGGTCAATTTTGAAATATTTATCTAAAGATTAAAAAATAAATATGATGAGTTACGGTTTTTTTTATTCAGCATAAAAAATCTTAGCTCTAGCATGTCTTATGCTGACTCAAATCCCTGATTAACCCTCTAAAGGTCAAAACAGAAGGCAAATAATTCACCGTTAGTTATTTTCTAATTTTGGCAAATAAATCGTTGAACTTTGTGCCTACGTGATTAAGATTGATGATAGTTAAAATTACTGTAGTTTATCATACTTGGTACGGCTCAGTCTAGATCCATTTGTGTTGATAATTATTTCTACACTCACACGTGGCCATTGTTTAGGCAATTTAACTTCATTTGTGCAAAGTTTCTGAGTTTTAAATTTTGTTTATCTATTTATAGTTTGTGGTACAGACTGTAATGTGTTTCTGATAGGAGAAAGTATGTTTTATCACAGTTTCTTTGAATCGTGATTTATCTAGAAGGAATGCATGCAGAAACCTAATCGGGTGACAGGGATTTGTTAACAGTTAAAATCTGAAACCTGATTTAACATTCTCAAAGATAATTTCAGAATCTTAACCGGTTTCAATATTAGCTATTTGTTAATTTCCCTTCACATGAAAATATAGGTAGCAAAAGACAAATTACTTGGAAAGAAACTAGATTCTTAAGTTCAGGGACACCTTTATTAGGAATTCGTGGCTTTTTCTTTCCGCGGACCGATAAGAATTTCACGCATCCATCTTTAATTGACAGAAACGATAATGGGAGTAAAAATTAACACACAAGAGAACTCTGACCAACCGTTCCTAAGCGCGATGTGCCACGCGCTAAACCTGGTGTGCGAGAGAATCTTCCACTTGTGGTTACAACCAGACTGGCTATACAAGTGGTTCCCGAAGTACAAGAAGCACCAGGAGTGTATAGCATTCATGCATAGATTTACTGATGAGGTAATTTTATATATTTGTTCTTCTGTTTTGTGAAAATATTGGAGTCGTACATCTTGTGGGAAACATCACGTTTGACGGGATGGTGATTGCGGTTTGTCACTTGTATACTCGAACCCTTTCGTCAAACATTTTTTTTGCGACTGCTTTTGATTTGGGTCATCATCAGATCAGTATAGGTATAGCAGTCCATTGCTTGGCATAAGCCTTCCTATTAGCAGGCCAAACTCGATCCTCGGATATCTTCATTCAGTTGCTACCAGCCATAAGCGCCTAAGATATTGAAGAACTTAATTATTTACAGGTTATTGAAAAGAAGAGAGAAGAACTCAAATACGAAAAAGCGTCTGGAAAAAAGATGGATCATGAATTTGGTGAGTATTTTTTAGGATATGGCACTGTTCGCAGATTATTGATTGGACAATCATCTTGCTTCTACTTAGTACCTAATGCAACAAAAGACTAATATTTGAATTTTTTGAACGCACCTTAATTTCTGTTTCAAAATCGAACCCAACATTATTTTAGATTTAGAATCATACAAGAAACAGACATTCCTAGACCTGTTAATACACTTATCTGGCGGTGAGAAAGGGTATACCAATGTGGAGTTAAGAGAAGAAGCGTTGACCCTTATTGTAGCTGGGACGGATACCTCTGCTGTGGCTCTGGGGTATACATTGCAGCTTTTGGGAAAATACCCGGAAATCCAGGAAAAAGTGTATGAAGAGTAAGTGTTTTTTAAAGTTTTGTATATGGAAAAGTATTTCTGCTGAGCCTTTTCTCAACTGCTGGGGTCGGCTTCCAGTCTAACCGGATCCATCTGTATTTTATATGGAGTGATTGCCTATCTGACCTCCATAACCCAGTTTCTGGGTATAATACGATACCCCTTGGTAAGACTGGTTGTCAGACTTTCAGGCTTCTGACTATAGTCGGGACCAACGGCTTAACGTACGTTCCGAGGCACGAACGTTATTTCAGAACTAGTAGTAACTAGAGTATTTTATGTTGATTTCTTTGTGTTTATTTAGTAATAACAAGTGGCATAATATTTTGCTATAACTTGACTGATAAATTGACGTCTATTGATAATCTTGGATTCATTGTTCACTAATTTCCTGCATCCAACCGAGATTTAGTGTAGATAAGCATAATTAAGTACAAGATAAAACAACCAAAACGTAGGCAATTTAAAATTATTTACGGACTATTCAATGTTTTACTATATGCTAAGTTGTTATGTAACACAAATGACAAGTGCAGCGACGACTATATAGAATGTTTTAAGATTTTTGATTCGTTGCACTTTTGATAACAAGAGCTACTGTAAAAAAAAAACTGCTGTTTCATACTAAACTGCAATACAAACACGGTCGAAATATATGGAACATGGGGTCCGAGTGCCCACTTCCTTTTTCGTGACATCGCCAAGCGGTTGATTGGCTCTTCGCGTGGCCTATTTTTTGGCCCAAGAATCAGCATCGCCAATTCGCCATGCAACGTGGCTACGCTGCCACTCAAAAGAGTGCACAAAAGTGCACTTTTCCTGTTGACAGCGATGCGGACGAATTTTATGATGCCCTATGATATGATTCACTTCCCTCCTTTTTACATACATGTATATATTATTATTATTTTAAGTCTGGGGGCTTTAAAATCATGTAAATATTATATTCCGGAATAAATAAATTGTTGAAATAAAAGATACTTGGGTCTCCAGATATACAAATATTTTTAGCCATAGTAGCCATAGTTCCATAAAAACTTTGATAGTTATTCATTTTCGTTTGTACTACACTCCTTTAATGTATGTCCCTCGTTAAATCTAACATACTGTGTAGAACTTTAAAATAATTGCCAAAATTATGGAGTACCTAAATAACGTAAATAAAATTATTTAGTATTAAAATTATTGTCCTTTTTTAGGCTCTGCGAGGTATTTGACGACGATCGTATGTTAGTCAAAGATGATTTAATCAAGTTGAAGTATATGGAGCGAGTAGTCAAGGAATCTTTGAGGTTATTCCCACCGGTGCCGCTAATTCTTCGGAAAGTCTTAGACGATATTAAGTTACGTAAGTATTTTGTATAATTAAGGTAACAATATAATAGTATTTTTGTTTAAAAAATTATTGTAGAACCGTTTAAAAGTGGTTTACATAAAAATAAATAAGCCGGAGTGTGTACACTTCTATAGAACTTGTTGGCAAAAAAGCTCAGCGCACTCTCTACGAAAGTTAGGTAAGTTATCTGTGTTGTGTACGCATTTGACATCAGTTACAGGCCCATAAATCGAGGCTAAAGTCAACATAATACTTAGAAGAAATATATGTCGTGGAAAACGATATCGTTTAATTAAATAGTTGTTCATTTGATTATTGTAGTACCAAGGAAGTGGTAAACACTGTGACGTCAGTTGTTATTGTAACGGCGGCACGCGGACAGAGTCGTATTGGAGAGTGGAGTTGGTGCAGAGTTCACTTTTAAATGCGGACACTAACCGGGTCACTCGTCCAAAACGAAACTGTCGGTTTACCCAGTTAATCTTGTGGATTGTAAAGTAATTAAACGTGATTATTAAAGTGATATTGTTATTATTGCATTAGAGTTATTATTCTCTATTACGTACGCTATGAACCCCGTACCACCTAATCAAGATGATGACGACGCTATCGCTCAGCCATCGCTGGCGCCATCATATAAATACCGTTACGTCTGTGATCCCCAAAGACTTAGGCAGAGGTGTATCTATTTTTAATTATCATCATTTTTCTTCTACAGCGTCTAGTCGCGTTTTGCCCGCTGGTTCGGGCGTGGTCTGCTCAATATGGGGCGTCCACCGAGACCCCAAGTACTGGGGTCCAGACGCCGAGAAATTCGACCCTGATAGGTTCCTGCCTGAAAGATTCAACCTGGAACACCCTTGCAGTTACATGCCTTTTAGTAATGGACCTAGGAACTGCCTCGGTAAGTAACTAAAGTGGGTGTTCACGCACAAGCAAGTACCTACGCGTACTTGTGGGTCGGGTATCTTTTTCTCTGTCACTCTATGTAGGTAGGTACGCGAACTTTTAGAGTGATCTGAAATCTTGTTGGCATCGGATTCATCAGAGTACTGGCCAATAGTGGCGCAGTTGTAAGTGCGAAAGGCTTTTATTTTGCAGACAGGCGCGACGCGGCAGGCAGCATGAAGCGACTGCGCGACGCCGATGCAACTCTAGTAGAACAATTTTAGTAGAGCCTTTATGGCAAACCTTTTCTCAAAACAGCAAGACCTTGTAGGCTTTAAGTATGCAAATTGTAGGAAAGAAGATAACCGAAAATGTATGTAACAAAAACACAGAATTAATTATCTGTTCACACTGAATCATTTCAAAAGCAAATAGGAATTATAACATAGGATCGTTTGTGTAGTCTAGACAACTATACTTTACAAGATTAGAAATTTAAATAAACCTTTTTTACCGTCCGTTCAACCGAGTTTGACTTCTATTCCCTGGATATAAGGATGACACTAAAAGCAAAAACGTGGTTACAATACCAACTGTTTACTGCAGCTGCCATTTGTCATGCCACCAACGCAATAGAAGTCAAAATCGGTTGAACGGACTGTAAAAAAGGTTTATTTAAATTTCTAATCTTATTTCAAATGGAGTATAGTTACTTAAACATTCTGTAACCATTGCTACTTTTTATGTTGAAGATAAGTTAGGTAGATGGACAGATAAGGATACCTCGACGGTTTCTTATAGGTTATAGGTTTACCTACTCAAGATTACTGGAATCAATAGTACGAAGACAAAGCAAAACTTTCTGACAAAATTCAATTAGGTATAAAAATTATACAGTCTAGCGATTAGGTTATCACCAGTGATCGGAGTAGGTAGATTGATTTTTAGTACTTGTATCATAAATGCACACAGAAAGAATAACATGGATAAGCCATTTTTCCGGAAAGTAATTCTGCCGTCGTAAGAAAAAAGGGCACAACTAACATTTTTGTCAAAATTGAGTTATATACATATTTAGAATCAGAAAAAAAAGGCACATCTACTCAATTTTTTATAGAATTTTATCTTCAAGGAATTCGGAGATACAGTAGGCTCAAAAGGCACAAATGAGACTAATATTCATGTTTTATAGAATGAAAAGGCACATTTATTTACCATTATATTGAAAAGGCACAAATACGTAGATGTGACTATTACTTCATACAGATTTTTACTAAAAACTACTTTGAAAAGGCACACTTACAACATAACATAAAGAAAAGGCTCAAATGCCAGATGTGCCCTGTCTACTTAATTAATGATCCATGCATGGCTCAATTAATTTACGTATAAAAGGCACAAATAACCAGTTGTGCCTTTTCTTTAAATTATTTACGATTAGGGGTGAGGAAAGGACGGCAGGGTTTGATTGAAACGCGCCAGTTGTGCCCGAAGTGTCTCGACGAGTCCACGCTTGTCTGTGCTGCGCTGGTAAGATTAAATTTTTGTTACATTTGCGTGTTTTTATTATATTAAACTTCTTTTGTGACACATTAATATGAATATAATAATGTATTAGTATTTATTGGCTACATTTTTGAGTGATTAATTGCAATTTAGTTAAAAAATATAACGAAATTTTTAGTAGGTATCTACTTAATCGTAAATAATTTAGAATAAGCGCAATAATTGTTACTGGATTTATACTACCAGGTCATTTTTATCAAGAACTTAATTCTTTTTTCAGCAATATGCAATCACGAAGCGCAAGATTAGTTAGTGCTGCTTTACGCAACGATAATGGCGTAGGCGAATGGTCTCCCGAGCCGGCAACCAGTCACAGTGGCGTTCAACACTCGGTGCAAGCATCAAGCTCGGAGCATGTTGTGGCACCGCTATCTGTGTTAGATACAGAATCTGATTTTGATTCTGATGACTCAGTATTGGATAAAAATTATGAATTACCAAAAGTACGGGAAAAAAACAGCGATACAGATGGGTCTGACTCAGAAGACTTTATACCATGCTCGCAGCCAGTTCCAGCAAAAACAATTTTAGAATCATCGGCAGAATCAGATGAAGAAACCAACCATGTTCAGCTGACTAAGAAAAGAACTATTAGAAAGCGCAAAACTTATAACGTTAGCATAAAGGATCGGAAGAGACTGAAGGCGGAGGAAAAAATAAGAAACAAATATTTTGTAAAACCAGGTTGCCGCGAGGATGTCTGCAAAAAAAAATGTTCAGCGCGCTTTTCAGAAGAGTATCGCAAAGTAGTGAATAACAATTTTCGAAAAATGTCATGGATGGAACAAAAATACTTCTTTTTGTGTCATACTAGTCAAAGAAAACCGGATAGGCCAAAGGACAGAGAAAATAATGACAAAAATAGTAAACATTACATACGATCTAAAACCATATCATATTTTTTGGCAGACGAAAATGGTGACAAAATTCCAGTATGCAAAACATTTTTCTTAACCACCCTAGGCTATAACCAAAATAATTGTAAGGCTGTAAGAAATGTTCTTGATAATAAGAATAATACATCGTACCCAGAATCCCTCATTGATGGCCGCGGACACAACCCAAATCCAAGGAAAATAGATAATACTAAAATCATTGAGCATATAATGTCATTCCGTCCTGCTGTGTCCCATTACAGGCGAGAACATGCCCCTAACAAAAAGTATTTGCCTTCTGATCTCAGTATTCGAATCATGTATGACCACTACTGTGAAAATGCGCCTGAAACGAAAGTATCGTAAGGTTTTTACAGAAAACTTGTAAAGGAACTTAATATCTCATTTGCCAAATTAGGCCACGAAGAGTGTGAGCAATGTGAAAAATTTACAATTCATAACCCTAACTCAGAAATTAGGCACAGGGGTTGTCAAGCATGTAAAAGTTATGAAGAACATCACAAAAAGTATATTTTAGCTCGTAAGAAGTATGAAGAAGATGCTGATAACCAGACTCAGAAAAAGAATAATGCTGATACTGTTATTTTTGCTGTAGACCTGGAAAAAGTTATTATGTTACCCCGTATGGATGAATTCAAAACCGTGATGTTCTGTCCGCGGCTTATTGTTTTCAACCAGAGTTTTGTGCCGTTAGGAGACAAAAAAATACACGAAGTTAGTCACACTTTTGCCGTTTTATGGCACGAAGGAACGTCTGGCAGAAAAAAAGAGGACATTGTAAGTTGCTTCAGGGCTTTTTATATAGAAAACCGAGACCTAAAGCACGTAATTTTGTGGCTTGATAACTGTGCAGCACAAAATAAAAATTGGACGCTTTATTCTTATTTGATATATCTGATAAACTCTGCCGAAGTTAGTTTTGAAAGTATTACTTTGCGGTATTTAGAAGTTGGTCATACATTCATGGCTGCTGATGAATTCCACCACAGAGTGGAACGATCTCTTAAAACAAAAATCGTGTATACGACTTTGAGGATTTCTGCAAAGCTGTATCTGATACTGGCTCTCGCACAATAGTAAAGAAGATGATTATTCAAGATTTTTTTGATTTTGAAGACTGCTCTTCAACATTCAAATTGAAAAATTCCAACCCTCGAGCTTATTTGAATGGTATTGCCGAGGCTAATTTTCGCAGGGGATTCCATTTATTATTTTACAAAAATAGCCATGGCACTGATGAGTATTTTGAATTAGATTTCCTTAGGTTAAAAGATCTTAAACAAGGTATTCCAGCACCACGCCAAAAACTTACTCCGAGGGGCATCACGAGTGAAAGGAAATCCGCTATACTCACTAAACTTGGACCACTTATGCCTGCTAATCGAAGGCATTTTTGGGAAAGCTTACCCGTAAATGACCGCTCAGCTGATCTAACTCATATTTATGAAGACTGATTGTTTTATTAATTTACTCATTTTGACTGAAGTTCTAGTTATAAGTGCCTTGATGATTGTGATAACTTACCTAATTACTTAACATAATAATGTACCTAAGGTTTTTTTATTTTTCAAATAGTTATTTTTTTTGTTTATTCTTATTTTGATAATTTTAATGTTGTTCAAAGGACATGGCTATAATTGTTCAAAAAGGTGATAACCTTAAAAATGTTAAAACATTATTATAAAACTTCTACTAGTAGCTGATTAAATATCCTTTTTTTATAAAAAAAAAGAAACTAATACCTAAGTTCCTTGATGAAGGTTTTTCCTTTAATTTTTGAATTAGTTTGTGTTTATTCCTATTTTGATAATTTTAATGTTGTTTGTAGGGCATGGCCAGAATGATTGTAATTGTGATAACCTTAAAAGTGCCATATTTAACAAACATTCTTATAAGACTTTTAGAAGTTGATTTAATAAGCTGACTGTGATTTTAAAAAAAACAAACAAGTTTCTTGAAGACTGGTAATTTCAGTTAACTAATGTAATTTTTTTAAAGTTGTGAGACGATAATTTTTGTTACCTCATTAAAATAAAAAAAATATTTTTATTTCCTAATTGTTTTATTACCTGTTTCTTTTTGTATAATTATTAAAATGAAAAGACACATTTTAATAAATATGTCTTTTCATTGTAATATTTCATATTTTTTCCCAAAATGTCAGAATGAAAAGTCGCAATTGGTTAGTTATGCCCTTTATTCGTAATATTAATAACTTTAGTTATTTTTTTTTGTTACTTTGAAAGGGAAAATGTTGATTATTTAATAAATAGTAATAAAATAATAACTTACATTTCATTAGTTGTATAAGAATCGTGATAATGAATTTATTTTAATTCATCTATTTTCGAAAAATAATGTGTAAGTCAATATTTTTCACCAAAAACTAATAAAAACTTTAAAGTCGATTTTCTCCATATTTATAAAATGTTAGTTGTGCCTTTTTTCATTATGACGGCAGAATTCCGGTATTTCCGGATTCAATTAAATATTGTTAATGTTGGTAGTGATATTATTACTACTCAATTCAAAATTTAAAGTTTGTTCTGATTGGTCGTTGGGTTTTGTCAAATCGTGACAAAAAAAAAAATAGGAAGAATAATAAAGAATAAAATTGCTCATTTTATTACAATTCCTACCTTTTTTTTGAGGATGGCAAATCATCAAATGACTCCTTCCACTCTGGCAGAATACAATTCCTACATAAGTTCCGGTTTTTTTTTAATAATCCACCAATTCCGGAGGAATGTCCATAGTAATATATACGTTTCGGATCAATGACCCCAGTTCAATCTACCTACTCCGATCACTGGTTATCACATTAATTAAAACCACGTTTTCTACATTAAGTATTTTTTAAATATATAATTAATAACAATTAAAATTCTAACCTTGGGAACTTTTTTTTCGTTTAAGTATTTAACTACATTTAACTTAATTTGTGATTATTTGGTAACAATACCATAAAGTTTCTGTTGAATTATTAATAACATCGCCCCACGCATGTCTAGTTAAGGCACTATCAAGAGTGGTTTATTTCGTGCCAATTTTACGCTATTTATTTTGTTTGAAAAAATAGTTTCTACTTTTTGAAAAATTGCTTATTTTACCAGACTGATAACAACTTTTAATAACCGCTGTACTATTTAATGTGATAAACTAATCGCCACTCAGTATATTGTCTTGTCCTGATATCTCATTACTCTAATTGGGGTGTCTGACGTTGTGCTCTTATTCTGTAACTCTTACTTACTGCCGATGAAATATTTAGTGCGCTAAAAGCATTAGATCCATCTAAAGGTCCGAGACCAGATGGTCTACCAGTTGTGTTCATTAAACAGATCGCCGTTCATCTGTGTGTGCCATTACAAATTATTTTTAACTTATCAATTTCACACGGACCCTATTCCCAAGCATGGAAACTCGCAAATATAACTCCTGTTCACAAGCGGGACCTAAACAGGATATCGAGAATTATCGTCCTATATCGATATTATCGGTTTTGTCAAAGCTTTTTGAGAGACTTGTTCATGATAAAGTTTATCCTCTACTACATAATAACATAATTCCACAACAACACGGATTCGTCAGAAAAAGATCCAACTACTACTAACCTGAAGTTTTCTTCGGGTAATTTACCTTGTGGTGGCGATCGCAGCGTCCGCGTCGTCTAAGATGTTTATGAACTCGTAACACATTTTATTAAAAAGTATTTATTATTTTCTTCCGCAATTGACAGAATCATGATTGACACAACAAGTCTGTTTGACGTTGGTCCGACAGTCGACATGACGTCATGTACGTGTCGACTGGTCCCGACCACTCTTTGCATGTCACATGTAAACTAAGGCATGTCGCGTGTTTTTCCTGCGAGAAATGCTTGAATCGACATGCCGAGAATAGCTCATTGATTTTTACGAGGGAAAAGTACGAGTCGAACGACAATAACGAATGCGAGATGCGTGAGAATTGCCTTCCTGATAACTTTTGTTGACTATTTATTAAACAATATGGACTCTCGTATTCAAGTTGATACTCTATACACGAAATTCCAAAAGGCTTTTGACAAAGTGGACCACCAATTGTTCTTGAGTAAAATTGCCTTTAATGGCATACGTGGCGACCTATTGAGATGATTCTCTTCTTACGTTTTTAACAGATCTCAGAGAGTTGTAATAAAAGGTTTTAATTCAGCGACCCTAAATGTTACTTCCGGTATTCCTCAGGGCTCTATACTGGGTCTTCTTTTGATTGTTATGTTTATTAATGATATAGGTACGTGTTTTCAAAATTCTAAATTATTACTTTACTGTTTACTTTGCAGGAAAACTTAAATAGATTCTCTGCATAATGTGTAAAAAGTAAACTTAAATTGAGCATATCCTAATGCCATTGCATTAGTTTTACTAAAAGGAAAAACGTAATAAAACATGCATATTCATTGGACAATATAGATCCAGCAATAGAAACAGTGGTTTGTGATCTTGGTGTTTTGTTACATGACAAACTCCATCTTGATGCTCATGTTACTAAAATTGTGAATAATTCATTTCGTATGTATGATTTTGTAATGAGATCGGCTCGGGATTTTAAACGCCTTGGTACTTATTATACCTATATAAAACTTTGGTCAGGTCTCAGTTGGAGTACGCGGTCCCAGGGTGGAATCCCTTCTATGAAAAATATTCTAATATGATAGAAAAGGTACAAAGCAAATTTTGAAAGGCCACGCATTATGTAGTACCCAGAACAACTATATGTCGAGGTGTGCGCGCACGACCGCTGTTTGCTTTAACCAATGGTCGATCAAACGCAGGCTCGCGAGTACCCCTATGGTGTCTTACCACTCAGTTCAATAAGATTTTCCAGGATATCGAGTTTTTTGCTGTTTTTGCTGGAAATTTTAGAAGTACTGCGCTTAACATTATAACAGAATTAAGTACACAACAATCCTAAAATCATAATTTCTATTATAAATATTCTATTATATCTTCTTTCTCTTTTTTGTTTTACTTATATAAGTTTCAGTTTAGTTTAATTTTTATATTTAATCATACTCTCTATTCAATTTATTTTATATCGCACGCCATTTGTGTTTATTTAACTTTTTTATATTATGTGCAAAATGTTGATGGTTATACATTTATACTCCCTTTTTACTTTTAAGTTCTATACCATAACATTGTAATGTATAACCGTTTATTTACCCAAATAAAATAAAATAAAAGTGTGACGTTCTCCTCTTATTCTGTAACTCGTGGTATTTTATGACAATCAAAACGCGTTTACTATATTCAAACATACAATAAAAACATAATTTTAAAAAAGAACTGTTCGTTAACCCTGTCAAGAAACAATTAAATACCTTGTTTGCACCTGCAATTGTACATCTTTTTAACCGACTTCAAAAAGGAGGAGGTTATCAATTCGGATGTTTATATATTTTTTTTTAATGTATGTTCGGGCATAACTCCGTCATATATAGACGGATTTCCTTCCTTTTTTGAAAGGGTATACTCTCGAGGTGGTCCCATTGTTACCAAGTCTGAATCCGATGAAGGGATCCCATGGAAATCGAGGGAAATCCTCAAATTTTATAAGCACACCAATAGCGATTTGGGAATTTTTTATATCTTACTCTTGCTTTTGCTCTCGGAAAGCACCATATCGTGAAGTGGAACTGATGATGAAGACCAGAGGTGGTCACCGGAACTACTCAATAATAAGTATTTCACGGGTTGCGATTCGATTACTTTAATATGGTTGCTAAGCAATTTTTGCTCGTCACAATACATATTATGGTGAAATAGAGCTGATGGTGGCTTCACCATCAGCTCAGTTCTTTTTCAGGAGAACTCCTCAATAATTAACGCATCGGAAAAAGGAATATTTCGTAAAGGCAACAATTTAAATGCTCACCAAAATAATTTTTAGACCCTAAGACTAAGTACCAAGTAAAATATGTTAACTTCAAATAATATAAACCCACTCTATACCGAGGTGCCTAAAGAACAACGTTTTAAGTTCCAAAATAATTATACACTCATCAGAATAATTGTAGGTGTTGTATTTATATTCCTTTTGCCTACCAAAATGGATGAATGCTCACCAAATCTTGTTTAAGTTGCTCACCAAAAATAAGTTTGCTTCAAAATGTAAGGGTGGGATAGGATGCAAGAGCGAGCGAAGCGAGCTCGGGACTTGGGGCACCCCGACTCGGACAGGTTAGGTTAGAAGTGGATGGCGGGGTCTGAAATACCCCGCCATCCCCTACGTGGTATTTTTTTTTTAAACTACCCAGAAGTAGGAGCCCCGCCGAGTGGGGCTCCGTCGACTACGCCTTATAAATAAAAAAGGAAAATAGGTTAATGTCTAGAATACTTTTTGAAACACAATTTGGTGAGCATTTATCCATTCTGGTGGACACAATTTGGTGAGTATTTCGAATTTTTTGGTAGTAAAATAGATACTTTTCTGGTAGGCGTTTAAACACAAGCCTTTTGTAAAAGGTGATGAGCAGTTGACATTAGGCTATTGTAACTTAGATAAATTAATAACTGAATCACTAAAAAGTGAAAAATTAAAAACTTTTTACAAAAAAAAAAACAACCAACTTCAAAAAAAGACACTACATAGTGAAAAATAACTTTAATTTCGGAAGTCGGTCGCAAAAAAACTAAAAGTCAGATCCAAGGACACCGACTTCCGATATTAAAGTTATTTTTCACTATGTAGTGTCTTTTTTTGAAGTTGGTTGTTTTTTTTTTTGTAAAAAGTTTTTTACTGTAGGCAATGATTGATATCAAAACTGGTATATTGCTTGATATTAGGTATGTGTCAGGACCAGTCAATCTGTTTTCGACATATGCAAACATTCACTGCTGAACACTGCATAAATGCAGATGGGTAATTACGTAACACACTCCGAAATCACAATCTGAAAGATTTTGAAGAATATTGCTACTACACTGCTTCATATGCTTAAAAAATGCGTCTGCTCAACTATGTAAAGAACGCAATGAATTCAACAACATTCATTGCGTTCTTTACATAGTTGATCTGTCAAAATGAAAGGCATTGTCATTGTGTGTTACGCAATTACCCCGCGGTCTACCCCTGGAAAGAATACCTAAAGCTATTGTTTCCTAGAAGAGCGGTGGCCGCCACATAGCGTCTGCATTTTGTCGACGAAAGACCTCTCTGAAACGATTATAATGAAGGTATGTTTTCCTAGAGAGAGTCTTTTGACACCGTAAAGTCAAACCCCGCAGCCATCACTTTCATGATAGCCGTCACTGCTGCCGTTATAAGTTTTTAGTTTTAATTTAAATTCTCTTGTCCACAGGCTACCAATACGCGTTGATGTCAATTAAAACAGCGTTGTCAACAGTTCTGCGACAATATAAAGTAGTAGAAGACAGAGAAGATGGTCCTATACCAAAAATTAGGGTCAAACTCGATATTATGATGAAGGCTGTCGACGGATACCAAGTGGCATTGGAAAGAAGAGAATAAGAGAAAGTTTCAACGTGACGTCACTGAAAGACGCGAAAGAATGGTATTTTTTTAGTACCTGCTCGCTGTAATTTTCTTAGTATTTTCTTTGTGTTTTTTTTTTGTAGTATACAGGGTGGCAGCGACATCGACGCGCAACGCAGCGGGGTTCCAGAAGCATGTGCTGAATCCATGGTAACAGGTTGCCACCCTATATACAGCCAAGTTATTAAAAATAATAATAATTGAAATAATAAATGATGATTGTCGATATTACCATTCCGCATGACGAGAACCTCGTGAAAGCAGAGAAAGAGAAACAAATTAAATATCTCAACTTAGCACACGAGGTTGTTGACATTTGGAATGTTAGCTCGGCTATCATTGTGCCGATTGTCGTATCAGCCAATGGCCTGATGGCCGAAAGCCTCAACCAGCATCTCTCGAGGCTCTCGTTAGACGGTTGGATCAAGAGCCTGATCCAGAAGGCAGTACTCCTCGATACGGCTCGCATTGTGTGGAGGTTCCTATCTCTGGAGTCCTAACCACCGGTAGCTTGGACCCTGCTCCCGATACCGGCGGACCACAATTTTTTTTATGTTTTTATAAAAATATTTAAAAATGTATTTAATAAGTATGTAAATAAATAAATGACATAATAATTGAAATAATAATAATAATTAATAAAATAAATAATAATAATAATTTTGATATTTTTGTGCGTTTTCTTTTATACTTAGTTGATCTGAATTTTCATTTAAATTTCATTCTTTATGCGAAAAAAATTTTCTAAATAGTTTTTATGACACGGTACGTGCTCAAATTATTTTTAATGCCAAGGCAAATGCGCAAATCATAAATACTAATTTTATGCAAGAAGTTTGTTGTAAGCAGTCTGATGCAGTATTTTACTATCCGTAAAGTAATTTCTTATTTTTTATTTATCTGTCTGTATCACTGCTGACAGAATCCTGCTGAATGCGTCAAAAAACAAACGGGATTTTTTCAAAAAATGCCATCAAACACAGATTTTTGCCTTCAAATCTCTTGAATCTACGTGGATTTTCTGAGGTACGTGAGTCATTACTGGTAAGTCAAGCCGATCTAGTCTCATTTGTGATATAGTTGAACAATACGTTGAAGAATTAACTAAAAGTCTCTGGCCTTGCTCTTTTTCGATGATCGTGCGTCCCTAGCATCTATTACTGCAGCTATTTCCATGTTAATTTATGTGGTTCATTATTTTTTATCAAAGCTTTTTCATACTGAAGTTCCCTACTTGTCATAATGTTAAAATATAGGCTAGAGGCGAAGTTTCGTAATGAATTTTTCACATAAATATACCTATAAGTAAGTTTTAACCTTGGAGCAACTTCTTTCTAAATTTTTTTTATACGGGGTCAGACACAAAATACTGCAGCATTTCATTCGAAGAAAGTCTCAGAAATTTTCTAGATATTTTGGGTTCAATTAATCAATATTTTCATTTAGACATACCAACTGCAGCAAAAATTATAAAGCTGAAGACCTGAACAAGAACGGATTCGAGAAATCCTAACGACGAGAAGATGAAGCTAGATTAGGTACCTACCTGGAAGTTGTCAGTTCAATTTGCAGTCCAGGACTGATTAAAAATGTTCTACTTTACCGTGAGGAAGTCTTCTTCCTATTAATTAAATTATCCCCCACCCAAAAATAACATAACACTTATGTTTCACGATCTGATGGCTGTCGACAACGCGAATCAGCATACGAAGGGAAGGACCCCCTCGGGCTAGGTGGAGTGACGATCTTCGCAGGGTGGCTGCTAGCAGCTGGGCGAGAGTTGCCGAGGATCCAATAAACCGGTGTGCGATTGGAGAGGCCTGTCCAACAGTGGACTGCTATAGGCTGATGATGACCACTGACACCACACTTACATAATGTGTCATCCTTCGTTTTAGAACCACGGCTGGCTCAAGATACATCGCTGCCGTTACTACTAGGCGACCACCGCTCTGTTTAAAGGAGTCTTAAATATAATTCATCACTAATAGACAACGCACAGCCTAAATAGCAAGAAAGATTTATGAAAATTCAACCCCCTAATTGGAATTCAATTGAAGATGAAAGTTTGTACGGAAGTTCGTTATTTTTGCCAATGGGATATCCCATCGAGCACACGGCTTGTCTTCACTAAATTAGCGGGAATTGTAGGCACCTGCCTACAATTCCTGCTAATTTAAGTCCCATGTAACTAGTTACCTAACTAGGTACATCGGACTTAAACATAATTGGCGAAATAATAATATAGATTTACTGTACATATCTGCCCAGCCCATACAGGCGTGATGTTACGTACGTTTATGTAGATAGGTACGGTCACCAAACGTGATAAGTAACCGGGTCGTCGGATACAGATAAAGTTTAGTAAAAAATCGATGGACTTTTTTGAATAAAATTTAATTTAAATTAAAGGAAACAAACAGTTAATTTATCAAATTAAATTTCATTCGAAAATGTCTATCGGTTTCTTACTTAACTTCAACTATATCCGACGACCCTGGTTATTTATCTCTTTTGGTGACTGTACCTTGCTTAGGCACAGAAAAAAGAAGGAATTTAAGTATATAGGTAAGATACTTAGGACTATGCTTTGTAAATAGAATTTCTTGTGCTAATAGTACCTACAAGTAAGGTACAGCACCTATATTGCGTAACACACTATCAATCAGAATCTGAATCATTTTGAAAGATATTGCTAATCCATTGCTTCATGTATTCGAGCAATTTGTCTTTTCAACAACGTAAATAACACAATCAATGTTGTTGAACTGTCAAAATGAAAGCCATGCCGACTTTTAGTGTGTTACGCAATTACCCCGCTGGCAAAGACTACAATAGTATCCCGCTGGTGTGCATGTGAAAAATCTTAACCTACCCGCCAACTTGTTTTTGAAGGTACGTATATGTAACTGACATTATTAGAGTCGGGAAAACGTTCAGTTCAGCAGACTTGAACTGAACAGACAGACCTGGCGAAAATGCAAGCAAGTTTGGGCAGTAATTTAAAATTTATCAATTAACGTACCACGTCGTCATGAAATACAGCAAGCATGCTGAAACAACATAGACATAAGCGGAATTTTTATTTTCGAACAAATTGGTAAACTTATGCATCTACATAATGTAGGTAACAGCTGAATAAATATGAACCTTTAGTAACATAACATAATCAACTTATTGTAAATAACTAACAAACAATGCTACGATAAGCTGCAAAACTCTAATTAACTGGTATTTTTTTAATAAAACGTCCACTAGCTAAGTTTTCTTTTCTAATGACTTTTACAGAACCGAGCAAAGGCATCAGTAGGTTACTACCTACTCATGCCTTTGCTCGGTTCTGTAATAGTAGCGTTGAAAATAACGTGTAAAATAAATGTATCTTTCAAATGCCCCTGTATTTTTCATTCAAATACAGAAACTTTCCTTGCGGATCTTCGGTTGAATCTTTCGCAAGTTTAAGTTTTTACATGTATTTTACGGTGTATTTTTCACATTAACATATATTATAATAAGATGGTATTTTGAGGATAAATTTATAATGATGTTGAGTATAGTACATAAAACTTGTATCATTTAATTACGTTACATTACTGTTCAATTAATATTTAATGACTTATTATTAAATAATATTAAATATACATATACAGATTGGATTTTTGAGATGGGGTAGCAAGGGCCTTTTCGGCAAATTTGTTCCACCTAAGAGTTTTTGAGAATATGTCATATAAAAATTCCAAAGTTTGACGATTGATATGAAATTGATAATTATTTTTCAATAAATATATTATTCCCACAGTCGAGAATTGCATTTTGATCAACATACGAGGTAAAACAAAGCTGCAATTTGCAAAAAACCAAAGCAAATTTGAATTTGGCGGGCTACAACTGAGGAATCACCTTAATATTTAGGGATCGGTAGTTTGCGACAGCGTCTCTATCTATGTCGAGACTGCCGGCCTAGGTTTGTTAAACGAATCATATTCTTTTTTTTATATGGCAGCTCGTAGTTGTGACCTCTGAGGTCCTGGCTACTTAACCGAACTATCCTGTGGGTGCCTTAAGATTTTACTCGAAAAGCCTCCAACCAAGAGCGAAATTAAATACTAAACTTATATTTAAATGACCGCACGCTAAGGGCACCCCCTGTGGGGTACGGACCTCAGCTTATGGCGTCACTGAGAGAGGGCAGCAAGGTGGGACAGGCTGGATCAAAAGTTTAGAGTTTTATTATTATTATTAAACGGGGCAATTTAAGGCTACAGGCTCAGCTACGACGCGGGCTGGGGCCTCATCGGACAAGCGAATCATATTCGCTCTCGCTCTCACTTTGCTCTAGCTTGACTTCGTGCTGTCCAGTGGAACTTGTCCGCGGAAGCGACGAAACACCACGTCCTGCGGCCAAAAGTGTTCTTCCATGACGAGGGGCAGATAACAGTTCGGTACACGCACGACGAACGCCTTGAAGTTCGTTCGGTGCGATTTCAGTAACTGCACCCTTGGCGTGTACCTCGTCTTTTGGCGCACGTACTCCAAGATTTCCTCCGCCTTAGTAGCGTAGTGTAGGCGGGTGATGTTCACCGGTGTGTTCGGCTTTGCGGCATGCAGGCTCACGTCGGGCTCCGCTGAAGCTTTGCCGCAGCGGTTCTAGTTTATTCGCGATCGGCGCTTACTCCTTTGCACCGTCACCAAACATCATCGTCATCATTATCAGCCCTATTCGGCGCCGTTTCTGGCATGGGCTTGATACTATATAGGAGCGCCACGGGCACTTGCTTACCTCCATAGGTACTGTACTTATCCTAATTGCTTAGTTAAATCACCCGTCGTAGATTATAGATGGTAAACTCAACTCAAAAACTCAAACTCAAAGCATTTATTCCAATCAAACCAATTACGGGCACTTTTGAATTATCAAGGGGTCGGTCAGTCAGAAAGATGAAGCTAGTTGCCCATTCCAAAGCGTAGTAGGTATCTATGGAGAAGAATGGGCAAGAAACTCCATGGACACTTTTTTAATCAAAATATGGTTACAAAATATTGGTTACATCATTTATGTTGAAATTATGCATGTGAGAACGATGCAGAACGTTAAAAGCGTCCGTAATAAAGAGACAAAACAATTCAAATATTAAATTAAATTAAAATAAACCGTGGCAGCTAAGAGATGACCAGTCCCTACTGACGGCGCCCGTTCACGAACATGACGTATGGATCAGCACCATTTAGCTCAACCATTTTGAAGGGAACTTAATGATCCAACACACACGCCACCACCAGCGAGACTTTTGAGTGGGCATAACATACTCTCAGCCGCCAGGGCACATTCAAATCAATGAAAGACAAACCTAGTAAATGGTAGCTTTATAGTAGGTACATAGTACTCACACATGTGCTATGCAATTATACAATACTAAAAGATTGAATTTATACAATGTAAAGATTTTACAATCTTCAGTAGTTCCAAATGCTAATCAATTAGTTAATGCGCCCTTGTGGAGCCGGTCCAGCGTTGAGCCAAGCATTTTTATTAGCGATGTAATCCCCCAACTTATAATATGCTTGACTGCATAGTGTGCGTTTTATACAAGATTTACATCATCCACCGACATCCACCAACTCGCACTGGGCTCGCGTGGTGTGGATTACGGCCCACTCTCTCTCACCGAGAGGAAGCCTGTGTACTACCAGTACACAGGCTTCTATCTTCTTCTAATATTATCATGAGCTGATAATGAGATTATCATTATGATGAGCCTCCATCAAACTATATTATTCTGAACGTTTATGACAATAGTACGTTTATCTACTCAAGTCATATTTTTACAAATTTTTGGGGTTCAGTATTCAACAAGGAACCCTTATAGTTTCGCCATGTCCGTCTGTCCGTCCGCAGCTTAGCTCAGAGACTCTTTGTACTAGAAAGGTAAAATTTGGCATGGATATACATATTAATCACGCCGACAAAGTGGTAAATTAAAGATAAAGGTAAGATATTATTCTTATTCTATATTATTAAATATTATTCCATATTTTATTCAAAAAATACCCCGAATCACAACCCATTGTAAAAAGACTAGAGTAATCTATGATTTAGCATTCAATTGTTTCTAATAGCTTGGAATTCTATGTATTGTGGAATTACTGGTCCAGCAATGGATTTTTGTTATTAAAATAAATCATTGTGAATGTTCGAAGAAAAATGTTCGAATACAGTCGTGTAATGTAAGGAAACAACTCATGGAAACTATTCAGGAAAATTGTAACGCATCAATTATTTTGAAAATTCAGACCTTATTCATATTATAGTTTTGTATAAAGAAAACCAACAAAAATATTTAAAATATTTTAATCTAAAATATTACTTCCGTAATAACCTGGCTGTATACAGTGTGGTAACCTGTTACCATGGATTCAGCACATGATTCTGGACCCTCCCACTCGCGTTTCGCGTCGATGTCGTTGTCACCCTTTATACTAGAACGCAATACTCAAAGAAGATACTATATAATTTCCAGAGGGCAGGTACAAAAAAAAAAACCTGCGTCTTTCAGTGACGTCACGTCGAAACTTTGTCTTTTTCTCTTCTTTCCAATGCCACTTGGTATCCGTCGACAGCCTTCATCATAATATCGAGTTTGACCTTAATTTTTGGTATAGGACCATCTTCTCTGTCTTCTACTACTTTATATTGTCGCAGAACTGATGACATCGCTGTTTTAATTGACATCAACGCGTATTGGTAGCCTGTGGACAAAAGAATTTCAATTAAAACTAAAAACTATAAAGCTAAGATTCTCTGTTCTTTTGTAACAGATTTCATTTTAAAAGATTGGCTAGTGGTCAAGGTTGGCTCTTGTTCCTTATTTATTACCCAGAAAACAAAGGAAAATCATTTTCAAATGTTTTTCTTTTCCATTTTCAACCAATTACAGGCGTCACGTTATCATTCACTCCCTTTTCGTTCATCTCTCATATAAACCCTCCATGTTTTCATTAGTTTCCTTCTCCCCCTCCAACATCTAAGTACATAACTACCGGCCTGCTACCTAACCGAGTTAAGTCAGTCTGTTTATTGTGCCCATCACAAATCTACTTTATCTACTAATAAAACACTTTCCGTGTCATCAATGGTAAATCGATCTTTAACAGATCACAGGTAGGGATTTCCGGTTATATCTAAACGGTGCAAAACCACGGATATAAAGAAGGGAAATCCTTTTTACGATTGATAAAATCCACGGACATGCACTTATGGAGCCATAACAAACAACTATTAGCACTTAGTCACTGGAAGTTTATCATTACGATTGGGAGCGATATTGATCAGGAGTTCTCAACATATAGAGCGGCAACCAGCTTAGTAACTGGTTAACGAAAAGCCTTACCTCTAAACGAATGTCTGACAGACAATACTAAATCACTAAAGCTTTTATGTGGCTTTTATGAGATATTTATTACCTTAATTGACAACTTGTTTACGTAGTCTGTAAAACTCAGTGGAGGGTTAATTATCTAGTGCTAATATTACGTTTGCGGTGATATTTTAAGTATTGTGCGCGGGTTCATTATTAATTACGTGACTCATTCAAGAGAGCATTCGTCGAAGAGGAAGGGAGTAAGGACTGACCTGGAATACTGTTGTGGACGGTTTAGTTGGCTCTACGTGGCTTCATTGGTTGGTGTTTTGTTCGGCACGAGATCACTGCACTTCACTCACGATTAATGTTCACTCAAATTTAGAGGTAGCAGTATTAGCAGAGGTAAAGAGGTAGCAGTATTAGCAGCCCTACATTATAGCGGTTATAAAAGTTTCAGAAATTGCGCGCGCGCGCGCAGGTAATCATGAGTGTGTGACTTCAGCGGTGTCTTGATGCAAAGTGTCATTCGTAAAATATGTCGTCTCTCAATCATTATGGAAAGGAAAGGGATCGATATAGGAAGCGACCGAAATGCTCTCATAATGATAATCTTAAACATTTTATAGATTAATGATTTTGCATACGAGGCCTTTTAGACTATAAGAGTCAAATTATTTCATGCTACATTTTTGGCGTCAACATCCTCCGCCGCCTTGAGAATACGTAGGGTTCTCAGGCAAAAAGTAAACTGAACGAATATTATATATATTTATTTTACCATTTATGTTTACACATATAAACAGACAGGAAGAAAGGAACAGAAAAATACGTACAAAGGCGATGCTTATTTCTAAAAAAATCTCTTCCAGCATACCTGCGATAGGGGAGTAAATAAAAAGAGATGTGGACAACGTGTGTAAGCGTTGAAGGGAAAACAAAATACATAAAATCAAAAAACCAATCTCCAATTTAAATATAAACATATTATATAAGAATATTCTTACATGCATACATACATACTATTAAAATAAATATCACTAAAATATATAAAAATATAATGTAACTTAAATAATAAATCTATATGCAATTATGACAAAGTGGAAAGATAGTGTTCTTTCACTCTACTTTTAAATACTGCAACAGTTTAGCAGTTCCTAATATCAGGCGGAAGTGAATTCCACAACCGAACCGCGTGCACAGTGAAAGACTAGGAGTAGAAGCACCTTCATAATTATAAATTAAAGTTAAATAATTATTGTTGAAACGTATTATGTTTTATTTAGGTGTTATTAGTTTATTGAGAAGGTAAAGGACACATTTTTACAATAGATCTTCTAAAATTACCTGTAGCCGTTTTGACTAAAGCGACGCGAATAGTACCGTCTTTACCGGGATATACTTCCATTATTATGCCCATTGACAAGCCTAATGGCGGAATATCATCATGATGTAATCAAAACTACTGTACCGAACTTTATATTATCTACCTGCGTTAGCCATTTCTGTCCAATCTGAAGATTGTGTAAGTATTCCACTCGTCATCTTTTCCAGTAGCTACATACCATCTAGTCTAGTAATTGTTTCCGACACCTAAGAGTCTTCGCTCCATCGGGAATATTCTCGATTGGCAAAGAACTTAAAGGTGAAACCATAATAAAATGAGCAGGTGTAAAAGGTTCCGGATAAAGCTCCGCAAACAAGACAAAGTGGTCGCGAGTTAAGGGCTACCTCAATTTGTGTAGGAATAGTCATAAGTGCCTCATAAGTGAGAATTTGGGAACCAATGAAGCGGTATAAATGTGTTTTAATAGATTTTATGTTAGATTCCCACAAGCCCCCAAACTGCGTACTGTTGGGTGGAATTATTTTCCATTTAATGCGGTAGCAATCGGCTAGTAGGTTTTGTAATTGAGCTTTAGCTGCAAGAAAATTGGTTCCATTATCGGAATATAAACATGAAACAGGTCCACGGCGGAAAAAAATCTTATAAAGCGGAAATTAATGTATCAGAAGATACATCGGTAACCAGTTCAATGTAAACGGCTTTAGTAACAAGGCATATAAACACGTATATATAAGCCTTCTGACTTCTTTGACCACGACGTCTACATAAAATAAATTTTATTGGGCCAGCATAGTCTACACTAGTACGCATAAACGCCTTGATCTTCTTTTCACGGCAACCTGGCAGATCAGCCATTTCTGAAGGAGAATTTTTGACACAAAAAGTACAAGATATATTTCCTGAGCAGCTAAAAATGTCTATCGTGAAACCACTATTTGAAACGGGAAATAAGTCAGACCCTAATAACTATCGCCCTATCACCATAATACCCATTATGTCTAAAATATTTGAAAAGGCAATGCTAATCATGGTTCAATAATTTTCTCTGTACACATAAAATATTATGCAAAGAGCAATTCGGTTTCCGTAATTGTAGTTCAACTGCTCTTGCAATCTTTAACTTAATGTTTGTAACAGAAAGCATAAACAATGGCAATCCACCGGTGTGTCTATTTTTAGATATGAGCAAGGTTTTTGATTTTGTGAATAATTCAAAGCTCTTAAACAAACTAGACTTCTACGGCATAAGGGGAAAAGCACATGAATGGGATATCTAGAAAACAGGAAACAGTGTACAAAAATATCCAAAGTTGTAAAAAAATTACAAAATATATACCAAAGATAAATTTACTTCAATAGCAATAATAAATAAGTGTGGTGTGCCTCAGGGTAGCATTCTCGACCTTTAAATTTTTTTGCTTAATATAAATGGATCTTCCGGAAGCCACTTTGCAGAAATGTATCCATTTTGCAGATGATACTACAGTTATTATAAAACGCCAGGATAAAAAAGATAACAAATCAGTCTCCGAGAAGACCCTATCAGATAAAATAAGTTGGATGAAAAATAATAATTTGAATATAAATATCAGTAAAACGAAATTATTTATTTAATTAATTTATTTATTTATTTATTTAATTAAAACACATACAACTATCATCACAGGCTAACCTAATACAATAGTGTAGTTATAATGAACAACTTAAAGTAATTTTACAAAATGCGGCCCGCGTGAATTCACTCAGAGTACAATTGAAGCAGTCAATCTGTTGTGACACCATATTGAGTGTACGCAGGGCGCGCGTCAGCGGCGCGTGCTGCAGCAGGTTGGTGCGAGCAGGCGGCACCCACAGCAGCAGTGGCCGCCTCCGTCGCCCCACGTGCCCATCCGGTACACACAACCCAACCGTCCGTAGAACGCCTGGGTTGTGTATTTTACCACGCATAATCTTAAATAAGTAAGTGGCTAGAGTTACTTCCCTTCTTACTTCCAGTTTATTATAGCCTACCATGCCCAGCACAAACAGAGTAGGATACAACAGTGGATACCCTGGATACACACCATACTGCTTCAAGTAAAGGAATCTCACAAATTTGTTCTGGATACGTTCTAACATTAGTTTGTACTTCGCTTCGTGTGGCGACCAGACGACAGCATTGCATTCCAAATGACTCTTTACAAGCGCTTCGTACAACGATCTCAGAGCACTGATGTTCGTGAACTGGTTTCCTAGCCGTAAGACCAATCCTAAATTGCGGTATGCTTTTTTACAAACATCGATGGTATGCTTACGGAAATTTAAATTAGTTGTAAAGCGCACGCCTAAGTCCTTAACTTCTGAGACACGTTGCAGTCGGATTCCATCCATGCAATATTGATAATGACTTGGGTCGCGCGCACGAGTAAATGATAACACCGAACATTTGGCCACATTGAAATACAACCTATTGCTACGACTCCACTCAACTACCCCATTAATATCCTGCTGCAGTATGTCATGATCAGTTTCCTGTTTTATTTTAAGAACTAATTTCAAGTCGTCAGCGAATAACAATGGTATGGATTTATTGACTACTCTCGGCAGGTCGTTAATTGTTAAAATGAAGAAAAAAGGTCCTAAATTACTGCCCTGACTTACTCCTGATCTCGTGAAATAAGGCTCAGAGAGCTGCCCACCGCAGTCGACATACTGACAACGGTCCTGTAAGTAGCAGGCGAAAAACGACAAAGTGTGAGGTGTACAGCCTACACCAGCCAATTTAGCCAAAAGGACGTCGTTATCTACTGTGTCAAAAGCCTTCCTGAAATCCAAGTAGGCAACATCCACCTGTTGACCAGCATCCACCGTCGGTACTATTTGTGTCATAAGATCCAGTAAGTTCCCCGTTGTCCCCCGCCCAGGACGGAAACCATGCTGCGCGTCGGACAACAGAGCACTAATCTGTGGATACAGGCTACCGTGAATGGTCGACTCAAACACTTTAGCTGGAGTGCATAATACCGCTACAGGTCTATAATCGCAGGGTGCTGAACCTCTACTAACTTTAGGCACGGGTACAACTCGGGTAATTTTCCAGCGCTCAGGAAATGTTGCGGTCTTGATACAGACGTTGAACAAGTGTAGCAACGGCTTAACCAACACCGCACGGCAGTCCCTAAAAATGTACGCAGGAATACCATCCGGCCCGGCTGAGCGCTTAGGCGGCAAGCGTGCGAGCGCGCGCTGTACGTCAGCGGGGCCCACGCTCGCTAGGTGCACCCGCGCGCCCTGCGACGCACCCGCTGTCTCGCCCGCACTCGCCGCCGCCACACTCAGTTCGGGAGGTTCCGGATTGTACACCGACTGAAAAAACCGAGCGAACTCATTGGCACATTCGTATTCCGATAATACCCGTCCGTCCTTAATTAACTTCCGCTGATTCGAATCGCCTTTTCTGGACCTAATATACCCCCAAAATGCTCGCGGATCTTTCGCCAGGCATGATCAATACCGCAACCGCGTGCAAGGGCGCGGTTGCGGTATTGATCATGCGCTCGAGCAGTCTCGGTTTTCACTCTCGCCCTGTATCGTGCGAATTGCCCATAATCACTGCGTGACTTACTTAATTTATATTTTTTATGTAATAAATATTTAACTTTTATATCTCTAATAATTTCAGCTGTATACCAAACTGGATAAACGTATCTATTATTTAATGGACTAATATGTTTATTTTTCGGAGGAACACACTTGTCAAAAACGTCATATATCTTATTATAAAATAAATCTAAAACTATATCTGGATCGCATGAACCGCAAATCTCACTCCAATCTATGTTAGCTACCAAACTATACATTTGATTGAAATCTGCTTTATTAAAATTCCAACATTTACTAGTTATCAAAGATTGGGATTGCGAGTGTCGCGTACGCGGCGATGCGGGAGAGGTACGCGGCGTGGGGGGCGGCGGGGGCGGGCGCGCGCGCGCACCGCGCTCGATGCGCACGGCCAGCGGAGGATGGTACGCGTCTACGGGCTGCAGGCCCTCGTCCGCCGCGCTCACCGATACGCCACCACGCGCACTCAACACGAGGTCCAACTGCCTATTGTTACAGTTAGGTACTACGTTGCACTGAGTAAATTCACAGAAGGCCACGAAATATTCGTAATAGTTAGAAATGTTGTTGTTACACGAGTACATATTAAAGTCCCCTATTATAATTAAATTACTGCTATATTTTACACATATTTTTTCTAATATGCCAAACATCGACAAATATTCATTGTCGTCAGACCCTGGTGGAATATACACGACACAACAAGTAAATAGAAAACAACTTTGCATATAAACAGCTGCACACATCAGTTCAAACTTTTGACTATCTATATTAATGTCACCTGGCATCGACACTCGTCGCAACTCGAACCTCGGTGTGGCCACTAAAAATACGCCTCCTTGCTTGCGACCATCCGCCCGATCACATCGTAATATTTGATACCCAGGAAGCACAAATTCCGCGTTCTGAATCGCTTTACTAAGGCCCGACTCGGTAATAGCAAATAAATCTGATCCTGATGATTCCAGTAGTGATAAAAATTGTGTTGTCTTAGTTCTAAGTCCTCGGACGTTTTGATATAAAATGTTGAAATGACTACTGGGTTTCCGGTTGTTTTGGGTTCGTATTGGGACGAAACCAAATCCACTCACTGTATTCTACATTTACTGGCCATATCTCAGGGTCACAAAGTTTCTCAAAATTACTTAATGTAACACCAATTTTGAATGAGGCATAGTCGCGCTCCGTTTTAGGTTTTAATTTTTCGATAACGATCTCCGAGTCCGTTCCTAGTGTCTGTTTGATATGCTCCTTTAGATCGTCCTCTGTAGTGCTTTTATTAAGCCTCCACACATGTAAAAATTTCCTGCGTTCTACTGCTTTTAAAGAACTAATGGCGTTATTACCACCTTTTCTTATTGCGTTACTTCGTCTGTTATTTTTTTTAACCTCTATCCAATCATTATTACTAGTATCATCAATTTTCATACCCGCTGTTTTCCTGGCCACCGTTGCTGCGTAACTAGACTCCACGGGTCTCTGGGGCGGCGGCGGCGGTGGCGGAGGCGTAGTTGCTTGCACTCCGCCCTCCAGGACATTTGTTTGAGACGATACAGCCAGGGCAGGAGTCCATTTCGGTATTATAGGTACTGGTACCCGTATTGGTCGTTGGTTCTGGTAATTGGTAACGATTTCTTTATCTTCTTTTTCCTCGCTAGATAGTAGTCCCTCAGTTTTTAAGCTTTTAATTTGCCGCTCATAAGAACTACATTTCATATTAGATTCCTTTAATTCCTGTCTTAGTTTAGTATTTTCTAGCGCCAGTACAGCCACACTGGCTTTAATCTCCTGTATAATATTTATTTCAAAAACACTGATTTTAGCCAGAATTACACTATTAATTTGATCTACAATCTCGTTCGATGTCAACAACTGTGCTTTCTCCTGAGCAACATTTTCCTCAAACGACTGATTTGCTTGATCTAAGAAACCAGCGGCCTGACCACCACGTACCGGTGTGTCATCTGTTACCCGTAAACGCTGAGTTACGTTAGAACAAGAGGCACACTTAAAAGTACGCTTTAATTGTACCGCCGTCACCGGGGTTATATTCACACATCTATAATGGTATCCCTTCTTGCATCCATTACATTCAATAGTCTCGCCTGTATTCATTTCTCTGTTACAAATCTCACAATCCATCTTAATTTCTTGAATTTAGTGATAATACCGAGAGTACGACAGAAACCGAGATAGGTAGTTCGCGCAAGAGTGAAAGAGCGCAATGCGTAAATCAGTATTTCGCGCCACCCGCGAATTGTTTTTTGTCACTGCACTTATTAGAACACGAAATATAGTTTGAAAAAGTTAGAAATCCACCAATTTAACACTGTTCTCCATATTGTAACGGTATGTTATCATATAATGTTCAGTTGAACACATAATTCATAACTGTAAAGTCCGAATTCACGATTTTATAACAAATAAATCTCGAGAGCGACCCGTACGCGGCGCTGTCAACACGACGACGACAATTAATACAATTTAACTCCTATAATACCAAACAATTACCTTTAGACATTATTTGCAAAGACGAAAAAGTACATGAAGTGGATGAATTCAAAATTTTAGGACTTTATGTAAATAAACATCTAAATTGGAAATGCCATTTGGACCATATTTGTCAGAAACTTGATAGGTTTGTGCTTGCGTTGAAAAAATTAAGGCGAAAAGTATCTGTAGAAACTGCTCTTTCGGCTTATCACAGCTATGTGCCATCTGTCCTTTTTTTATTTCGTTGGGGAATCAACAAATAACTGCTCCCGCTCTAGGCGGAGCAGGAGGGTGTGTGAGACTTTTACTGACTAAAAACCACCCGTGATCCTTCAGTTGCCTGTATGCTAGTGCCACGGTAACTCTTCCGAACAATCCGCGACCCTGGCAGGCATCGACCCTTTCGGACCCCGTTAATTAGTGCTGACATCTCTTTGAGGCGCGCGTGGAACAACGCGCCGTCGACCCGGGCCGGCCTGATCCTTACCGGACGGCGGCCCATTGCTCGCCGTCCGCAAGCCCGCGCCTATGGTGGCCAGGAGTAGGTTATTGACTCCCGACGCCCAGGCCGTCTCCTCCTGCGGAGGCTAGGGGCGTGAGGACACAAAGCTTGCGTCACCCTCACGCGTTCCGCCTCCTCTTTCTTGAGCATTACTGCTTCGCAGAAGGAGGTGACGGCTTCTAGTCTAAGAGCCCGTGAACCCCAGACCTTCGTTATTTTATAAAAGCTGAAAGTTTGTCAGCGCATGCTCCCAACACAGGTAAGAACGATGGACTATTATGAAGTTTGGGTTACCGTGGCTTTGGCAGGTAAACGGTACTAAAGGTGTGTAAAATACCGATCTAAATTCATCAAATAATAAAGTGTGATTTTATGGTATTACCTTCAGAATATTATTAAAAATCACGTTATTGATTGCCAGACACTTAACATCGTGGCAACCCCTTGCCAGACACCCCTAATGTTCATGAAATTATAATTCTACTTATGTTATAGTATAAAAGCTGATTTTTATATATAATACTTAGGTAATAATTAGATGATGTTTCCTCATCAGCCAGACATTTTTGATAGTTCCAACCCCTTGCCAGACAATGATGTAGGGTCGCGCTGTAAGAGCGAGCGTGAGACAGTATATGTATGGTGGGTGCGAGTGAGATGGCGAGATAGGTCTATCGCGATCTCTCAATAACAGATTATAAAAAAAAAAAAAAAAAAACTCAAAAATTTCATTAAAAATATATTAATAACATTACAAGTTATTATAAAGCATAAAAAAATAGATTGATGACTTTTTTTATTCATTATCATCATTATAATCAATGTTATCATTTTCTTCGTCACTGTTACTCCATTCCATATCGTCGTCTTCTTCTTCTTCGTCAGTTTCTGTAGAAATATGAAAAAGTTAATGGGATTGAAAATATCAAAAAATAATGTATAATGGTTTAAAGTAGTATTATACCTGAAATAGTTTTCAGTGATTCTCTGACGAAATTTGGCAACTGATCACCTTCGAACCATTTAAAATGGTACTGATTATCTTCGAGAACCCAACCATTATTCTCGGGTTGATAAATTGTTGGAATTTGCTGATTTGCATTATTCCAAATGCTAGACACATAGTTGGCTCGCAGAAATTGTTGTAGCAGCTCGGATTTACATGGTGGCAGACTGCTAGCATCAAAATTTCGTAGTTTTTTACGGCTAAACGCTTCATTAATATCTGAGACCTGATATGTATTCATGCATAGTTGAAGCCGTGCTGCATCAACATCAGTTATCGAACCGACATTGTATACCTCACATATAAACCGTTGAATAATATCAAAAGTGCTTTGTTGTTCATTATTATTTTCGAATAATTCGTGTTTACCGAATTTAATGAAAGCTGTTTGATACTCTTCCGTTTTTTTTTTAAATTTTAAAAGGCCTCAACTTTCCTTTTCGGAAAAATGCAGGATTATAATCACAACCTGTGATCGCATGGAATCCTGGTAAGCTCTTGCAAAAAGATTTTCCTAACTTTACGTAAATCTCTGTAAGGTCTACGTATCTCAACTTATTCCCAGTGCCTATCAGCATCCAAATAAGTGAATCATTTTGTAGATGGTGCATGTGACCAAGCATGATAGCTGCAATGTCAGTGTCGACACTTCTGATCACAATATTTACTTGATTTGGAATACTGCACGCATGATAGACTATTTTGGTATCAGCCTCTTCATGTTTTGGACATGATAACTCTTCTACAACCCTTGTTACTACTTTGTTAGAAGCATCAACAACAAAAGAATGGCACTGTTTAGAATTTATGTGAATAGTTTTATTTTCAATAAAAGGTATTATTTCATCACTGGCCCAATGCAAAATTAAAAAATCCACCAGAGCTTGTTTGAAATTTGAATATTTCAATTCTTTCGCAAAATCACACGGACGTGTTTGATCAGGTCCAGTTATGGTGTAGCTCAATTGTGCTGATTCTAATCGCTGAGAATGTTCGTAATCTTTGATCGATGGAGTCAGGTATTGATCAAAAATAACGTCAATTCTTAGCGCTTCGAACTTCGTGACCATTTGCAACAGTTTCTTAGAAATGCCTCCAAACTTGTTTGGAACATTTCTCATGGTGTGTAATAAAAAAAATCCATCAATTATTACGACATCTACAGTAGGTGGTGGCTGATGCTGGACCTCCATCTCCAAACACTTCATTAAGGCAGATTTATCCGTCTTACAAATAGTACCATTTAAATGACACATAGATAAAGGCACATCAGTGATTGGGTATGACAAAATTTTTGAGATATCCACATTGTAATCCATCGAGATCCCCAGCATACGAACAAACAAATCTCGTTGAATTTTTACCTCTTCAATTGCACCACCTATTTTAATTTTCTTCTTTTTTCCAAATCTTTTGAAAAATTATTAAGAGCTGTTCTTTTAATAGATTTTTCAAATCGACTAATGTCCGTATGACATTCAGAAACAAACGTATTCCGAAGACAATCATCATTTTTTTCAATATTAAGAAGAAATGACTCTACCAGTACTGATGCAGCTTTACCAGATGAAATATTTATTAAATGATCTTTTGGTACTTCCGAGCTGAAGGGATTAAGAAACTGTTCAAATGTTTCAAGAAATTTCTTTAGATTTTTAATATTTTTCTGAATATTATGCTTATTCAAATCCGAAGAAACATCTTGGGGAGTTTGTAGTCCCAATTCTTGGTAAACGTAACTAATTACTGTCGATCTTACATCATGGTTTCGAGCCCACCGTTGACGGGCTGAAATTGAATTAGTAAAGTGTATAACACCTGTAAGTCTTCGTGCAGCATCTGCATTGATAGTCTGCTCCAAAACCAGATCAATGGGTTGCCTTGAAAATGGCTTAGTTGTCCTTTTAATGCCGAAGTAACCCTGTTGAAATCCTTCAAATAAATCAGGATGGGTATCTGCTACTTTTATCAAGTTATCAACATATTTCACGGTCCATCGAGCATAATTCTGTTGATTACAGATAAAAAATAAATTTGTTATTTTAGGTAAAACTGACTTGAAAAGTTCGAAGTCTCCAACACGTATGCTTCGTGATAGTTGTAGGTAATGATTGATGAGATTAATATAAATAACATAAAATTGTTGAGTCTTTCCATACTCGCCATTGAGACTTCGTTGTTTATAAACACAGTAATTATTGATCAATTCTTTCAGCTCTTCATGTTCTATGTTAAATGATGATATTTTACAGTTTTGTAGTCGGTGAAGTTCTTCAATCATATCATCTGTTACGGACGTGTTACTCATTTCCAGAAAAGATTTAAAATGTAATATTTCTAATCCTAATGTCACCAAAGGGTGCAGTCTTTTGCAGCGATTGAAATGCTTGCCGTCAAGAAATCCATTCACTGAACCATTCGCCAATAAGCCACTTTCCACCATTATATTTGTTAGTCCACAGTCACTGATCACCTTACCAACTGCCTTGAAATAAGCCATCATGATGTGAAACGGTCCTAAATGTATAAATAAATTGTCATATGTAGGTTTTTCCGTTGCTTGAATTTGTAGAGCGACTTTGGCTATAGCCAAGTCATATGTTACTTGAATGGATGATTGATTTAACTCTTCAGCAATTTTCTTACTTTGTTGCATGGTTTCTAATACTACAGAATTACTTGTTGGTGAGGCATTTATCGGAGTCAAATAAGATATGTGTTGTTTGCAAGTTTCAATATCATGAATCTTACAGTTAAAACCAACCCACATTGGAATATCAGGTAAAGTAATAATAATAATAATTGTAATATTATTCTATTGCATGAATAATAATCCAGATATTATCAATTTCCGTATACAATTGTAAATTATTAGGGAGTATATGTTCAATTTCATCAGCCGTTATCTGCAAATCACTTGTCATTTTTGGTTTTTTTGGATAGGGAATTTCTTCTGAAGCTATTGCCTCAAAAGTTCTTCGTCTCCTTTTCCTCTTCTGTGGTGAATTGTCTCTACTAGTGGGAACTGGTGCCTCGGATATTTCAGATTCTTCAGATGTATTGAATTCGATGTTCTGATAAATAATTCCGACGGTGTCATGTAAAGTGTCCTTCCCACTAGTAGTTTCAACAAAGCGGTCAAAATTATCATAAGCCAGTCCAGTACAAAGTTCAGGTGTTTTTTTAATTTTTTCGGGGCATAAATTTGACTTTTCAATGGAAGCATAGGTGGTTTCTGTTTCAAGTTCTTCGACACTTTGATAGCTGATACAATGACCATATCTGTATCGTTGATATCTACAATTTTTCTGCTACTCGTTAAACTCTTCAGAGTCATACCCAGCGTGATATGCCTAGACGTCTTGACTTGACCATTATGAATTGCGTAAATAATATCTTGACAGTAAGACCGTACTTGACGAATACATTTTAAGCCACTTTTTCGTTTCTGTCTAGAACCACCTATGAGAGTAGAATAAAAATCAAATAATTCTTGCGGTATAGAAGCTTCACCTGCAATTAAATGCTGTGCTGAAAGATTTTTAGATGGTAATTTTTTCTTGTCCATTGTCAAAATAGTTTTTCGTAAGACTAATGCCGCTTTTTGGATAATATTTTCAGATTTTAAGTTGTCCAATACTGTTTTGTCAATCGTCTTCATATAATTGGGTGCTATTATTTTTTTATTCCGGATTGTAAAGAATTTAACATTTTTGGAAAACTTCTTATCAATTTTTTCTTCTAGGTGGTGTGCAGTAAAAGTAGTATCCATTTCAATGGAATTCTCTGCATAAATTCTCTCCAATGAATCAGTATATAATTCATGTAAATGAATCAATAAATGACAGCGGCCATTGTTGATAATATCTTCTTCTATGATGCTACAAATTTCATTGAAAGATTCTTGGTGGTACTCTCGATAATGATGCCAATCACTTTTAACAGATATTTTCGCCAATGAAGATATTTTATTATTAAACTGAATCCTACAGTCAGTGTGATAGTATATTTTCGGACTTGCAATACTTTCCAATCTACTTAACAACTAACTCATTATACTCTTTTTGATTTTCAATGCTAGACATTATACGAGACTGAAATTGGTTTTTATCACCTTCATGGAGTGGAAGCATTTTTGATCTCACTTGTTTCTTTTTTTTATTGCAAAATAAACAATTTTTTTTACTTATATCAACACTGGTATCACTTTGAATCGAACTATTTACTTCTGTGGTTGCATTAGCATTTTCACTCACTTCTTCAAGTCCGCGAATGTCCACAGCTGCCTGGGAAGGTTGAAGTTCTGTTGATTGAGAAGCTGAAGGTGGGTGTGATACAGTTAACTCAGACAAATGCGATGGACCTGGTATTGAATCGTCTGTTGATATATTTACGTCTTTAGATGGCTCTTTTTCTTGCTCTGTTTCAACAGTCTTTTTAGAATTTTTAGGTTCTGGGGTAAAATATTTTTTCATCAGTCCTGTGAATGATTTGTAACATTCCCTGTGATAACCACTCTCTGTATATTCACGTGGAAGAATGATGTCATTATATTTAAGGTTATGTTTTTTTCGCAATTTTAAAATTAATTCACATTTTTTCAATGTCTCGTCAGAAAATAATATTATTTTACCACTACTTTTCTTACAAATAACACAAATTAATATATCACCCATGACTTAATTTTTTAAACAAAATCACTTTCATTTAAAAAATCACATAAACAAATTGTAAGCATATAATGTACGTATCATACACTAATAATATATTGAATATACTTTATAGTCTGTATATATTCGGAATATTTTATTTTGTAAATTTATAATAACTATTCAATTAATAATACTTGAAGATAGCATATAAGATTATTTTAGCTGATGTAAACATGTACTAAGTACTAAACAATACATGCGCAGTAGAAATAACAACTGCGCAGTGAGGGATCGCGATAGACCTATCTCGCCATCTCACTCGCACCCACCATACATATACTGTCTCACGCTCGCTCCTACAGCGACCCTACATCATTGTCTGGCAAGGGGTTGGAACTATCAAAAATGTCTGGCTGATGAGGAAACATCATCTAATTATTACCTAAGTATTATATATAAAAATCAGCTTTTATACTATAACATAAGTATAATTATAATTTCATGAACATTAGGGGTGTCTGGCAAGGGGTTGCCACGATGTTAAGTGTCTGGCAATCAATAACGTGATTTTTAATAATATTCTGAAGGTAATACCAAAAAATCACACTTTATTATTTGATGAATTTAGATCGGTATTTTACACACCTTTAGTACCGTTTACCTGCCAAAGCCACGGTAACCCAAACTTCATAATAGTCCATCGTTCTTACCTGTGTTGGGAGCATGCGCTGACAAACTTTCAGCTTTTATAAAATAACGAAGGTCTGGGGTTCACGGGCTCTTGCTCTATTCCCATGCTAACCGACCAGCGTGTCGTCAGCATAGCACACCACGCTGACGCTCGGCGCGCAGCACCCAGTCGTAGCCGATGTCCCACGGATGCGGCCCCAGGGCCGATCCCTGTAGGACACCACACGACATCTCTCGCCGGTTCCATTCTTCTTGGTGACCGGGGTAGATGACGGCCCCGTCCGTCAGATAGGCCTCGACCACGCGACAGAGGTAGGTAGGCGATACCGGAGTGCCTCACTGATGCAACCCCAGGGCAGGATATTGAAGGCATTGGCGATGTCTAGAGACACCGCCAAGATGACCCAGCCCCAGGCCACACCATCGCCTATCGTGAGGGCTCGCACGCGCATGATGGCATCCACCGTAGAGCGGCCCCTATAGAAACCAAACTGGCTCTCCACCAAATCCGGCCCCACCCGCACCAGCCGCCCGACCAGGTGGTTTGCAATGACTCTTTCAAAACGAACCAAACTAACTGAACCGTTTTTCGAAACGAAGAAGTTCTAAATTCCAAATAATTAAGAACAATATTAATTGCCGGTGAAGAAAAGCTTAAAACAGGTTGAATATTTTTTTAAACGAAAGAGGTATATTACGAAAATTTTGATGCAGGAATATAATGCTACAATGTGTAAACAAAATATTTTATTGTTTCTTGGATGCAAGGTTAATGAACAGTTTTATTTAATTACGTTTATATTGTATATCTGAATAAAGTGAATGCGTTTTGATTGTTATAGAATAAGAGCAGATAGAATAAGATATCACGACAAGACAATATACTGAGTGGCGATTAGTTTATTACATTAAATACAAGAACAGCGGTTATTACAAATTGTTAGCTGTCTGTTAAAATAAGCAATTTTGAATATAGAAAAATGAATTTCTAAAATAGAAAACTGATTTTTCAAACAAAATAAATAGCGTAAAAATTGCCACGAAATATACCTCTCTTGATAATAAGGCACTAAACTCGCGCGGGGCGATGTTAACAACTTAGTGGTATTGTTACCAAATAATCACAAATTAAGTTAAATGTTGTTAAATGCTAAAACGAAAAAACGTCCCACGGCTAGAATGTTAATTGTTATTAATTATTAGAATTGTGTATATTTAAAATACGTAATGTACAAGACGTGGTTTCAATTAATGTGATAACCTAATCGCCATACTCTATAATGTTTACACCTAATTGAATTTTGTCTGAAAGTTTTGCATTGTCCTCGTACCATTAAATAAACATCTCGATTCCAGTAAACTTGAGTAAGTAAATCTATAAACAATAAGAAACCTTCGAGATAACCTTATCTTATCCATCTTCCTAACTTGCCTACAACATAAAAAAGTAGCGATGGTTACAGAATATTTAAGTACCTAGTACTACCCAAACGTTCCTATGTTCAAATTCCTATTTGCTTTTGAAATATCTCAGTCTGAACAGATAATTAATTCTGAGTTTTTGGTACATACATTTTTGGTTATCTTCTTTCCTACAGTTAGCATATTTACAGCTTACAAGGTCTTGTCGTTTTTAGAAAAGGTTTGCCATTGAGGCTCTACTAAATTTGTTTTACTAGAGTCGCGTCGGCGCACAGTGGGCCCATACTGAAAATCAGTGGACTTAGGCAACAAAGTTACCATATCGATGCGATTTTTTTTTATATGACGTGTTATAATATTCCTGACAACTTTTATTCTTATAAAATTTCTTCTAAAATTGATAGTTTGTCTTGAAAAAAATTTATTAGATTTTTTTGTATGGAGCGAATCACGTTTAATTTTTTTTCTTCAATTGTACTAATATGTTGGGTGTGTGGCGTGAGTATATGATAGCTAGGGTCATTCTCTATCCACGAAAAAAAAATCAGCGCCGGCCATCTGCGGCAGCGCGAGTAATCATTCGGTAAAAAAATAATAATTTGGAAGAATTTTTTTGTCATTTAAAATAAATTCAAAGCATATTTTTTGTCTCATTTGGCTGTTTTCACCTTCTTTTTAGTTAAATAAATAGTTTTAATAGCGCATACGTACTTAGAACTAGTAATTCTGGTAGAGATTTAGTTATTATTGCATGTTATCGGTACAAATGAGTAATCAATCACAATGCAGGTGCTCTGCATTGTGATTGATGACTCATTTATTTGTGCGCGCATAACTAATGAGTCATCGAAAAATGCTCGTCTCTGATTGGCTGTGTTATTTTTTAACTGCACGTTATCTATTGTTGAATAAATATATCGTAATGTTTCAGGTTATACTAATTTTGTTAATGATAGGTGAAATAATTTAAATTTGTACGGGCAAGTCGTTGATAATTATCTACATAATCAACTGTATGTATATTATTATAGTATAAGTTATCGTACGTATGATCAATATGAAACTGTGAAGTAATTGTAGCCCTGAAAAGGGCTGTTTGTCATATTCCTAACCCTGATGGGCTTTTGTGGGAATAATTTAGAGCCGGATCACATTATTTCTTGTTCCAGAAGTGCTAGTGGGTCCGGCAAATTTTCGGACTCTGCTATGAGGCATTCTTCTTCCTCCATAATTTCACTGTCACAGGGAGGCTCAGTAGTCTGTAACAACTGAGTTGCTTCAGGCAACAACTCATTATGAACCTGTTTCATTATTTTAGGCCTTATGTAGGATATGTGGGGATCAGAGCTTATTAGAAGTCCATGGAGGATGTCTTCGTTTGTTGCTATTCTCCCCGTATTCCGAGTGTGCCTCTCCCTGACGTTTCTGAAGTCTTTATTACGGGCTTCCGAAGCTTCTTCAGATAAGGTACCTAAAACGAATAAGTACATACATTTTAATTTCAAAACGCAATCGAGTCAAATAATACATCAAACTATATTTATTTTTTACTTACCGATTGGCAAAACACCAAAGTGGTTACAGATGTCTGCACCGTGCATTAGAAGTTTATGTACACTAACTGGCATGTAGTACCACGAATAGTGTTGCACGTACACATCAGCTGTTTCTCTACAGTATCTTCTAAATTTTTCACAGTCAATGTTTTTGCCTGATGATATGGCTTGTAGAATAACGGAAAATCTGAAAATCAGATTTTCGTCAATTCCCGTTATTCTGGAAGATCTTTTGTAATCTTGGAAAAAGCGCCTCGCTGTATTCCCGTCGTTTGTAGTTCCAAAACCCTAAAATGGGAAAACAATACTGTAATATACAATACATAGAGATATAATTCACAAACAACATAAAGAGAGCGAAAATTAAATACATACCTGTTTGACTATATCAATCAGCATTCCAGTTTGCTCACGAAACTCTTGCTGTGTGGTATTTTTTTTAGCTTGTTTCAAAGCCTTATGTTCGCCGCGAGCAGTCCATCGTTGAAAATCCAGATTATAAGATATATGGAGAAGACATTCCATACACCGAATCTTCATATGCAGTGAAGAAATTCCTTGTTTATAAATTTCTTCACGAAGTGGTTTAGAAGTCAAAGCGTCTAAATTATTCATCTCACTCGGTTTTGCCAAGCAAATGGGACACGTTGCATATGATGGTACTCCAGCAATAATATTGGCCACTTTTCCATCAATCATGGTCATATGCAATTCATGTGATACAATAATATTTCCACACTGTGTAGATATTCGTTCATCAATTTGTTTTTTCATCTCAGACTCTTCAGACTTTATAAAGTCAGCTGTCTCCGGAGTGAAAGTGAACTTCACTGGTCGACAGTACAGAGTTGAGCAAAGTGTGGGGTTCTCCCAAACTAGATTTTCATTCCCAGATGATGGCCTAGTAGACACTATCCGAAGAGGGACGATGCTTATCATGACTACTGATGAATCATCGAACTCTGTAGCTGTGTTTGACGTTTTCTGTTTATAGTTACTCTGCGACGAAGAACCATCAAGTCCCCATTTCCAGGTCAACTTGAGTTCTTCATTTTGAGACCTATCAACAGTATTTATATCAAGTAATATCCTCTCCACAGTGTGGTCCAATAGCGCTTGCAATTTAATGTGAGCTCCGTTTTCGGTAATCTCCATACTCTCTTGTGGTGGGTAACATCTTTTCTTGGCATTTACAAGCTTTGGATAAGATGGAAAGGCAGCACAGTTTTCTTCTTTCAGAAATTGTCGAAGAGCTAAGTACTTCCATTTCGAGAGCGCAACTGATGTATAAAGAGCTAAACACTTATCTTCAGAGACAGTACTTAAGCTCTGCTTTTTGAATAGTCTCTCTTCTACTTCGGATAGCGCATCTGGATTACTGGAAAGGTATTCGACCACTTTTGCCAGATTCGTTTTGCCGTTGTCTTTCAATTTTGTTATGTACCAGTGCTGCAATTCTTCCTCGGAATTTTCTTCTACTATGGAAGTAGAACGTCTTTTCTTTTGCTTATTACTTAACTCTTCGAACGGTTTTCTGTGCTCCTTTTCTGTAGATGTTCCCGCTTCCGCAGTACATACTGCAAGAGTAGGAACATGGCAATCTATATCCACAAGCTCAGATAAGGCTGCGTCCGAAAAGCCCATCACACTTCTCAGATCAACACTGTCACAAACAGGCCAGTTGATGTTTTTTTCCAACCACTTGCGATTAATTACACGATTCATAAAAGTTTTTTGATTTCTACTTGACTCTATCCACTTTTTATTTAAATTTACACAAAAAAGTCGACAGAACTCCTTGATTCGGTTCTTGTCTTCTTCAGAAACTTCGGTAGTCAAGACAGAAATGATACTTTCATACAGAAGCATATGATTTTTCAGATCACCGCCACTTCTTAATTTCACAAAAAGATCTAGGTTGGTACAAAATCCAGCCATAGTTCTAATGTAAATATAAAAATACAAGTATTTCACTGTGTTCACAAACAAGCGACAAGAGCGAAACTAGATGAACTTAATGAATGTCTTTATATTTATAGTTAGTGTGAATTACTCAAGTAGTGGACATAACAGTGAGTGAAAATTATTCAGCCAATCAGAGACGAGCATTTTTCGATGACTCATTAGTTATGCGCTTAGCCGAGTGCACAAACAAATGAGTCATCAATCACAATGCAGGTGCTACCGATAACATGCAATAATAACTAAATCTCTACCAGAATTACTAGTTATAAGTACGTATGCGCTATTAAAACTATTTATTTAACTAAAAAGAAGGTGAAAACAGCCAAATGAGACAAAAAATATGCTTTGAATTTATTTTAAATGACAAAAAAATTCTTCCAAATCATTTTTTTTTTACCGAATGATTACTCGCGCTGCCGCAGATGGCCGGCGCTGATTTTCTTTTCATGGATAGAGAATGACCCTAGCTATCATATACTCACGCCACACACTCAACATATTAGTACAATTGAAGAAAAAAAATTAAACGTGATTCGCTCCATACAAAAAAATCTAATTAATTTTTTTCAAGACAAACTATCAACTTTAGAAGAAATTTTATAAGAATAAAAGTTGTCAGGAATAATATAACACGTCATATAAAAAAAATCGCATCGATATAGGAACTTTGTTGCCTAAGTCCACTAATTTTCAGTATGGGCCCACTGTGCGGCGCCACGATTGGACCTACTCTGATGAATCCAATGCCAACAAGATTTCAGATCACTCTAAAAGTTCGTGTACCTACCTACATACATAGAGTGTCAGCGAAAAAGATACCCGACCCACAAGTACGCGTAGGTACTTGCTTGTGCGTGAACACCCACTTTAGTTACTTACCGAGGCAGTTCCTAGGTCCATTACTAAAAGGCATGTAACTGCAAGGGTGTCCCAGGTTGAATCTTTCAGGCAGGAACCTATCAGGGTCGAATTTCTCGGCGTCTGGACCCCAGTACTTGGGGTCTCGGTGGACGCCCCATATTGAGCAGACCACGCCCGAACCAGCGGGCAAAACGCGACCAGACGCTGTAGAAGAAAAATTATGATAATTAAAAATAGATACACCTCTGCCTAAGTCTTCGGGGATCACAGACGTAACGGTATTTATATGATGGCGATAGCGATGGCTGAGCGAGAGCGTCGTCATCATCTTGATTAGGTGGTACGGGGTTCATAGCGTACGTAATAGAGAATAATAACTCTAATGCAATAATAACAATATCACTTTAATAATCACGTTTAATTACTTTACAATCCACAAGATTAACTGGGTAAACTGACAGTTTCGTTTTGGACGAGTGACCCGGTTAGTGTCCGAATTCAAAAGTGAACTCTGCACCAACTCCACTCTCCAATACGACTCTGTCCGCGTGCCGCCGTCGTTACAATAACAACTGACGTCACACGGTTTACCACTTCCTTGGTACTACAATAATCAAATGAACAACTATTTAATTAAACGATATCGTTTTCCACGACATATATTTCTTCTAAGTATTATGTTGACTTTAGCCTCGATTTATGGACCTGTAACTGATGTCAAATGCGTACACAACACAGATAACTTACCTAACTTTCGTAGAGAGTGTGCTGAGCTTTTTTGCCAACAAGTTCTATAGAAGTTTACACACTCCGGCTTATTTATTTTTATGTAAACCACTTTTAAACGGTTCTACAATAAATTTTTAAACAAAAATACTATTATATTGTTAACTTAATTATACAAAATACTTACGTAACGTAATATCGTCTACGACTTTCCGAAGAATTAGCGGCACCGGTGGGAATAACCTCAAAGATTCCTTGACTACTCGCTCCATATACGTCAACTTAATTAAATCATCTTTGACTAACATGCGATCATCTTCAAATACCTCGCAGAGCCTGAAAAAGGACAATAATTTTAATACTAAATAATTTTATTTACACTGTTTAGGTACTCCCTAATTTTGTCAGTTATTTTAAAGTCCTACACAGTGTATGTTAGATTGAACGAGGGACATAGTTTAAAGGACTAAATTAACAACTTTCAAAGTTTTTTTTATGGAACTATGGCTACTATGGCTAAAAATATTTGTATCTCAGAAGACAGAAGTATATTTTATTCAACAGTTTATTTTTTTCGGAATATAATCCAACTAATCCTACTATCCTACTAATCCTACTATCTTACTAATCCTATTTATTCCTACTTATTCCTACTTAATATTATAAATGTGAAAGTGTGGATGTTTGGATGTTTGTTACTCAATCACGCTAAAACGGCTGAACGGATTTGGATAAAATTTGGCACATGGGTAGACTATGACCTGGATTAGGACATAGGATACTTTTTATCCCGATATTCCCACGGGATCGAGAATTCTGCGGGTGAAACCGCGGGGCGCAGCTAGTATTTACATATTATAAAAGCCAACAGACTTAAAATAATAATAATAATGTACATTGTAGCGAAATAAAAAAAAGGATTCACCACATCAACACGTATAATTTTGATAAACAAATATAAAATACACCAAAATTTACAAAAATAAAAGAGGTACTTAATCATATTTTCAAAAAAGATCAATTGCAGAATAATAAGAATTGCCTAAACAGGTTGTTTGGAGCATGGACTAACACAATTTTTTGGGAGTTGGGAGGGTCATTTACGAGGTTTCACCTTGAGACCCCATGTCCTAAGTATCACGGTAATTAAGATAAGATTTTTGTAGCTTTTTTTTTTCTTTAAATTACCCGAAATCTTACCTTTAAATCGTCATTACGTTTTTGTTTATGGTTGTAATAGCACAAAATAACTTTTATGGTATTCTGCAATGTATTTTTATTATTAATAAATAATTATTTGATGCAAATGGTCTGTAAATAAATACTTATAAATGCGCTCTCAGTCTTAAAACTGTATAAATGTATAAAAAATGGCAGCTTCCAAATTCATTAAAGAAAAACTAAACGCTTTTTGAACTTAGTTTTATTATAAAAAGTTCTTTAATTTATACCCTTTTTAACGGTATGCTACATGTCATCCAAAAGATTCATTATGTGGTCAAAATTATAGATACTAGTTGTCAGGATCGGGATAAAGAAAAGACTGATGAGATTATAGACGTATGAGGAACAGGGTGTAAAGTTCACTCATTCTTCCATAGAAAAGGGAGGATCCTCCGACCAGATGGGTGTCGTGTCTGGTGGGCAACTGCCCGACGATAGTTTTTTTTTTTAGGTATTGCAACTCGTAGTTTTGGTACCACTGAGGTCTTGCCTACTTAACCGAACTGTCCTGTGGGTGCCTTAAGATTTTACTCGAAAAGCCTCCAGCCAGGAGCGAAATCACGTGAAGAGTCGACCAACCGCTTGGCGATGTCTCGAAAATCCAAGTGGGCACTCGGACCCTAAGGCTCTAGTGCCTCAACCCCAAACGTGCCAAGCCGTTGGGTTCTAAAACAGTTAGCAGCCAAAGGTGACAAGAGCATATTTTTACTTAGTTCAGGAGCCAGTTGTTGGGGTGCATGTTGAAGAGCCTCCTCGTGGCGCACCCTGGGCAACGTCAGCTCCAATTGCCCACCTGCTTTTGATGGTGGACAATTGGGGCTGGCGGCTAATCTTCAACAAACGGGGAAGGGTCATGGTTCCAATCACCTATCATCCTAGATGGTCGGTGAAGGGAACCGGGCTAGGGGCGGGACGGCCAGTCCGTCGTTGGGGTAGGCCTGGTGGCCATCTTACGTCTACACCCCCTCTGATTGCAGAGGGTTGGTGGTAGGCGTATAGTGGGAGGGGGAGAGGAAGACAACCTCTTTAAAAAATTACCTCAATCCCAAGGTCGAGCGTGCCGAGGGGATGAATGGCCGGAGGGGATCCGGTCGCTAGCGCTGGGGGGGTAACAGGGGAGAAAAGGGACCACACCCTTCAAAGAAAAACAAAAAAAATAATATGGACAAGACAAAGGGAAAAACACTACCCCAGGGCGGTACCGGCTGCTCAGCAGTCGGAGAATCCGCCACGTTCCCATCGGGAACGTCATGCCCCTCGTATTCTGGGGGGAGCAACCAATGTCTTCCGCTTGCCGATGGCAACATGAGCCGAGGAGGCTCATCACGTTCTCAGTCATCTGAGGACGTGATTAATTTTAGTGCCGACACCACCGGCCAGCGAGAAAAGGAGCTTCAAAAGCACCTGAAGCCCCTGCGCGTCGTGGTCACGCCGATTGCTGTCTCCGACAGCAACAAGAGCCGAGGTGACGGAAGGGGTCGCTTCATGCCGCTACGTAGGACTACTACGTCAGCTCCAGCGGAGCGCATAGAGAGCGCGGAGAGCGGCCTCGAGCCCATGGAGGCGGACCTAAGCGGGGGCTCCACTGTGTCCCTGCTAGGGTCCAACAGAGCGGAGGCGAGCGCTGCAAAGCGGGCGCAGCGAAAGACTGTCGCGGCTGACGAGGTCAGCGAGTTGGCCCGACAGGCCCGTGAGCGGCGCTCTGCTCGGATGGCTGCCGGGGGGGGCATCACAGCGGTGGCACTCAGCCGCCAAGTTTTGGACGGCGTGGATGTCGTCCTGAAGGTTGCCACCAAATCGGGCAACCTGAAGGGCACATTCACACGTGCTCTGAAGGAGGCGGCCGATGGCATCAAGGAGGCGGTTGAGGTCCTCCTTAACCGCACTAGCACGGAGGAGACGGCGAAGCTATGGGAGGAGAACGGCCGTCTCCGATCCGAGTTGGAGGACTTCAAGCGCCAGTTCGCCACCCAGAGGGCAGCTCCCACGGCCACCGGCCCCTCTTCCGTCGCGGTCCCATCGTCGGCTCCATTGCCGGTTCCGGCTTCGACCCCTGCACTTGCGGATGCGGAGATCGAAAAGATCGCCCGCATCTGCATGATGCAGTGTGGAACGATGGTCGGTGCCCGCTTCGAGGCCATAGAGGCAAGGCTCCTGCCGGCGGAAACCCTCAGCCCACCGCTCGCTGCAGACAGGCGGAGAAAGGAGGGGCCCGCCAAGCAGGGGCCAGTAATAGCCGCGGCGGCAGGGACATGCCGCACCGGGAGTGGGACCAAAAAGCCCGCTAAGGGTGCGTCCGTGCCCACTTCCCGGGCTGCTGCGCCGCCGGCGACTGTGCCACCGGCGGCTGCGCCACAGCCGGCCGTGCCCGGGCCTTCCACGGAGGCCTGGACGACGGTCGTCAAGCGGGGCCGCCGTAAGGGGAGGAAGACGGCGCCACCGGCGCCAGCTGGAGCACCGACACCGGCACCTAAGAAGGCCCACGGACCGCCTAGAGTCAGAGCCCCACGCTCCGCGGCTGTAGTGATTACGCTGCAGCCCGGAGCCGTCGAAAGGGGCGTTACCTACAAGGCGGTCTTAACTGAGGCAAAGGCCAAAGTCGCGTTCCCCGACTTAGGCACACCGTCCGGCTTCAGAATGAAGCCGGCGGTTACGGGGGCGCGGCTGCTTGAGGTGTCGGGTGTCTCTAGTGGTGAAAAGGCGGACGCCAAGCTCAGGGAGGTCCTCAACCCGGAGGACGTCCGGGTGTCCAGGCCTATGAAGACCGCTGAGCTGCGCGTCGGTGGCCTGGACAACTCAACGACCCCGGCTGAGGTCGTGGCGGCCGTCACTCGAGTCGGTGGATGTCCGCCCGACGATGTGCGGACGGGCGACATTCGCGCGGACGCTTCCGGGCTCGGCACGATTTGGGTGCGGTGCCCGGTGGCGGCGGCGAACAAGGTCACTGACGGTGGGCGTCTGTTGGTGGGATGGGTTGCAGCAAGTGTGAAACTGCTGCAGCCCAGGGCTATGCGGTGCTACCGGTGCCTTGACATTGGGCATGTTAGGGCACGGTGCACCGCCGAAGTAGACCGCAGCGAGCAGTGCTATCGCTGCGGCCAGCCCGGCCACAAGGCCGCCCAGTGCTCCGCGGCGCCAAACTGCAGCCTCTGTACAGCTGCAGGAAGGCCCGCTGGGCACAGAGCGGGCGGAAAGGCCTGTGGCGTACCCGCCAACAAAAAGAAGAGAAGGGGTGCCAAGGCTGCGGGGGGCTCTTTACCCCCCCCTCAGCCTGGCTGCCCTTCGGCCGACTCCCGTCCTAGGAATGGTGCGGAGGGGATGGATTGCGCCTAATGGCGCTCTACCATTTCCTCCAGGGCAACATCAACCACTGTGCCAGAGCTCAGGATCTCTTGCTCCAGAGCATGGTGGAGTGGTCGATTCGCGTGGCCGTGGTCGCCGAGCCGTACTTTGTCCCCCCCCGGGATAACTGGGTGGGAGACCTTGACGGCTTGGTGGCCATCATCGGTGGGGCTCTCGCCAACCCGTCCCGAGGACACGGCTGGGTGGCCGCCCTCGCGGACGGCATTGGCGTGGTTGGGGCGTATTTTTCGCCCAACAAGAGTCTCGCCGACTTCGAAAGCTTCCTTGTCGAGTTGGGTGCGGTCGTGGGCCGACTCCACCCTCGCCCCGTGCTGTTGCTAGGGGATCTCAACGACAAGTCTGCGGCGTGGGGATCTCCGGTGACCGATGCTAGGGGTGAGGCGCTGGAGGAGTGGGCGGTCACGACCGACCTGGTCGTCCTGAACGTGGGCTCGGTCCACACGTGCGTTCGGCAGCGGGGCGGGTCTATAGTGGACGTATCGTTCGCTAGCCCTGCTGTCGCGAGCCGTGTTCGTGACTGGCGTGTCGCCGTGGAGGTGGAGACGTTGTCGGATCACCGATATATCCGTTTCGACGTCTCCGCCCAGACCGCCGGCGGCCGCAGTTCATCGGGCCCGAGAACGGACGGCCCGCGCTGGTCGCTCAAGCGCATCGACAGGGAGCTTCTCGAGGAGGCCGCCATTGTCCAGGCCTGGGGCCGGGAGTCGGCAGTGAGCGGACCCGTCGACGTCGAACAGGAGGCGCTGTGTTTCTGCGGGGCGATGACGCAAATTTGCGACGCGTCCATGCCCCGAGTCCACGCACAGTCAGCAAGGCACCAGGTGTACTGGTGGTCCGCCGCGATCGCACAGTTACGCGTCGCGTGCGTGGCGGTGAGACGCCAGTACACCCGATACCGGAGGAGACGTCGTCGGGTCCCTGACGAAGAAGCCGCGCTGTATGAGGTGTACCGCGCGGCTAAAGAGACTCTGTGGCTGGCCATCGGCGAGGCGAAGACGCGAGCCAGGGAGGAGATGCTGGAGACTCTAGACGGGAATCCGTGGGGGCACCCTTATCGAGCGGTTCGAGGGAAACTTCGAGCCGCGGCGCCTCCACTTACGGAGAGTCTTCAGCCAGAGCTGCTGGAGGAGGTAGTCGCAGCCCTCTTCCCGGCAAGAGCGGAGCATACTCCGCCGCCGATGGCTTTGCCCACAGCCGCAGAGTCTACAGAGGAGAACGCCATTAGCGTCCTAGAGGTGACACAGGCAGAGATGAGGGCGGCCGTGATGCGGCTCCGGGCCAAGAACGTGGCTCCGGGGCCCGACGGGATCCACGGCCGAGCATTAGCCCTCGCTCTGAAGGAGCTGGAGCCCCAGCTGAGAGGACTCTACACAGCGTGCCTCGAGCAGGGCCAGTTTCCCACTTTGTGGAAAACCGGTCGTCTGGTCCTGCTCAGGAAGGCGGGGCGCCCTGTGGACTCGCCGTCCGCGTACCGGCCCATAGTGCTGCTAGACGAGGTGGGTAAGCTGCTGGAGCGGATACTCGCAGCCCGCCTCGTCGGCCACTTGTGCAGAGAAGGGCCGGACCTGGACGAGAGCCAGTTCGGTTTCAGGCATGGGCGCTCCACCATACACGCTATATCGCGGGTGAGAGTCCTGGCGGAGGAAACGGTGTCCCGGGGTGGGGTGGTGGTGGCGGTGTCCTTGGACATCTCCAACGCCTTCAACACCCTGCCCTGGAGTTGTATTCGAGAGGCACTGCGTTATCATCGGGTGCCTCTCTACCTCCGCCGTATCGTTGGGGCTTATTTGGCGGAGAGGTGTGTCACCTTCGTGGGACGCGATGACGTCAACCAGCGCCACATGTCGTGCGGTGTTCCGCAGGGCTCGGTCCTGGGCCCACTCCTGTGGAACATCAGGTACGACTGGGTGCTGAGGGGCGAACTCCAACCGGGCGTCGACCTGACGTGTTACGCGGACGACACGCTGGTCACGGCCCGGGGGAGTTCGTACAGCGAGGCAGCGTTGCTGACGACGGCTGCGGTCTCACAGACGGTGAGCCGCATACGGCGCCTCGGCCTGGAGGTGGCCCTCAACAAGTCGGAGGCCATGGTGTTTCATGGTCCCCGGCGGGCGCCACCATCCGGATCCCACATAGTGGTGGGGGGGTTCGAATCGCTGTCGAGCCCACCATGAGGTACCTTGGGTTGGTGCTCGACAGCCGGTGGGATTTCGGCCCCCACTTCCGGCAGCTGGCGCCCAAGTTGTTGGGCGCGGCCGGGGCGCTGTCAACGCTGCTTCCCAATCTGGGGGGCCCGAGCGCCGCTTGTAGGCGGCTCTACGTGGGGATCGTGCGGGCGATGGCCCTTTACGGGGCCCCGATCTGGGCGGCTGACCTGACGGCCGGCAGCATTGCTGTATTGCGAAAGCCGCAGAGAGCAATGGCCGTCAGAGTCATAAGGGGATACCGCACGATCTCCTACGAGGCGGCTTGTGCACTGGCCGGATCCCCGCCCTGGGACCTGGAGGCGAAGGTGCTCGCGTCACTGTATCGGTGGCGCGAGGAAGCGCGGGCGCGGGGCGAGCGACCGATGCAGCGACAAATGGAGCAGCGTCGGTCGCAGCTCCGCGAGGTCCTGGTGGCGGAATGGCGGGACAGGCTCTCACGCCCTACCGCCGGCCTCGTCACCATCGAGGCGGTCCGGCCGGTGCTCGACCACTGGCTCGGGAGGAGGCACGGCTCCCTGTCGTTTCGGGTGACGCAGGTGCTCTCGGGGCACGGTTGCTTCGGGAAGTACCTGTGTCGCATAAACAGGGAGCCGGACGCCCGGTGTCACCACTGCGTCGACTGCCGGGAGGACACGGCGCGGCATACGCTGGCAGAGTGTGCCGCTTGGGAGGAGCCGCGCCGTGCCCTCATCTCAGGAGTAGGCAGTGACCTCTCGCTGCCGGCCATTGTGAATGCGATGGTCGGCGGTGAGGAGTCCTGAGACGCGGTGGTATCCTTCTGCGAAAAAGTCATCTCGCAGAAGGAGGCTGCGGAAAGGGAGCGAGAGATCTCATCCTCTCACCCGGCCCGCAGCAGGCGCACCGGGCGTCGGCGGAGGGCGGACAACGCCCTCTTCCAGCCCCCCTAAATGGGTCCAGGGGCGACGGACTCGGGGACGTCCGTCGCCCCCCATACATCAGGACCCGAGGTGGCGGCGCGTAGTGTTCCACGCGCGCCCCTCTTAGACGTCGCGGGGGGAGTCAAACACCTCACTCCCCCCGCTGGACCGGATGGGGCCCGCAGAGGCGGGCCGGCACCGGCCGGGGGTTGCGGAAGATTTGTACGTTCCCGCGACCCCCGGCGTAGGTCTGAGACGGAACACCGGGGTGGTTTTTAGTCAGTAAGAGTCTGACAGACCCCTCCGCCCCCCAAGGGCGGGGGACATCCATGAGGATTTTCCACCCCGGAACAAAAAAAAAAGGAGCCAGTTGTTCAATCTGTTTTTGACCACTGCTTGTACAAACATGTTTAGTGTACGTTTTACTTTGTGTTTTTCATCTTTTTAGTACAATAAATGATTATTATTATTACTATGGGACCAACACCGAAATAAGAAAAAAAAACTGTTCCATACATTTCGGTCCTACTAGTATTGCAGTTTTTTTAACAATAGCTCTTGTTAATAACTGCAACGAATCAAACATCTTAAAACATTCTACATAGTCGTTGCTGTACTTGTCATTTGTGTTACGTAACTATATAGTAAAACTTTGAATAGTCCTTAGATAATTTTAAATTGCATGACATTACCAATAGTTTGGTTGCTTTATCTTGTACTTAATTAAGCTTATCTACAACTAATCTAGGTTAGATACAGGAAAATAGTGAACAATAAATCCAAGATTATCCACTGACGTCAATTTATCAATCAAGTTATACCAACCTATTATTGTACTTGTTATTAATTACTATAAACAAAGAAATCAACATAAAATACGAAAGAAGTTATAAACTATATTAGTTTATATTATTCATGACACCTAACTCCTGACAACCTCATAATATATTATTCATGACACCTAACTCCTGACAACCTCATAATATATTATTCATGACACCTAACTCCTGACAACCTCATAATATCAGTAATGGTTGGTTTTGCCTCGCTCAACGCTTGAAGAGACTCTCGTTAGGCAGCTGGATCAAGAGCTTGATTCAGAAAGCGGTACTTATGGACACGGCTAGCATTGCTTGGAGGTTCCTCTCTCTTGAGCCCTGACCGCCGGTAGCATAGACCCTGTTCCCGATAGATAACAGCTCAGGCTACTTATTTTTTTAATGTTTTCATTATTTCTATCAAATATTTAAAAATGACATTTATATGTATATTTATTGAGCAAAGAAGAAATCTGCTTTTATTACTAGTACAGTGTTTTGTTTATTTTATAAGATTGCATACCAAAGTCCACTATTATAGGTTCATCTTTTCCGAAGATGTTTTTGGCAATCCGGAAGAGATATTAGCTTTACAATCCCACCAGCTCTTTTTGCTTCTCCAAGATTTTTATTTTATATGCTTAACAATATGTGGAAGCTTGTCATCAAACAACGTCTTTAAAAACTTTGACACTTACCTATTATATATTGTGATTTTATATCTTTAATTTTTAGATGCATTTGTTTACTTGTACATTTTACTGCTACCATATCGAGTATCCGATTACAATTCTTCATCACTTCAGGAAGTCTTATATCGTTCTAAAATTGCCGTTTATTCACTAAGTACTAGCTTTTTCCCGCGGCTTCGCTCGCGTTAATTTAAAATTTGACAATCAATTCGGGTTGTCCGGGGAACCGTATTTGTAAATATGTGAGCACCATGTATCTATCACATAGTTAATTTACCTGTCATTGTTTTATATTTAATTCTTTTTACCTATTGTGGTATAGTAATTTTATTCTAGGAGCATCGTCTTCACATATAATTATATAATTAATGTGAACCTACATAATATTGTAAAATATTTTAGAAGAGTAACGGTGGAGTTTCTTGCCCATTCTTCTCCATACGAAACTACCTTTTTAAGGGGCAACTACAATCAATTCTATTTTTTTGTAAATTTTGACGTTCAAAAGTGCCTGTTATGTGCCTATTTGAAATAAATGATTTGACTTGACTGTGACTTTGAATCAGAGGCGGATTATCCCTAAGGCAAACTAGGCACGTGCGTATGGGCGCGAGGTTACAAGGGGGCGCGCGCACGTCAGTTTTTAGACCTAGAAAATAATTTACATAAAATTTGCATACCTATAAAAGATTAGTTAATTATATACAGATGTTCTCTCTTAAAATGAATCGGTGGAATTTCACTCATTTTCCAGTGGATCTTACTGGTTGTCCAGTGAAACGTTACTGATTCAACCAGTGAAATTCACTGGTTGAATCAGTAGATATTCTTGGTGGCTACAACTACTGTTCAAAGCAGTGAGTTTCAACTGGTGTCCTGTCAGTTCACCAAAGATTAATTTACAAATTTTTACTTGACAAGCAATGGTTGGCAAAAACATGACTTGTCATTTCATCATTATATAACAACAAGTTTGCCAAATAATTATTCACTTATGAAAATAATTATCCGATAAACTTTTTTTTAATAACTTATTATTTGACAAACAATTATTTTTTTATTTTCATTTTATCTCATAAAACAACGTTTGGAATAAAACCGATTTAAATATTATTGACTTATTATTACGAATTCTTTGATGAAAAAATTTAGGCCCGGGTATGTTTTCTATAAGCACAAATTTATATGCCAGAAACGAATTGCGCTAATAAAAAAAAGAGATTATTTTTAGTAGGCTACCCGGAACCGAACTGGTTAGGTTAGGTTATAAGGTTAATTATTTAAAAAAAAATGTTTAGGTTAGGTTAAAACTGTGACCCTCTACGCACAAGCCGAGCGAGCGAAGCGAGCGGTGCCGCAGTAGCGGCCGGCGAGTGCCAGAAACGACTAGATTATATAGAAAAAAAAAGGCTCGTTACTTAAGACTATTTTTTCCCAAAAAAAAAATACAAAATGCTTTTTAATACTAATTTCCGAAAAAAAATAAAAAAGCAGTTTTCAATGAATAATCATTAATTCTTTAAGATCTTTAATTGGCTGCGTCTACCACAAAACACATCTAAGTTAATGAAAAGGAAAAAAAGAAACAAATAAATGAGTAATGGTGGACGTGAAAGAATTGACGTATTTAGTTTTTTCAAAAATTAGTTAAGCTCCAATAAGTACTAGTTAAAATTTATAATTCATGGCCGTTAGAGGTGCGTCAATGAGGTGCTTGCCTAGGGCGCTCTCGACATTTAATCCGCCTCTGCGGGATATTATAGTTAGAGGGATGAAAAACCAGTCTATCTACACTCTTAGGCAAATAAAAGCTCTTAACGCACCACTAAAATTTCTATAATAATATAATTCAATCATGATTCGAAAGACACGTGGCGCCATCTATTATCATAAGAATGTTATTGTTGTTTTCCTCGGGAACAATACTTTCTTTCGGGATAAAAGGCAACCTATGTCCGTTTCTGTAGACCTGACAACGTATATGACCAATTTCAGGATGATCGGCTCAGTGGTTTAGGCGTGAAAAGGTAACAAACAAACAAACTTACTTACTTAAATATTAGTTAGGATTAGGATTAGGATAGGATAGTTAGGATTGAGACTGTTACTTAGTGTAACAGTCTCAATAGTGAATAAACGGTAATTTTAAAATTTTACAGAAACACTTTTCGCTCGAGAGGGGCTCGTGGCTAAATACTAACAGACACACGGGTCGATCGAAGGTTAAGCTACGCTTACCGAGGTTGGTCCGTGGATGGGTAACCATCCATTACATATCGAGAGCCCTTTGTGCCTCGGGACGCACGTTAAGCCGTTGGTCTCGACTATAGTCAGAAGCCCGAAAGTCTGACAACCAGTCTTACCAAGGGGTGCTGTATTATACCCAGTAACTGGGTTGTGGGGCTCAGATACACAGTCGCTCCATATTATAGTATTATTGAGCTGTGTCCAGCTAGACTGGAAGCCGACCCCAATAGTTGAGAAAAGGCTCGACAGATTGTCACTAAAGAAACACTTTTCCATATACAAAACTTTATAAAACACTTACTCTTTATACACTTTCTCCTGGATTTCCGGGTATTTTCCCAACAGCTGCAATGTATACCCTAGAGCCACAGCAGAGGTATCCGTCCCAGCTACAATAAGGGTCAACACTTCTCTAACTCCACATTGGTATACCCTTTCTCACCGCCAGATAAGTGTATTAACAGGTCTAGGAATGTCTGTTTCTTGTATGATTCTAAATCTAAAATAATTTTGGGTTTGATTTTCAAACAGAATTTAAGGTGCATGCAAAATATTCAAATATTAACCTTTTATTGCATTAGGTACTAAGTAGAAGCAAGATGATTGTCTAATTAATAATATGATAAAAGTGCCATATTCTAAAAAAACACTCACCATATATATGATCCACCTCTGTTCCAGACTCTTTTTCGAATTTTAATTCTTCTCTCTTTTTTTCAATAACCTGTAAATAATTAAGTTATTCAACATCTTATGCGCTTATAACTGGTAGCTACTAATTGAAGATAACCAAGGATCGAGTTGGGCCTGCTATTGGGAAGGCTTATGCCAAGCAGTGGATTGCTATAAGACTTCTAGTCCAAATAGATAATACGGAGAGCTGCAAACCATACTTTATAACAAATCAGATTCTAACTCTGCCATCAATATACATACTTGACATTTACGTATTTGTTTTTAAAAATATCGACAAGTTCACTAAATTAAAAATACGCATAACACAACACAAAAAATACGCGCAACGTCAACACTCGCTATAAAAAGAGGTTATGCGCTCCATCCTCAAGAATTAAAATGTTAAGTGATAGCCCATATTATATGGCAATAAAAATATATAATAAGTTACCCAACATGTTTAAAACTGAAAACTCAGAAAGAATATTCCAAAAACGCCTAAAAGTAAACCTAAACCAAAAACTTTTCTACTGAGTAAAAGAATATCTAGAGTCTAGCTTAAAATAACGATTTTCTCTCATGTACAAAAGTGGCGATCTGTCCTACACAAACAATAAAATGTAGTCTATCTACCTGAAAAGGATGACATTAATAATGCTGAATAATAGTCTTAAATAAACAATGGTAAATATACAAAGTAAATCATTTTAAAATTAAAGTAATATGTCATCAATTGTTTTGAACAAAACCATCGGTTATAATTATCAAAATAAGTTGCCGAAAATCAATTAGTGCGTACACCGAGTACTTAATAAATTATGTTCTGATGTATTAGACAATAATTGATACTAATCATCACTTAAATAATAAGAAAAACAAGTCGTAACAAACTTTGCTGACTACCCTCAATTGTAATTGACAACCAACTCCGACATATATAAATAAAAATAAGTAATAGTAAAGTTTAATGCAAGCTAATTTAGGATGATAAGGACAGGCGAATGATAATTGCAATGCTTATAAAAGAAAAATGAAATGAAATTGAATGAATGAAATTTAAAATGTAACATCTTGCATGACATATTATTGTGTGTATACTCATGTTTTGGACAAATAAATAAATTATCTTATCTTATCTTACGTTCTAACATAACATAACATCAACATTATACACTTAGTTCGCAATAAACGTTTTGACTTTGATTTTGACTTTGGCTATACCTATGGACTTTGATTTTGACTTTGGCTATACCTATGCTAATCTGATGACCCAATAAAAAGATCTCGCAAAAAAAATGTTGTTGTGTTGCTGATTTGCTGGATTCGTTTTCTCCTCTTCCTATCGTTATTTCTCTTGACTAAGTTTATTTTCGTTATATGTATGTATTTATGTATGTATGTATTAGTATTTATTATTTTTCAAGTTATCTATCCCTTATGTTGCACCTGCCATGTTTTGTCTCTGCATCACCCTAAGGTTGACTGGTAGAAAATGCCTCAGGCATTAAGTCCGCCTTTGTACAGTATTTTTTTTTTACTTGTGCATAAAGCTTTAATAAATAAATAAATAAATAATAATAAAAATTATATTCAAAAATATAAGGTATAGCGTTAAATACAGTTTTTCTTAAATGTATGTCAAGTTCAACCATAATTTGTGCCTGAACTAGGTAATCCTGTGTTTCAGGGTTTAACGAAAGGCTTCGAGTAATGCGTAGAAACAAGTGACAAATCGCAACCACCATCACTTCTGTCACCAACCTTCATGCAAACGTGATGTTTCAAACAGCATTTACGATGTACGACTCCAATCTTTTCACTAGAGAGAGGAACAAATATATAAAATTACCTCATCAGTAAATCTATGCATGTGTGCTATACACTCCTGGTGCTTCTTGTACTTCGGGAACCACTTGTATAGCCAGTCTGGTTGTAACCACAAGTGGAAGATTCTCTCGCACACCAGGTTTAGCACGTGGCACATCGCGCTTAGCAACGGTTGGTCAGAGTTCTCTTGTGCGTTAATTTTTACTCCCATTGTCGTTTCTGTCAATTAAAGATGGATGAGTGAAATTCTTATCGGTCCAAGGGAAGAAAAAGCAACGAACTCCTGATAAAGGTGTCCCTGAACTTGAGAATTTAGTTCCTTATTAAGTAGTTTGTGTTTTGCTACCTTTATTTTCATGTGAAGGGAAATTAACAAATAGCTAGTACTGAAACCGGTTAAGATTCTGAAATTATCTTTGCGAATGTTAAATCAGGTTTCAGATTTTAACTGTTAACAAAACTCTGTCACCCGATTAGGTTTCTTCTTTTATTCCTTCTAGATAAATCACGATTCAAAGACACTGTGGTAATACATACTTTCTTCTATCAGAAACACATTACAGTCTGCACAACAGACTATAAACAGATAAACAAAACATATAACTGAGAAACTTTCCACAAATGGAGTTAAATTGCCTAAACAATGGCCACGTGTGCGTGTAGAAATAATTGTCATGACAAATGTATCTAGACCGAACCGTACCAAGTATGATAAACTACGGTAATTTGAACTATCAACAATCTAAATCAGGTAGGCACAAAGTTCAACGATTTACTTGCCAAATTTATAGTTTAGTGATTTATATATATTAGTTTGATTTGACCTTTAGAGGGTTAAAAAGGGATTTTTTGAATAAGCCTACAAAAAAAGAAAAGTAACTTGGAGCTTTAATGTTTTATGCTGAATTAAAAATTCGTAACTCGTCTATATTCTTTTCAAATAATTTGATAAATATTTCAAAATTGACCAAAAATATTGTACGGAAAAACAGAACACAATGAAACATAGTACCAAAAGAAAGAAAGAAAAAACGTTTTATTTAAATCACAAAAACACGTGCATACAAAAAAGATAATTATAGCTCTAATAATAATGAAAAATAAAAACAAACAAAATAGATCTATATTCACGAGTACAAAACAGGAATAGTCGACAGCTGCACGTCATGACTGTGATAAGAAGGCTTCCACTCAGCATGATGCTGTGCTATGGGGGACCCACAGCACAGCACCGATTTTCAGTGGCTACCCAACAAGGACGTACGGAAACCAAGTCAGGTTTAATAATTGGTACTATAGGTAACAAAATAAATTAAAACAAACAGTAAGCACTAAGAATACAAAGCAACCACATGCACAACCAATTATATGAATAAATATGATTAAACAACATAAAAATGATTAATCTGTAGGCGTTGCCATACGTGCATTAACAATGTACCCACCCATATTACACAAGAATATCTAGCGTTTTGTGTTTTGCCTCGCTCCCACCCTCACCTCCGCGTCGCCTGCGCGTGCGCTCAGAAAATTGTTGTACATTGCATTGTATTTCGCTATTGCGTCTATGAGTGTGATGAGTTTACGACGTATCGTGACTTGTGGTAGGTATATATGTAGATACCTATGCTATTTTTCATTTCGATACTGTAAATCCGATTCTCTGAAAGCTCAAACAGTAGTTTATTACAGCTCCAGATTTATGTTCTAGTAATATTATTAGTATGAGTAGTGTTATTTGAGAATATCTGCGTAATTACCGACTAATAACTGTGCATTCTCTATCGGACAGGTGAAACTGAATTAGCCAGTTATTAGTAGCCTAACTCAATAATCACAATTATCATGCACGTCGTCGCTCAAACTATTTCGGGCTATAATTAATTGAACTTACCACACACAGAATCCAGGGTGTAGGAGCTAAGGAATGGCCAGATGCTGAACTTTCCAATGCCGGAAGAATTCTTCAGTTGCTTCACCAGCTTTTCACTCTGTTCAGCGAAAACATGGACATAGTTTTCGACTATCCTAGGGCTGAAGGCTGGCAGTATGATCTTCCGTCGGCGACGCCAAATAGAAACTTAATTATGGAAAGACAATTTGATTTCAGGAAACGTTCTGGAACCTTAGTAACCTTTAATCTTACAATTACTACTATCATATCGTACTTATCTACAGACCCCAGATAATTCATCAAAGATTTGTACGGAAGTCTTGACATATAATTATATTACTTATTATATATTTTTTCCTGTGTAGCAAACATATTACGTAGAATTGACGATAATATGACTAAGATTTGATTTATATTCTGTCGAAAACTCCTTAAAATTTTCCTGGTTTAATTTATCTACGTGCTAGTATGAATGTAGCATGTTACAGTAGCACATGAAAGCTATTTATAACACATTAATATTTTTTGTAAACATCTTGAATTTAAGACTGCCCCTAGCACATGTCTAGCAAGGTGATACATCAGTCATCAGTAGGACGGATGTAGAGAGTGAGAGTGAACGTAATGTCACTAGCATACGCATGGCTTGTAGCTACTCGTAGTTAGCATCTAACGCTAATCTATTTACAAAAATAAACCGTATAAATACTGCAATACCCATCATATTTGAAGGATAAGGTCACGGTTGCACTTGTGATGAGGTGATAATCTGGCACTGCATAGTGTTACATAACACAATTTATGATTCATAGTGCCGACTCTATTTTAGGTGAAATTTCATGTTTCACACGACATAACGTGCTTATTTGGCTGTCAGGCCAAGGTGTTAAGTGTTATTTCTGCCAAAACATGATAGGTATTCGCACAAATACCTTGCCAAAAATAAATTGTTAATCGGTGCAGAAACCCTCTAGAAATAATGCAATTAGCAATTAGCTTCTAAGGGTCTAAGAACATTTATGAATAATAGTAGATTGTTATACAAGCGGCTAAAATGACCTATTATTAGGAGATAGTTTTACTCCCGAGCTGCAGCGAGAGAGTAAATAGAACCCGAGTTATAATGTGTTTTTGGCGGCGTGTATTACACTCTACTTTACTCTATAATTGCAAGAAAATAAATAATCCAATACAATATTAAACATAAATTACGGTCACCAATTCAATTTGTAAATTAAAAAAAAAATCTAAAGATTTCGTCCAATGCCTTTTTTTTTTTTCTTCTGTAGTCGCAACGCAATGCGCTCTGATACGCTAGAATGACGGACTTTTTTAGCAAGAGGAGTGAAAAAAAGTAAATCTACAAAATCTAAAATCCCAACTGCGTAAAAAGTTAACTTTAAAAAAGATGAAAATAAGATGACATAGTTTTGTCTCGAATCCCACACCAAATCTCATGCAGTCGTTCTTTAATGTTAAAAAGAAGATGCCTCCGACTACTTTCATAGTATTACGAGTATGTCGTACGGTATTTTACTATGGGGACCCGTCCCCATAGTAAAATACCTGTAGACGTTGAGTCTATTTTTATTCTGCAGAAAAGAGCCATCAGAGCCATATATGGCCTCCGCAGGCGCGACTCTCTAAGGGAACGGTTTAAAGATATTAACATCATGACGGTACCTTGTCAATATATTTATGAAAACATCATGTACGTAAGGAAAAATCTACATAGTTTTAGTAAAAGAGGTGAAAGACACAATTATATCACTAGCGTCTGATTGTCGCCATATTGAATTTTATTACTGTAATGTCTTTAGTGACACTCACAAGATTAAGACAAATCGATTAACGTAAGAATCATCAAAACCGGCCCACGCGTTTGATACATGATAATGATAAATGATAAATGATTTTATTTCTGTAAGTAGGTTTGTACTCGTCAATCATATTTTAAAACTAGATGAGGTCGGCGTTTCCTACCTGACTACTCTGAGAAGAAAGACCGAAACAAACTCAGAGGTCACAGTCTCTTTTAAAGTCCAGACATAATCTTGGTCAGATCATGTGAAGACCATGTAGATTTGAGTCTGAAATGGTCTTTTGAGGAAAAAAACCACACAGAATGAGTGGACCTGTCCAGTCAGTGCACGCATTTGTCAGTAATCGTGCAGCTCAACTCAAAACTTAAGGAGCTCAACGATTCGACGAACAATACCAAAGAAAGGACATTTGGGTAGGCCGCATAAATTACTCAAACTGCCAGATCATCATTGAAACTAGCTGAGAAAGTGAAAAAAAAAACTGACGCACATAGTCCTCACATTCACAATAATTTAATAATAATGTTATACTTCAGAAAGTAAATTGTCATGTCATTCTATATGTAATAATGATTAAATGTCAAAGTTTATGTAAAATACAAATTAAAAAATAATAAAAAACATTCAGTATGCAAAAAATTGGAGCAATTCAAACCCAAGCCTTTTTGTCCTCAATATAATCTTTAACGGTATAAAAGGCTTTCTGGCACAACTTACGTTTAATGAATGATTTGAATTTATTAAGGCTAAGATCTTGAACATGGTTTGGAAGTTTATTATAAAAGCGTATACATTGACATCTGAATGAGCCCCCTATTTTCTTGAGCCTTGTTGTAGGTACAACAAATTTGTGTTTGTTCCTAGTATTTATATTATGGAAAAAATGTTCGATCTCTAGAGCACCAAAAAAGAACAAACATACATACATTATGCTGATATACGTATTACCTTCCTTTGCTTCGCGCAGTTGGGTAAAAAAATAGAAGCATCTCTCAAGTTTTGTGCAAATAAGTAGATTCTGGATTCAGTTTGGCCGACGACGCAAGAAAATCTTTTTCAGGAGGAGATTCATAGAGGAATCTAACTCAGGTGCCAATATTAATGCGATGCTGTCCCACAAACAATGACACATTTAACATCATGTCCCATGTACCTACGTGCATGTAGTAGGAACTAGTGGACTCTACTCATACAACATTATGTTCTCGTAGCTAAGTTCTGTGGTCTGACGCAATTTAAAAGAAGTTTTTGCATGGTTTTATCAATAACATCTGCAAACAAACAGCAAATGACACCAACTAAACCTTCCCCCCCCCCCCCGTCCTCCGTCAACACTTGTGTCTTACTCATCTTTAAGTTATTAGTTGCGGTAATTAAAAACACTGTTCTTACCTGGAGCAAATATTCCGCCATTCCCAATAATTTTTCTAATGAACCTGTGGAGATCGTCCTTTTCCATGCACGTTTTCAAAACCATCTTGAGGTCGACAGGATCTACTACGACTGCACAAAAATAACACTTTCATCAGTTTAAAAAGGTATTACGATACTTTATATTGCTACAAGGATAAACAAAGCAGGACACCCTGGACGAACCCTGGACCCCGTGGTCGGCAGTCACACTTGCAACGGAACCAACGGAGCAGTCTTAACAGTTACTTGTAAGCTTTAGCATGTGTCAATGACAATCAATATCGTCAGATGGATGAGCTGACTGTATTCAAGTAGTGTAAAAGCCACACAGTCCATAGTTATGTTAGCTATCACGATAGTCTTTATGATAATATACATGCATAATCTGCCTTCAACGTTCTTACTGCCGGGACACAGGCTTCCCTGTGAGAGCAAATAGGCCATAACCACCACGCGGGCCCAGTGCGGGTTAGTGGATGTCGCATGTCTCAGAGTTTATTGGTTCTAGGATAAGCCGAATTCCTCACGATGTTTTTCTCACGATTTTGAGAGCAGCGGTACTGAAATAAATTACAAAGCAAACAACAATTTTGTAAAAGTAAAAGATAATATCTTATAAGTTTTAAGTCAATCTTGAAAGCGATCCGTGGTCAATTATTGTGATCCAGATAAAATGGTATGTAAATAAGATTAGTAAATCTAGAAACTGCCAGTAGGTAGTATTACAGTTACAAGAGTAGTTTTAGACTTGACGCTGACTTCTTGTTTGCATTGAAAGCAATGCGCCGATAAGGCCTGACCAAGATTATATCTGGATTTAATACATAATGTATGTTTAATATAGATTACAATATACAAACTAAAACTAAAATATATATACCTACTATTTACAAGAGCACAATAAAAAAAAATAATTAAAAAAAAACAAAAAAAAAAAAAAAAAGTGAGGAGCTCATAGGGCGTCAAAAAATTCGTCCGCATCGCTGTCAATGGGATAAGTGCCCAAAAGACTGGCAGCATTGCCACGTTGGATGGCAATGCTGATTCTTTGGGCTAAAAATAGGCCGGCCCTCTGGTCGCGTGAAGAGTCGACCAACCGCTTGGCGATGTCCCGAAATAATTGATGAGCACTGTGACCCCAAGGCCCTAGTGTTTCAACCCCAAACGGCTCAAACATATAGCTCCCAATAAGGTTGATATACTTTCGCCGTTTGAGGTTTTCTGCTCCTGCAGCAGCCGCCCCAGCACAGCCCGCCGTGCTAGGAAGATGAGATGGCGCGAGGGTGTCGACACAAGTTGCATCCCACACCAAAGGCTTACCCAACTTCCAAGGCATTATGGTCATTCCATCTGGCCTCTTCCCATCGTCACGTGCCAAGCCATTGGGTTCTAAAACAGCTGGCACCCCGGCGGTGACAAGAGCTCGACGGATGATGTCATTAATGCTGGCGTGACGTGCCATCCGACCAGCGCTCTTGCTGCAGGATAGGCCATGGTGTCCGAGGCGGTCGACTGCTTCACCGCATTGACAGCGATGTGGAGCCCCGCAAGGAGCGCCTAGACGTAAACATGTAGCGAGCCGGAATGTGGTATCACCCAGTAAAGTGCCTGTGTTGGGTGACGGTAGCGCCCGAAGCCAGAGGCCCGACTCCCATTCCCCCACAGCCAGCAGGCGGGCACGCTCGGCAGTATTGGTGGACGTATTAATAAGTTTATTCCGTACCAACCTGCAGAGCGGCTCATCCCACTGTCTCTGGGAAGACGGGTTTTCGGGCTGAACCGCGTCCGGGCAAGCTACTTTCCAGGCGTTCACCGCATCGGTCAAACACGGCACTTCAGAGTCAACCTGGGAAGGGGCTAAGATTCTTGTGGTTAACTTTTCGGTGCTGTGGACCGAGGACAGGAACGCCGGTAGGCTTACACTAGAAATTTTGCGGACGCCGAGCCCACCAAAACGAATTGGTAGTGTGGCTTGCAGCCACGCGCGGTCGTCCAATTCCACATTTAAAATGGATGTAAGAGTACTTCGAATAATATGATCAATTTTGTCTAATAGCTGTGGCTGCTTCCATAAAGAGGAAGAGCGGAGACAATACATAAAATTCGGGCCGAAACAGCAATATCTTATAAGGGTGAATGCCGAATGTAAATTAATTTTAGAAAGTCTATCCGAAATATCGTTAAAATGTTTAATTTTTTCGTCGACGAATGGTGAAAAACTGTCTTCTAAAATTGGAGAACCTAGGAGGTGCAGTGAACTTTTTTCCAAAACTTTGATGTCTGGGGCTATTGAATTGAATTTCTGTATAGTCGATTGTCTGTCGGTATTGTCACATAGGTAAATTTCGCATTTTGAGTAGTTTAGTTCAAGACCGATTGATTGGAACTGCTGCTTTAGGAATTGAAGATCTTTTAGAACGGTGTCTACGTCACCTCCTAGTGTTCCATCATCTAAATACCACACATTAAATTTTGAATTTAGTTGTTGTATTATGGGGTGGATAGCCAAACTGAAAATGACTGGCCCGAGAGGATCACCTTGTTGGCATCCGACTGCAGATTCTAAAACGTTGTCTTTATATAATAATTTTGATGGGTGCCTGTAGCACTGCCATATAAAACCATACATTTCTGGTAACTCCTTTTTTACTTCAGCCAACAAAGTGTCCCTGTTAACGGAGTTGAAGGCGTTCTTAACGTCAACCTTGAGGATGACCTCACCTTTACTGGCTTTTAAAAAACTAGATAGGGCATGTACGGCAGCCTCGCAGCCCCCTTTGGATCCAAAGCCAAGCTGTAGGGGTTGGAACTTGTTGGTCAGAATTTCACCATACAATTTGCAGCATATTTTGGCTGCCGTACGCCTGTAGGTGCAACCAACGGCAATGGGACGAATGCCGCCGTCCCTCTTGCGCAGGGCACATAAGTTAGCCCCATACAAGATATCGACGATGGCATCATTCACACCGCCGTTGAGCATCAGGTTAATTAGAGCCGCAAGCTCCTTCAAAAGCGACTCACCAGCTTCCCCGGTGCCTGAACTCAATAAATCTTTTAAATGCTGAGGAGTCAGGCCGTCGAGACCACCGGCGGAACCACTTCGGAAAGAGCTCACGGCTGCAATCAACTGGGGGGCAGTAACATTAAAACGAATTGAATCGGGATCGGGGGGGAGGGGGGGTTCAGGAAATGTGAGACCATCCGCAGGCGCTGGATGTTTGCTCTCCAGGGCGGAAAGAGTTTCTGGAGAGTAGGGCGCCACCACATCGCTACTGAAAAGAAGCCTTGCCGCTCCCCTGATGTCACCTTCACTTAATTTGTATTCTACATGTGAACATAACCCTTTTTGTGAAAGGGTATTGAAAAAAGGTAATTTTGGATCCAAAATGAGAGTCGAATTGTTACAGTTGTCTTTAATTTGGTTTGTCAAAGTTGTTTTTGTTGCCAAATTTTTTTGGACATGCAGAATCCTATAAGGGAAGGTGAGTAGTTGCTCCCAGGCGCTGTAAGAATTCTCCTGGGTCGCACGGCGGAGACATCGCGACAAACTTAGAGCAACAGACCGCCTTGCGCCCCGGGGAATTCTCTTTAAAACAGGTGTAGAATTTTTTAAATTTGAAAGGGTTTTCCAAAGTTTCTGGTCTGAAAGTAATGAAGTTGTGGCTGGGGAGCATAAAGGTACACTATGAGGTTTGTGAACCTTGCCATAGTGTATCCGTAGCCCCCGTTCGCCTTTAAAGAAGCGTGGCTGGGAGCAAAGAGGACATCTCACCTGAACATCGAGCGATGTGGCAGGTTGACTGCCACTAATTCCGGTGTCGCTACAGTCAACATTTAACATTACTAAAAATACACTTACCTAAATAAAAAATTATGATTATTAACTTAGAATAAAAACCACTGAAATAAAATATTACACTGCTAAAAAACACTGGAAAAACACTATGAAAAAAAAGACTATAGTATAAAGAACTTGGGATTTTCTATTTATGTCAATTGGTGACAGTTTGACGGATGCGACGCAGACGCGCGGGCCTAGGGCGCCGCGGCGCCCCGTGTCCAGGGCGCAGCCTTTGCGTCTTGAGGACCGTTGCTATGGGAGCCTCGCGTCGCGTCGCGGTGATTCGCGGAGCGGCGTTATGCAGGCGTCGGTTTCCACGGGTATGCTTCGATATCGGTACCTATTTCAGGCGTTAAGAAGTTAGAACAGTCCTATTCATGCTTTAATCTAAAACCAAGTAGACTTTTGTTTCCTAGAATATTTTACTATTATACTGTATTATTATTCGACAAATTTCCTAGTTTTTATAATGTCAGCGAAAAACATAATAAATACATAATTAATTTTTGACAATAATAATAATTTAATTAACATAATTCGTTTATTGTTTTTATTTTTGTCATTCTTTTTTTTAACCCAATTTCTAGAAATAAATATCATTGAAATAATATATATTTTTTACAGAAAACAACGTCTTTTACAGGAAACAATCAATATTTAAGTATTTTAAAAGATTATAATTAGTATATACAGTGATTATAATTTGTGCATACTCAGCTGACAAGATGAACCGTTCCGTCATCCTGTCACATCTATATTTAAGCGAAACTCACCTTCAGTATTACCGGCCAACGTGTGCGCCACCCCAATTAAAGGCAGCTCATCCTTAGGTGCTGGTAAAGCCGAGGCCAGCGTATTCATGTGCCTCTTTCTATACCAAAACGTCACCGTCCCCAACCCTATAACCAGCAGCAATAACCACACAAACATTTTGTCACTTGTAATAGGACACTTGGAACAAAAGTACGTGTAGATCAAACGAGGGATTGAAACATGATGTGCGCGCGCGCCAACTCGCGTGTCAGTCTTTTAAGAAAGGCACAACGATTTATATTTACAATTTCCGCCCTCCAGCCATAACGGCCCGCACTAAGTTTACTCTGGTAAACAGCAGGGTCGCAAAGTTCACGGTGTGGTTAACATATAACTTTAGGAACACGAGGAAGCGACAACTATTTTTATATTTAAGAGTTTAAAGCATAACAAGTGTCGCAAATGCAATTAACGTGCATCATAAAAAGAAGAGCTCTTGACGTTTCCAAGGATAAGGTACTTAAACTGTCCAAGAATAAGCAACTTAATCTGTCCAAGAATAAGCACGTAGATAAACACGCGGTCTGATCCCACTTTTTAAGTTTAAGCCCTGAGCAGACAGTCCTTAGTGTAACGGGTGTAAAAATACACGTAACGAAGCCGAGAGTCACTTGTTCTTTCTGTCATTGGAATCATATTGACAGCCGCAAAGTGTATACAGGGTGACTTGTAATTTGTCGTATTCCTTCCAGGACGTTATACTGTGACCCATTTGCAACAATTAAGCACCTCATCAAGCCTAGGCGAAAATTCATGGAATTCGAGAAAACCAGTCTTTAATGATTATTTGAAAATTTCTAAGAATTCGTCACTAAATATCGCTTTTCTCTGAACTCTTAAATTGAATAGCCTTAATTGCTATCCTATTGGGTACCTTTTTTTTTTTTTGGGTGGGAAATCATCAAATGACGTCTCCCGCTCTGGGCGGAGCGGAAGGGCGTGTCAGACTCTTACTGACTAAAACCCACCCGTGTTCCTTCAGTTGCCTGTGCGCCAGGGCCACGGTAACTCTTTCGAACAATCCGCAGCCCCGGCAGATCCTATTGGGTACCTAATATCTTAAAAAACCCTTTGGTGTTTTCAAATGTTCTAAAACATTAAACAATTAGAAGTTAAAGGAAGAAGTTTAGTAACAACTTTCAAAAATCATTTACCTATTAATTAAATAATTTGGTATTAAATGAAAAAAAATACCAAATGCATTAAATTTAAATTACCTAACGTTAGAAGTTACGAATGTGAGATCATATTGAATGGAGGAAAACTAGAATTTATTAATCAGACAGTTTTCCTAGGAATCACGCTAGAGGAGACATTATAATGGAGACCCCATATAACATCTCTTGCGGGGCGGCTAAGCTCGCCCGCTTATGCTGTTAGAAAGATAAGACAGTTAACAGATGTAAAAACCACGCGTTTGGTCTATTTTAGCTACTTCCACAGCATCTTGTCGTAGGGTATTTTACTCTGGAGTCGGGCTGCTGACATTGAATCCTTTTTTATTTTGCAAAAGAGTCGCTGCAAATCTCTTAGGGAACTATTTAAAAATATATATTATACCGGTAATTTGCCAATTCATTTATGAAAACATTATGTTTGTAAGAAAAATCTACATCTTTTTAACCGATTTCACAAAAAGGAGGAGTTTCTCAATTCAACTGTTTTTTTTTAAATGTTTGTCAGTTCAGAACTTTTTTCTGGGTGAACCGATTTGGATGATTCTTTTTTTATTTGAAAGCTGGTGCTTCACATGTAGACCCATTTAAATTTGATCAAGTACTGACCAAAAGTTTTTGAGTTATCCTTAATACTGCGTATTCTTTTTCCACTGCGTTTATATTAATGATGTTTTAATAATATCCTGCCACGGTTATTTACATATCAAGTAGTGGTATACGAATGTGTGTGGGGTCGGTACCACAACTAAAAAGTGGAAAATAAAAACTTTTCCAAAAAAGCCAACCGACTTCCAAAAAGAACACTAGAACACGTGAAAAATAACTTTAATTTCGGAAATCGGTGGCCAAAAACGAAAATACAAAACCAAAGACACCGACTTCAGAAAGTAAAGTTATTTTTCACGCTTTTTAGTGTTTTTTTAGGAAGTCGGTTGATTTTTTGTAAAAAAGTTTTTTTAATAAAATAAGTGATACACATAATTTTAATACTAGATATAAAGATAAAATTGATCAACCATTTTTTAGATTATCATCATTATCTTCTATATTTTATGGGGTACTGTGTTAAATGATACAACAAAATACCTTGTCATATAAGTATTGCAATTATAGATATTAAAGAAAATTTAAAACTCATATTAAAAATACACTTTGTAAACATGCATATTACAAATTCGAGGATTATATCCTAGATAAGAATGCTTGGAAACATGCTGGTCCTGCTCCATAAGACAATCTAAAGTCTAGGCAAAATCAAACTAGTTGCTAATTTAATTGTTTAATTTTATGACATTGATTTTACATTGTAACTACTTTAACTCACAGGCTAAATTACTACTTGTTAAAATTTTTGAAAAATCATCTACTTTTCAATATTTCTAAATATGTGAGCACCATGTTTCTGTCACATAATTAATTTACCTGTCATTGCTTTATATTTAATTCTTTTTACCTATTGTGGTATAGTGATTTTATTCTAGGTGCATCGTTTTCACATATAATTATATAATTAATACATACATAATATTGTAAAACATTTTAAAAGAGTAACGGTGTAGTTTCTTGCCCATTCTTCTCCACACGAAACTACCTTTTGGAAGGGGCAAGTAGAATCAATCCTATTTTCTTGTAAATTTTGACGTTCTAAAGTGCCTTTTATGTGCCTAATTGAAATAAATGATTAGTCTTTTCTCTTTTTTGTCTTACAAAGAAACAAACACACTCTTCAGCTTTATTATGAGTACCTATACATATATTAGTATATAGATAGATTATTAGTACTTATAGATAGCATAGCTTCTGCCCGCGGCTTCGCCCACGTGATGTCCGAAATTATCCCACGGGAACATGCTACCGGGATAAATAGTACCCTATCATCCGAATCTATTCAGCCGTTAAAGCGTGATGAAAGGGTAACAAACAGACAGATAATAAATTCAAATACTCTTAATAAACAGGTTTTTATGATTCTAAATGTCTAACTTAAAAATAAAATAATTCTTAACATTATCATCTATAATTTGAAATACTCTGGCACCGCCATTGACCGCGTATTACCTCATATTAGCTAAATTATTTTATAAATTCAAACTGTAATAAATTTTAAGCGGGTGGGCCCATTTTAATGAAATAAATAATAGGTACTTGAAACTCAAACTCAAAGCATTTATTTCAAATAAACAGTCGGTCAGTCATAAAAATTAAGCTAGTTGCCCATTCCAAAGCGTAGTAGGTACCTATGGAGAAGAACGGGCAAGAAACTCCATGGACACTCTTTTTAAATCAAAATATAGTTACAAAAAAAATTGGTTACATCACTCATCTTGAAATTATACATGTGAGAACGATGTAGAAAGACATGCACATTAAAAGCGTCCGTAATAAAAAAGATAAAAACAAAAAAAGTAATCAATTCAGAAATTAAAATAAGCCGTGGCAGCTAACAGATGACCAGTCTCTACTGACGTGATGACGCCCGTTCACGAACATGATATATGGATCAGCACCATTCAGCTCAACCATTTTGAAGGGAACTTAATGATCCAATACAACTTCAAGATACGGTTTCTGACTATAATTACAATTCCTTAAATCTCTTAAAAACAGGTACACAATAATTTCAATAAGGGTATCATTTAAGCTATTACCAATTTAATTAGTTTTGTGTTTCTTAAATAATAGGGTTTGTCCTCCAAATAGTAGATCTGTCACCAAAATGTAGTCACCAAACAATGCAAAATCAGTTCCACAATAAATCACCTAAAATCCTGAGATATAAGGTCTAGTACCAAATAAATGTTTTTGTATGTATTATATTGTGTTGCTAACAGGCACCGAGCCTTTGTTTCGGCGAGGCCTCCTATTTCTGAATGGCGATAGTAACGATAAGGCGTAGTCGACGGAGCCCCGCTTCGCGGGGCTCCTACTTCTGGGTGGTTTGAAAAAAAATAACCACGAAGGGGATGGCGGGGTCTTTCAGACCCCGCCATCCCCTTCTAACCTAACCTGTCCGAGTCGGGGTGCCCCGAGTCTCGAATTAATTTGATAATTCATACCTGGGAACAATTTTTGTTTATCTGAGAACGAAAATATTTCGTGGCGATAGATCTATTTATTAGGTGATACAACTTGATGACAAATATAAATTTTGGTGATAGAAAATATAGTTTCCTTTCAATAATCATGTGAATTTTAAAATCATTCCCTATTTTACCCCTTCGGGGGATGATTTTACAAAAACGCTGAAACAAATGATTTTTATTTCATACCAAAAGTATAAATTTAAATTTTCATATCCTTAACTTACGAAATGCTAAGTTTCCCATAAAAACTTTCATCCCCTATATCACCCCTTTTAGGATAATTTTTGAAACAAAAAGTAACCTATGTCCTTCCCCAGGATGCCATCTATCTCCTTGCCAAATTTTATCGAAATCAGTTCAGTGGTTTTAAAGGCGTGATAAAGTAACATACAGACAGACAGACAGAGTTACTTTCAAATTTATAATATTAGTATGTATATGTGGACTATAATATTCGGATCTACATGAAACAGCTCGGGAAATCTGGCAATGGTGCGAAAACAGACAACTGCATGTATTCGCGTCATATTATATAAAGTCTAAAGACAATGTTGAGGCAGACGAAGAATCGAGGCAAAAAAGCATCTATACCGAATGGAGTCGTCCTTGTTAGCTTTTAAAAAAGTGGTTTTTGTGGTTGTCCAGAAATCGACTTATTTGCTACTAGAGTAAATGTCAGTTGAGACAGGTGTATCGCATGGAAACGAGACCCGGAATCGTTCAACATTGACGCGTTCACTGTAGATTGGGGTTCATTCTTCTTTTACTCGTTCCCTCCGTTTTAATTGATTTTACGTCTACGGAAAATAGTCAATTATAAAGCTACGGGAATAATTATAGTACCACATTGGCCTAGTCAGCCTTGGACCTGCTTTTTTTTAAGTTGATCCTAATCTACTACTGTCTCCTTTCAGAACCAACCACCCACTCTGGACGCGACATACCCTGGTGTCATCCGTATTATCAGGGAAGCTTAAGCAAGAAAATCGAAATTATGATTGCATCCTTAGCCAAAAATTATATAAAACAATACAACTGCGCTTATAAAAAATGATAGCATTTTTGTACCATTATATAAGCAAATATTCCCCTAATACTATACTTCCTAAAGGTGGAACTCGAAGAGGGGCGAGCTATTCCACCCTTAATTCAGCATTGGCTCTAATATTTGGCAGGCACTTAAGTGACGATGACAAGGTTTCTCGATTCTTTAAGGGAGTTTTTAAAAAGAACCATATTTTCCCTAAATATGAGGCAACTTGGAACCCAAATCTGGTCCTTGATTATATCTCAAACTGGTATCCAAAAAAGACTAGCCACTAGAGAAACTTACTAAAAAGCTGGTCGCTTTATTTGCGTCGTCGACTGCACAGCGTGTGCAGACGCTATCATTAATCCGTTTGTGTAATGTCCAAGCTGATGGATCAAACTTTGAAATAATTATTACTGGTGTTACTAAAACTTTACCACCGGGGCGAAACATGCCACGATTAACCATACTGTACAAACGGGGTGAATAGGGACGAAACTTTACACGGGATTTTAGCATTGAAATAATATAATTTGTTGCCAAAAAGGGCACTTAATCGTTAATTATAATACAGTTAACACATTAGTGTCGTTTTTGGCAACAAACTATATTATTTCAATGTTAAAATCCCTTTTAATGTTTCGTCTCGATTCAACCCTGCATCCGTATTCAACCCGTTTGACGGTACCTTTTTCCCTCTCCTAAGTAGTAATTTTCCCTGGCAAGACTTTGTCCTCATATCTAGAGGCAACTCATAAATTTTGACATTCTTCACTGACTGATAAACTCATACATATACTATAATAATTAAAGCAAGCTCCGCAAAAAAAAACCGGCGGATTAAACTAGTACTTACTGAAAGGGGGGGTAGATACGACCACATTTTCCGCGCAAAGTACGCGTCACGCGTCTACCTCAGCGACTAAAGGAAAGGCATATATATGAAGACCTTATTATGAAGTCAGCGGGTTGGAATTGGAACTCACTAACCTTTGCAAAGTTCTACGACAGACTCTTTGTTAATAATGGTGAGAAAGTTTTTGCAACGGTTATTTGTCATTGACCTGCCAAACAATCTTAGTAAGCAGATTTATAATAGTACAGGATCCCTGGTACACTTTTCATCATTTATTACTAACAAGCTGATTTTTCGTGAGTAGCTTCCTTTTGACTAGACGCCCAGCTTTTTTCCTTACAGTAACGTTGGTAAATGGTTGCTTAATAGGGGTAGCAAGGATAAAGTATGTTGATTTGACGAATTTAAAAAAAATATTAGGTACTAACCGAATCTTTCTTTCTTAATTATCGAGATAATTATCTAAATAACATGAAAAAATATTTGTCCTACAAAATATAAGGTTTTGTTAGGGAGTCCCCCCTCTCCAACATGTATCATAAACAAGGTCATGAAAAATAATTACTAACCAGCTGATTTTTTTTTATTGTTTAGCTTACATTTGCATAGTTTACCACCCACATTGTCCTACACATTGCATGGTATGTCATCTTGGTCCTACGCTCAAACTAATACTTAATGTAAAAGTAATTACTATCAAGCTGAATGTTCAAGAATAGCTTCGTTTCAACGAGACGCCCAAATAATTCTTATACGAAAATTCTCGATTGCGGTTTATGACTAAGATAATAGGGATGAAATATGTTGATTTGACGAATGAAAAATTTTATTACTAACTGATTTTTTTTTTTGTTAATTATCGAGATAATTATCTAAATAACGTGAAAAAATATTTGTCCTACATAATATAAGGTTTTATCAGAGAGTCCCCCCTCTCCAACATGTATCATAAAAAATGTCATGAAAAGTAATTACTAACCAGCTGATTTTTTTTTATTGGTTAGCTAACATTTGCATAGTTTACCACCCACATTGTCCTACAAATTGCGTGGTACGTTATTCCAGTCCTCCAGTTACATAGTTAAAATTCATGAAATTAAAAATAATATTATTTTGTACATTTTGCTATTGGAGCTGAGGCACACTATTATCCTTGCTCACAAACGCATGCGCACAGCATTGTTTACTGTGGACTAGGTATTCCATGCTCGCCCATGCTGGTCACCAGCAGCTGGTGTCGACCATAACCACGAAAAGTTGTTTTTAGTCAATCTCGTATTTTATACGTCTTTTGAAAAGTAATTTGAATAGTAATCTGCGCTGAAAAATAATAATGGAGTGTTTTTTGTGTAATTTATTTATGTGAAAACTCTAATTTTCGAGAAAAAAGAGAAGAAATAAAAAAAAATTGAGATATGTGGCTTTCTTGTAAGACTTTTTTATCTGCTCGAAAGCATTATAAACACAAATATTGTGATGTTGTATTGCCTGAAAGTTGGAGTGATAAAATAATAGGTTATCATTCCTCTTGTTACAAGGAATTTAGAGTAAAATCTAAATATTTGTCTTATGAAAGGTAAGTCCATCGATTTTTTTTTTTTTGATCGATCAACAAATGTTGGTCAAATCGCTGACGAGTATGTTGGAAACCTGTTAGTGCAGATCCACCGACGTCACACGCGCATTAAGGACGGATCAATGTATATCAGTATGCGCGATGCAGAGCTGAGTAAACACGTAAAATAGGCGGCATCTTTAAACGGTAAATGTTGATCCAGTGAGAAGTTAGAACAATTGTTGATCCGCCTATTTTACGCGTTTACTCAGCTTTATTTATTTACTCAGCTTAGTTTAATCATCTTTAAACGGTAAATGTTTACCGTTTAAAGATGATTATATATATATATATATATATATTTCATTTCATTTCATTTCATTTTGTATACTCAAAACTTAAAAATCTTGTAGAACTAATTAAACATACCTTTTTTTTGTAGGACATTGTTTTATTTGGACTAAAAATATATTAACCTATCACATGATACCTTGTCCTACAGTTACTAATAAAAAAAAAAGTCCTGCGGTATTGACAACTTTTGAGCGTAGGACCAAGATGACATACCATGCAATTTGTAGGACAATGTGGGTGGTAAACTATGCAAATGTAAGCTAAACAATAAAAAAAAATCAGCTGGTTAGTAATTATTTTTCATGACCTTGTTTATGATACATGTTCGAGAGGGGGGACTCCCTAACAAAACCTTATATTTTGTAGGTCAAATATTTTTTCATGTTATTTAGATAATTATCTCGATAATTAAGAAAGAAAGATTCGGTTAGTAATACATTTTTTAAATTCGCCAAATCAACATATTTTATCCTTGCTACCCCTATTAAGCTACCATTTACCAACGTTACTGTAAGGAAAAAAGTTGGGCGTCTAGTCAAAAAGAAGCTACTCACGAAAAATCAGCTTGTTAGTAATAAATGATGAAAAGTGTACCAGGGATCCTGTACTATAATTATTGTCATAGATTATAGTAAAACTCATGCTAGTGCAAGATAGTGTTGCTAGAGTTGTTCATGAATAATATTGTTAATTGGAAAACATAACATTTTTTTCAAGTTTTTGAATTCCTCAGCGCTCCTCCTTTATACTTCACCTATTTGGTTCTAAACGTAGACCAAGTGACTCAAATAAATCCGAAGAATGTGACATTGTAGTATAATTGACTAACTTTTGCCCGCGGCTTCGCCCGCGTGGAGGTCGGAAATTATCCCACGGGAATGTCCTACCGGGATAAAAAGTATCCTATGTGTTAATCGAGGTTATAAACTATCTGTGTTCCAAATTCCAATCAAATCCGTTCAGTAGTTTTTGCGTGAAAGAGTAACAAAAATCCATCCATCCCTCCTTCCATCTTCACAAACTTTCACATTTATAATATTAGTAGGAAGTGAATTTCGTCACAAGTGCAGTTTGGTCTTTGTACTTTGCTGCCGTACATATAATTTTGCACTGAACCATACCTGGGATCCTTCTGGTTCAAATTCCTAACATTTTTTTTAACTTTTTTTCACGTATGTAATCAAGTATTAAATGCTTATTATATACTTTATTTTGAAACCAGTTTTATTGATCTCAGTTTTTAATTTTAAGTTGTTTAATTATCTTTTGTATGTTGTTTTTTATGTAGGTACTTTGCATGCCGAGGTATATGGTGATGCTATTGTAACATAAATGTAAAACATTTACATATTTATATTATTGTTTACCCGTATTTGCAAATAAATTATTTTGAATTTCGAAATAACCCCACAACTCCTGTAATGTTGCATGCACGCATAAGCACAATGTTTTGCGTGCATTCGGTAGGTACATTGTCGATTCCCAGCAATAGGTACCCAATTTTTGCTCAATGTTACTTAGTTTTTTTAGACAATCACTAGATGAGATGATACCAGCACAGTAGCGGATGTGACCGCTCCTGTGCTGGTAATCATCTCATCTGGTGGGTCACTTAGGTATAAATGTAGGTTCCCTATCCATTTGCATAAAATGTTAAGACCTAATATAACTTATCATAATTTTGTTTGGCATAATTATATTTTCGCATAATATAATTACGCATGTAGCGGCATCTACAACGCCACATGCGAGCTACGCGTCAGACTGACGTCACGCAAAATCCTGCATCGCGCAATCAGAGTTTACCGCGCAACTAGCATATATACAACATCCCGACATCAATCGTCGGGTAGTTGCCCACCAGACACGACACCCGTCTGGTCGGAGGATCCTCCCTTTTCAATAGAGTATGAGTGAGCTTTACACCCTGTTCCTCATACCTCTATACTGGTGACCCCGAACATGAACGTCAGCGCAGCCTTCGTGCAAGTACATCAGCGTGACGTCATCATCACTTCCTTCAAGCTTTCGAGTGGCGAGTCACACAGCCAGCCAGCACCCACGGCTTCAACGGGTATCCAGACCACCAGCATGCAGCGACCGCGCATACCTGGTCATCACCCTCAGCCTCATCAGCAACCTTGGCACAGCACACTGCACTCTCGGCCGGTCCACAAGCAGAGCCTTCAAACCCTCTCCTGGTCGACGCCAGCAGTCAGCCTCAACCCGGCGCTGTACCACATCCGACGCACTGGAGCATAACGCAGCGCCACCCCGACTCACTGGGGAATCTTCGCAGACAGTTCCGACTCACCGCGAACTATGCGACACCCGGTTCCGACTCACTGGAACCTCCACTGGCCCTGGCAAGCATCGCAAGATACAAGACTCAGCCCACTATCGACCTCTGGTCTCCGGGGGGGAGTGATGTAGCGGCATCTACAACGCCACATGCGAGCTACGCGTCAGACTGACGTCACGCAAAATCCTGCATCGCGCAATCAGAGTTTACCGCGCAACTAGCATATATACAACATCCCGACATCAATCGTCGGGTAGTTGCCCACCAGACACGACACCCGTCTGGTCGGAGGATCCTCCCTTTTCCATAGAGTATGAGTGAGCTTTACACCCTGTTCCTCATACCTCTATACGCATAACAGCTTACGCATAATTTTTTTAAGCATAATTTCTCTAACCATAATAATGATTAAGCATAATATTCTAAAGCATAAATTTATTAAGCATAAAGTTCTAAAGCATAACTTTTTTATGAACAATTTTGTGGGTTTTTTTTTTCGCTGTAGGAAGCATGAATCAAGCAAGCATACAGCATGCAAGCAAGCATGCAAGCAAGCATGCAGCAAACAAGCAAGCGTGCAGCAAGCAGCAGGCAGGGTTTCTGTAACGGCTCCGGCGCTGCGGGCCTCCGGCGGCCCCATACGTGCTAATCGTCGCAGACGGCTTTCACTCACCACCGCAGCTTCGGCTTGTTGGCCGGTTTCGCCGGCCAGCCTCAGCCGCGGCGGCTCGCTCGCAGCCGCCTGCTCCTCAGCCCGCGGGCCGCCTCGCCCCTACGCGCCTACGCGATTTTAAATTACACTCTAGGGGTAGGACAAACAAGACTACGTGGAGTCAGTTTTGCAGCAATTCGGTTCTGTCACTAACTTTTGTTGCACAGCATATTAAATTTTTAACCAACAATATTATGCTAATAGTCATTAGGCCTACTAACGTTATGCGAATCAAATTTATGCCAAAACAAATTAGTCTTTAAGATGATTATGCCAACATAAAATGTATGCCTAAAAAAATTATGCCGAAGTATTATTATGCCAAAACAAATTGTGCCAAAATCGTTATGCCGAAGTATATTAGGACAAAGAACATTATGCGAAAAGAAGGGATCCCAAGTTAGGAAGATGGATAAGATAAGGTTACCTCGAAAGTTTCTTATTGCTTGCTTGCATGCTGTATGCTTGCTTGCATGCTGTATGTTTGCTTGCTTCATGCTTCCTACAGCGAAAAACCCACAAAATTGTTCATAAAAAAGTTATGCTTTAGAACTTTATGCTTAATAAATTTATGCTTTAGAATATTATGCTTAATCATTATTATGGTTAGAGAAATTATGCTTAAAAAAATTATGTGTAAGGTGTTATGCGTAATTATATTATGCGAAAATATAATTATGCCAAACAAAATTATGCTAAGTTATATTAGGTCTTAAAATTTTATGCAAATGGATAGGGAACCCTATGATCGAAGTGTCTACACTTGTTTAGTGTGTTAGACTGTACAGTAATGGAATCTATGGAGCCCGTACAGCAATATGGATTACAGGCCTGACTAATCATCAGTGTTTTGTAACGGCAAAAAAGTCAGGTAAATTGACTTTTAACTTAAATTGTCCGTATATTCACATCATTATTATCATTCTCTGTTGTAGGAGATGGCTATAAAGGCTCGTACACACAGGCGCGACGCGACGCCCGACACAAAGGCGCCGCTCGACGCACGACACGCGGTGCCTTTGTGTCGGGCGTCGCGTCGCGTCAGTGTGTACGAGCCTTAACACGGCATATAGACGTAGGGTGCTAATATGACTAACGATTAATTACCCTGAGTTTACCTAACCGCAACACAGTGAGACTGCAATGGATAAAAGGACACAGCGGATCACTAGATAACGACGCAGGTGACGAACTAGCTAGAAGAGCATCCAGCACGTCTGTCTGTGGACCCGAACCTATCGTACCCATCCCCTTCAACCAGCTACTGCAGGTGATTACAGAAGTTCACCCACACACAAGCGGAGTGCTGGTGGACTGCGACACCGGTCTGCAGGCAGTCCAGGGAAGCTATGCCATCCTTAGATGGCAGGCTAACCAGACGTTTAGTACTTCTGTACAGGAACGGCCTGCGCCTGGTGGCGGAAACCATCACGGGCATCATGCAGGACTTGCATAGAGGCTGAGGAAACCGTCGCGCATGTGCTCTTTGAATGCATAAGCGTCACCCAGATTAGGACAGAAACCCTCGGGGCACCCAGATCTTACCTACTATAAAACTACCAATTACTGGGTCCTTTCATTGACTTGAATGTGCCCTGGCGGCTGAAAGTATGTCATGCTCACTCAGATGTCTCGCTGGTGGTGGCGTGTGTGTGGGATCATTAAGTTCCCTGTAAAATGGTTGTGCTGAGTGGTGCTGATCCTTGCGTCATGTTCGTGAACGGCGCCGTCAGTAGGGACTGGTCATCTCGTAGCTGCCACGGCTTATTTTAAATTCTGAAGTGTTTTTTTTTTGTTTCTTTATTTTTTATTACGGACGCTTTTAACATGCACGTCTTTCTACATCGTTCTCATATGTATAATTTCAACATGAGTGATGTAACCAATTTTTTTAAATAATATGTTGAATTAAAAGAGTATCAGTGGAGTTTCTTGCCCATTGTTCTCCATAGGTATATACTACGCTTTGGAATGGGCAACTAGCTTCATCTTTCTAACTGACCGACCCCTTGACAGTTCAAAAGTGCCTGTAATTGGTTTATTTGAAATAATTGCTTTAAGTTTGAGTTTGTTCTTAACAGACCAGGAAATTTAATCAACTTCTGGATAACCACCGATGGCCGCCATAGCGCACGCACAATGGTCCACATGAATGGACTAAGTGCGGATACCAAACCCTCTAAGATAGAAGATAGAACCCTAACTTTACCTCTTAAAACGCGCATCGGCGCGCTAAGAAAGCGCGTAAGGTATCAAAACATAAGCGACAGCGGAACGCGGGTAGCGTTAAAATAATAGGAATAAATAAAACACCTACTAACTGCAAAGACATTCATTTATTGATTACTGACAGCAAACATACGAGAAAAATATAAACACAGAATATCCATTTTTTCTTTGTAAATGTCATGAACTTAACAATAAAATAGCTTGAAGCCGGTGGCGTAGCTAGTCCTAAAGGGACAATTTGCGGGATAATTTGTAAGGGGCCCTTAGGGCCCTTCCCGACTGCAGTGAAGCTCAATACTCGGGATAGCTTCATGACTCGGGAGGTTAAGCAGTCATTGTGTCCCTACTAAGAGGATACAAGAGCGAGCGACGCGAGCTAGAAAATTAAAGTATCCTCACATTCCCTCAGGGACTAGTCTGATTTTGTATTTTAGGTTAAGATTTTTAGTTTGATAATTATAACATATGTACACATAATCCTGTAGTCCGACTTTAGATTGTGTTTTATTAGAGTTTAGTGTTGCTTTCTGCATATTTTTAAAGTTTAGTTTTTAAAGTATTAGCCGTAAGTTATTTTTCAGTTTATCTGGTGAGTGTTTGCAATCCACTATTGTATTGGGGTCATCCTGTAAAGATAGTGTGTGTGTAAGTTTAATAAATAAATAAATAAATAATAATAATAATTAGGAAAAACTAAATTTTTATCAGCCTAGTGTAATTTAAGATCAGTGACATGAACACAGGTAAAAAAAAAACCCGGCTACGTAGGTGTTATATAACGCATTCCAACATCATTGCAGGGGTTTTTTTTTTGGGGTTTGAAGTTTGTCTTTTTTGGGTATTCTGATAGCTAAAGTTAAATAGCCGTGACATCTCTACATACCTAGGAGGTACCTATAGTACCAATATATAACGGACTGCGCTCCGAAACTCCACGTGAAAGCGAGTATTTTGCGTAGGTACATGCCCTATATACCTAATCATAAAGCCAAATAACGAAGTTTTTCCCAAAGCCAAATAAAGATTTTCCCGTTATGGAGCGTTCCAAATGTCAAACTTGTGAAAAGCAACACATATGACATCTAAGCACCCCGGACACCAAAAAATCTAAAGAGTTAATTTAAATTAATTACATTTTAATTAAGTAGTGGTCAGTAGATCAGACTGTTTCGTGTTGGTGACGAATTGCAGTAGTAGGATCAGGTAGGTATACACTGCTTGTGACCACTGAAACAAGAAATATTTAGTTACACACTCGTTAGTCTTACGTACCTAAGCCAAATATCTGTACAATTCAAACTCGTAAAAAGCGCTATATACTCCCGGGCTCCTAAATTGAGCCACAACGCATTTTTTGGACAAAGGTATATTTATGAAGTTAAACTTCTTTAGCCGCATTGATCGATTTTTGGTAGGGCAAAACATATGGGATCGCGTCACCAAAATGCTAAAGTCACCGACATGCTAATGTGTCGTGTTGCGCCAGAGTGGCGACGCGCAGCGGACTGTGTACATTATGGGGTTTTCACTTCTGTCGACAGTCCCCATGACTGCCTATTCTTTTTTAAATGGTTGTGAATTCAAATTCGGAACAATGATCATACCGAAATGAAGTCCAGTATGTCAGCTTCAAAACTGCATAAAAACTTTGTCTTTCAGTCATCCTTATTTTAATATTTCAGGCATTTATACCTGAATATAAATGCACTGTGGCTCGATTTAGGAGCCCGGGAGTGTATATTAAACATTTAAACACTTGAATTCAAATAGTCGATACTAGTCTGCTTCGCATCGGTGACAAACTGCAGAAGTATGATAAATGATAAATGAAATGATAAATGATTTTATTTCTGTAAGTAGGTTTGAACAAACACTTTTACACGTCAATCATATTTTAAAAACTAGATGAGGTCGGCGTTTCCTATCTGACTACTCTGAGAAGAAAGGCCGAAACAAACTCAGAGGTCACAGTCTCTTTTAAAGTCCAGACATAATCTTGGTCAGATCATGTGAAGACCATGTAGATTTGTGTCTGAGATGGTCTTTTGAGGAAAAACCACACAGATTGAGTGGACCTGTCCAGCCAGTGCACGCATTTGTCAGTAATCGTGTAGCTCAACTCAGAACTTAAGGAGCTCAACGATTCGACGAACAATACCAAAGAAAAGACATTTGGGTAGGCCACAAAAATTACTCAAACTGCCAGACCATGATTAAAATTAACTGAGGAGAGAAAAAAAAGCAACAATGACCCACATAGTCTTCACATTCACAATATTAAAATGATAATCAATGTAGCCTGAATGCTACTCACATTCACAGACAGTTTACTCTTTAAAAGTCATCAAAAATACCATAAGTTATTATATAAGGACATCATCAATTCTAAAACACTCATTCACAGTATAAAAATGGATTGTTGCTTGGGGGTACATTGAAGTGGCTTAGTTAATCCCAAGCCTTTTGATTAGATTATGATCAGGTAAGTAGACACTGAACGCGACAACTGAAACAAAAATACCTACTTAATTATACCTACGCTAGTTTTTTACAGTATTTTTATTTCACGAAGCGACGCGTTCTTTACTTGTGGTAACCAAGTGTCCAAACACGCTGTAAATGTGTGCGTGAAGACGATTAACGTCAGCATCTAACAGACACACACACATACACATACACACACACATACACACACACCCCCACACAAACACACTACCGACTTCGCCCGAGAGTCCGATGGTACCGAGAGCTCCGGTGCTTAAAACACATATTCACAGCGTGTTCGCACACTTGGTTACCAATAAAGCGCGCGTCGCTTCGTGACATAAAAATACTATAATTTACTTTGAGAAAATAAAACCGTAGATGCTGTCGTAGGTAGGTACTTAATGTGCATCGATGATCACAGGGAGGGCCAAACTCCTATACCTAAACTAGGATGCCATGCATTCTAACTTTTGCGATGTGTCCTGGAAGATTGACATATGTAAATAACATCAACATAGCATTAGTAGTCCTGTATGGTATACAGGACGTTAGGCGAATAGGGGGAAATTCCAGGTATTTACCTATCAACCGCCCACAAATTGAATCTCCGGGCTGCTACTGGAAAAAATTCTAATGGAAAACACTTTGCCCGACCTAGGAATCGAACCTAGGACCACACGCTCAGCATTCGGGCTTTGCAACCCAACGAGGCTTACCTGGTGCAATAAAGGATAATTGAGTTCGTAGAGTCCGTGCGCAGTGAATACTGGCTTCTGATGCAGAGCTTGTATCGATAGCTGCATCGCCTTAAAAAGACAAACTCCATAGAATCAGCGATTAATACCTAGATGTAGGTGAAGATTGTTTAATTTAAAAATGCACGCCCCTTCAGCAAATGTCTATAAAAAAACTTTTTTGGTGGCCAAAAACGAAAATACACAACCAAAGACACCGACTTCCGAAATTAAAGTTACTTTTCACGTTTTTTTGTCTTTTTTGGAAGTCGGTTGTTTTTTTTGTAAAAAGGTTTTTATTTTTCACTGTTTAGTTTTGCTACCTACCCCACATACATTCGTATACCACTACTTGATATGTAAATAACCTTGACAGGAAAAAATTATAACATCATCAATATAAACTGAGTGGAAAAAATACGCATTATTAGGGATAACTCAAAAACTACTGATCAGTACTTGATCAAATTTTAATGGGACCACATGTGAAGCACCAGCTTTCAAATAAAAAAAGAATCATCCAAATCGGTTCACCCAGAAAAAAGTTCTGAGCTAACACACATAAAAAAATTATATATATATATATATATATATACTCGAATTGAGAACCTCCTCCTTTTTTTGAAGTCGGTTAAAAACAGTTCGAGTTGGGTATGCAACAAGCAGTGGAGGGGTGAGCAAATTTAAAATAGACGATCTCTACATAAGTATGATGTAATTACTAATTCGATATGTATGATAAATCAAGAAAATATACCTCTGCATTAACTGCTGGACTGAAGTCGGCATTCATGATTTCATGTACGATAAACGATGTATTTTTTGCCTGCAACATTTATTATCGTTGTTGAATTATACTCTAAATGCCTTTTTATTCAATATTTAAGATAACTAGGTATGCTATGTATAACTTACCGCGTACACGGCGCATTCGGAAACATACACTATCAAAAGTATTATGACGAGTCCATAGGCGATTTGCCATCCAACGTAAATGAGAAATACAATGTATTTTTCTACATCGTGAAACAAGCCGGCTGCTGTCGCCTCCATAAAGTAAAACATGTAGATGATCATGTAAGTTAGGCTCACAAATATGGTCACCATCAAAATGGCTCCGAACATTCTATTGGTAGCGTCAGTCACTTTGTACAGCATGCCGTACATCTTCGCGCATGCCTTTATTTTCTCGCATACATACTTGTCTTGAAGACCAACTGGCTTTTGAACGTTACCCACCATGCTACCTCGAGCAAACAATTTATATTCCCAAGATTTGTGGTTTTTTATCTCCTCAAGCACTTTATTTATGTGCTCATATCTACCTCTCAAAACTTTGAGATAGAAGCAATAATGAGCTGTTGAAATGAACGCAAGAGCATCGGAGAATATGACTTGATACAGCCTCTCCGCTGGTATTGGCACGTTCAAAAGGCTGAGTGACATCCAAATACTGAGTGACCGAAATAAGTAGACCACCAGCTGAAAAATGGACATGTTAAGTGCCAGATGTGCATCACGGGTATAATCCACATTTTCGCCGAGGTCCTCCAAACCCTTGTCCACGTTTACTATGATCTCGATTACACTGTTGTTGGTATTTAGACAATATGGTATCTTCCACAAGGCGAATATAACGTACAGTGTTGAAGATATCCTCTCGTAGTCATCGCCATATCGTTGCACTCTGGTATTGTACAAAATACGCAGAATAGTCTGGTCTTCAGCGTGAGCTCTGTAAGTGCAATATAGATAAAGAGCATACCACAGCAGGAAAGATGTCAACCCGAACAAACTAAATTTCCTTATGATGCGGTTGTCCGGGGAGACTTTTAATACAAATACTGATATCCCGCTTAGCTTCCTTATAATATTTGAGAGTTCTAACGCTTCGATGATGTTTTTGTATTGGTGATTTTTCATAGTCCTCTTGAAATATTTGTTCATTAGGTACACTTTCATTTTGTAGTCCATTTTGACAATAATCCAGCAATATGAATTCGAACTAACGTCTGGCTCAAGAGGAAGCACCCAATAGTCTAATGAAATTCACCTAGCTTTTTAATCAACTTACACCAAACAGATTATTACCAGTTGTCGAAATTGGTAAATTATATTTACCAAACGTTTACACGCTATATTACTGTAGATTAACCTATTTTGGCAATGATAATAATTCTATGGAACTACGAAAACTGTATTTTCAAGTCCTTTTCTACGATATAAGTACATAGTCTCTAGAAGTCTACAGGAACATTTTTCTTTAAAAATAAGCAGTAAAATAAGAAGGGAAATCTAAAAGGAATGTCCATGTTATTATTTACCGGAATTATTAATTTACCTACCCTACATTTTGATAAACAAATTCTTAAAATATTCTTGTCACATTTTACTCATCATAACTTAACTAATATGCTACACGCCCCCACCTAATGAACGTAAGTAATGAAATTGGAAAGTAAATAAAACAGAACATTGGTATTCGCAGTATATCCACCGGATATTTAGTAATTTATTTCTCCTGAACGTTCACATTTACAGTGATAATCTACATCATGAACATCGTAGGCATAATATTGTCATAAACAATAAGGTAATATAGGCATGTTATGTACAAAGGGATATCAAGGTTGAAGAAAATTATTTTTGGAACTATTTATAAGCACTATACAATTTTACATGATGAAATATTACAAGCAAGTATGCTACTTTTATAGTTTAGTAGCTTCGCTGCGTCGGCGATAATAGATCTATGTAATAGCTATATTTGATAAATAGCTAACTAATATTGTATACAAAAAAATAAATTGTGCTCTGTCGTAACCCTTAAAACGAATATTACATAATATAGGGAATATTGAGAGCTTACTTATCCTCCGTTCCTATCCTACAAAACACCGTTGATCTTCGATAGCCTTTTCTTCAGAAGCATTCTAAAACAAATCTTCATACCTAGCAACTAAACTATAATAAAGATTGTAGAAATATAGAGATTAGAACAAAATCACTGTATCAGTAATTAGGTCTTGTTAGGCATATTTATGTTATTATATGGCACTAATATAGGTTTTTTACGGTAACATTGATGTACAAATATATTTTTATAATTTGCGTCCCGTTATAATTGAAAGCTTATTTTCTGGTACATTAGAATTCTTTGTTTTGCGGTACTGTGTAGACACGAGCGGTGGTTTCATTATTTTAGTTCAGTTTGTCACATCACTGAACTAATCAAAAGTGTTAAATTTCATCCTCAGTACCGTCAAATGTAAGCAGACTTAGTATTTTTTTCTTATTTGTATGATTATGCCAATATTCCGGAATACAAATAATACACACAGATTTCATACAAGGACAACATTATAATTTTCAGGAATTCGTACTCCAGAAAAGAATACCAATAAAATAGAAACTTCGATTTTGAGATCAAGAGATGAAATGTTAGTAATGTTAGTGAAAAGGTAGCATTCGCGGCCTGTATGTATACTTAAAAAACTTAGTGAATTATTGTAAAAAAAACAACGTAAAAAATATAAAGCTGCCTCTGTCAACTAAAATGGAAAAGTGATTCAATACTTATTATAAATTGTGACCACTCAAGGCAGTCCAAAATACTCTCTCTATTTTAACCTTGGCCAGACCTGTACATACACATTCAACATCTAAAGTAATATCATTCTTATAAAACACATTTACACACATAAGAGTCGCATGTTTCAGTACATCTAGACAAGGTCTCTGGATATTGCTACATTGGCCAGCATTCTTAATAGTTTACAAAAATAATATCCCACGGAATTTACGCTTGCAATTATTTAAATGTATATATATCTTTATATATATATGGCAACTTTGTACCTACTCCATACAGTGGTTCATTCGCTTAAAAGACTGGCATTCGCACATGGTCGCCACATCATACAAACTATAAATTAGAAAGTCTAACAGTAGATAGCATTTAAAATAGGAACGCGTCAGCTTGATTTCATATCCCAAGCTGTAAAACGCAATTTGGGTCATAGGCCCCGCCCTCTTTACTCTCGCGCATGATTGGTCTACGACAACGCGAGTTTTAAATTAATGTATGGAGTTAGATATGGATTGACGGTGGTAAAAGTATTCGATATAATAGTCTTTATTATAGAGTAGCCTTTGCTATAAAACTTTTAATTAAAATTTCCCTTAGACGAAAATACTGCACAAAGCTATAAGAATTAACTTTCTACGAACTGGGATTGGACTAACTATTCTTGCGTAGCAGAATATGAAACTTTAGGTAGGTTTAATAAGTTTTTAAATTCAATTATTTTTAAATCTACGGACAATCTATTAAAATTTCTAGGCATTTTAAACATTAGTGTCAAATAAAAATAATGTATTGGTATTAAATCGCGGCGACATAACTCCTAAAACAGGATTAATAGTATTAGAAGAATTTGTATTTTTTTCAATTCGATTTTATAAATCGAATATTTATACCCAGATTTGACATGAAAAAGTAAAAGTGATTTACGAACTTTTATGTTATTAGAGATTTTATCAATAAAAATTAAAATGACAAACTCAAAGCTTTTCATAAAGTTTGAATAAAATTATAGAGATAATCACAAACCGTGCCATTAGGAATCTTTTATTCTATACTTCCTTTAAGCTTGTCTAATTTAAAGCTGCCCTTTAGATTCACCTATTCTATAATAGTAACTATTTACTTGACATAATATTATTTCATTTGTGTAGGAAAGTAACTCTACTACCTAGGTGGAACTACTTCGCATGTCTTCACTTATGGTACATTAGGTAAAGGTTATGTGAAGTCATGTATTTCGTAGTCCTTCACTTAGGTAAGTAGAATACCATCAGTAAGTACATATCTCACGAAGCGACGCGCGCTTTACTTGTGTTTACCAAGTGTACAAACACAATGTGAATGTATGTGTAAGAGCAGGAGCTCTCGGTACCGTCCCGAGACACGGGAGAAGTCGGAAGTGTGTGTGTGTGTGTGTGTGTGTGTGTGTGTGTGTGTGTGTGTGTGTGTGTGTGTGTGTGTGTGTGTGTGTGTGTGTGTGTGTGTGAAGGTGTGCGCGTATGGGTGTTATGTGTTGACGCTACTCGTCTTCACGCACACATTCACGGCGTGTTTGTACATTTGGTTACCACAAGCAAATCGCGCGTCGCTTCGTGACATAAAATACTATAATATTTGAGACTCTGTACCAACTTATACTACATTTAAAACTTACATAATGAAAAATAAATGCGTATTGTGTTCGTAATTGGGTAATGTAAATCATACTTTAACAAATGTTTATTAACTTAAAAGGTAATGTTTGTGATGATACGTTCTATTTGCCTAATAATACCGTATATAATAATAAAGTATTAAAATTGATGTTATTAATGGAACTAGTATTACACTAGTGGCGTGATGTATGTTTAATATAATAAATAACGTGTCTAAGCTTTCATGCGAAGTGCTTTTTGAATCAGTTATTTTAACTATTCTATTCGATTAATTGAGATGTGTTAGTTTTATTTTACGAATCCTGTGTTCACTACCCAACTTTATAAATATTGTCCTCTAATATATTTTAATTATTTAGTTGCCGTAATATATTAAATTTATTTTTTTATTATTGTAAAACGTTTTGAGTAAATATCACTTTTGGTTATATTTTTATTTCTTAATTTCCATTACACCGAATAAAGCACAAGTCGAAACTGGCACTGTCCAGTCAGTAGGCAGCGTAAGTATTATATCTGAGGGTAGTGCACACATGGTTCATAGTTTTATTATTGAGACTCTCCTTCTAGTTTTCTGAGCACGATAATATTAAATTTTACTTACATCTCAAAATAGTTCATCAACATCTTGCAAATGATACAAAAGTAATCGCTCACTCTCCCACACTAAACAATATTCGTAATTCATAACTAATAAAAACAATCACGCAGCCGCACCAACAACAAACTCTTTCAAAACACGTTGCAAATACATTTTTGTAAAGCTCAAGTCTAATATAATTAAAATCACATCTCATTAAATATCTTTGGGTCCAACCAAATAAAATTATTCATTTATAGCGTACAAAAATACAAAAAATATACAAGAATGTGAAATATACGTAATTATAAGGGAAGTTGGGGAGCACACCATAAAGAGTTTAATCCACCGATTGGTCGATGGAACGCACAGACTAGACACATTGTAATCGAAGGGATATAGTACACACAGAGGTCCTTTGATATGGGCACGTCACACTCATCAGCTGCCTGGAAATAGTTCGTGATGTGAACGTTCCCTAGAAGTCCGTCAGCCTCTCCGAAGCGACGTTATTGTTACAGTAGCTGAGATTCATAGGTCACAGAAGATCTTGCACGTGAGATGTGTCGAGGTTGGTGATCAGAGATTTGAGGAAGGTCATTTCTTTGCGCGCGTTCTCGAGAATGACGCGCGGATCCTGTGACGTGCAGCGTAGGCAGTTCGGCGCGAATACCATCGCAAGGTTCGCAGAGTCCATTTTCGTTTGACTTACCACTTCCGGCGCGGTGAATTGTTGAAGGAAACTTATTAGATAGGTGAGTACCTGAAATTAATTAGACATTGTAAACATTGGTGTCTTTCATTATTCAATGAGTATTTGACAAAAGTTTGGCGTAGTTTTCAGACGACTGAACTTTTCTGACTTTTCTGTTTTCTGACTGACTGCTTATTTTTATTTGACATTGTATTTATGATTTGATGACATTGTATTTATTTTTATATTGTGATTTATATTTATCTCGTGTATCGTAACTTGTGATTGTAATATGGGAGAACCTGAAATAAATGGATTTTATTTTATTTATTTTATATATGCATTAAATTGACGCACCACATCGAACGCCCGTTTGTAATCACAAACCTTTCTAAATTTTCCAAAGATGTAAACAACAATGTACGTTCGAAATTTCGTTTCTTTTTTGTCGAATTTTAAATTCTGGGGTAATCGATGTTACAATTATAATTATATTATTTCCGCGCATAGAGTAGATTAAATGATTTGAATGTTGATAATTTCCGTTTGATTTTATTTTGAAAAATTTACTCTAGTAGTTGTATTATTTGATAGATCGCTTCGTATGTAAAAAACATTTTAGGAAAAGAAAATTGCAAAATTTCTACGCCGAAGGCTTCTTCTCCGCCCTTCTATTATATCCAATTTTTCCAGACACCAATATACTCATCCTTTATACACCTACGAATTTTTTTTTTCTGTGTTTTAAATACTCTTAATACATACTGTCTATAATTATTGTCACCTAGTTCAATGACAAAAATAAATTTCGACGAGACAAAACGGATGGCAGTCGTTTGACGTTTTGTATGAATTCAAAAATCATCCTCGATTTTTGCTATTATTGATGAATACACAGGGTGACAGGGGCAACAACAAGCAAACTGAAACCATGAATTCAACACATTATTCTAGACTCCTGGCGTAGTAAGTACAAGCCAGATACCAGAACAAACAAAAAAAACAGGTTTTATAAAAAAGTGCAATTCCTACGCGGTCAAAATGTATGGAACAGAACAGCATTTTCTTTAAATAGTTTATGTAAAATTCCAACGCATGAGTTCAATATTATCGCTTTTGGTTCCTGGGCACCACCTCTTGTATAGTTTGTTTATTTATTGGATTAATTGGAAAAGATCTAAAAATGTATGTTATAATTATAATATTGGTTACAATGCATCTAGAGACCATAATCAATATTTACCGATCACAGTAAAGGATTTTAAGAACAATCGGAAATAGCTTGTATCCTTATGGACCAAAGGCGGGTTATTAGACGTTCGACGGGCATCGACACCGTAGTCCCCGTAAATGGGCTCTATAGTAGCAGTACTGCCGTCAGGCTATTTTTACCCCTAAATAGCTGTTGCTTGCTTAAGAGTGCCAGATTTAGGCCCGCTTGCACCACAAATCGCTAAATACGTTTACCGCTAAAGTATTCAAAACATCGCTCTTTTTCTGTCAATCTTTTGAAGATGATAGACACACTTATGTTTTAAATGAAAGTGATTTGTGGTGCAAGCGGGCCTTAAGCTTGATACTGGGTCTTTTCGACCCTGTTTTAATGTGATGAATACTAACCAGTCTATTGATAGGCGGCAGTCGGTGCAAGGCTCTAGTACAGGCTGCGAAGTCAGTGCCGGCCGCGACACACGCCGCGTACAACGCGTCCGGGATCAGAGGCTCGTATAGCTCGCGGTACCAGAGCTTCAATAGGCTGGCTGGAGCGTGAGCATCTGAGGAAATAAGAATTACCAATTACAGGCACTTTTGAATTGTCAAGGGGTCGGTCAGTCAGAAAGATGAAGCTAGTTGCCCATTCCAAAGCGTAGTAGGTACCTATGGAGAAGAACGGGCAAGAAACTCCATGGACACTCTTTTAAATCAAAATATGGTTACAAATTATTGGTTACATCATTCATGTTGAAATTATGCATGTGAGAACGATGCAGAACGTTAAAAGCGTCCGTAATAAAGAGACGACAACAATTCCATTATTAAATTAAAATAAGCCGTGGCAGCCAAGAGATGACCAGTCCCCACTGACGGCGCCCGTTCACGAACATGACGTATGGATCAGCACCATTTAGCTCAACCACTTTGAAGGGAACTTAATGATCCAACACACACGCCACCACCAGCGAGACATTTGAGTGAGCATGACATACTCTCAGCCGCCAGGGCACATTCAAGTCAATGAAAGACAAACCTAGAAAATGGTAGCTTTATAGTAGGTACATAGTACTCACACATGTGCTATGCAATTATACAATACTACAAGATTGAATTTATACAATGTAAAGACAGTTTTTTACAATCTTCAGTATTTCCAAATGCTAATCAATTAGTTAATGCGCCCTTGTGGAGCAGGACCAGCGTTGAGCCAAGCATTTTTATCAGCGATGTAATCCCCCAACTTATAATATGCTTGACTGCATAGTGTGCGTTTTATACAGGATTTAAATTTCGTTTCATTCAATTGAAGTATATGGGGAGGTATTTTGTTGTAACATTTTAAACAGTACCCCATGAAAGAAGAGTCTACTTTAGCCAGCCTGAAACCTGGTTGAACTAATTGGACTATTAATATAAGATTACTGATAAATGCGTGCACTGACTGGACAGGTACACTCAATCTGTGTGGTTTTTCGACAAGACCATTTCAGACAAAAATCTACATGGACTTCACATGATCTGACCAAGATTATGTCTGGACTTTAAAAGAGACTGTGACCTCTGAGTTTGTTTCGACCTTTCTTCTCAGAGTAGTCAGATAGGAAACGCCGATCTCATCTAGTTTGAAATTATGATTGACGTGTAAAAGTGTTTTTACAAACCTACTTACAGAAATAAAATCTTTTATCATTAAGAAATATCGTAAATGGTTGAAAAAGACCCAATATTTTTTTATACATTAAAATTGTTTAAATTTGGAGTATGGTGATAATGTTTGCCGCACATTAGTGATAATACTTGAACCACGAAAACCGCCCTGATCGTAGCGACATAAATGTTATCGAGTTTAAATTTCGATTAATACCAATACGATTGTATTTTTTTTTTTTATTGTGGACTGCACTTCTTAAAAATATATTGTCTTAAAAATTAGGCTCAGATGTTAATCTGTTATTTCTTCACTCCAAGATCTTAATTAACACGATTATTAGGGATTGTAAAAGAAGAATATTTAGAAGACGAGGAACTTTCATGATTAGGAAAAGTTATACAAATTCATCTAAATTAATTTACTGATAAAAGGCTATCCAAATAATGAAACTCACCAGTCAAAGTAGATGCATCAGGCAGTTCCCAATTATCAATCTTCGCCTTCAGAGCATTAACTTCATCGACATCAGCAGACACACGGAAGATTCCTTCAGTCTCCCTTCCATTGAGGGCCAGCACTTGCTGCGACAACGCCACTTGTACCCACGGCAGCTGACGGTTCGGGAAGCGTTCCTTTTGCAACGTCATTACTTCCGATAGCGTGTTACCGAACATCGACTGACGGAATATTTGTATCTGGGAAAGAAAATGTTATGATTTATGTGTTTTGTGCGTGGTTTAATTATTTATTTGGGAGGTTTTAACCGAGATTGTTTTGTTTAGAAGGTTAGTTATGTTTTTGCACGTGGAAAGTGGAAACACATTGGCAAATGACCGTCCTGAACAGGAAATAAGACACATTTGACGTAACACCTTCTTGGATTTAAATTGACATTTTGTTCTACAAATAATTAAACCTAATCCTACACTTTTCTGTATTAAGTCTATTGATCGAATTTCTGTCACATCGTTCTTTAGTGTCGACAAAACACAGCCAGTGCCGAGTCACACTTATCCTGAATGAGCATTACCAAACTGTGCTATGGCAGTTTGGTAAGCAGCTGGTCACCCCGTGCCCCACAACACGATTGAATTGTTACGATTAGTGAGCCGTATTTTCACTGTTACTACATATTTACTAATACTAAATCCGACCACTTCTTAGTTTTTTCAGTAAAACGAGTTGTATTTGTGTAACTCACCCTAGCCTGATCGATATCATCAGTGGTAGGTTTCCTGGGCTGCCTTTTGCCTCCGAAACCGATCCTCTCTAGCCGCTTGCACGCCACGCCCGCGTAATGGGACACTTGCACGTGAATAGGCCACTTTCCCACCTGCAAATGAAATATTTGTTAGTTCATGAAAATTTTATCAATGGCCGGACATTGAGAGCCTATTTATTAGATAGTAATTTTATTGACAAAAAATGTCAGTAATATAAGAGCGTTTCTATAAAGAACCATACAACTTGTTGCAATCTGCATTCAAAATAAATAGCGACATTATGTCCAGCATGTTTTTTTTAATAACGCGTTATACTTAAACACAACAGTAGGAACTGAAGCGATTCGAAATCATCAACAAAAATATAGGGTAAATAATAGGTATAAATACCTTCAAAGCGCAAATAATTTACAACTAGTGTTTGGTTGGTATAAAACACTCAACTAAGGACTTCCCCATCTCATTTTCGCATTTTATTATAAGAAATGCCAAGTTTGTATGAGTAAGTTCCTCACCTCAGGAAAAGCATCAGCAAACGCGGGGTCTCTATGCCTATTCACATAGTTGGTGAGTGCCGGCTGGAACGCAGAAGATGGCGGCACGAATGCTAAGCAAACGGCTAATAACTCCCAGCCGCGGAGCAATGAATCGCGAAGTGGGTTCTCTGTCGTTTGTCTGCATAGCTGCACGTATAACTCGTCACGAAGTCTGGAAATATCAAAGAGTGATTGAACATTTTGATGAAAGTATCGACATCTGTGAGCGTGGTCGTGGTGGAAATTTGTCCGATATCATTTTACATTCATAATTGCCAAACCTTACTCTTTATAATACAATAAATATTTGAATAATTTTCATCTAAATCCTTTATTTTATTTTGTTTTAAAAAACAAAGTTCTTCTTGAAAAACCCATTACAACGCTATACGATTCTTTCGGCGCGGGGTCAAAATCGGAACAAACGCCGCCATCTTGTTTTGTCAATACAATTTCACAAATGTTCACCGACAACGCCCCCCTGTCAATGTCATTTAGGCGCCAAAAGATCCTTGTAGCACTCTTAGCAATGATAAATGATAAATGATAAATGATTTTATTTCTGTAAGTAGGTTTGTACAAACACTTTTACACGTCAATCATGTTTTTTAAACTAGATGAGGTCGGCGTTTCCTATCTGACTACTCTGAGAAGAAAGGCCGAAACAAACTCAGAGGTCACAGTCTCTTTTAAAGTCCAGACATAACCTTGGTCAGGTCATGCGAAGACCATGCAGATTGGTATCTGAAATGGTCTTTTGAGGAAAGAACCACACAGTTTGAGTGAACCTGTCCAGTCAGTGCACGCATTTGTCAGTAATCGTGCAGCTCTGTAATGATACTCACTTCTCATTAGCGAAGGTAGCATGCAGAATATCCTGCGCGACAGAGTTGAGCGTCATGCCAGGCCTTGCCTTGCGATCGCCCATGTATATCTGGACCAACCGGAACAGGTCTATAGCTGCCTTCTTATGCGCTTTGTCCCATTCTGCGCCCACCATTGGTGCACTGATTGATGATGATGTCCACGAGAGTAGGTCACGGACTGATGCCTGTAAGAAATTAAATAGTTTGGTTTATGGTGCATGTTATCTTGTTGGCTAAGGTTGGTATTAATGGACAATCGACACGAGCGTGAAATATATGGTGTCCTTAGCCTGGCAGTCTAAAAGAAAAGGGTAGTAAAAATCTATCTCAGAAAACAATTGGAGAAAAACATTTCTATACATTAAGATGGTCATCAATCATCCTATTATTAAACACCACACACATTTATTAGTCACTACAGTAACTGATATAAACAGATCAAAAAAAAAACCGAATTCTAGGGAATTTAAAACGGGTAAGATGGGACGACAATGGGATGGGTGACTGGTGGGTAAAAGAAAGAGGTTTTCTTTAAATACAATCTTTCGAAATCACTAGTTTAAAGAGTAGTTTTGATTCGGATCATAGGACCAAAATCAAAAATCGTCTATTAAAATTAGGATGACAATCAGCAGTTTTTTAAAGTCATAATTAAAGAAGACAGGCCGCAGAACGTCTACCCTTCAACAACCAATTACAAGTGAGTACGCACCTTTCTCCGGAAGATTCCCTTGTTAAAGTTAAGGTTGTCTTTGGCGAAGATCTCGATGTCCTGTTCGACGGGCGGGCGCGGCGCGTGCGCACGCACGGGGCTGTACAGCGCGCCCGCGCCCTCCGCCGCGCCGCCCGCCGCGCCGCCGCCCAGCGACGACGTCTGCGGGCCGCGAGCGTTGTACATACTCAACATACTCCAATTAACACTATTTAATGGTACCGGACTTTTAAAGGGTCAAAAATTATGTCCGAAAATTTGCATAAAAGTTAGCTGTAGTATTATGCCTAGCAGGCGTCGTATCATTTTCATATTGCAACTTTCGCAAGCGCAATGCGCGATTATTAAGCGAAATAGTGGTTCAAACTGAAAAACTGACTTTGAAAATTACTGCCTATTCTAGCCTGCAAGCCCAAAACATATACGTGACTAAATCATAGATTGATATCAAAGAGTACCAAAGCGACTTTCTCACATTATATCGATATACCTACATTGCCATAAGTCCGAAATCTTTAATGTACAAAAATAATCCCTCTTCGAAGTAAACGTAATTGGCAAATTAATATTGTATGTACTCACTCTATGAATCCCTGGTGAAGGCTGCCGATCTCGATCGAATCCGACAAACGTATTATAATACGACACTCCATGGTTCATATACTCCACATCAACGGGCCTATGCGCGTACGCATGCGGCAAATACACGCCGGAACCGTCGTCATCGTCCGGTGTCCGGGCACCGCCGTCCGACGACTCATTGTCCGGTTCGTGACCGGATAATGAACGTGATTCTGAACCGGAACGGGAATGAGATCTGGATGATCCTGACTCGCCGTCGGAGCCGGAACCGCCACCGTAGCGGGCGCGACCTGATGATAATGAACAGAAGTTATAGTTGAAAGGAACTGGAGAAAACTAGTATGAGACTGACACAGTTAGCATATAAAAGTTGACGTATATTTGGGCGGGCCGCACCACAACGCAAAAATCCTAAAACATCACTTTCGCAAATTTTGTATGAAATATCGCACACTACAAACGGGCCGCAACGCCATTTTTTGTATCCCGATGGCTTTTAGAAGGTAGATTGCTATCTTCTATGAAAAGACCCGTCAGGACTTGGTCCCTTTTCTTCCTGTGGATGGTCACGATGATCGCATGATTCTTGCGTCAAAGGATTTTTGTATTATGCCTTCACTCTTTTGCTTTCGACTATAAACATAAAGAAAGGTATGTTACTCACTGGACAACTTAGCCTGCTGTATAATATAGTCTTGCAGAGGCAACAAATGCTGCATGCCTCGTAAATCCCAGTTGCAGTACAGCGGTGAACTTCCACCTTCATCCTCTTCTTCTTCACCATCGATAGGACCATCGTCTATTTCGACGGGCCGCTTGTGTCCTGCAAATTTTAAAATTGACATCCGGATATGTGTAAATAAAAAAAGTCCTGTTTTTTTTTTTTTGTGTTTGTATTGTGTGCCTTAAACCGGTTCAAATAAATTTATTTCCTTTTTTCGTGTTCATTACAATGTTACTGAATTTGATTTTAGTAATTTTCGTTTAACTGAAAATTACATATTGAAAGAAATCAGAAACTGTTAACAGTGTCGGAGGATATAGCAGAATTAACGATTTTTCAGATTCTTTGTCGCGATTAAACGTCACGGCGACTACTTAGCATAAAGTTCTGAATGTTCCTGTGTGGAAATTATGCCTAATAAACTATGACAGACTGTCATACTTTCACCACCTTTGGCAAAAAGAAGAAAACATACACACATTTTGTGGTCAACGTTTTAGAAATTGTTAAGTTAGAGAGATTTTAAGGCATTGATACAGGCTGTTAAAAGATCCATCAACTAAGTAACATTGAGTAAAAATGATTGCTGGCAAACACCTTTTTTTTTTGGTGCGATCTTCGCTGTTAACAGCAGCTCGTAATGTAACGCACGCGAAACATTGTGCTTATGGGTGCATACAATGGTGTAAGCGTTGTGGGGGTATTTAAAGTTACGTTTATAAAATTTAAAACTTATTTTCATGAAAAAAAGTAATAAGAAGTTGGAACTTTGACCTTGAGCTAATGATCGCAGTGACAGTAAATACTCCCTGTAAACCTCCTTTCCTTTCCTTCATTTCCTTTTCTGTAAAAAGACGCTTAATGAAGCCAAGAGTCACTTATACAAGCGACTTTTGGCTTCATTAAGCGTCTTTTTACACCCTTTATATTAGCTTCATATAGTTTACTAAATAAAATGTATAACTTACGTCTAGATTTTGTACGATCTCTTGGTGCAGTTGACCTCTCTAATCTCTGGTTGTGTTTCTGTACATTTGGCTCCGTTAGAGGCGGCTCCACCAGGTTCACGCATTTTAACTTGTAGTTCACTGTACAACAAAAGTTTAGTCAATACTTCATTACCAAATTCTAGCACATACACATAAACACATAATCGCCTCTTGCCCATGGGGGTGGGCAGAAACTATAGAACACCACTTGCTACGATCCTTACATACTCCTCTAGCATACTTTCATACCTAAAATCCTGGTATCTGGTCTTAAGTTCCATAAGACCAAAATTCTAAGTTGGATGTTTATGCAGGTTTATGTTTGTAAACGTACCCACAGTAGATAAAAAATCGAAGAGTAGGACAAAACTATTTTTAAGAAAAAACCTTATTGGCAAGGAGCAAACACTATTTTGTTGTCAATGTTTCAGTGTGGAGATGCAGTTCAATCTCTCGACAGGACGAAAAGCACCCACCATTATTCGCTTAATGATGGTTTTAACACATCAAACATAAAATAGTAAGTAATAAATACACATTTATAATGTTAAAATGGTTTAATAATTTAAGCAATCAAAATGATAGACAAATGTCACACCGTCAGGCGTTGGTGGCCAGTATGTAAAAGTAAGTAAAAATATAACCGTCTTTGCTGTAGTGCAGTCAAGTAAAAATGAGTTAGCATTCTCAGCCTATAACGATCCCACTGCAGGGACCCAGGCCTCCTCTCTGTGTGAGGGAGGAAAAATTACTTACCAGCTGCAATATTGTCCTGTTCATTGGCTGAAGAAAGCCTCATAAAGTTATGGTGGGGTTCATGTGGCGGTGTCCTATGTTTGCTACTACCGGATGACACAGATGCCTTGCTTGAAGTATAGCGCTCAGGTTCCGCTTGTTGACGCCTGGAACAAAGTATTATTTTTACTTGTGACTGAGTATAATCCAATTAAAGTCCATACAATTGTATTCTATGAGATACATATTCTGAATTAAGTTATGAAGTTTACTTTGCGGAGTCCCAATTGGGCGCCAATTTCCTAATTGGCGCCCAATTGGGAATCCGCTTTAAAAAACGGAAAAGTTGTCGTTAAAAACGGTTCCCTATCCATTTGCATAAAATGTTAAGACCTAATATAACTTAGCATAATTTTGTTTGGCCTAATTATATTTTCGCATAGTATAATTACGCATAACAGCTTACGCACAATTTTTTTAAGCATAATTCTCTAACCATAATAATGATTAAGCATAATATTCTAAAGCATAAATTTATTAAGCATAACTTTTTTATGAACAATTTTGTGGGTTTTTTTTTTCGCTGTAGGAAGCATGTAGCAAGCAAGCATACAGCATGCAAGCAAACATACAGCATGCAAGCAAGCATGCAAGCAAGCATACAGCAAGCATACAGCAAACAAGCAAGCATGCAGCATGCAAGCAAGCATGCAGCATGCAGCAGGCAGGGTTTCTGTCACGGCTCCGGCGCTGCGGGCCTCCGGCGGCCCCACGCGTGCTAATCGTCACAGACGGCTTTCGCTCACCACCGCAGCCTCGCTCCTACGCGCCTACGCGATTTTAAATTACACTCTAGGGGTAGGACAAACAAGACTACGTGGAGTCGGTTTTGCAGCAATTCGGTTCTGTCACTAACTTTTGTTGCACAGCATATTAAATTTTTAACCAACAATATTATGCTAATAGTAATTAGGCCTACTAACGTTATGCGAATCAAATTTATGCCAAAACAAATTAGTCTTTAAGATGATTATGCCAACATAAAATGTATGCCTAAAAAAATTATGCCGAAGTATTATTATGCCAAAACAAATTGTGCCAAAATCGTTATGCCGAAGTATATTAGGACAAAGAACATTATGCGAAAAGAAGGGATCCCGTTAAAAACAATGTCTAACTTCCTAGTTAGACACTATTTTTAAAAACAGCTTTTTGTTCCAATTGACTGTCGATGCAGATGCGACTTGCAAGTTAACGAATGTACCGATTGTTCTTTATTATTTATTCTTGACTCACAAAAACACGGATTTACAGATTTACAGTGCTTAGAATCAAATAAACATAAACAATGCAAGTTTTTGAGTCCCATAGTGGGCGCCAATACTGTTTCACCGATTCGTCTTCTTTTCGAGTGGACGGTACTTTGATTTGAATTGTATTGTTTGAGGACAATAGGCGGCCACGTTGATTCACTGATGAAAGTCTGATAATCGTATCGACACTATTAATGACTCGCAATTCAAAAACCTAGCCACTTGTAAATGAAGCTACGATTATAAAGCTTACCTAGTAAAGTCCCGTGCTGGGTGCCAATTACCAGCAGCAGCATTATGACGTAGATCGAGGCTAGTCTGTCTGAATGGTTTGTCGACGCTGTACACGGCCTGCTTTTCCGGGTACCTTTCCAAGCGCTCCAGTTCTGCTAACCTGTCTTTATCTAAATGCCTGAAAATAATTAAAAAATCATTAATTACTTCTAATCTTATTATTTTATTATACCGCCTTATTTTAATGTTATTTATATGCACATACAAATAACAAAAACATAATACGGTGTAGTTTGAACACGCCCGTGCTCATAGCTGGAGTGTTGTCAAAGACAGTTGTTTTTTAAAGGTTTAAGGTGATCTAGTGTCTAGCTAACTCAAAACCGGTGTCTCGGAAGCTCACCTTGGTAGGAGATGCTGCCTTTACTAGTCAGTTCAGCCCAAGGTGTTTCAGCGCTGTTTTAGCCCAATACAGTGTGTGTTGTATACCAGGACTTGGAACCGGTACCAAAAGTACAGGTTCTGTATCGGTACTTAGCGGTTCTTGCCATTTCGGTACGTGGGTACCGGTTCTAGACGGGTACTGACACTCTAGCTAACAAGTACTGGTACTAAATTCAAGTACCCGGCGCGTACCACACATCTCATATTTGTACTAGGAACTCGTACGGTCGGCAACCTTGAAGTTATTTTTCTAATGCGTCTTTTGTACTTACTATAATAGAATGAGAAAACAGATGTTACCTGTTTTCTCACTCTATTTGTTTGGTACCGGTTTTAGTACCGGTACAGTACCGATACCGATTAGAAACGCCAATAGTACAGGTACTACGTCTGGTACCGATAGTAATAATACAGGTACTACCTCTGGTACCGGTATCACACCAAAGCAGATGATAACGGTTCAAACATACCGGTATTGCAAGCCCTGTGGTATACATAGTGTTCTAATACTTTACCCTATAATTGGTATGCATACCAGCACTTTTATTATATTAGTTTTTGATTTTTTCTTACTTACGAATAAATAAATAGATTAGAAGCTCACCTATCAGAGAATCGTTCCCTCGCATGCCTGGACAGCTGGTGCGGCCTCTCCAAGCTGTGCATGACGCGTGACGCGACGCCTGCCGCCGCATCCGTTGCTAAGGATATGGATGATACTAGCGACGGTCGAGCTGCTGTTGTCTGTTAAAATGTAGGGTTTATTAATTAATCGCTCCTCTCATATTTTCCATACTTCCACTTTAGGTTTAAGAGCCGCCAAGATATTTGTTTAAGAGGATTATTGAATAAGTAATCCCAAAGTGAGACTATGAGACAAAGATGTTTCGATTCAGTTTTCGTCTATTTTCAAGCTGGACTCTTGTTTTTTTTTATTTGTGTGAAGATTAACAGAAAACGCAGCCAAACCAAGTAATCTACAGATACGACTTAAGATTTATTTATTTATCCATCTTACGACTACCATTACAGGGTTTTCTTTTTACCTAATGAATAGTGTACTTATTTTACTGCTATCCTAACTTGTTATATCAGATAAGCTGATACTGTAAAATAACCTTTAGAAATTATATTTAAATATTTCCACACGACAAAAATAACGGGAATCATTTAGTACCTATAAATACATAAGCGACACTCCGAATAAAAATACAAGGTCATAACATTCAAGCTCAGTCTCTCACAGTGTCAATCTTAACTGTGTCAAATATTCAACGCGCCCAATCGTGTCAAGGCTACCCTGACAATAGACTGACCCTTTGCTAAATTGGGTCGTGGTCGTTAAGCTAATAAACGGTAACATTCAAATAGCTAGTAAAGTGAACTTTGACAAACAAGTCATTACACTCTTGGTCCTTTACTTCTTGCTTTCATTTATAAAGGCACGGATATTTATTTCCAAAAAGATTTTACAAGAACATCGTGTTGACATGGCCCCAAATTAGGCAACCCTGTATCTTGGGTGCCAGTTTAACATAGAAAAGATTAAAGACGACTTTTATATTGAAGCCTTCATTATAGCAGAAGTTTAAGCGAATCTGCTGTTAGCTGCTTATGACATCATATTAACCCCGAACTATAATAAAATGAATGAATGAATTAAGTGGGTCAGGGAATAGTCTGAGGCTAGATCTATAGAGTTCGATAGTAGTTTTTTCAATGATATCGACCCGAATTTTCTCGTGTCGTAAAGGCACAGTCTAAGAATAAATAGCTGAAGCTGTGGCAAAAATTATTAGCAGGTCAACTAAGCTAGACTTATATTTTAGGAGCTATTAATATACAGCTAGAAACAGTCGTTTTGCAAATCGACCCGAATTTACGTTTAAATTATCTAAAACAAGCCGTGCGCTTGACGGAAATTCCCATCGGCGAAAATGACGAACTTCCATACAAACTTTCACTTTTCCGTACGATTTTTCAAATATTTTCTTTCACACAAACCTAGTCCTAACAATTACTTATACAATAAAAAAAGAATTCACCAAATAGGACGAAGAAGCGCAAACAAGAAGAAGAAAAAGCGCGAAGTGATGCGCGGACAAACATTTTTAGTAATTGATTTTTATTTATATAGATAGATTACAACAAACCTGTAAGAATGGAGTAGGCTGTGGTTTTTGTAAGGGACTGCTCGGACTTTGAGGCGACACCGAGTCACAGGACGACCCTCCCGCAGATTGCTGTTTTAACTGAAAGCATTAGTATCAATCTAAACGACCTATACTACTGCTAATACTACCACAATCTTACCACCTACTTGCTACAGTGGCTCATCGATAAGCTCTTATTAATTATCTGTGAAATAGCAGTTTTTGGAAGCAATATTTTGTTTGGGGTGTCGTCTTTTGTTTTATCAAGCAACGCATCCACTCATTTCATGTATAAATTGGTTGGTCAATAATTTATTTAGATAACTTCATAGATTCGTCACTAATCACAAATAATTTTCATTTACATTACCATACAGTTTACATTGTTCTAAGTTATAAACAAGGGTGTGTGCAAGTGATTTAGTGTGAGTGGAGGTGTGTGTGTATGTGTGTGGGGGGGTGTGTGTGGGAGGGGTGGGGGGGGGGGGGGTTGTGTGGGGGTTGTGTGTGTGGGGGGGTGTATGTGCGTGTGGGGTGGGTGTGTGGGGTGTGTGTGGGATGTGTGTGGGGTGTGTGTGGGATGTGTGTGGGGTGTGTGTGTGGGGTGTGTGTGTATGTGTGTGTGTATCTCTCAAGCGATTATCACGTAAAGCAAGTGACAGTGAATAAAAATGAGATATTACCTTTCTCCTCGTCAAAGGGGTGCTCTCAACAGATTTGAAATACTTTTCGTGCATCGAATCATCAGACGCATCTTTCCTAGGTGATATGAAGCTGCCACTACGGTTTAAACCTGTAAGATTATTAATATAACATCAGGCGTGTATTCCCGGAAGAAATAAGCAGAGGTCTTTCGGACACCCACATTTCGCCAGTTATGTTTAAGTCCCATTAGGGGGCGAGTATATTGTCATTAGCTGAAATATCTTTCGAAAATCCAATAAAATCATAGCCAAAACGTCGGCAAGTTAACGAGACATAGCAAACGTAACTCTTAATTAGGTTTGCAAGTCTCATGTTCTTTTCTGTGACGTCATACTAATTCGAATCTAACAAATTATAGTTCACCACGCTTTCGGTATCAGTCTGTGAGACGGAAGACTTTTAACCGACTATAAAGAAAGGTTATGTTAGTAATGTTTACCTGTATGGGGAGACCATTTCTCAGTTTCGTGCGCTTGTGCCGCACTGCTTCGTTTTCTAAGTTGCGGAGTACATACAGGGGGATTACATACTACAGCAACAGCTGCACTAAGTTCCTGAAACAAAGAACATAATTTAAATTTACAAACACAATTATAATGAAATAAGACACTACATAAGTTTAAAACACAATTATTATTGCTTAGTTAAATCGTGATCTATTTTGGAAAACGGCTCAACATTTCCTATTGAGCTGTATTGCAAAATAGATCACATAGTAGCAAAAATGCCATAAAGTTTCTATACTAGAAATTCTCTATGCAACAATTATCTATGATTACCACAGTGGTTTGACTATGGTACCTGTTTCCTCCTCTGCTGAGCGCTACTGATGCTGCTATCTGAAGAGCGGCCTGAGTCTGTGTGTCGACATAACTGGGTGGACCCATCTTCGCTCAGTCTCCCGCGTCTGCTGTCACCGCTGTTCCTGTATTTGTCAATAGAATTTGTTATAGAACTCAATATCCCAGTGCGGTTGCTGTTTTAATGTCTGACTCATGAAAACCGTAGTCAATGTGCTGCCTAAATTGGTCATCAAATTTATAACAGTCACACAATAATAAAAAGCCTATTTAAAAAGCTTCCCGTGACACGAGTCTTTCTTTAAGAAACATCGCGCTAAATTGTGCGTCGTAGCCAGACATTGCGGTAATTCGTGCGACGTAGCGAGACTTCACAAGCCAGCGACAACAAAAACGATGAAACAGGTCGAGAGACAAAATGTCTGGTAACTTCGAGTGATTCCGCGCGATGTGGTTGGAGTCACGAGTCGCCCGACATTTGTCACCTAGTAAATACGCGGCTCGAAGCAATAAAGGAACATAATGCTCGTGTTCCTTTATCAAAGAACAAAAACAAACAATAATTACATTCACATTCAATATGATAATGAGATTATCATCCTCAATTAACAACACACCTTTATCAGTACAAACAATGAAAGCATTCTTAAAACTTGTACAGACAACACAAGAGTTCAGGTTACAGGCAACAATAATCATCTTTCCACTACTCAGTTCTAAGATAACATCTCCCCTGTTATCCCCGAAGGGTTAGGCAGAGGTAAACAGTCACAAGAATAAATATGTATCAGTTGGTTAAATTCAAAACCGATTTTCTCCTTAATTTTTTAATGAAATTTTATGTAGTTACGAACATAGTATTTTCGAACCCATAGGTTTATGCAATATGTCGCATTTCAACGTTGCATTTGTTGTTTCACGAAAAAATCGCAATTGAAAGTTGCCAAATGTTGACATATTAGTGCTTGTGACTGTACCTGGAGTACACCCACATTTGGCCAGTACACAGTCATATAGGTACCTATTATCATACTCATTTTTATTGTGTGCATATTAACTTTTTAAACTTAGGAAAATACAAAGTCAAAAACTTAACTGCTCAGCACAACATTGATTTAACACTGTCAGTGCCCTGTAGAGGGCTCTCGGTTATCAGAAAAGTCGCATTTGGAATGCCGGGAGCCCTCATAGTGGCCACTAACAATATGTATGGAGTCATGTCATGTCATATAAGTTCTATCAAAACTGGATGGACTCTAATGAGCAGCCCATATGCTGATCTCTTTTGTAAACTGTACAATAACGAATGGCAACGCAGTGTGAATTGACACCTTACACATTTGACATGAATATTCACACATAATTGACAATACAATAGTGAAAATAGTTGATTGTTTTGTCACCTGTGATGGTAATGCGATCTCCTCGTTCGCACGGGACTCGTTTGCGTGAGAGTGACGGTTTTTGCGTTGCCTGGCGACAGTTTGCTAATGCTCGCGACCGTACTGTTGCCATTGCTGCTGATTGGATCCAGTATCGGTGGCACCTGGTGGTATAGGAAAATTGGTTTTAGAGTCATAAGACACATAGAGACATAAGAATCTCATTCTTATCGAAAATTATTCGAAATATTTAATTATAATTTACTAGATCCAAAAATAATTACTACGCGGAATGGTTTGTCATAATCTAATAGTATTGAAAATCTGTCTCCAGCTGAATTGACTCTACAAAAATTATTTCAGTATAATTAAGATAGATTAATAGATATACAGAAACCTCAATGTTGCAAACCCACAATCAGAATGGTGTAGTGATATATTAATATTATCTCCTTTATTTCATATATATATACATATAAATTATATTTTTAAATATTAGAATATAAAAAATATAAAAACATTTAAAAATATAAAAAATAGTGGCCCACCGGTATCGGGAACAGGGTCTGAATAAATATTAATATTATTGTTATACATTACAAGACAACACAATGTTATACTTCTCTCTGTGAGATATAGGTATACAGAACAATAAATAATAATGAACACACATTATAAATAACCTTATTTTAATGTCAATGACTGTCTCTTGCACAATAAATATAACATGACCATTGTTTTAACCACTACCTTCTAACTATATGTGTCAATACAGATAAAAGTTACTATACTTGCTCTAAAATCATAACAAACGCTTTATATTATAAACTGTGTAACAATTATCGTTTTAATGTCACCAACATTTCATACTGCTGCAGTTTCTCAACGAAATTAGCAAATATAATCAATTTTATCCCCAAATCTAGGCATAGGCAGCGGTCAAAATCTAATAAGTCCTATAATAAAATGCCTTAAAAGATAAAAAATAGCAACATGATTAAAAAACGTTAGTTTAACTTCTTGAAAAACATAATTATCATGTCAACTCCAAGTAACATAGAACCACTGCAAGCAGAAGAAGAAATAATAGGTCTTTACCTATGAAATTGCCGTTTTGTATGAAAAAATTTAAACGAATTTTTTTCATGAATTTTTTATTTGTATTAATCGAAGTAATCACCCATCCAATCAATGCATCTTTGCCATCGCAGTGGCAGTTTATTGATGCCCTTCTTAAAGAAATCAGCTGGACGGGAGGCAACAAATTCTTCAAAGGCATTTTGTACTGCCTCTCGGGTATTAAATTTTTTTCCCGCCAAGAAGTTATCCAAATTCTGGAAAAAGTAGTAGTCTGTAGGCGCAAGGTCTGGTGAGTAGGGCGGATGACGGAGAGCTTCCAACCCCAGTTCTTGCAACTTGGAGACCGTCTGCTGTGCAGTATGAGGTCGCGCGTTGTCGTGCAGGAGCAGCGGAGACGAGCGATTGACCAATGCTGGTTGGAGATGCGCCAGCTTCTCCATCATTGTGTTCAGTTCTTCACAGTACACATCTGCAGTAATGCTCACCCCGTTTGGTAAGAAGCTGTGATGAATCACACCGGCGCTAGACCACCAAACAGTGACCATCACTTTTCTAGGGGTAAGTTTTCGTTTAGGGCATTGTTTAGGTGCTGAACCAGGATCCAACCAACTTGCTGAGCGCTTACGGTTATCAAACAGAATCCATTTTTCATCGCAGGTAACAATGCGGTTCAAAATTCCTTCATTTGTGTGTCTGTTGAGCAGTGCAAGGCACGTCTCGACGCGTACTTCGCGCTGGCGATCATTGAGTTCGTGGGGCACCCATTTGTCAAGCTTTTTTACCTTGCCAATTTGACGCAAATGGACCAATATTGTTTTGACGCTAACGTCGAAAGCTGCTGCTAATTCAGCCGTAGATTGTGTATCATCAGCTTCCACAATCGCCTTTAATTCGTCATTGTCGACCAAAGTCTTCGGACGACCGCGAGGTTCATTTTTCAGGTCGAAATTTCCAGAACGGAAGCGAGCAAACCAATAACAGGTGGTGCGTTGGTTTGTAGAGTTAGCTCCGTAAACGTCGTTGATGTTGCGTGCCGCTTGTGCCGCGTTGCTGCCACGACGGTACTCATATTCCATAATTACTCGAATTTTTAACGTATCCATGATGACGAAAAAGATTGAAATGCGATGAAAATGTAACACTAATCAATAAAGAAATGACTACTTTTAGAAAAAAAAATCCATGTTTTTAAAATAAAATTAATTTGAAATTAGAATTCATAGCCAAACAAAAATTATTTTGATTTGAAATGGCCAGTACTGCAGAACGGCAATTTCATAGGTAAAGACCTAATATAACAAATGGAAAATCAATATTACAAACTTGTTCCCTACTTAAAATGGTTAAATAATAAACCCTACAGAATAACAGACAATAATAAAACCCAACAGTAAAGAATGCAATACAATAAAACACAATGTAACCTAGTTCTCTCAATCATAAAACTGGAATTCTTAAGCTAAGCTTTCCTAGTGTTGCTACGAGAGATAAAAATAGATTTGACCCCAATTCCAAGTTGGTTACTCCCACAAAAATCAATTAGGGTACCTCAATGTAGTTTGTTTTAATATCCTATGATTGAACATACTATGTGATAAAATACCATTATTGAGGTTAATGGCTTTTCAGTAGGTATACATTTCATGTTCAATAATTTTGAAAAAAGAACACTTTGTATAAAGATATCTTCAGAGGCAAATATAGGATAGCAGGAAGATAGTATGGAACATGATCATACAAACATGACATAAAGCATTACCCAATTTCCAGTAGCCACTAGATTGCAATGTGCATCTTTGATTAAGTATTATTGCTATTTAAATAACAAAAAACTCTTTTAAAATATGACTCACCTGAGGCGCAGGTTGATTAGTTTGTGTGGAAGTCTCCCTCCTTTTCTGTGGGTCTGTATTTTGTTTCAATGTTTGTAATTTAGCTAACGGTATGATGTCACAGTCAGTAGGCCTATGCCATACAGTTGTCTAAAAAATAAAGTTATCATGAGGTATTGTTCAATGACTATGTAATGATTTTTGTTTCTTATTATATCATAATAATTACCTGTGTGGAAGCATTGTAATAGTAAAACCTATGTGTGTTGATATCAAAAAGTTCCCACCATTGTGACGAGTCTGTGCGTTTGACTTTAACACCCTATAACAAAAGAAAACATTACATGAACCAGTATAGTTTAAAAAGTAGAAGGTTTTATGGCTTTTATTAAATTCATTTAGTAAAAATTTCATGTCTACCTTGTTCTGATCCAATTAACACAGGCTAAATTAAATTATTTTAGCAGTAGTTGATAAGCCTACACATATTCCAATTATGTTTGATATTGAGAAATAACTGAGCCATTAGCTAGTAAAATACATAGGATACTGTGTGTCAGAATGCAGTATTTATGCAGGTCAAAAAACTCTATCAATAACATTGAGAACACCAAAGTAATAAAACTACTAATGCCTTTAAAAAAGAAAAAACATGAAAGTGAGTCATAAATCTGGAATACCCATAATATTTGCTAGTTAAACTTGATTTGTAGCTATTATGTTGTCTTAGATAATGTTTGAACAGTGATAAAGCTATAATCATTTTAAACATTATTGTAACAGAACTAGGAAACCAAAAAAGCTAAACACTTGCTGGAAAATTGAAACCGGCGCTTATGTACGGAAGTGAATTAAATTTTGAACGACGTATACCTCAGGTGGATCCCAGACGCATTCACCAGTTGTTAGGTTAGCATACATATGCTCCTTTGTCTTCGGCTCGATAATCTCCACCCATTCCACCCTAGAATAAAACATCACCAACGACTCAACTTTACTACCACTATTCTACCACACACCAACAATTTTGACTACGAATTCAGGGCGTGACATTAGCGATTTCCGCGTACTTTATTGATTTTGCAACTTTCAACTACGGATATCGGAAGCAATTTGTCAACAATATAAGTAAAACTTAAATGTAACATATTACCTTTCCGACGACATTTTCACTAAATAACGATAACTTTTCTAAACTTCACTTACACATCCTAAACAAATTATTTGACCTAAAATACGGATGAGAATAATCGGAAACCATCCATGTTGAATGTTTACTTCATTGATGATGGGTGCGTTTGTGGTAGGGCCACAAACGTCAGTTTGCGTTATCTTCCGTGTAACGGAATCTTTAACAAATGTTTAAGAAAATATAAAAACGTAATTTATGAATAAATTGGGTCACTTAAATAGGTTATGAGAAATTGCAGGCTAAACTATATTTAATTTTAACAAAATACAATAGTCACACAATATACCTATAATGAAATGAATGAATGATAGAAACGAAATTACAGTTAGAATCAGACACAGACATATTTATTTGTCTGTGGAATAAGACTAGAGTGCGCGCAAAATAAGTCTGCGCTCGGTTGAAATCGGAAATAATAGTTTGCCATCTCGATGTTTATATTGGGTTCATAATAAATATAATGACTCATTATATTTATTATGAACATTATTATCTGTGTGCAAAAGTACTCTATGGGTCATTCTCTGTGGCTGTGGTCAGTGGCAGGCACAGAGTACTTTAGACTGTATGTGGCAGGGTAGAGGGTATATATGTTCTGTGGTCAGTGGTATTAGTAGCTCTATATCTGTCTATATCTGTCTTGTGGCTGTCTTGATAATCGGAAACATTGATCTCATTGATATTTTTTGTAACAGGATTTTGAGAATTTTCTAAAAGTAAAACTAGAAATTCCAGTAAGTAAAGGTATATTTAATCAGTATTAAATATATTTTACGATTTCAGTTTCCTATTAGTTTGTAACCAATGTTGCGGACTCTGACTATTAACCTTATAAAATGCCGGCGGCCTAATACTGCTGATTCATTTATTTGTAAACAGTGCAGAGGCACGTCGACTTCTGGTATTGAGTCTCTATCCACGCAGTCACCTAAAATAGTTAAGGGTCAGTAACTACATGAAAGTTAATGTGAATCATATCTATTTTTTTTTTTGTTTTTTGTATTTTCCCTGCAATTATCTTGCAACTGGCATTACTTTTTATTTTTAGCGATGGCTGAAGACAGATCCCACTTTCTGCTGCCTAACAACCAGAAATTTGTAGAACTAGACAGTTCTCAGGCATTCGCTAAACTAACGGACAAAGAAAAACTTTATGCACATTACTTAAGCCAGGTTAGTTTATGTTTTTCCTTATTTGATTTCTTAGCGGTTGGTTAGAACATTAATTGTTTCATTGTTTTTGTTAATAAACCATCATACAATATTTTAGCAAAAATATATAAAGTTTTAACTATTTTAAAGGAAAAGTCATCTTTTTACAAAAAATGTTTGCTTTACCTACATTTTTTTTTAAATATTATTCATAGTGATTTTTTAACCATATTCAAAAAGGAGGAGGTTTTGAATTCATGTTTTTATATTTATATATATTTTTCTCGAAATCTCTGGCAATTGTGATTGATTGATTTCTTTTTTTTTATAGATAGTGTTTGTCTCAGGGGTGGTCGCATATAAATTGTATTAACTTTGCTTTGGTAGTTTTTCAGTTAAAAAGTTAATATTTTTCATTTTTTTGTTGCGGTACCTACTGCATAAAAATTCGTATACCACTACTTGGTACGTAAATAACAGTGACAGGAAATTATTAAAACATCATCAATGTAAACTAAGTGGAAAAAATATGCATTATTTAGGATAACTCAAAAACTGCTGGTCAGATCTTGATCAAATTTATATGGGACCACATGGGAAGCACCAGCTTTCAAATAAATAATCATCAACATCGGTTCACCTAGAAAAAAGTTCTAGTGTAACATACATAAAAAATAATAAAAATACAGTTGAATTGAGGACCTCCTCCTTTTTTTGAAGCCGGTAAAAAAAATCGAATGTGTGCAAATGCCATAAATTTGTTATTTTTTACATAGTCTAAAAATAGCTGTATTTTTTATAACTGAGCTGATATAATGAATATCATTACCATGTTAAGTATCCAACTGTGTTTTTCAGGCAGCATGGAGCGGTGGACTCATAGTTCTAATGCAGACAAGTCCGGAGTCTCCAAAGATCTTTGCTATGCTGCACAGGATCTTTGCCATGGAATCCATGCAGTCTCTTAGAGACGCTGCCACTGAACAGGGTGTTAATAATGAAGACTTTCAGGTAAGAACTCCCTTACATTCTTCTTCTTTATTGTTTACTGCTTGTTCATTCTCCAAGGGAAGCAGTGTTACATTGTATATCATAAAACATAAATTCTACTCAATTATACATAAATTGGCCGATCGCGTTTTCTAGATTACTAATGTAAATTCTAATCCGAAGACTTCGTTATCAGAATTTTTTATATCTGCATTGAAATTTTTGTCTATCATCACTGTCACCTACTATTACTTTGCCTAATATTCTCAGTAACAAAATAGAACTGATAACTTCACCACATCCTATGAATAAAAAACACATTATCTATTTACTATTTTGCGGTCGGAAAACATCCTGTTATTATGACACTATTCTTTTGTGGTTTCCAGGCATTTTTGGTATACGCTGGAGGTATATTTGCTAACAGCGGCAACTACAAAGGCTTTGGCGATACAAAGTTCGTTCCGAATTTACCTAGGGATTCCTTCGAGCTTATTGTGAAAGGTTCCAAGGCTTTCGAAGATGACCCTGAACACATGATGAAGATTTGGCAACAAACAGAGAAGTTTATTTATAGCATTTCACCAAGGCTCACCCGTCTTGGTCTAGCTCCAGAGGTCAGTAATTAGTTCTCAGTTGCCACAAAATGTTTGTTTGTGTTGTTGTCTATTTTTCTGTGGGAATATATTATTTATTAAGTAACAATCAACAATTACTCAAACTTTCAACTTTGAATGCAAATATGATAAAGTTTAAGCAATCTCTGAAATCTCTCAATCATTACAATATAATGTAGCCAGTACATTCTTTCTAGGGTGTGACAACTTACTTCTCTAGTAATGTGACTGAAGAAGATTCAAACTTAGTGAATGATTGGATGAAAACCAAACTCCTGGAAGCATATATCTGTCGGACATTCAAAACTACCGCTGAGAATGGCTGTAAGTACAGAAGAACAAAAGAATTAATACTATTACAATTTTTATGTTCATTAGAAACCTAATCGGCTAAACCTGCCACTCACAATGCTTATCATAAATCTAGATGCTAATGGTAACTCTTAGTTCATAATTGGATTTTTATTGTAGTCATCAGATTTTGATTTTCCAGTACCTACTAGAAGCAACTAATTATAACATACAGTCTTCTTCTTTTCGAGTTGATGGCAAATGTATAAATATTTTTAATATTAGCCAATCGCTGCATCAGTGGCGTTTTGTAGGTCCTCAGAAATAATATACAGTATGCCGCATGTATATTAATTCCTGTGCACACAATAGGAACTCAAATTGCTTATTGAGTTACATCGCGTGTTTTTCCACAGTACCACTATTCACCATCCACTTGGCCAGCGTGGAACAGTCATCAAAGCCAGGCCTGACCATGGCGATGGAGAAGTACAAGGGGGCCTATTTCCAAGTCACCCGCGGAGACTACTCGCCACTCTTGAAGCGCGTCTGTGACAACCTGAAGATGGCCCGGGAGTACGCAGCCAACGACAACCAGAGGAATATGCTAGAACATTATGTGAACAGTTTCAAGGAAGGCAACCTTAATGAACATAAGGAGGGCAGCCGGTTCTGGATACAGGATAAAGGACCGATTATTGAAACGTAAGGCGTTTTTCGTTGTTTATGTTTGTTGCAAGTTCTTGTAAGATGTAGGTAATTTGTATGACCTCGAACCAATATCAATAAAGTGATGGTAAATCAAAATACTAAATTTAAAAAAATACAAAAGATTTACAGAAATCATCTCTTGTGATATTTCCCCTGCCTCCCCATAACTTCTTAACCAATAAAGCTAGACATAATTATGAAATTAATTAAATTTGCTGCTTTCCATCTTCTTTTATTTTTCGCCATTACACAGTGTACACTCTTTCCAAAGATCTTGAAAATCGTAATTTTCGTTATCATTATCGAAATTTTACACCTTCTCTTGTGATATTTCCCCTGCCTACCCATAACTTCTTAACTAATAAAGCTAGACATAATTATGAAATTAATCAAATTTGCTGCTTTCTATCTTTAATTTTTCGCCATTACACCGTGTAAGTACACTCTTTCCAAAGATCTTGAAAATCGCAATTTTCGTTATTTTTATCGAAATTTTACACCTTTTTGTACTTTAGTGTAACTAGTGTGCATCGCTGCCCAAGTCCTTGGAGAATAGCTGGCTTGACGATTGTTTTTATTTCGAGATCAAAATGTACCTGCCAATACTGTTAGGTACCGTATACAATACAGTACATCTTCTTAAGCTATCAACACGAAAACATTTCACATACAGCATTTCCGATCGTCCACAGATATCAAGGCTTCATCGAGACGTACCGTGACCCCAGCGGTCAGCGTGGGGAATTTGAGGGTTTCGTAGCCATGGTCAACAAAGAAATGTCAAAGAAATTCGGCGCCCTCGTCGATGGAGCCGAAAGGTTCATCAAGTACCTGCCCTGGGGCGAAGACCTGGAGAAGGACACCTTCCTAAGACCTGACTTCACCAGTTTGGATGTCATGACGTTCTCGGGAAGTGGCATCCCTGCTGGCATCAACATTCCTAATTGTATGTATAACGTATTTCATGGATTTAAGGGCCAGCGAAGATATGACGAAGCGAATGTCATTTTCTTTCATTTCATTATTATATTATATTTCGTTGTTTTAATTAATTTGACAATATTACTAAATTAAATTATGAAATATCGCTCTGTAGTACAATAAAATATTTGTTATGAATTGCAATAATTAATATTATAACACTGAATATATTTATTTTTAGGTGTAAAACAAGCATCCAAATGCTTTTTGTTGCTAACTTTGTCATCAATTCGTAATCGATTGATTGAAATTTATGATTATTTATTTATGCATTACTGTAGAAATTATTCCATATTGTGTCATTTACAATTTTAGTTTTTATTTATTTATCATCATTCTATTAATTTTGACATACCTCCCAAATAATGTATGTTTACCTCTCGCATGATCAATATTTTAGTTCGCATGCAACCATATTTGTACGCCTCTTGTCATTAAATAGCGACCTATGAACTTTAATTTAAGAACTGTATTCACTACCTAAGAGAGCAGTGGTGGCCCAGTGGTATCGACCTCGATTTACGAGTCGTAGGTCGTGGGTTCGAACCCAGGCAGGCGCTTTACTTTGTGTAAATAATTTCATCACCACTGCTCTCAAAACGGTGAAGGAAAAAATCGTAAGGAAACCAGCATGTCCTAGAACCAAAAATTCGAAGACATGTGACATCTACCAACCCGCACTGGGCCCACGTGGTAGATTACAGCCCATTCCCTCTCAAAGAGAGGAGGCCTGTGTCCCAGCAGTGGGAACATTATAGGCTAATTATGATTATGATTCACTACCTATGTTACAAAAAAAAAAAAAAATATTATGATTATGATCCTACCAGCAAAACTTTCACTATCAAATAGGGTGATAAATTATTGAAAAAAATCCTACCTTTCATAAAACCAAAAAGAGCTTTTACATAAAATCAATATAGAGCTAATGGTACCTTTGACCACTTTGCTCCGTCTCAATAATTGACCCTATACCTGGTGTATTTACTTAGTATCCTTTGTACTAGAAACAAAATTATTCATTATTGATGTTTTTTTTTTATTACAGATGATGAGATTCGGCAGAACTTCGGCTTCAAGAACGTGTCTCTGGGCAACGTGATCCCGGCTGCCTACAAGGAGGCTGTCATTCCATTCTTGTCGGATAGCGACAAGGAGCTTTTGGAGAAATACAGGGTTGCTTCTTTTGAAGTAAGCATTATTAATATTTTACATAGCCTTCCAAGAATCTTTTTTTGTTTTATTATATTATTCTCGGGTTAACTCCAATTTCGCGATTGTGCCAAACCAAACCATACTCCTTTTTTAGGCAAATACATTGTATATAATAAGTTTATGGCCTGTTCCACAATCACCTCACAAGTTTTGCTTAACTTATCTGGTAGATAGTACCTATCCAGATGCTATGGAAACAGATGCTCAACTATAGTTCCTCATGCACGACTTAAATCGGTCATGAATTTGATGCGATAAGCCGATAGGCTGCGGTGACCTAGCGCATACTATGATTTTATTTTTTGTGACACTATTTTAGAATTCCCCTGTAAAATATCACGGAAAATTGAATGCGCGCACTGCGCCGTGCGGGCTTTGAATTATCAGTATTATTTTGCGACGAAAAAAAAGAGGGTTTGTTTCTTCTCAACATGGATTTCGTACATATTGCTTGTCTTACCATTGCTTCTTCAGAAGAGGTGAAGAAAAAAAAATCATGAATATTGGATTCCTTCTGCCTCGCACAGCTGAAAGATATACCAACGCGCGCGCGCGGGGCGATGCTACTTCATATGCTACAACGGCTGAAATTTACTTTTGCGACAATAAAGGTTCGGCTTTGTAGAGCATCGTCTCTTTCACTCATGCTTGTCTGTCTCTTTCTTTGGGCCGTTTTGTGCCGACGAAATCTGATACTTTCCGAACGCATACAACCCAAATCTCTTCAAAGTGAGAGTGAACCGGCTTCTTCTGGGTAAGCTCACTCCATCGTCGACTTTGCCTCTGTCATCTCCGACCTAGACTAGAGTCAAGAGCAAACCCATTTCAAATTAAAAAAAAATAAACAGTCGTGCCAGCGACACTAAGAAGTCTTCTTAAGCCCAATGTTTCATATTAACTATATTTATGTTCCTAACAGGTACAAGTAGGCCTACACGAGTTGCTCGGCCACGGCAGCGGTAAACTGTTGCAGCAGAAATCTGATGGCACCTTCAACTTTAATAAGGACAAGGTCAAGAACCCACTTACTGGTAGGATTATTTATTTTTATATATATTATTGTAGGTATACCAGAAAATACAAAACATAAAAAAAAATTGAAAACACCAAATTTAAAAAATCCCCGACACAAAAAGAGCTGATGACCTTGAAACGGCTGAACCGATTTTGATAAAAACATATCTAAGAACCACCGTTAGAAAACCTGCTTTCAAATAAAAAAAACGCATCCAAATCTGTTCACCCGTTGAAGAGCTATGGTGCCACAGACAGACACAAACAGACATACACATAGTGGTCAAACTCATAACACCCCTCTTTTTGCGTTGGGGGTCAACAAAACATACAACGGGTGGCCTTATCGCGTTCTTTATTTTTATTCAGGATTGGGTCTTTATTTAGTCTATTATAAAAGCTATTCTGTTATCTATAATTTACCGACGGCTGTAAATATGTTGTCGAAGGTCAATAACTGAGTCTATTGATAATCAAAAGTACTACTACATTTCTAGCGGAGCGATTACAAAACATATCACCTTCCAACAAAAGATCTGCGCAACGCTTCGTCAAAGTCAAAGCATTTATTTCAATTTAACCATTTACAGGCATTTATGAATTGAAAAAGAGGTCAGTTAGTCGGAAAGTTGAAGCTAGTTGCCTGTTCCAATGCGTAGATTCGTATGAAAATGAACAGGCAAGCAACTCCACGGAAATTTACAAAAGTACGCATAGTCATTCACAAATACTCCTCACACGTATTTTGAATTAGCGTATTTGTCCATATGTGGACTATCCGGGGTTAGATAGGTTTTGTATTAGATAAAAAATGACTCTGATTTTCATTAACTAAGGACGTTTTTACTGTGATTTTCTCACACATGCGGGATTGCTGTGCGTGATATATTTTTCTTTAATGCTGGTTATTTAAATACTAAGAAACAACATAGAACCCAGGCGAGGGGCGGAGCTAACCGGCATTCGTGAGATACACATGATACTGGCTCCATTTACACGTTGCAAGTTTTTTGCCGCTGTCGAATAATAAAGTTGAATCAATAAAATAACTTGCAACATTCAACAGGCAATTAAATTGCACCGTGTGGTAAAATGGCAACATTACGCCCGCTGCAATATCACCACCTATGGAAGCATTTTCATAGAGTTACATAGAAACCAGTAGTGTGGCTGCGGGTATTGCGAATGGGCGGCTTTGCCGCTGCGGTTTGCGGTCTGCGGTCGCCTTCGGAATTGCACCTTTAACATAGCTATCTCTCTTGTACTAGGTAAAGAGATTGAGTCGTGGTACAAGCCGGGCGAGACGTACGACGGCACATTCACGACACTTGGCTCTGCGTTCGAAGAGTGCCGCGCTGAAGCTGTGGGGTTGTATCTCTCGTTGGTGCCCGAGATACTGAAGTGAGTATAGTATAACTATATCTATAGAGTTATCAGTTATGAAAAGTTCTCACCAAACGTGTAGACAGAACCTGATTGTGTGCATAAAGATGAAAATGTATGAAAAACTAACGTCAGCAACGGATTGACTTAAAAAAACCGACCTACTATTCGACTGCGGCTGTTCGACTCCCAGGTCGGGCGAAGTGTTATTGGGTTTTCCTATTAGCAATTCCAATTGCTCATTAACAGCCTGGAGGATTTGTTGCTATCAGCAATAGGCTCGCCCCCTCCCCCCCCCCCCCCTATTACATGGGATTTAAATATAACTGGATAAATGTAGGTGTACTATTATACGCTTCAGCGTTACCCTTCGAGATAAACAGACGTAACGTTATGTTATCTATGTTAAAATTGTTTCTTTACCGTTCAGAATCTTCGGGTACGAGGGTCAGCAAGCAGAGGACGTTACCTACGTGAACTGGCTGAGTTTGTTGTGGAACGGAGCCGCTAAGGCTACGGAGATGTACCAGCCCGCCACCAAGACGTGGCTGCAGGTACTGCATCTGTGAATGTATACTATCTTTAGAATAACGGTAGACAGAGAATAAGCAATAGACAAGTCACTAAATAATTATAATAATGAGACGTGCACCCTAATTGCATAACACTTTCAATCACAATCTGAATCATTTTGAAGGATATTGCTAATCCATTGCTTCATATGTTCGAAAAATTTGTCTGCTCAACAACGTAAATACCACAATGAATGTTGTTGAACTGTCAGAATGAAAGCCACTGCCACTGTTAGTGTGTTACGAAATTACCGCGCAGAAAACACTTAAAAGATGCAGTAGTAAGAGTAAATGCGAAAGTAATATAATTTCTCTACCTCTTTTGCTCACACAAACTTTTGGTCTGGCCCACGTTGTTAGCCAACAACTGAGGCCCAATACAACGGCTGTCACGGTACGATTTCTTTGGCAAGTATATCCCGAATGTATTAATAATACATACATACATAAAGTCACGCCTTCTTTCCATAGGGGTAGGCAGAAACTACAGAACGCCACCTGCCACGACCCTTACAAACATGAATTAGGTACAGTTCACGCAAAACTCTATCAGTATTATTACAAAACAAACTTTTTCTTTAGACATGGTTTAAGCCATCGAGCCTGTTTTTGAAATAAGAACCTAACAGAAATCGAAACACAGTTACTTTTACAAAACTGACAGCTTAGTCTTAGGTTGTCAATTTTGTATTAAGAACTTTACTTAAGTCAGTATAAAATTCGAAATACACAAACGGGCTCGACGGTTTCGGCTCGGGCTAAAGTTGGATCGTGTTTTGAAATAAGACGGCTTGAGCCCTCTGAACGTAGGCCCGAGAAAGAAACCGCGCATGGCACAGTTGAGAGTGACAAAGTTCCCTCGGTCACCTATATTTTGCATAGGTATTGCGCAGCCACTCGCGTGCAACTTCCGAGAACTAATAAAGTTTGCGCGAACTGAGTACTAGTTTAAAAGTGACTGTCACAGACTATCGCTATGTCATATATAAGGTATACGCTTAAAGCGGCATATACCATACTGAAAATAACTTACTTGCCAGCGACATCGCTGTACTATGCTTGCTATGTTCTGTAAAATAGCCAATAATAACGACAAAATCTGTTACTATTTTTCAACTGGTTCGGGGTGTGCTATTGGCATCAAGCGATACGTAAATGCATTGTCACCGCCGCGCCTTGGGTAGTTAGTAGACCTAGACAAAAACTTTTCTGATAGCGTTAACGCCAGACGCTAACGTCAAAATGTATGGCAATGACATTACCTGCGGAAAAGATACGTAATGTCACGTGGTAAGCAAATGTCAACTCCATACAATTAGATTTTTCCGTTGGCGTTAACGCTTACAGAAAAGGGATTTTGTCTAGGCCCCCAGTACCGCTATGTCACATTAAGGGCCCGTTGTTTGATACATAGTTAAAAATGACGATGATGATGTCAATTTAACAATTACTCACTTGACAATAGTCAATAGCTGTCAAAGTTTAACTACTCTGTCTGCGCATGGTTAACTTTTATAGCAAAATGTGTTTTTTTTTTTTTAACTGTAGTTAGCTTAACCATTTGTCAAACAACATACTTCTGTCATTTTTAACAAATTTTTATTTTAAATAACGCATTTTAACTGTTAGTATGTTTGGCTACTGATCAAACAACGGGCCCTAAGTGACGGACTAAGAGCCGGTTTCACCATACTGTGTTTATTCTAAATGTCCCGTTATGCCATTTGATGGATTGTCTCCTACGAAAACTTGTCCGTCAAAATGCTCAGCATGGCATTTAGTAACAGCAGAGTTTGGTGAAATTGGTGCTAAGTCACATTAGGTGACTCTTAAGTCTTCTCAACAAATAGTTCATAGTACGAGAAAAAAGATCTTCATATTATGATGGCAAATTCGATTAGCGTTTTTTTTTTTGTTAATTCAAAATTAACGTGAAATAAGTTGAGCTTCACGATTACTGACACGTGCACTGACTGGACTGGTACATTCAAATCTGTGTGGTTCTTTCCTCAAAAGAACATTACAGACACTAATCTGCACGGTCCTGATATGATCTGACCTAGATTATGTCTGGACTTTGTGACCTCAGAGTTTGTTTCGGTGTTTCTTCTCAGAGTAGTTAGTAGTAGTAGTCTAGTTTTAGAATATTATTATTTCTTTTGACTTGTAAAAATTGAATTTATCGAACTTTCAATACGAATATGGTATATATTGTAACTCGTGAGTAGTAAAAATGTTTATTTTATTTATAAAACGTTTATACCAGGCGCACGCCCGTGCTCGCTTCGTGCTGATGCGTCTATTGGAGCTAGAAGGCGAAGGAATGCTCACCATCACGGAGTCTGAACCTGGCAAGAACTTGTGCCTTACACTACAGCGGGAACATCTCGCCACTCGGGGGAAGAAGATCATTGGTACGTAGGAAAATGATGAAGAGAATCGATTGCATAGATATTCAGTTTAGGATGCGGTTCCTTCCGGCCCTGGTCCAGGCCATGGTACGGAGCGAGAGGGAATGGGAAGCCGTCACCACCTTCTGAGATGCAGTAATGTTCGCGCAGGAGGCGGAGCGCGTGAGGGAGAGGCAATCGTTGGGTCCTCACGCCCCTTGTCGCCGCAGGAGACACCCTGGGCATCGGGAGTCGATTGCCGACTCCCGGCCACCGTAGGCGTGGGTTTGCGGACGGCGAGCAATGGGCAGCTCGCCGTCCGGTAAGGACCAGGCCCGGGTCGACGGCGCGTCGTGTTCCACGCGCGCCTCAAAGAGATGTCAGCAAAATTGACGGGGTCCGATAGGGCCGATGCCTACCGTGGTCGCGGATTGTTTGAAAGAGTTACCGTGGCCCTGGCGCACAGGCAACTGAAGAAACACGGGTGGGTTTTAGTCAGTAAGAGTCTGACACGACCTCCCGCTCCGCCCAGAGCGGGAGAGGTCATTTGATGATTTCCCACTGCAAAAAAAAAGGATGCGGTTCGTACTGTCATATTTTCATATGGGCCCATTCATCCTGGGTGTTATTTTCTTACAATCTGCGTGCGTTACATGGCGCGCTGCCGTAAACAGCGATTCTTCACACCAAACATGAAAGTCGTTTCAAAGTAATAATGTTTGCTCAGTGTGACTTAGTTTGATGTATTATAGTATATGATGGGTCTTTTTACACCTTGTATATTATATCTCTCTTCCTCACAAAAACTAAAGTAGTAACGCATCAATTTCCAGGTGATTTCCTTGTAAAACTACAAACAATAAAGGCTACGGCTGACTTCGACGCTGGAGAGAAGCTGTTCGAGAAATACAGCCGGCTGGACGAGCCGTGGGGCCGTTGGCGCGAGATAGTGATGATTCACAAACAGCCGCGCAATATCTTTGTGCAGCCCAACACTTTCCTTATTAACAGCAACAAAGGTAAGTGCTGGTTATATTTTGTGGCTTAAGATAGTCAGTTCCACAGGAATATAGTTTCTTTCTGTCGTCAGACTCAGTTTGATAATACAATATCTATTGCGGAACCACTGTACTTTAACACCCGGCGCCTTTTTATAGTAGCATTTGTTTTTTGTTTTTGTAGAATATACCCCTTTTAGTATATTTTTGAAAACCCCAAAGTGAGCAAAACTATAGGTGCCGAGAAAATAATCGTCAGTTTCTTTCGGGATTGGTGGGATAGTGGGACTATACAGGGTGGGGAAAATCACGTGGCGGGTCTAAATTTGCTTCCAACCAATAATAATAAGGCGTAGTCGGGGCTCTTTCTTCTGCATGGTTTAAAAAAAAAATAACCACGAAGGGGATTGCGGGGTTTTTGTTCGCTTGCTTCGCTCGCTCACTAGACCCCGCCAACACCTTCGAACCTAACCTGTACGAGTCGGTGTGCCCCAAGTCCCGAACTCGCTTCGCTCGCTCTTGCATCCTAAAAGTTCTCCTAGTAACATTGCCGTTTTAGTAAGTGGAGATGTGTTATTATGTTGGTTTGGGGCGTACTTTATTATTTTAAATTTAATTAATTACCTATATTATTTGCTTCATAGTTGAGTTCTTTGCGTTAGCAGCTATTTAAAAATTAATTAAATTTAAAAACTTACAATATTTATACTAAAAACTATTAAAACTCGCTGTCACTGTCTGATTTTATAACGAAACAACGTAGGAGTGAAATTCGTACATTATCTGTGGTAAAATGTCAAATTTATTATGTAAATAAGTAGAATTTTCGGAATATAGGATTTCTTTTCTCAAAAACTAGGCGTTTGCGCAGTGTGAAATTTTGCGAAAGTGTTATACATAAAGACATGACATGTATACGCTATAAAATTGCGAACCTACGCACGCGCGGGTGTTAAAATACAGTGGAGCCTCCATTGCTTTAAATGTATGTTAAAACACGCCATAGAAGTGAAGCTTCTTAAAAATAATGAATAAGAGATGTAGTGTGAGAGACAGGGAGAGTTATATCTTTTTTCTCTCTCATGTAAGTTATTTCACTCTCAACTCTCATCTAATTTTATCGAATCGCCGAGGATGATTTCCACCAAACGGCTCGCATCGGATCGGATCGGAACGGATTTTGTGTAGTGTATACAGCTTTTAAAGTCTATAGGTATTACCAAGCCGCGCACAGCAGCTTGATCGCGGGCGTCTTCCGCGACGCGCGATCGTAGCCGAAAGTATGCTGCGACGCGCGATCGGCTCCGTTCGCCTGTCGTCGTATCCGATCGGATACTTCAGGCTGTCGTCGCGTGCGCTAAAAGCCGTGGCCGGGCGCCAACTTCACACCGTTTTTGTCATAAATCATCAATCCAAATTTTTCGTTTCCGCTTCTGTGTTTCATGATTATTTTCTTTTTGTAATGCAATAGCCAACAATACTACGTCAACTTCAACCATTTAAAAAAATTTGAACACGTCAACACGGTAGGAATGAAACTATTTGACTATGCCTCCCTAAGAGTATATATGTTCTTTGGACTAGGCGCAGAAACGGATACGTTCTCAAGTGACGATACGGAGCCGATCGTATGCGTAGACATCCTGCCAGACGCGATCGGGTGTCGCCGCATCCGTTCGTATCCTTTCCGATACGACGCGATGTGAGCCTTTTGGTGGAAATCATCCTTAAGAAGTTTCACTTCGAAAATCTGCATGACGGCAAAAATAACGCTATGAAAATAATGCCGTGTCCATAATTTTTTGCCGCGTACAATAGTTTCGCCGCGGTTGGCGAAACGTTTATTACGTAACGCACCCAAGTTTGAAATTAGCCTTTGGTATCCGGCTGTACCTAGTGAAACTTAAACAAAATCCTAAAATCCTTGTCATTTCAGGTGAAGAAATAGACCTCAAGCGCTACCCAGCGACGGCCGAGGGCATGATCAAATCGTGGGTGGAACGTTTCCCAAACACAGACATCGACGAGATTCTCGAAAACCTGGCAGATAAAGACAGCAAATACTTCCAAGACCTCCAATCACTCGCCGCATAAAAATGACAAACAATTACTACAGTTGTAGCATTTCACTAGCGCGTGTTATTCATAGCAGTTTAACCCTTATGTCAATGACTTAAAAGTCAAATAACGCGCGCTCGTGTTTTCCACCAACTATAGGTACTGTACCGACCTAATAATAATATACCCGTACTGGTACAAAATTTTAATATCAACTTAATATCATAAATTCATAACATATTACCAAATGTATACTGATTCTGAGTTTTATTTTTATTAATATACTCGTACTTAATATCATAATAAAATACCAAAATATGTATACTGAATTTGCGTTTTATTTATCAGCCGAATTTTAAGAACATGAAGCTTTTGATTTTTTTAACACTAAAACACTTCCAGCTAAAGGGGGAAGCGCCAGGGTAGCCCGCGAAATTCTTTCATATGTTTTTTTTTGCAATTTGAAGGTCGGTATTAGGTTTTATATTGATATAAATATGATTTGCGCCCGTAACTAGTATTTATTTATAGAATTATAATCATAAAAATTGTTAATACATCTCTCAAGTCTATATTACCCTATTGAATGACAATTTCATGAAATCATGACATTTGAGGCCAATTCTAACTTAAGGAGTAGTATTGATGATTCTAAGGTGCAGCGCAGACGGCACACTTCTTGTGCGATCTAGTCTGCGGCGCACAAAGTCTGCATGGCGCGCAAAATGTCGGTCGCGGATTTTTCACAGACTCAACGCACACGACGCACATCTTCGATCATTCTGTCGGCAGAGCTGTAGGGACGTAGACGCTATGGAAATCGTGCGCGAGATCGCGAAGTATTATTTTGTACATGAAGTACAGAAAAAGAAGAATAGAGAATTTTTGGTACATCCTATACATGTCCAAACAGGAGCGGAATAAACATTTATTTATTTATTAAAACTTTATGCACAAGTAAAAAAGAAAAAAAATACTGTACAAAGGCGGACTTAATGCCTGAGGCATTTTCTACCAGTCAACCTTAGGGTGATGCAGAGACAAAACATGGCAGGTGCAACATAAGGGATAGATAACTTGAAAAATAATAAATACTAATACATAGATACATACATACATACATATAATGGTAGGGGAGCCCAAGAGGGCATTTCGGGATTTACTAAAGCGCGGCAGATTAATATACAGGCGGATACCTTGTACCCGGTTAAGTACCTCCACAAAACATGAGGCCCATGTATAAGGCCGCCCGTGAAGAATACAGGATCAGATTAGTAGAAAAAAATTGACCATCAGAAATTCTCGAGCGCGTCAGATTAAGGTAGGGTGAGTTAATTACATCCTAAAAAGTGTATATTCCACTAATCTGACAATTTGAGAGTGACGTAAAGAAAGGGGAGGGCAACAAAGTTGTAAAAAAAAAACGTCATCTCGACATTCTCGAGCGTAGCTAAATTTTTTTTTATTTTGAAAGAAATAATTCAAGAATGGGATCCCTTCTTTTCGCATAATGTTCTTTGTCCTAATATACTTCGGCATAACGATTTTGGCACAATTTGTTTTGGCATAATATTACTTCGGCATAATTTTTTTAAGCATACATTTTATGTTGGCATAATCATCTTAAAGACTAATTTGTTTTGGCATAAATTTGATTCGCATAACGTTAGTAGGCCTAATGACTATTAGCATAATATTGTTGGTTAAAAAGTTAATATGCTGTGCAACAAAAGTTAGTGACAGAACCGAATTGCTGCAAAACCGACTCCACGTAGTCTTGTTTGTCCTACCCCTAGAGTGTAATTTAAAATCGCGTAGGCGCGTAGGGGCGAGGCGGCCCGCGGGCTGAGGAGCAGGCGGCTGCGAGCGAGCCGCCGCGGCTGAGGCTGGCCGGCGAAGCCGGCCAATAAGCCGAAGCTGCGGTGGTGAGCGAAAGCCGTCTGCGACGATTAGCACGAGTGGGGCCGCCGGAGGCCCGCACCGCCGGAGCCGTGACAGAAACCCTGCCTGCTGCATGCTGCATGCTTGCTTGCATGCTGCATGCTTGCTTGTTTGCTGCATGCTTGCTTGCATGCTTGCTTGCTTGCTTGCTTGCATGCTGTATGCTTGCTTGCATGCTGTATGCTTGCTGGCTTCATGCTTCCTACAGCGAAAAAAAAAACCCACAAAATTGTTCATAAAAAAGTTATGCTTTAGAACTTTATGCTTAATAAATTTATGCTTTAGAATATTATGCTTAATCATTATTATGGTTAGAGAAATTATGCTTAAAAAAATTATGCGTAAGCTGTTATGCGTAATTATATTATGCGAAAATATAATTATGCCAAACAAAATTATGCTAAGTTATATTAGGTCTTAAGATTTTATGCAAATGGATAGGGAACCTTCAAGAATAATGAAAAATATATAATCTGACGATTTCCGCAAGCCGAAATAACAAAAATTCGTCGATAAAGTTAAATGCGGGCAGCGGCGTGATGGCTACATTTCCTTCTCCGCGTTTCTATTCCTCTCTATCTATTACTCTCTCACTCCGTCCCCACTCTGGTTTCTGCTGCCATGACGCCATCACAGCTGATCATAAAGACTCGTTCGTGGCATACTGTTTACAACGTGTTTCCAACGTTTTGGCTTTTTTTGCTATTTTAATATTATTTGTGTGAATTAAAGTTTATAAATATTAAGGTCATAGGAAGCTTCCCTGACTACCCCCGCGATGTTGTCACTATGTCTGTATGTATGTGTGTGTGTGTGTGTGTGTGTGTGTGTCTGTGTGACTATGTGATTCGCTTGTAACTTTTGAACGACTAAACCGATCGGAATCTACTAAACGGCGTTCTAAAGATTTCCCTCAAAATTAGATTTCCTGTGAATTTGAACCGATTCGGGCCGATAGATTTTGAGAAATTTTGAAAAATGTCAAAAAAAACTAAGTTTTTTTTTAAAGTGGTTTTTTTGGAATAACTTTTAAACGGCTTTATCGATCAACTTCAAAAACTAATCCGCCTTTGAGCTTGAAAAACCACGTCGATCGCCACCAAGCTGGTCAAAATCGGTTGATTCGTTCGAGAGATATCGTGAACGAAAGAAACCCGAAAAAGTGTTTTTTCGGGATTACTCCGAAATGTTTGGTTCGATCAATTAAAATTGCAAAATGACTTATGAGGATGATAAAACTGCGTCGAATGCCGCCAACCGCGTGAAAATTGCTTGATCCATTCAAAAGTTATTGCGGTTTGAAAATTCCAAAATAGTGTTCTATGAAACTTCTATCAGACTTTCGAGCTGGGAGAGCTCAAATGCATAGAAATATTATTTCTTTGAACTCAGCGAGCTCAAAATATCACATAAATTATATTTTGAGCTCAAAAATGTCATAAGTACAATTTTAAGCGCCCAGGAATGGAATTAGCGGGAAGTTGCAGAGATGGCCTTTAAGGTGAACCGTTTTTCTAATTTTTTTTTGTCAGATCAGGCGAATCTCTCTAGATAATCGTCAGATTATGAGACAGTACGTTTAGAACATAAAGATGAACCATATATATCTTAATCTGACGCGCTTGAGTATTTCAAAATGGCGAATTTTTTTTTGCAGATTATGAAAATGGCCGCGAGTTTGCGTCCCATCGAAATCGTCAGATTAGTGAATGAGAGCTTTTTTTTGGTGCACTTAACACTCCCTTAGAAAATCTGACGCGCTCGACAAAATTTTTTTTTTTTCATTTTCAACCCTTACATACAACCACCCGCATCATGCAAACGATCAGATTAACATACGTACATTATTAAAAATACGTAGGGCATTGATGCTATCAATATCTGACGCGCTCGAGGATGTCCATGCAGCAGTTTTTTTTTACATATTTAAAAATCTATAGCCGCTTCCCCCACCGATGTAAAGGTATATATCATATAACATTTTTTCTTCTTATCATCTAAGCTTTGCAACCCAATAGGTCTCTACGACGCTCGAGTAAATCCCCATTTAGCATCGTGGGCTCCCCTACATAAAGAAAATAAACATTACAGCACACTTCTTCCCACATTTTTCTTTTTAAATGTCTATCATGATATTCTGCCTTAGAAGTATCATAAATTGCTGGTCTGTTTTGTATTTCTTTAATTAACATCGTTACATCGACCTCTGGCGCCATGATAATAGATCACGTGCGTTACGTCCACCCCTAGCAAATGCAGATTGGCGACTAAAGTGTGCGCCGTCTGCGTTAGCGCGCGTTGAAGCAAACGTTCAATATTTTTCACACACTTTGTGCCGACCGGCGCGGCGCGGCGCGGTGCGGTCTGTCCGAATTACACGGATTTTTTGTGCGCGTCGTGTGTGTTACTGCCACAGACAACTTAGCCCCGTAGACACCGCATAGGAGGGCAACCGCGCTCACCAAGCATTAGCACTACGGCCTCATATGTGATGGCCACGCCCCCAACTCGTCTAGAAAGCGCCAGTCAGTCCGTTACTGAATGTTGACGTGTTTTAGTTATTGTTCTGAGGTTTTAAAAATCGAAAAGAATATTCAAAATGCCGTATTGTGCAGTGAAATGGTGCGGAAAATGTAGCAGAACTTCGAGTTTACACAAAGACGGCATTACATTTCACCGGTAAGTTATTTAAAAGCATAAAATAATTACCAAATTTAATTTAACGACATTATTTGAATACGAAACAAATGCAAAGGTGCAGTAGCGCTCGTTGATGTCTTTTGAAAAATCTCTTTCTTTCACGTTATAATTTATATATGACTATCTCGCTCTATCATCGGTAACAGTTTACTAGTGATGATGAATCGATAACAAATCTACAAATAAAATATCGATATGTTACCACTTACCACAAACATAAAATAAATAAATAATCATTATTTTATTTTAAAGGTTTCCAAAATGCCTAGAATTAAAGAAAATTTGGATAAGCGCTACAAAAAGAGGTGAAAACTGGTGTCCCACTACAAATAGTGTTATATGTTCCCGTCATTTTACTACGGATTGCTTTCAACTCAAAAAGAAACGACGAATTTTATTTATTACTGCTGTACCAACGCTTATGTTACCAACTTTGGTGGGTCACTTTTCAAAATTAACAGATACTATCGACTTAAGTTTCCTAATTCCCGAAATATTTTGGCACTAATTAATACACTCAGTGCATTGAATTTGGCCCAAACGTAGCACGTGCTTCTCCAAAACTATTTTCTGCTTGATGCAAAAAATATTTCCTGAATTAAGTGTACCTAGATATAAGTACTAGGTATAACGAATTATTATACGTATTATCTAGATTATTTTCGTTTTTTGTTGAATGTAATGTTTTAAAATTTTACAGGGTCCTTCACAAAGGTTACCTAGTTCAAGTGATCATATAAATGCTTCTACTGCAACAAAACCAGCAATGATTTCACAACTGACAGCTACTGAATTATTAGAAAACCCAATGAAAACGTTAAGCCCTGCTTTAGCATATACATACACGGTACCTAAGTTATTAGACTTACACCGTCTTTTGATTTATTTTATAAATATAACAGAAAAGATACATTTTTGGTGTTTTTACAGTATTCTACTCGAGAAGATCTAGCAGTGCCAATGACGTCTGCGATACAAGTATCTACTGATCATACAGCTGTACTATATACGAGTACCCAACCGGTTACAGTCATCGATTTCGTAAAGCCATCTTCTACTTTTAGCACTCCGCGAAAAAAGCGACTTCGTCGGTCAATTATTGATCTTTCCCTAAAACTTAAGAAGAAAAATTTAACGATAAAACGCTTGCGAGATTCAAACCGGGTATTAAAAAGAAAAGTTAATTCATTGAAATTGCTTTTAGAAGAACTGGAGAAAAAAAAAATTATTACCCAAGAAAACGCTTCTATTTTGAATTATATTGGTGTGAAAAGCCAGGAAATTGTCAAACGTCAAGTTATAAACGCTAAATCAGGCAAAATTTGTCGCACTAAATATTCTCCGGAATTAAGAACGTTTGCTCTTACATTGAACTTTTACTCGACTAAAGCTTATCAATTCGTCAGAAAAACGTTTAATACCTGCTTACCGTCTTTAAAAACTTTATCGAAATGGTATAAAACTATCAATGGGCGGCCGGGATTTACCAAAGAATCATTTGAGGCAATAAAAATGAAATCAGAATATTCAAAAATAAAATTTCACGGCGCTCTAATATTCGACGAAATGAAAATTAAAAATAAGGTTGAATATGTTCCTAGCACTCAGAGAACGCATGGATATGTTGACTTTGGGGGTGGTTTAGAAACTGATTGTAATGACGAATGTACAGAAGCATTAGTATTCCTGGTTGTTCCGTTTAATGCCATGTTTAAGGTGCCTATAGGTTTCTTTTTAGTAAATAAAGTAACGGCAGATCAGAAAGCAGCTTTGGTCTCTCAGGCTATCCAGATGTGCAAAGAGGTAAATTTCATAATAAACGCTGTCACTTTTGATGGGTGTCCAGCCAATATTGCCATGGCAAAAAAACTCGGTTGCAACTTAGATCCGGGCAACCTAAAAACTACTTTTATAATAGATAATTTAGAAATAGCAATTTTTTTAGATCCTGTTCATATGATGAAACTATTACGAAATAGTTTCGAGTTTTATAAAGAATTTATTGACAGTCATGATAATATCATAAAATGGTCATACATTCAAAAGTTACACGAACTACAAGAAAAAGAAAAATTCCATATGGCTAATAAGCTTCGAGGCGAGCATCTGAATTTTAAAAATAACATAATGAAAGTAAAACTAGCCACGCAACTCTTTAGTCGAAGCGTAGCAACTTCTTTGTTGTTCTGCAGTTCGGAACTTCAGATCCAAAGTTTTAAGGATGCTTCACCTACTGCTAATATGTTAATGTTAATTAATGATCTCTTTGACATTCTGGACTCCAAAACCCACGGTTATGGTCTTAAACGGGCTATGAACAATAAGAACTATCCAACTATTTGTAAAAAAATGGATGAAGCCAAAAAAATCCTTTTGTCGCTAAAGGTGCATATTTTATCAAAAAACGGGGAAAAAACTGTTAAGTTAATTGAGTCTCCCCGATTCACAGGTTTTCTGGGGCTATGTGTATGCATAGAAAGTGTCAAATATCTTTTTAATACGTTGATTGCAAACGAATCTTGTGCAATAAATTACCTGCCCCTTCACAAAATTAGCCAAGACCATATAGAATTATTATTTTGCAATATCAGATCCAGCGGAGGCGCAAATGACAACCCTACACCACGACAGTTTGAAACTATCTATAAGAAAATTCTAATTCACACCGAACTTAATCAATCTGGAACAGGCAACTGCGTGCCATTGGAACACATTTCAATATTAAATTGTTCATCTGCTATTCAGAGAATAAATATAACCACCGAAAGAGCTGACAAATCCGATGTAGAATTCGAAACCGACGATAACGACTTTATACAGGCATTACAACACATAACTTTATCACTTTTTGCAGAAAATATTGTAGAATATATTGCTGGATTTGTTGTTCACTCTTTAATAAAGAGAATCCAATGTAATAAATGTGTACAAGCATTAATTTCATTGAAAGAAAAAAGGAATTCTCTTATATACACACGGGATAAAGGTGGACTACTGTATCCTTCTGATATGGTAAGTACTATTTGTCGTCGGTGTGAGGTTGTGATTCGCAGCAATGACAACTATAAACTAATAAAACCTGAGCGCCGTGCAATGTACTTTGTAACAAAAACATTGCATACCTTTGCGAATGAAAAGTTATTTCCTGATATATGGCGACACCAATTTGATTACGAAAACACTAATCATCTTATAGATTTAGCTAAAAGTGTGATGGAAAAGTATATTAACACACGACTGGCGTATCTTACAAGAAAATCAAACCCTAATGATACTGTACGACGTGTGTACACAAAACTAATACACTTTAAGAACCAATAGAAAAAAAATAAGAACAAATGTTACACTATCAATGTTGGGTTGCACATTCCTAGCATTCCTGCTGACCCCAGCTAAGCTAATTGCTTGTTTTTGTTTTACACTGACAGTTTTTTTATTTCTCATAATATTGTAATTATAGTATTTTTTGCAATAAACGCCACTCTTTTATTTAACTTAAACTCCTTAATGCACCGTACGACTCTTTCTAAACTTATCCCTTCTATTCTCTGTGCTGTAGTGTGAGATTAATATTTGATCGGTGTACCTTTTTCAATAGAAAAATAAATCTAAGTACTTACAAATGTTATCTTTTTTGCTTATCGATAAAAATATCGACTCTCATACCAACCCTAAGCCGTCCTATGAGTCATCAGACGTATGACATGTGACATTGAAATAGCCAATCACAGCTCTGTTTGCACCTCGGCCCCCCCTGACTTTTGGCGATAATATATTCGAACAAAATGTTCTTAATGAGGTGTCTACGGGGCTAAGTTGTCTGTGGTTACTGCATATAATTGCAAAGGTTCTATTTTCACAGACTAAAAAGTGCGTCACGGATAGTCTGTCGTCTGCGCTGCACCTAATGATTACAATAAATTCTGTAAAGCCATATTTGATACGGTCGCGATCATATTTTAATCAACATACAACCTGACACTGACCTGCAAATTGCAAAAAACGTAAGTAAATTATAATTTCTCGGGCTACCTTAGCGCATCCCTCTTAATATTCCTTTGCAAAAAGCCTTGTACATCTACCTGACCTGTGTCGTGCCTCCATCATACCTAGGTTAAGCCAGTATCCAATCAGCTGAAGGTAGGCCTGGATCTGAGATCAAAACCTATAACCGCGCAGCAAGTTTGAACTGTTCAGAGGCTTTGGTGAAGCGATGTAGACAACTTATTCGCTTTATTTAAATAGTTAATTTAATTCGTTTTTAAGTTTTGAATAACGCTCGAAGTGAAATGGCAACATCGCGCGCCACCACAGAACCATAGTCCATGCTTGCCTTGTACGCATGCGCGGGGCCGCCTTTTGAGTTCGCGCGCTCGCCGGCCGACGACGCTTGGGGTCGCTTCGGGCCGCCGGCGCCGCGTCTTTCGAATTTAGTATTAGTACCTTTGAAACACCATTCCGAGCGGGTGTGTATCGGATCGCTCAGGCGTTCCCGCCAAAATCGGTTTAGTCTATAGTCCAATGTTTAGTTTATAGTATAGTTACGCTAGTTTTTTATTGTGTTGTGTGAACTAGTATATGTGCGAGTTTTGTGGAACCTAATATACTGTATCTACCGGTAACTTTGTGTTGAAATCCCGCCGTATATCGAACAAGCGGGAACACACGGGAATAAGAGCTTATTTCCCCGATTACATTACTTACAATGTCACTCAGGCATCCTACATAAGCTCCCCTACCCCTACATAACGACCCCTCATGGGCGTTTCGAGACTCAGGGGGGCAGTAGAAGATCCAGAAAAAATTAGGGGGCGGATCTTACGACTATATAATATTACATTTTTAAATATAATCGTGACAATAGCCGTTTCAGATTCGCAATAGAAAATAAGTAAAAAAAAATCGGGGATTTAGAAAAAAAAAAGCAAAGGTGTTATGGTTTATTTATACCTTTCGCATACTCGAGAGTATTTAGTTCTGTAGCGATCTGATTACCTACATAACTTTTCCATCAACTGGGAGGACGATTTAAATAACAAAACACATTTTTAACTATATAATTTATTCACATTCAATACAAAACGTGTGTGATAGCAAATTTAATATCAATCGTAAGAATCACAGTTCCAATGTCACCGCGGTAACTATGACTAAAAGAGAAACATTAAAAATCACCACACACCAATAAATAATTTTCAATTCTAATAAAAAAATAATAAATAGATTCGAAATTACGAAGATGAACGGATTTGCGTAAAATTATTGCTTTTTAACAGTTAACACCACTGATATCTAACTAGCCGCGCCCTGACTTGTACAGCAAAAGAATAATGAGAAACGATTAGCGCTACAATCACGCGACGTCGTATACAATACTAGTTGAGTGGAACAAACAGCAGCAGCTTAATAATACATTTAACCGATAGAATCCCGGTGGCCCTCTGTAGGGCCGGTATGTCGTGGAACAAGACAGTTCGTCAGCCCAAAAAAAAAAAAAGGAGCCCATACAGTGAAATGCTCAAAAGACGATATTAGCCCTCATTTAGAAGCAATAATCATGATTATTTAACCGCACGACCGCGCGACCCTCTAGAGGGCCAGCGGGGCTTGACGGTATGGGCGACATACCGGCCCTACAGAGGGCCATCGGGATTCTATCGGTTAAAACTGAAAACACTATTGCTAAAATATACACGTTTTGTGTAAGTCTATAACAAGTCCGGTCTATAAATAGTTATCCCTAATGAAATCATCTAAGCACCATTCTATTCGATTACTGTTACGTCGTGACTTAGCATTCAATACTATAATGATTATGATAAATATTTAAACTTAAATTGACTTAGGGTCACATAAAAAAAATGTAAATTGATAGTAACTAAGAAAAATTATAGTTAATAATAATGTTGAGTAAAACGTATTTGTGCAAACACACTCTAAAATTTGTGTCATTTTATATATTTCAATAAAATGGACTATATCAAATCCAGTCACTTATGTTTTATAAAGGCACATAAGAATAAATTTACAATAAACACTTAACAAAAAGTCCACTCTTTGCAAAATATATTATTACACTTCAATAGTCAATCGTATATTTATTAACAGTAACAAAATCTGTTCAGCTTAAAAAGCTGTATCAAATGTGCGGTAGTTGGACACCGCGCTTTGGAGAAAGCCAACAAAGTTCATACACAACAATTCATAAATACTATAATTTTGTAATTTGATGAATCTGTGTGAAACTAGCTAAACCCTATTTATAATTAGTTTGATTTGATAATCCAAATGCCTAACATTCGGAAATGTTCAAGTAACATATAATTCTAATTTTTGCATGACTTTTAGGATACTTTGAATTCAGTGAGAGATTAATTTCAATAAGTATTACCTAAATTTGCCACTAAAGACAGTCTTCTGTCGGTGATGAGATTCTTTTAATTTACATGAAATCTAAAAACACGTGAGTATATGCTACGTTTGGCAAGAGTATCGATACAGCCTCGATTATATCAACACTAGTAAAAGACTATAATGACATTGTAAATAAGTTATAACAACAAAAACAATGAAAGCATCAAGTTCCGTCAGATACATCTACCCCTACAGTGTCCTCGCAATAAGTTCGCAAAGTTAATTGTCAAAAATGCTTATATAAATCACAAAATCAAGTTATATCCTGCACAATCAATAATTTCTGTCAGTCAACTTTCTCAGAGCATTCTGCACCGTCGCCTTCGCGGTCGCCTTTCGGTGAGATATTGGATCTGAAACATTACACTTACGTTATATGGCTGCTAAATTCACTTCTTCGACGTTTTTCTTCTTCTTGTATTGCTCTGTGATGTGTCAATTATGAAGTGCATTATTACATTTAAAATATTAATTCTACTGTCATATGATTTTGAACGTTACAATGATGTTGGTAGCTGCTGTGATTCTGTTTTCGAGTTCTCTACGAGCAATATCATTGTGGACTCAGTAAAAGTGAATATTAGATCTACTATCTACATTCGGAGGCATTCTAGTATTTTACATATTTATTTCACAAAACTTCTTCGTTTGCTTATGTATAGGATGTAAAACTTTTTAAAAGCATTAGTGCTATAAAATTTAATTCGGAAGCGTGAAGCGTGCACAGAATAAAATCGTATTATCTTTCACTTTGGGAAAGTTATTTTAAATTATTTACGTGACATGTAAGTACAAAAGTATACACACCTTGGCAGTGTTTCCTTCTCAGCATCGGGTTTCCTGGTCACGCTGATTGATATCTTTTTTCTTTGCCTTATTTTTTCCAATATGTTTTCTGGGCTCTTTTCTTTTTCGCTCTCTTTCAAAATAATCGCAGAGTTGCGAGTAGTTCTTTTTGGTCTATAAGTAGCATAGTTACCAGGAGAATACATTGATATAGTTCTGTTGTATTTGTGCGGATCTCTCAACGAATTGACAAGACTATTATCCTCAGTTCCATCGGAGCTGTCCAAAAGGGATTTAGTTCTGGAGTACCGGTTGGCACCGTACGAGGACGGTTGGTCGTAATCTAAATAACTTCTGCTCCCCGGATATTTTCTAAAGTCGTTGCGATCGAGAGATCTATAAGTATCAATTTTATCATTCAGTCCATAGTTTTCAAACCTTAAGTTACTCCTAGTGTTAACAGGCAGGTCGGTCAAAAGAGATCTATAGCGTTCCGTGGACGGCGACAAGTCAGACGAGACGGAGAGCCCTGGAGAGAGCGGAGACAAGTCGTAGGTGAGCGGCGATGTCGGCGACACGTCGTACTTAGTGTCGGTCGATTGAGAGTGTATTCTAGCGACCGGGTCGTACTCGGCCGCTCCAGGGCCCACTAAACTACTCTTTCGTCGTTGTTTCTTTTCGTTAAATCTTGAATAAAAGCTTTTCCTACGTATTCTATCGACAATGTCTTCTTTCTCTGGTGTGATGGAATCGTGACTTCGGAGGTGTACTGTGGTATTCTCTGAAGGAGATAGGGGGTTTCTATCGGAAAATTTATTATCAGCACTAATATCAGACTTCAACTCGGAGTTTGAAATAGTTGACCTACTTCTCGACCGACTGCGATTCTGTGCTTCAGTGTTATCAGTATGTGTACTACTGTCTACAAGCGCGGCATTCTTTTCTGGAATATCTTTCTTTTCAGTCTCACCGTCAACAGAGGAAATATTCATAATTTGAGGTTCTATCACAGGATTAGTAGGAACTATTTTCTTAACTCTTGGCAATCTAGAGAAATCTAATTTTAAACTGTTTCTAATGTTCTTTGATTCGTTTTCCTTTTTGGACACGGGCTGATCATCGTTATCTACGGACAATGTGGACACACTGTCACTAGATGTTCTCCCGTATTTATTTTTACGTCCAAGACCATTCAACAGTAGCGACGTTGGCCTGCGAGGTTTGTCTTTGTCAAGAATGTCTGCACTGGGTTCAGGATTAGTTTCAGTTTTACAATTACTGACATTAGGCTGCTCAGGACTTTCGCAGTGAGATTTTTCAACAATAGGTTTTGATTTTTCCTTGGGCTCGAATTTTTTAAAGAGTCCTAATACTTTTGAAACGGTGGTTTTGTTTTGAGGTGCTTGCTGAGTTTCCAGAGCGGCGACATCAGTCAGTGTGACAGCTCTTTTAATTAGATTTGATTCGGTTGTAGGCTCTACGTTGACGGGCACTGATTGCTCTCGTTGCAATCTGCTTAACTTAGAATTATCTTTTTTCGTCTCATTCCTTACACTATTTTCAGCCCCCTTTTCTGGGGAGCTAGATTTATTATTAGAAGCAAACTTTTCTAACTTATGACCTATCGATTGCAAAACAGATTTCTTTTTTGTGACTGTTGTTGATTTCGTACCATCCTCATCGGCAACCTTTTCCTTTACTTTCTTTGTTACTTTCTTCTTTTCAGTTGTTTTAGCATCACTAGTTTCTTGGTTGCTTCCTAAATCAGTCTTAGATTTCGACGAAACTTTTCTAATAATCTTTTTCTTTACTGTACCTTTCTTTTCTGTTTGATCAGTATCACCGGTTTTTGTGACCGTTTCGTCTTTCTTTGACGACTGATCCACAGTTGTGTTTTTAGTGTCTCCGTTGGATGTAACTTTCACAACGTCAACCGATGGTCCGCCATTTGGAACAGCCATACTGTTTTCTGTTTTAACTTCTGTTGTTTCAGACTTATCGTTGTCTCTGTTTTTGATTATACTATACTTTTTCAAAGACAAACTATTGTCACTAGATTTTATATCTGTTTCCGTTTTTGGATCGGTACTTTGTTCAAACTTTGAATGATTTTTTACCAAATCGGATTTTGTCACTACTTCTGGCTTTTTCTTAGGCAAGGTAATACTGAAACTTACTTCTACATCAGATTTAATTTCGGGATTGATTACATCATCTTTTGGTGAAGTATCTTTAGAATCTTCTATTTTACCGTTACGACTAATATAAACTTTTTCTGGAGATGGACTACTTGCAGGGTAGCTTTTCGGTCTAATTAATTTTGACTCCCTCGGCAAAGACCTCTCTTTATCATATTCTCTACTAAACGAACTTTCAGGCAGCACATTTTCACTGGGCTCATCTATAGAATCTAAAGTCTTTACAGGGTAGCTTTTGGGTCGGATCAATCTGGAATCTTTACTAGAGGAGTTTTCATCGATAATTGTTTTTTGTCTTGAGTTTTCCAAATTAATGTAACGTTTCGAGTTCGACGTCGATGCGGACGAATCCACCGCGGTTTCTTTGATGTTATCAAGGATCGGGAAAAACGGAGTGTTGGACCTACTGCGCTCCTTGCTTCCGACGAGCCCTATGGGCGAGAGACACTTCTTGGTAGCGGTAACGTCGTCCCTGAAAGCCGGCAGGGCATCGGCTATGGGACTCTTCGCGGCTGCCACCTCTTGCGATTTGTTTCTCTTTTCTCTGATCTCTCGCAAGATTTTCTGGGTTTCCAACTCTCTTTCTTTTCGTTGGCGCTCGTAAAGGTTCTCGTCCGGGGGAGAATCGAAAAAGTCTGAGCGCAGAAACCTTGAGACGCGGCGGCGCGGCTGGTCCCCGGCGGACGCGCGCGGCTGGTCCCCGCCTGGCGCGCGCGCCTCGCGCCGGCGCAGCGCCGCGCTGGCCGGCTCCGACGCGCTGCTGCCGCCGTCGGACCCGCACGTGTCGTCCAGCGACAGCGCCCTCTCCGGGGTCAAGTATTTACTGAGCAGGGGCCGGTCGCGCGGCCGCGTCGCGAGCGGCTCTCGGATGAGCGAATTAGGCGACGGACACTCCACGTCGACCGCGGCCAGCAGTGGCGTCTCCTCCCGTGAGCTGGACCGTCTTCGCGGCCGCGGCAGAGTTGAGTAATGAGGCGTCGACGCGTCTATTGGACTTTCTTCTTTTGTTTCTTTAGGGTTCTCAGGGGCGGCAGCGGGCGGGGCGAGCTCGTCGGAAGGTGGGGTGTGGTCGACGGGCGCAGCGGCCTCAGCGACAGCGCCGGGCGCGTCGGGCGTGCGCTCGTCGTGCTCGTGGTCGGCGGAGTGCGAGCGCGCGGGCGCGGGCGGGCGCTCGTGCGCGGCGTGCAGCGACAGCGTGCGGCGCAGCGAGCGCGCGGCGGCGGGCGGCAGGTGCGCCAACAGTTGGCGCTGCAGGCGGCGCGACAGCGCGGGCGTGAGGCCCGAGAGCGCGCGCATCTCGCGCTCCGAGAACTCGATCGAGCTCAAGTCCAAGTCCGACAGGTCTAGTCCGCTTTCGACGTTCGATTCAGAGTTTGGGGGCCCGGTACGGTGCTTACCGGTTTTCTTACTACTACCTGAAATTTAATCGAAAAACACACGTTTCGATCATGCAGAACGCTCGCTGTCATGGAGTATTTACAGTGTCGATATTGTAAATCTGTTTTGCGTCCGCTCGACGATCGAGAACGAAGGGGAGCTACAAGCGGACCCTCCTTGTTGGATAATTAGATAGAGAATCGAGTACAATAAGACTGAGGGGCTCTGTGTGCCCGCAGTAAATCCACGAATGATGCAAACATCGATGCGATCAGTTAAAAGTTAATACATATCTACAAATACTAAATACTGACTAGTCAAATTAGGTCAAACGTTAAGCTTTAAAGTATGCGAAAACAAATCACAAAAGAATGCATTAAAATGTTGCTTCTGTAGGGATAGTAATTTATCAAATGCGTACTAAATTATGGCTTCAGCGATATATTTCACATAGTAGAGGCATCTCTATCTGATAACAGCCGCGGCGCACGGTGCGGAACACAAAAACACATAAATGAAGAAATAAATATAGTTTAGTACCTATTCTTGTGTGGCGTTTGTGGCAGATTTGTGGTTGGCGCTGGTGCCGCTGTGAAGTGAAGATTTGGTCGGAGCATGCAGTGTAACGCGCAACCCAACTGCAACCACACCAACACAAGCTCACTACCGCTTCACTCGCGCGAGTCACCTGCTCCCCCCCCCCCCCCCCCCCCGCCGCGAGCGCTCGCTAGTCTGGCTGCAGTTGTCGCAGCCCCGCGGTAGCGTATGAACTCGTGACATGATCTCTATACTGACATACGTGACGCCCAACATCGAGTGCTACCACATCCACTATCTACACATGTATGCCATGATCACTTGACAAACAAATTAATTAACTGTCACGCTGCATCTTATTATTATTATTTTTACAACTCAATTTTTACTTTTCACTGAAAATAGTCGACAGTTCAAAAAAAGAAAAAAGAAATTGATTAATCTACTTTATACAAAAAATAGTACTGCATTGGTACAGGAGATGCGACATGTGAAATGTCCTGTACGTACATTTCATGCAATGCAACTGAAATAACTGAATTTATGATAATCGAGAGCAACGCAACATTTTCCTGCTAGTGTTAGCGGGTAGGAGAAAGTCAACACCTGCACAAAGAATGCAATTTGAATACAATAATACACTACAATGCAAAAAAATGTTAACTTTATTAATTAAAACAATGTTAATGAACTCTAAGAACACAACATATATGATAGACTGTAGCTATGTTTGCCATGTCTCTGACTGTTATATCGATAGTCTATCATACATGACATTGATGTTAATTGAGGGAAAAAAAACAATGTCGACGGCGGAAAACGTCGCGAATATCGGAGGCAATAGGTACCGTAGTTCGTTGGTGGCGTATACTCGGGGCACTTCATGGAATGGTTTGAGAGTTAATTTATTTGTTTTAGTGAAGCTAGCTTTCTGGTGAGTGTCGGTGACCGTGCGAGGCGGCGCTAACTACTTGCGAGTTGCAGTGCGACGGTGACGCGACGCCCTTATTGCGAAGGATAGGAACCTTATCATTTTTGTCAGCATCAATCAGCAAGTTAATCGTTAAAAGTGTTTCGTTTTTTTAATAATGTTAATAAACAATATAGAACGTTTGTTTTGTATAAAATTGTGCTCTACCCGCAGCGAGGTGGTAACCCATGAGACGATGGGTAGTTAGCCAAAGTTAGGAACCTCCTGACGATGTGTGTCGTGATCTAAACTACTTACTGCCTTCTGTGTCAAGTTCTAAAGATTTTTAAATGTAAAACAAAAAACATTTTAAAAGAAACTATATACGCAGTTTTCGATAATTTAACGATACGTAGAAATCTGTTTCAATTACTAAACTATGCTTAAATTTATGAGTAATGCTGACAAATATGATTGAGCCCTTAGGTTACTTTTAACATGTCAAGAACCACTTCGAAATAAGGAATAACTGATGAACTGCTTAACATGCTGCTATGCCAAACGTACCGTGGAATTTACATAACATCAAGTGTCTTTACAAATAATTTGGAATAATTCGAATAACAAATACAATCTGTGCAACAATTTATGAAAGTGTTTTTATTGAGTAATATTGTGATTTAACGAATTTATTGTATTATTAGGTATTTGAATAGTATAGATAGCTTAGAAAATTATTTATAAATCAATTTAAATTATTAATAATCATGTAGAATTTATGTTTATATTGTAGATTTTACATTTGGAATTTATGTGTAAAATATTGTGAAAGCTACAAAAAAAATATATTTAAAAATGCAAAAAATATAAACATCGACTCAAAGATTTTTTTATTTTTAAATGCGATTGTGTAAATATTTAATTTACAGACAAAGCTTAAGATAAAATTCTTCTATTTATAAAAAAATAAAAAAATACACCAACAAAATATTGAAAGTGTGTGTGTTGGTGCATGCCTCAGGCGTGAGCGTGATATTGACAACGTTTTCCCCGTGCGCGGGTAGCAAGCGGATGCAAAGCGGACTCACCTCGGGGCATGTGCGTGCGCGGCTTGAACATCGAGTCGAAGTCCGCGTGCATGTCGCGGGAGCCCCAGCCCTCGCGTCTAGGTACACGTAAATTGAGATTAAAAACAACTTGATTATGATGTTGGAAATAAGGTCTCTTAAAGTGGGCACAAGTGATAAGTATGAAGAAGGTTGAAAACACCTGGCACTTAAAAATAATATGTTTTCTTTTTTTTAATTATTAATTTAAGGCCCGCTTGCTCCACCAAAGCACTAAATACTAGTGTATAGTGATTTGTGATGCATTCGGGCCTAAGAAGAAGTACTCTACTGCACCAAATAGTACGCACAGAACTATTACCAACGTATTATTTGCTTAATACTTATCTCTTTTGCCGTTTGCACATGAGATAACGCAGGAGTGCGGTGCCGAGAAATCATCGTAAGCTGTTTATTATATGTACTGGGAAATCACTGTGGCCCAACGATGGTCGCGCTGCCAAAAAATGTATGGTTCCGGTATACCCACCGTAGAGATGCATACATTTTGAAGGCACCGCGACCATGGTTATGCCACCAGGGTGTTTAAAACATTATACCAAACAACATCCGCACTCCTGTGCTGTAGCAATGTGCACAATGCGTACGATTCAGTTGTTTCATTCAAAAGATTTCTTTCCTGTTTTTCAACTTAGAAAAAGTCTTGTGTGTAGTTTTATGACATTTTGATTGGAAGGGGTAAAAAATACAGTTAAACTTTTTACTCATAAAAAAAATGTATGTGTGTGTTCATCTTTCAGTTAGTTTTTACAGTATGTATTGTAAGCTCATATAAACTTACGTTTCCGACACACTTCTTTTACTTTCCACATATCTATGAGTGCTGCATGTAATCATAATAAAACGTGTTACAGTGTAATTGAAAAATTAATTATTAAAATAGGATCGTGTTATTGTAATGTGTAGTTAAAAATTGATGAAAGTATACTCACAATAAGTTTCTCCTTGGTAAGTGGGGGCTGCATGCATAAAATTATCATTATTTTAGTCGGAAAATCACGATAAAATTACATGCGATTTTTCACTTGTATTCATTAAAGTATTGATTATATGTATTTGCGAAATGAAAACGTTAAGCATGATTGTTAAATTATTAAATTGTGTATGTTATAATCAAACTTTATGAATAGAAATGTTATCAATTTAGAATACGAATTAAGCTTTCTTGAAATAATGAAATTGGACTCCAATATTCAAGATTGCATTATGGTTGAAAATCGTAAGCATACACTTACGATTTTCAACTCTTACATTATAAATAATTTTGTAATTGTAGTAAGTCTATAAAATTATTATTAAATTTTAAATATAATTTTGTATGGCTAGGGAATAAAATAAAAAGCTGCCTATTAAGATGAATATTAAATGAACATTTTAAGAGTTTTAATAATTATAATCATTTAAAAGTATCCTGTTATATCAGGTTTTGATCTTCAATCTTTAACTTTTATTTATTTATTTGTTATAGATATATCTTAGTTACTGTATAGCTAAGCCATACGTCTGAAAAGTTAAGTTCTTACCTGTTGAAGAACGGTGACTGTAGGTTGTTGAATAGTGAGTGCTGGCTAAAGCCGGGACCTTCCTCGCCGTTCAGACGGTTCGTTAGTGCGCGCACCTGTAAGGTACGGGAGAAATAATATAAAGTAAATAGAGATAAATCCCTTGCACGCTGAGGCAGACAGAGATAAACCCCAAATGCGGTACACGTGCCGAATAAGATGAAAGGAGATCCGAGGATGTTAGAGGCGGTGGAAAATTGTCCTCGGTCATAATTTCAACTGTCACGGCGCAACGTCCGCATCTAGCATATTTTTCATGTTCTTCAGACGTCATTGTAGGCTCTTATATTTCACGGAATATTTTTTTTTTGTATTTATTTTGCAGAATATGTTGTGTGCCTTTTAGTTTGTGCTAAATAAATACATTTTCTTTCTTTTCTTTTTTATGTTGAGGAAAAGGCTGTATCTGCTTTTGCCGAGGAGCTCAGCCGTCTTCCGTAGGATTCTCGTGTCACTCACCCGGTGCAGCAGCGTAGAGAAGAGGTTCTCGGCAGTGAGCAGGTGGAAGCCCTCGTCCTCCTCGTCGTCCTCTCCGGAGCTGACGGACTCAGCGCGCGCGGCGCGGCTGGGCCGCAGCCGGTGCATGTGCGCGTCTTCTTCCTCCTCTGATTCGCCGCCGCTTACTAGGCTGCTGGTAAATACGGAGAAGTCAGAATGTTAAATATGGTTAAAGATTAGTGAAGAATACAATGTTGCTTGTCTAAATTGTGGTTAATTAAAGGCAGTAATCAACAGATGTGCATGCATTGCTAGTCTTGTGGCTCACTAATATAGCTTGGATCACTGCAAAAACTCTGTTTCCCTTCAGTTTTTTTTTAAATGTATGCTACTGAAAAGAAAAACCCGTTCCTTTCGCTTGTCGATCAAAATTCCGCATTCGTGCGGCTTGCCCACGGTCTTTATTTTTAGGAATCAAGTCTTCGAGGGTAAAATCATTTGACTATAAGTAGTACCTGATGCGCCTCGGCTTCGTAGTGCGATGGTGTCGCACGCCGGGCACGTGTGTGCTGGCCGCCTCGGGCTCGAGGGAGCGTTGCCGCGGCGTGACGTAGCCCTTGCCTTCTACCGCGATAGGGATGATGAACTCGCGCGCAGACTTCTTGATAGGCTCGCCCGGACTGCTGCATGCTTCGCTCGCGCTACCAGATTCGGTTGATGCCAGCCGTCTAGATGACACAAATGAGATATGCAATGAATCCACTCTATGAACCAATTTATCTACTTTGAGGTTGATAGATCAATGGATAGCTAAATCAATTAAAATCGATATTTTTTTCGCGATAACTTTTATGCTCATACGGAAATGAGATAATAGAAATCTAAAATTTTTCAAACACTGCAGCAGTCTTATGTCGTGGTAATTTATGAAGGATCCGTACTAAAACAAGGAACATATTAGATATTAAATAGTTCACTGCATTCACGAGAAAACTTTAGTAGCCTAAATAAATGTGGAGGTCAAACATCAGTAACTAGTAATAATAATATTGTGTAGCAACTGGCTTAGACTGACATGTCAACTATAATGTAATGCTACAGACCTGAGCGGCGTGACTCTAGGAGCAGCTGTAGGCATAGGCTTGGGCGTGGTGGGCGTGCTGGGCGTGGCGGGCGTGAGCGGCGGCGGCGCGCTGGGCAGCGGCGGCGGCGACGTGGGCGCGCCGCCCGCCACCGTGATGGGGATGATACGCTCCACCGACACGCCGCGCCCGCTGCGGCACGGACTCATTGTCAAATATGGCAGAGCATTCGTGGGAGCAAAACATTTAAAAAGAGTAACTATGCAGTTTCTTGCACTATCTTCTCCATACGAAACTACCTTTTGGAACCGGCAAGTAAAAATAATTATATTTTTTTTGTAAATGTTGACGTTTAAATGCCTTTTAATCATAGATTTATTCTATATTAATAGCGATAGATTGGCAATGCAAAAGAGAAACAGCGTAGTCTAAGCGTACGTTAAAGTGAGATAGATCAGTACTTCCTAACCTTTTCGATCTTGTCACCCGTACGACTTAGCTAGGGAAACTAATTCCCCCCCCCCCCCCCCCCTGATGTTACCAATGCTAGAGAACATGTAAATACAAATTGACTTTATTAGACATATAATAATTGCACAAAAATATTGAGTAAAGTCTTACAATCACTACACAACTAGGGCATTAAATGCACTGGCGAGCTAAATCCGGTCTTATTAGTCTAATCTTTGTTTTATGTTACCAGCTTATTACCAAAGTCGGGCACAAGACCGTTAATCCGTTTATTAACGAAGTTAACATTTTCAGTAACGGATTAACTTTTAAGTTAACTTTAAAAATTGTTAACGGACTCATTAACTTCCGTTAACTTTCCATAAGTCCGTTAATCAATTAATCCGTCCGTTAATCATTAATTAAGTACCTATTATTTGCTAAAAGAACAACGCGTGGACCGCGCTGCGCCGCGAAATACACGTTCTGACAATCTCTAAATAAATATTATTACAAATTCTAATGATACTTCTTTTATTAATTTTTCATGTCATACCTAAACTTCCACAGCCCATACCATTTTTTAATAAGTAAATCACTAACACTACGACATATAAAATGCAATTTCTATCACGGGTTAACGATTAACGTTAACTTCCGTTAAATCTTCCGAAATGTAACGCTTTAACGATTAACGAAGTTAACATTTTTAGTAACGGATTAGCGATTAACGAAGTTAACTATTTGATTAACGGTGCCCAGCTATGCTTATTACCCCCAGAGAATACCACTTTTACCCACGCAGGGATAATAACCTCCAGGTTAGGAACCGTGGAGATAGATAGACGAGACCATTCACGTACACGCTATCGGCCTGTATCGGCCGACGTCAGTCGTGAACGAAATAAATCCCGCTTATTTTCACAAAATCTCAGGTTTTAAAGTGTTTAGTAAACTTGATTAATAATGATTACGTGTGCATAAATAAAACACTAAGAATTATTCATTTCACACGTAAACACAACTGGAATGTTTAACTGCCTAAATACAATGCTTTAGAACTGCTACGAATCTTTTTACACAAATGAATGAAGAAAATTATCGCATTTTATCATATTAATGCTCCGATTACATAGGAATTATCTTTAAAATAATAAGAAATACGTAAATTTCTGCTTTTTCTAAAGTTACTTTTATTGACCCTGAGATTGACACAATACGTCAGCGCTATCGATAACATGATGTTAATATATATTTTTTAATTAATGCTATTGCACGACTAGTGCATTCGTGCAAAAAATCGCAAAGAATATTATATGCGCGCCGCGCGTAAGCGTACTTTACGGTGAAACCAAAGGTTTATGTATACATGAAGGACGTAGGTGGAGATTTATCATCCTCAAGTCGTTTATGAGATAGGTATGAAAGTCTGAACAAGTTTTCCGAAAATATATAAAAGGGAAAAATGTAAATGACTATTAATGACAACATTATAAAATCAGACTCACAAGTCGCCGCGGCCTTTGAAAATTTATTTTCAGATATTCCTGTTTCAACAAATAAATTCCTAAACTCATCACCTTCGGTTGCTGTGTCTTTGCTAAAATAAAATGTTAATGTTTGCGATTCGCTATTTCATTTTGAACGTATTACATTACATGTAGAGATATAATTCAAACCTTTCACACTTTAAATGTAAAAAATACTGCAGATCGTTGGGGTAATTCTGTAGTAGTTAGTTGCCAAATCTATTATTGATATTGTAGCGCCTACTTTAGCTCTTATCTTTGATAATTGTCTCGATTGTGGGGAGTTTCTTGACCTTATGAAAAATAGTAAAATAATACCTTTGTTTAAATCAGGTAGTACATTAGACCTCACAAATAATAGACCTATATCAGTAATACCTACCATTAGTAATTTTTTTGGGAAAATTGTTTTAGACCAATTGCAAAGATTTTTTAATAAATATAAATTATTACATAGCAAACAGTTTGGTTTCACAAGGCTTCGTTCAACTACTGATCTGTTGAACTTTTAGGACGAATTTGCACATTATAATGCATGCAACATTAAGTGTTTGTACAAACCTTACTTACAGAAATAAAATCATTTATCTATATTTGTCATTAAAATATCTTTCTAATTACAATTTGTAATCTGATGTAAATTCTATAAGGGTGTATTCCTGAAATAAATAATGATTTGATTTGATTATCATTTAAGCTCAATTGTCAAATGAAAAAAATGTCCTAAGTGATTTAAAATTAGAATTTCGGATTTAATTATTCAAATAATCAAATCGAAGCACTCACAGCAGTGGCACAACAAATTGGCATCCATAGGTACGTATTCTGGTCCATTTGTTGACATTTGTATCAGCTCCTTTAGGAACAGATCATAGAGGAGGATATTATTACCTGTTAGCATTACGATGATCTTCAACGCGATGCTGCGCCTCGGTGCGGAACACGCGCGGCGTGGCGGGCGGCGTGCCGGGCGGTGACGTCAGCGACGCCACGCCCGCAGACGACGAGCGCCCGTACGGCATGGGGGGCTTGCCTGGCCGAACAGGTGGGACATTGTACGCATCTTTGACATTTGCAATTGATAACTTGTTATTATTCGCAGTAACGCCAATATCAGATATTTCAATTCTGACTTTTATTCGGCATCTTTTACTGGAATTCAAATGTCTGAACCCAAAATTAATCAAAAGTAAAAATTAATTCATTAGTGAATCGATCAATAGTTTTGGATTTCGGCACTCGCCTATAGAATAATAGAAAAATGAAATGAAAGGAGCAGATGAACGTTCATTCCTATACAATTTTGTCGATGTCATAACAACAAATACTAAAAAACAGAATAAAATAAATATTTAAGGGGGCTCCCATATAACAGACATGATTTTTTTGCCGTTTTTATAGATAATGGTAAGGAACCCTTCGTGCGCGAGTCCGACTCGCAACAGGCCAGGTTTTTTTTCTTAAATTGGAATAGAATTTGGCCAATATAAGCCAAAATTCCTCTTGAAATACTTTAATGAAGTCGATTTAACGACAATCACTCGATTATCCAATGAAGTAATTAGTTATTCCGTTAAAAACTGGGAACGTTCAGTGTCGTTATTGCTATAAGAAACTTATCTTCAACAAAACGGTATTGACCGTGTTTATCAAGCCGAATTTCGGCCTCACGCCCAGGTCCAATGGTATGGTGGACCTGTGAGTCGTAAAAGTTACCCCTCGACTTGCGACGAGACTACACTACGTCATCGTTGTTCCCGGCCCGGCAGCCACATCGATCGAAGGATATTTCCAGCTATTTATATCTTGATAATCCTAAACTCTAAATTAATTTATTTTTTTATTTAAGCCCGTACCATGACCACGGTTTAACTTATCGCTGTCTCTTAGGCAATAGAAACCTTGGGGTTTATTTATAGACGATGATTAAAGTTAAGAGATGTTTAAACGTTAAAAATGTATGGTTAATCAGTCTCTAATTATTACTTAACTTAAAGCAATGTTTATAAATAAAGGGGCTTATATTTAACGTGCGCGTCCTAGAACACCAATTGCAATCAGGCTCTTTAGGACGTACATCGAATACAAAACTAAAAGGTATTATCGATCTTGTGCGTTTAAGTTTTTCTGTGTAATTCCTTTTTATATAAGAAACAATACCGACAACCCTTTCTGCATTGTTTTGGTGTATTTTTATTTATTACAAATCTATACGTGATATGTCGTGAAATACTTTTTATATTTCGCTACAGTAGGTAGCGTAAAAAACAGTTATTTTCACTTTGGACATCATATATTGAAAATGGAGATAATATACTCAATAACTTCATCTCCATACTGTTCAAATTATCACTTTTACATGAAAAATTACAATACATAATCTTCAGTCACATTTAAGGAATGCATAGGAATTTAACACCAACTCGTACATTGGCGCGTGTTTACACATTCACAAACAGGACATAAAAATATGACGTAGTAATATAGATCTTAAATAATTTATTAAAAATGTTACCTGTTCGTATAGCAGACGATATGATATCCCTTGCGGCGCGCCGACGAGTCTCTTCCCCGGCTTTCTCCTCAACCAACTTCGCCATAGAGTTTTGTAGACTCCTACGAATTATATTCCACATTAGTCATATTCAAATAAATAGCTTGGCATCATAGCAGCTGCATTAATCAGAATGTATAAGAAAACAGCATCCATCATTCTCATATAGTAACGTATTGCCTTACGTAAGAACGGAATGTGTGGGGTATGACACCGCATAGTCGTGATGACTGTAAACTCATTACTGTGGCGTTTATACTTTTTTTACATTAAAAAAACTTGTTTTGCGAGAAAGCAAGAGACTTGTAGTGTAGAACAATTGCTATTCGATATTAAAAGTAGGAAGCTATTTATTCTGGGCTGGATTGACTGCTGTTTCATTCGTACTTTATCGTTGGTCCCACAGCAAAAGGTGGACACATTGATGAGTTCTTTCAACCTCTGGAAAGATGCTAATAAGTTCAAAGTCAGCAAGAATAATGCCCAAACCCCCTTTTAGAAGTCGATTAAAACTTTATGCATGAACATAATCAGTGGACTGACCTTCTAGCATCTTGCAGCAACACAGCAGGGTCTACCGAAGTGGAGCTGTGTGAAGGTTCACTCTCTGTCTTCTTGACGCCACTGCGGAGGTTCGATTCCCGCTCCGCCTCAGTGTGGCTCTGCGACAAATACACGCATGATGAATAATAAATAACCTTACGGACCTTACGAAACTTTGTAATCACAACCATGACTATGCAGCAAAGATTTAGTAAGAAAAAACTTCGATTTTCGTCACTAAAACTTCAGTATTTATAATTAATACTAAAGTTAGTGGTCAACTGTCATCTATTCGTTCTAATACTAGAGTTATGGCTACACACGACCACCCCAGTTCGAGTCCTATATAAAATGGCGGCAGGCGCCCGAACACGGTGGTCGTAGGCGCATGCTGACGACGCATGCACGAGTTTTGTTTATATTTAAATGCGTTACTAAGTTTGTGTGGCACGTGTGTCTATAAGTGCGAGTGTATACTTGTTCAGGAGTACAACTACACACTCCTAGGTGAGGTAGGGACCTAGGCGATAGGTATCTGCGCGGGGTTGTTGGTAATGTATGGACGAGACCGGCCCAGGATCGAACCTATCGATTGCTTGGCTGATGATAAAGAGGATTCGTTTAAAAAGCGTTTAGAGTCCGGTTAAAAAGTTGCTAGAAATGTCCATTAATTTTGTTATTGTTGGCATTTGTTTTGAACTTCAATCAGACACGATTCCTTTTTCAAGATCTGCATTGCGTCTCGACTGTTTTTTACAGCAGTTGTATCACATAGTTAGCTTTTTGGGACTTTTAATGATATTATGTGTTTACTACATGAATGACTGAATTATTTATGCATTCAAATTTTAATATCAGTCATAAATTGCAAGCATTGATGCTTTGTACATATAGAGATACTAGTTGCCTACAAATACACTAAACAATGAGAAGATGCAAGGTTAATAATACAATAAAAGGTGAATCATTTGTGTTGTGAACTTCATCTGCCAATTTCCTGTTATGATGAATCAATTAATGAATTATGTTATTCATTTATTAGCCCACACTTGAAGGTAATTGATACATTAATAGATTATAGCTAAATATAACCTGCAACAGTCACCACTTTCGTGTTTCTTAGATGATAGTGAATCTATTAGTATAGATATTTGCATTTTACGACGGCAGGTGATTCATATCGATGCAAATCTCGAATCATTGTCATCAAGTTACTTGCCGAGTTCAGCACCCTAATTGCCTAACACATTATCAGTCACAATCTGAATCATTTTGAAGGATATTGCTAAACCATTGCTTCATATGTTCGAAAAAATTGTCTGCCCAACAACGTAAATAACGCAATGAATGATGTTGAACTGTCAAAATGAAAGCCATTCCTACTGTTAGTGTGTTACGCAATTACCCCGCTGGATTCAAAACACAGTCGGGCCGAAGATTTACAGAATACATAATAAATTACAATACGTGTTTCGTTCAATTTCACAATATCAAGTCGCTTAAAGTAAAGGTACTAGCTATGTGTACTCAGGCTAAATGGTGCTGGTCCATAAGTCATGTTCGTGAACGGGCGCCGTCAGTAGGGACTGGTCATCTCTTAGCTGCCATGGCTTATTTTAATTTAATATTGGAATTGTTTTTGTCTTTTTATTACGGACGCTTTTAACGTTCTGCATTGTTGTCACCTGCATAATTTCAACATTAATGATGTAACCAATTTTGCAACCATATTTTGATTTAAAAGAGTGTCCGTGGAGTTTCTTGCCCGTTCTTCTCCAGATGTACCTACTACGCTTTGGAATGGGCAACTAGCTTCATCTTTCTGACTGACCGACCCCTTGACAATTCAAAAGTGCCCGTAATTGGTTTACTTGAAATAAATGGTTTGAGTTTGGCCTTAACTGCAGAAAAATCATATTTATACCTCGTATAAACGAAATTCTGCTCCGAAAGCGTCTACGATTTATATGATTTCTTCTTCAATATCTTGACTAAGCCTTGAGACGGAATATCAGTGTTTCTATTATTCTATTTTTACGCAAAAAGAGGACAAATGAAAAATTTTGTTTACCTGTGAAGGCTCAATGCCAATTTGTTGCAGCCGAACAGTACCATTGTCTGGCGTTTTGGACTGCAACTCACGGTCTTCACTCTGAGCTTTGGGCTTGGCGATCTTTGACACAACTGTAAACAACAACATGAGTCTTATTCTTGTGTATTTAAAGTTCATTTTGCAATTACAAAAATTGTCCTCAACTCGATTATGTATGGCGCTATTAAGGATTTTTTTTTTTTTTTTAGATAAATGCTTTTTTATCATACCTGGTTTAGAGATGTTGCGTTTGATTTCAGGTGCTGTTGTAAGAGAAGCTCTCCTCTCGAACTGGTCCTTGAAACTGCCGACATTGCCTCCTGGTGAAACGAAAAAAGTAAGAATTAAGTAAAATCTGTGTGTACGAATATGGTATTAACGACCGTCTCCACCTTTGGGGAATACCTTAGAATTGGCTGTTGCAAACCGAGAAAAATCCGTTTTTACAAAATATAATAGGGAGAACAATTCTTAAAGTCATAATTCAAATTACGCCTATTTTCCCCAAAGAGATTAAGTAGAGGTATCTAAAAAAAAAAATACGGGTCGTCTTGAGAACCTCCTTTTTTTTCGTCGGTTAAAAATACAAGCATTTCGATAGTTACGTTATAAATCCTATATTATACTTAGGAAATGAAAAATACGAAAAGAAGAGTGAATAAAGTAATACAAATGAACAATAATGAATACAAAATACCTGGTATGGACAGTTTCTTAGGTTTGGGCACCTGGTTTGCGGGCGGTTGTTGTGCTATAGACAGCGACGTCAACTTGTCTGCCGCAGACGCTACGGCGCTCTGCTTTGTGTCTTCTTTTGGCTGTGGACAAACAGAATTAATCAGTTATTTGTACAATACCAGCTTTTGTCCGCGATTTCGGCCGCGTGGAGGTCGGAAATCGTCCCACGGGAACGTAGTGACCGGGACAAAAAGTAGCCTATGTCCTGGTATGCCATCTATATCCTTGGCAAATATTATCAAAATCCGTTCAGTGATTTAGGCGTGAAAACGGACAGACAGTTACTTTCGAATATATAATATTAGTATGGATGAACAAAGTATTGGTCTATCTCTGAAGCTGATGATAATACAAAGGTTCTGTTATTCCTATTTTATTAAAGGGAAACCGAACGCGGTATTGTGTACCATTAAGTTGTTACGTGTTTATAATTAAACCAGCGCAGTTGTTTGTAGCATCACTTTTGAGTAATGCTGCAATAATAGACATGAAATTACACGACTTTATTTTATTTGCAAACCTTGCAATTTAACAATTGACTTGAAAAATGAGGAGAACCCACAGTCATATTTTGTTTATAATTTTAAATTAACCTGACCCATCATAAAATCAACCTCATACCTTAGTCTCCTCAACTTTCTCCACCGGTTTCTCCTCCACAGTCTTGGTAGGAGAAGTCTTCTTCTTAATACCGACACGCGGTTTGGCCGGCTTTTCAACTGGCTCCTCTTCTTTAGGCGGTTCCTTGATAATGTCCTTTGTTAAGTCTCTCACGAGTTCGACTGGAGCTGGCTGGATTGTGATTGTCGCTGATGATTTTAGGTTTGGTGTTATTGCCTGGAAGAAAATGCAAGGTTTAAAAATATTAAAAGTAATTCAGCTACTTATACTTAAAAGAGGCAGGAAGACAGCATAATTAGCCTAAACGTTCTCACTCAAACGTAAGGTAGGACGCCCTCAGGCTAGGTGGAGCGACGATCTTCGCAGGGTGGCTGGTAGCAGCTGGATGAGAGTTGCCGGAAATGGAGCTAAATGGCGTGCAATTGGAGAGGTCTATGTCCAGCAGTGGACTGCTGTAGGCTGATGATGATGGTTCTCACTGCTGGAACACAGGCCCCCTCTACGTGAAAGGTAGTGGGCCGTAATCCACCACGCGGGCCCACTGCGGGTTAATAGATGACAAATTTCTTCGAATTTTTGGTTCTAGGACCACCGGTAATAATCTGATTAGGAAGGATTTCAATTACACCATTTATAGGTACTTTTGAACTGTCAAAGAGTCGGCCAGTTAGTAAGAAAGTTGAAGCTAGTTGCCCATTCCAAAACGTAGATCTCTATGGAGACGAACGGGCAAGAAACTCCAAGGACACTCTTTTAAATCAAGATATTACAAAGTCCTGGGTACATTATTCTTGTTGCTTCTATATGTGAGAAGAATGTAAAAAAGAATATTAAGAAACAATTCAAAATATAAGATTAAAAATAAAAATAAGCCGGTGGCAGTTAAGAGATGACCAGTCTCAACCGACGGCGTCCGTTCACGGACATGACATAAGTATATAGAAGTTGTAGTATTCCCGCAAGGCTAAGGGCGAATTTTACTAATAAAACTAAAAGCGAACAAGAGCTGTCAGTGTCAAAATTGTTATGGAATATTGACACTGACAGCTCTTAAACGTAGTTTAAAAGTTCTGTTCGTGTTCGGTTTCATAGTGAAGTCCGCACTTAATCGGAATTCGTTTTTGATTAATTACTGGCGCGAATAATTTTTAAAATAGAACCAATAACTAAAGGAACAGAACTACACTACAGCTTTTGAGAGGCAATTGAATGATGATTGATTATTTTCATGTATCCTATCCTATCATGTATCCTAATTACAATAGGTACTTATTTTTTATTTACATTTATCGGTTCAAGTTTATCAAAAGCAAGTGAGTATACACAATGAAAATTCTTTAACACTAACTAAATGCACATTATATGTTGTTGCTGTAAATTAATTATTATTATATTACAGTGATAGTTACCCCGTCATCAGCCAGAGTTGGTTCATCATTGGGAAGAATTTCCGGTGAGCTCTCTTCAGGTAACACCGGCGCTTGCGGCGCAATGCTCGCACAACTAAAACAAAACACATTGCTATAAAATAACAGTTTTTTGTAGGTTCTTAATAATTAATTACAATCTAAACTAATACGCAATTTTAATCTAACTTAATTTTTTATGTGATAATTTGATAATTATTTTAAAACTTAGAAAAGTGTTGATTGTACTTTACATAAGTCCATTCCACTTTCTTAGAGTCTATCTAATGTCTGGTCTATACACATATAATGAATGAATAAAAAATGTCAATGAAAGAACAATCAAACAGTTAAAAACACAATACCACAAGTCAGACTCAGTAACCTGAAGTATAATAATAAATTTTATTTTAACACTCTGTGCAGCTTTGCACCTTTTTAACACCCGATGGTAAAAGGGTTGTTATAAGTTTAACGTGTGTATCTGTGTGTCTGTCTGCGGCATCTAACTCCCAAGCGGCTAAACCGATTTTGTTTTTTCTTTTTGGTTTTGTTGGATAGGTGACTTAATCGAGTGTTCTTAGCTAAAAACAAGAAGAAAATCTGTTCAGCCGTTTTTAAAGGTTTTTGTTTGGGTCGAAGGTTTTTATTATTTTAAATTTTATACTTGTGTTTATTAGCCCACAATTTTATTTCAAACAGACATGGGGCTCGTGTACAATCAACCAGTGGGAATATCTAAAAACATGTCTATTATTTTGTTGTTTTTATAAGCAACATTCACGTTTGACTAACTTCCGCCCGCGGCTTCGCCCGCGTGGTATGTCAATAAAAAATAACCTAGTCCCCCGGGTACAAAGTATCCCCATACCAGATTTCATCAAATCGGTCCAGCCGTTTCGGAGATTAGCCGGAACAAACAGAGAGACTGAAATTTCAAAAATGTTTTTTTTTGTTATACGGTACGAATCGTCGTCTCCACCTTGTATACGAAGTTTAAATTATTGTTGTATCGACAACAATAATTTAAACTTCGTAAATCTAATGATGTTCCTAGTCTGCATACGAAAATGCAATCAAATAATAACCAATGGTTTAGTCACTATAACTAGTCAAAGATCGGCAAATCCCATAGTCGGGCCATCACTAATAATTTGCTTGTTTGAAAAAATCATTCTTTAAAATTCAATGTTAAGATTTATTTGGTAGTTCCAAAATACTCTTATGCATTAGTATTGCCAGTGTTTTCATTTATTGTCGTATTGTATAGTCATATGCATTTAGTAAAACGCTGTTATGTTGACTTAACAAACATACACTTAAATTTTATTTATTTTTATAGAGTATAGACTATAGATGAAAACTGACGTAATAATAACCGAAGGCATTACTTCGGTTTCCTGACTAGCTTCTTCCTTAAGTAGAAACGTATGACCAGCAGTAGACTTGGAAAAATAAATAGGTTACAAACCTAGCCACTCTTTCCTTCTTCCTCTGCAGTCCGCTAGCCGACATGGCGAGCTCCAACTTGCGTTTGTTGTCGGACGCCGACACGATCGTGCGAGTTGGTGAAGGCTTTATTGCGTCTTCACCACCCTCTGAGAATATAAGGCTTATGATATAGTCTTATGCTACCAAGAACATTGTATTTACTAACTTTTATATTTCGATTTGTGTAAACAAAAAGCTCTGTTCAAACATTGATAAACAAAACATCTAAATATTTACTCCTTTCTTTATAATATTTTTTTTCCGGATAACATTTGCGTCGGCAGTAAGTACACTTAATTATTTTCAGTGTAATAAATCAAATGCAAGATGTACGAATATCGACGCAGACATGAAACAGCAATTTGGACGTCTTCGTGTGCATTTGAAATTTAAGGCACTGATAATAAGGATTATTATCCAGTGTCATAAACAAAATGGGAGATTTAATTAATTTATTCCAGAATAACGAATATGATAAGTAGCATAGGTAAATGTTTATACCTGCAACTAAATCCAGGATCCTCTTCTCGGCAGAGTTGCTGGGCTCAATGTGAGCCATGGACGTTGAGCTTGTGAGGTCTGTGCCGCTCTCCTCTGGACCTAGTTCATTCTGTAGAAAAAAAAAAACTCGTTGGACATAATGCATAAATCAAAACATAACGTCTATTTTCCCAAATGGTTCCATGAAGGTGCTTAGAACGCCCACACTAGCACAATCCGGGCTCTGGGCTGCTTGTAAGATGTTCCTAATGAAATAACCCCATATTTTGCACACACGCTTGCGATTACTAGACCAATAACACAGTCAATTTCAAATCCTAGATTGCTTTTAGAATCCTTCGTAGATAGGTACAGTACAACTTTTTTCTTAATGTCCCTCGGGAATCATCGCATTTCAGAATACAAACGAATAAACGTTTATATAGTTCGAAATCAAAACAAAACAACAATAAAGTACTTAGTTCTGAATTCAAATTATTATGCGCGATAAATCCAATAATTGATGGGACATGGAAATTAGCATTCGTTTGTATTTGGAAACGCGATCATTCCCGAGGGTCATTAAGAAAATAGTTGTACTGTAATAATGTGACGTCCACCAACCCACCATAGGCCTGCGTGGTGGCCTATGGCGGATACTCCACCAAATTAGGCTGATTCTCCACAGAGTCGAGCGGGTGAAAACCAATACCCTTTATTTTAAACGGCTCTTCTCCGCTCCGAGATGTGTCGGTGAAGGGTCACCTTTACGACCCACTTCTGCAGGATCTTTACTGTGTCTAAACTGCGAATCCTTGCTAGACTGTGTACGGCACCCACCTCATTGGGCACCATGACGGAGTTAGAGTTAGAGGGCGCTGCAGGTGCCAGCGACAACAGTAGATCCAACCGCACCGGCGTCTGCGCAGCTAAGGCTTCTGCTTCCTCAAGGCACGATGTCTCGCAGCCTGTGTTCACCCATCTGAAGATTAAACGTGCTTAGAATTCGGAGCATCGAATCGTGATATTAGATTTAGTCAGCTGTCCAGTAAGCTACGACTGTGGGAAAGAACAAGTGTATTTCATATTCAAATCCTTGTTTCCAAATTGATTTCATTTCCGCTAAAAGAATATAAAAGAAATATCAACTTTATACCTGTGTAAATTAAACTGATTTCAGAGTGACTAGTTCTATTGAAAAAGTCATCAATAATTAAAACTTGTAGTGCAAATTGGACTTTATGCTTTGGCTTTCAAGTAATTTTTCCAAAAACAAAAACGTATTTACATTTATTAAACTACATTGCAAATGCAGGATACGTTACCCTAGTTTACTTCGAGGAATAATCTATAATATTTAAGGCAGTTATAGACTAAACGCAAACCAAAGACATTGAACTTAATTGGATGTATAACTAAAGGAGTATTCAGAACGCCAAAGTTAGCCCCCAGAATCTTTTTATTTTCAGTAACGGTAAATTCAATGGACTATAAGAATTGTATAAAAAGAAAGAACGCAAAATAGTTTATTTTGCACAAACAAAACGCAAAAAAAAGACACAGACAGACAGTTTATATTCAAAATAGCTTGAACTCACGGATTATCACAAATGTAGGCGATGTCAGCACGTTTCAACGGGTCCACTGTGAGCATGTCGCGAATCAAAGGTGATGCACCTGAAACACACAACAGATCTCTTTAGTAGCTATCTTAAAATCAGTCTTCATAAGGCTAAGGATAACCTTCGGAAAAAGAACGCTTGTAAAGCGATGATCCATTTTAACATGATTCTCTTTTAGGCTTGGATTTAATATTCCCCGTATTATTTATTTGTTAATTATTAGCTTCTGCTTGCGCCACCCGCGTGGATGTCAGGAATCACCCCACGGCAACGTGTTACTGGGACAAAAGGTAGCCTATGTCCTTCCCCAGGATGCCATCTATCTCCTTGCCAAATTTTAACGAAATCCGTTCAGTAGTTTAGGCGTGAAAAGGTTACATACAGACAGTTACTTTCGAATTTATAATATTACTATGGATTTATATTACGGCTCTTGGCAGAGCTAACAACAGGCTGGGCCATGTTATTTTAATGATGTTAATTCATTTAAAGTGTGAAATATGAGCCATGATATCATGAAGAAAAATACATAGAATAGAATAGAATACTCTTTCAATGAAAACTACTTACTTGACGGGTTTCTAGGTTCATAATAATCGCCATTACTGATCTGTCGGACTAGACGTTTGAAGTTGGAGCCATCAAATGGCATAGCTCCGTAGACTAGAGTATATAGAAGCACACCCAGTGACCAGCAATCCACCTGGAGAAAAAATTAACCTTTTCATCCTCATTTTTTCACTTGCCAGCTCCAACTATGACAACAGCTTATGACCATCTATTTGAAAAGGTAGAAGAGAATTATCATTATCAGTCAAAAACAAGCCTGCTTGGTATAGGCCTGTTCCCACTAGGAACTCTGCATGTGATTTTAATAAGGGTCAAATATTTTTTTAAAGTGTATTACTTCTTAATTATGCCTCCTGTCAATATTTTTGATTATAATTTATTTTTGAGAAAGGAAGGCAATGCAACTGTGGGAAATTCAAATATTTGAAAAGCGACGTCATGATTTAGAGCGAATGTGACGTAAAAGTCTATGACAACAATAAATGTTAATGTGTTTTATAGGAGTGTTTGCGATTCAGTCCGTTGTTAATGTCATGGACTATGACGTCACACCAAGCGCGCCAAAATGGAGGGCGTTTCGGCCCGTGTCGGTTCGCTATTTTAACTTTTTTTAAAGTTCTTTCAATTGCTTTTTCGGCGTTAAATATTTTTTTACTATTATATGGCAATGTAAACTATCGACGAAAAATATTTTAAAAATTCATGCATATTCCCTATTGCACACCACTGCCACTAAGTTTGATCCTGATCGCTCATAGCTGGTTTATAAGGTTAACCAGCTTGGCAAGAATTGACTTCTCGAGGCGTGTTGGGACGTCCTTAATCTTAAAGCATGTCGGTAGTGGAGCATTTTGGATTCCACAACAAAATGCAAGCCGAGGTCTGCTTCAGTCCACCAGTAAATTTTACTAGTGTAAGATACTCTAAAGTCTAGGATTTTATTTGTCACAAAACGAAGGCGGCAAATATGACCCTCGAATGGATCTTTGACTCATTGTATCTACTTAAACTTATTATGTAAATGATTAAATTATGGCGTAAGTACCTCTGGCCCTATGTATGGCGTTCCTTTAACGATTTCCGGAGACGCGTATAAAGGTGAACCGCAAAACGTGGACAGTAATGATGTCTCTTTGAAAACGTTTGATAGACCGAAGTCGGCAATCTGGAATAAAATAGCATAACTTGTAACACACTTATACGAAAAATTATAATAATATCAATGACTAGCTTTTGCCCGCGACTTCGTTCGCGTTGAATTCGTAAGATACACAATATACTATAATAGGTAAAATTTAAAAACCCCCGACACAAAGAGCTGATGACCTTGAAACGGCTGAACCGATTTTGATAAAACATGTCTCAAGAACCACCGCTAGAAAACCTGCTTTCAAATAAAATAAACCGCTTCCAAAACGGTTCATCCGTTTAGAAGCTACAGTGCCACAGACAGACACACACATAGCGGTCAAACTTATAACACCCCTCTTTTGCATCGTGGGTTTAAAAATAATAGCTTCATTTTCACCGCGTCGCATCGCGCTATTAATTAGTTTTCGCTTCCTTTTTTTCTTTTATCGGCTCCTAAGGATCGTAGCGTGATGTTAAATGCCTATAACCTTCCTCAAGAATTGGGCTATCAATAAAAAAAAAAAAAATAATCCGACTGGTAGTTCCAGAGATTACCGCGTTCAAAAAAAAAAAAAAACTCTTCAGCTTTATTATTAGTATAGATATAGAAGGGATTTTCACCAACCTTAGCACTACCAGTATCATCTAATAAAACATTTTCCAATTTTAAATCTCTATGGCAGATTTTATGTATGTGGCAATAATATACAGCAGTTGCAATCTGTCGGAATAACCTGAAACACCATCACAAATAACATTGTTTAATCGAAATCAAATCAAAACTAAAAAAAATATTTCAAAGAGTAAAATGTCTACGGACCTCCTTGCTTCGTCCTCTTGTAATACTTTTTTCTGACTTAGATAATCGTAGAGCTCACCGCCCGAGCAATACTCCATAACAAGGATCATCTTTTCACTGTTTTCAAATACTGAAACATATAAACAATATTTTACAGAACAATGGTCGCATATTTCTTGATTAATTCTAATGGAAAATCAACATCATGTCAGTGTTATAAAGAGTCCAGTTCTCTAGCTATAGTTACAATAATATTATAGTTCGATCGCATGCCATGTTGTTTTGAACGGCGAACACAGACGAACGTTAGTCTATGAAATGTAACAACAAAAGGGCCAATACGAGATGATTTGGCACCTATTGATATTGCACTTTATAGTTGTCTTTGTCTTGTTACTGCGGTATTAAGATCGAAATAATACGATGAAGCATTGGAAATGTCAGAGAAAATGATGTTGGAATTTCTAATGACTGCAGTTATGTTTATGTCGTCTCATCAGTCATCCAGAAGTTTTGAATACCAGTTATGGCGAGAGCAGAAACTATTTTTGCCTCGAGTTGTAAATGTAACTGTCCAAACACTTTAATGAGAAGCTAGAGAATGATTTATCTTGAGCGGCATACCTTCATAAATATGTACAATATTAGGATGTCTAACAGAAGACATAATCTGCACTTCGCGCCGAATGCGTATAAGATCAGCCTCGGACTCGATTTTACACTTCTTGATAGTTTTGATGGCCACCTCCTGGCCAGTCTTCTTGTTGATACCCAGCTGCACCTTGCCGTACGTGCCTTGACCTAGTTTTCTTACTATATCAAATCTGTAATACATATTCATAAACGGTAAGTAAACAGGTTTAATGTCAGGTTTGTGGGATAGTGATTGAAGCTAGTAGATTTCAATGAATTGCTTGATGATGCAAGCTGCAGTTGTAAACTGGGGACGTTAGATCCGAGGCCCTATTAGCCTTAATTTCTAACGTTCGCTCGGGACACAGTATCAACTGCTTTATGTTTTCTTATAAAAAAAAATGGGTCTCATTTTATTTATCATCTTTTGTACGGCATTTTTGGAATCATTGTCCATAAATTAAGCGACAAATACAAAGTCATCACAGCTAAAACGGTTCGATTTACTCAAATGATTAGTGTCGAGGTTAAAAACGCTAAGCAAATCGATGCGTCACGGAAACGCACAAATCAGTACTGCGAGCAGCACACTTTATATAAAGCGAAAGCGTTTATCTCAAAGTACCTACTGTACTTTCTTTACATAAATCGTTCTAACACTTTTACGCTAATAATAGAAATACCTATAGTAAAACGTAATACATAGAACTACTATTTTAAAAAGTGAATCCGGCCGCCTATTTAAAGAGTACTAAATGACTGTTTAAAATGCGGACGAAATATTTTTAGTTTCTTAGCGGAACGGAAGATCTATCATACGTTTGGGAGGGAGGAACGTTTAAATTGCAGGAAGTGAACAGATAGAGACAAATATACTTCCTCCTGAAATTTAAATAAAAGTTTGAATGCATATTAATGCAAAGAAAGCCAAATCGCATAATACATATCCACAAAAGTACGGATATTTTTAGATGGCATACAAACTATATCAAACGGTTTCAAGTTTTGAGAATGACATGGATGGTTATAGGGAAAACCATGGATGGATTGTTTAAAAGAGGATATGGTAAGAAAGAAGAGAATTATGCTGACATGGGGTATGGAAGAAGACGTGCTGCGCTGACCCCAACTAAATTGGAATAAGGTCAGAAGGATGATTATGCCATCATACTGGTTGGATTTCTAAAAGATATCAATGAAAACAGTAGGTAGTTGATGTTGTGGAAACCAGCCGTTCTCTTTTAACTTAAACCGAAAAGCATCGACCGCTGCCCACGCGCCGACAATGCACGCAATACACGTTTGTTTGATATTAGTAAGTATAGTAATGCAGAAACATTCAAATGAATCGGCCTCGCGTCGACGAAGACATTCACCCGATGTTAACGTTATGTCCATATTTTATTCATTATTGAGGAAGTGGCTTTGTTTTAATATGATAAAGCACTGACGAAGAAAATTTAAAAAAAATACTAGGAACTATGATTCACAAGAGATACGAGAAACTTCAAAGAAGCACGCACGTAGTCATCTGCCAAAATGGTTTATTAGGGTTTTTCAAGATAATTAGTTGTGTTCAGAGTATCATAGTAATGTAAGTTTGATTTTAAGATGCCAAGCTGCATTTAATCGGTTCGAAATATTTCAACCAACTTGTGCAAAAATGAATATGGTCAAATTGAAAAGCAGTATTTTACAATAATATTCAAGAATGCAATGTGTCTATGGATGGAATGATGTAACAATCAACCTTTACACCTACAAACTTCCGACGTTTCGCGTGTAGGTGAACAGTCTGACACCCTAAACCCGGTCATTGGTTGGTGACGTGACGCCGAACAGCGCGTACACAAATGTTCCATGTTGAATGCGTTACGTTACTAAAATAATACCAGTGTAAGCATGCATTGACGTAAGGATGGCGTATGAACTTTACGTTCTTAGATCTCGAACAAACACGAGTTCGAGTACAGATTCAAAATGGGCCATGCGCACTTGTTTCAATAGAAGAACCCTCGTCTATGGAAGCAATTGCACTGTAAGGTTTGGCCTATAACCCTATAGGCAAAGCCCACCAGACTATGGAAATACTAAGCGATCATATTGTCAGAACATAATCGATTTCGCCAAGAAGTTGCGAATTCCATAAATCTATAAATACTTTTGTTCTAATGACCACTTTCAGTACCTAGGTATTCCTAAAGTTTATGTGACTATGGCTTTTGAGTAACGAGGGGGTAACACTCACCTTTGTTTGAGCCTCAGCCGGTGGTCGTGCATTCGCACGTCACCGGTGTTCTCAATGCCGTCCATGATGTTGGCGGTGCGCTTGCTCTCGCCCACCACCATTGTGACTGTAACAAACAAATAACTCACTATCACGACCTGTTTAAATACTGTCATTAAAATATATCATGTATCAGACAAACTGCGATGCTGGTTTATTTAGTATACCGCACTTGGCTCGTTATTCCGACGCAGATTTGTTTGTAACGTAATAAATACTATAATTTTCAAGAAATAAAACTACTTAGCGAATAAAGCAGCCCTGGATATTGCACGCGAAACTACTCTTCAAATTAAAATTAGATACGAAGGGGACAAAAAAGAAAAGGTATTTTGGCATAACGTCTAGCTTTTATCTGACGAACCACAGCAGGGCATTCTTTGGTGTAATTTGGGGAAACACCACACAGTCATTACGGAATTCGGAAGAAAGCTTCGGCCAATTAGCCGTTTGGCGAGTCGTCAGCGCAACTGTAGGTGTCGCCGTCCACGCTTGTTTATAACCTGGCAAACAGACTAGTTTTCCCGTCAGCAGGGACCCCGTGATTTATTCATACGCGCAGTTAGTGAATACTAATAAGCCGATCAAGTAGGGACGCTAGTAAAGGCACAAGGCAATGCTAGCAGACTTTAATGTCCCATTGACCACTATGATAATAATGCTCAAGAACATGATTCACGCTACAAATCGTTTGAGTAGTCCACGCTCGTACGACGATGGCACTGCTTTCCACTGGACCAAATGAGAAAGTATTGCACGTTACTTTCATTACAAAATTAAGTATTCAACCTTTTATTACAAGTGAGCATATCGCAGAGTTGAAGAAACTTGATACAATTAAAATGGTTAAGAAACACTTTCTAGACCATTTACGCCAGAAAATCTTGCTCATACAAGAAGTTTTTTACTAGCGTATATTTCTAAAAACCTACGCATTTATCCAACATCTAAAAACCCCGATATATTTAAGTCTATGAGCAAGCATACTGTCATAAATTATTAAGAAGCAAGACTAGATTGAGACTGTAAGCAGAGTTCGTCACGTAGATACAGAGAAACGCAGTTGTTCATTAATTAAATTATTACTTTGTAAATATCGTTAATGATACGAACAGCATTATAAATATGTGAGTGTCGTAAAGCCACCTACATATTGGGTTGGGCGACGAAAATATCCTGACACGTAGGTACAGTTGTAATACCAACTGGTGACTCGAACTTCTTATATTCCGAGGAAATGCTTTTGCGACTGCGTTTCTTGGAACAATACACGATGTTTTTAATTCGCCTTATGCGTTTTGATGGTAAGGTCTTATATTGGTTTATTAGGACAGTACCTAGTAAAATAAACAAAATACTGCTAAAAGGTATTTTAGATTTCACAAGGACAAAATTCTCGATTCGTTTTAAAAGTCAATTGGTCTTGAAAGTCTGGATTATTATTTTGGACAGAGAAGTGGCTACTTATTCTCATGTAAAAACTAAATTCAGTAGTACCGTATTTAGAGAAATAACAACAAAAAAAAATGTACAATACGAAAACTAGTTAGACGACAACGCAACAAATTGGCTTCTAGTGTAAAAACGTCTCTGCTCACGTATTGAGGTGGGTGAATGACTTACAGAGGATGAAGTCCATGAATAACTATAGGATTCTCTACTTTGCATGCATAGGTATACAGGGTTATAGATATTCAAAAGAAAGCGAATTTGTTTTTTGAAATTTCCTGAAACGTAAGAATAATGATAACATAACATAACGCCTGTATTCCCAGAAGGGTTGGGCAGAGGTGCACCTATAGTACACCATTTCACCAGTTATGTTTAAGTCCCATGTAATACAGGTGAGCTAATAGCCATCAACCGGGCGTAAATCCAGACTCCGGGTTGCTACTGAGAAATGCCAGATGGAAAAACCCAAGAACACTTTTCCCGACCTGGGAATCGCACCCAGAGCCTCAGCAGTAACGCTTGTTACCACTAGGCCGACGAGGCATATTAACCTTATATACATTACATATATTAACCTTGACCGAAAATACCAGGTTTAGAATATTATTTATCAGTACTAAGTGCTTATTTGTAACTTTTGTCTAAAGTTCTAATCCACTTTATCAGGGTCGACACGATCATCGTTGGCAGATGATCCAACCAACTCGCGCGCAAAACCCGAAAGTTGGCTTGGCTGATAAACTAAACGGAAATGAGATTAAGGTCAAGGTCTGTCATCGATGTTGGTGCACAAACTGGCAATACTTATTTTGATTCCTCATCCTGTACCTATCGCTCAAGTCATACTTTTTTGTGTTACGAACAAAATAGTGCCAAGTCGTATCGACACGTGATAAGTATTGACATCGATAGAAGCCATATTGCGATAAAGTATTGGATAGACGTTCATGGAGAGGGATTAGGGCACAAGATAAAACACTGGATGAGTGACAGAGTCAGTAGGTACTAAGTGTTCATCCGACGAGGTAACCTGCGGGGTAATTGCGTAACACACTAACAGTAGGAATAGCTTTAATTTTGACAGTTCAACAACATTCATTGCGTTATTTACATTGTTGAGCAGACAATTTTTTCTAACATATGAAGCAATGGATTAGCAATATCCTTCAAAATGATTCAGATTGGGATTGATAGTGTGTTACGCAAGGTGCTGGTCAGTCAACCGTGATAAGAACTTGCTGACTAATTAATCTTTTTACCGCGGCATAAGCTTATGATCTGGAATGCTCGCACCTTCGATAAAAGAGAAGAAGAAGAGAGAGAACGAGAGATGAGAAGAAAGGCACACAATGTTACTTTAGCTTTCACCAATCCTCCAAGAAATTAAAGAAGAACTGGATAATTTGTGATGAGCCAAAGATATTCTGTGATCTTAAATTCCCGTTTGCTGATTACAATTGGGTGAAGAAGATATTAGTGTTGGCTAACTGACACTATTTGTGTACTAACATTATTTGAACTGGATAGTACAAATTGCTACAATAAACGTAATTTACGTGAACTCGTTGCAGTTCTGCTACAGAGATAGACGCCACGATGTAAGAATACACATATACACATTTACTTCAATTACACGTCTAAACCAGAGCTTTGTTTAGCTAAATAAAGAGGGTGGCGTTAACTACATTAACACATTTGTTTATTAAATAACTAGCTATTGCCCGCGGCTTCGCTCGGGTTAATTTAGACTTTGACTATCAAATCGGGTTATAATTCAATCAAGATTCGAAAGACACGTGGCGCCATCTATTATCATAAGGACGTTATTGTTGTTTTCCTCAGGGAACAGTACTTTTTTGCGGGATGAAAGGTACCCTATGTCCGTTTCTGTACCCCTGACAACGTATATGCAAAATTTCTTGATGATCGGTTCAGTAGTTTAGGCGTAAAAAGGTAACAAACAAACAAACAAACTTACTTTCGCATTTATAATATTAGTTAGGATAGGATAGTTAGGATGTTTGACATAGCGGTTCACCCCTCTGCGTGCTTGTTTTCATTAGCAAATACTCCAAGTTCAGTTCACCCCTCTCCACTAGCCTAACACGTAACGAATTATTTAAACTGAGGGATTCCAAAATTCTGTTTACAAAAGTCAAAACTACAAAACTTTAAAATTCTTGGACGAGTTCATTCCGACCGAGATAAAACAATTCAATCTGAAACTATTTGACATTGACTCATCGTTTACATCTCGGACACTTTTTCTATTTCAGTCCACCTTGACAATTTTACATTATTTTAGTGTCTCATCTTTTAATAGTCACCTGTTCTTCTTATTATTTATTGCCTAAGTCATTCATTACAAATCATTTCTTCAAAAAATGATGTATCACACACAGTCTACTCTTAATTTGGTAGAAGTTCTGCATGGTAGAGCGCTCCAATCTGTCTCAGCTGTCGCTTGAAAAGCTATCGCGAAAGGGTCTTGAACTGTCATCGCTGTTTGTTTTCACGTATAACAACGTCATCCTAGCGTTAAACTGCTGGCGTATCTAGGCCAGTTACATAGGTGTCAATGTTTCTCGGTCGGAAACGCCGCGGCCGTCGGACGGCATTGGCGTTGTATGAGCGTGAACGGTGACGTCCAGAAAAAATGTGGCGCAAGTAGCCAATTAACATGTGGGATAGTGTGGGGCCGGCGTCTCGGCGCCTCTATAAATATCGCAATCCGCGTCCGCGCCCTCCCCGCGACCCGAGCTCGACCGGCACCGCAGCCGCGCCGCCGCCGTCTCCACCCGGCACCGAGGACCGCAATAATAAAGACAACATAAATCCCAATATCAAATCTTGACGTCACAACATGCTGATGCATCGACCCACGTTCAATTTTATTACTGAAACCTCGGTTCCGAAGAGTATTTCTAACAAACACGAAACTGACGAAACCAAGAAACGTGTCGGTGACTCATGGTATCGACGAGGTACACAAGAGAATTTATTGTAATTTCAATAAGTTCAAAATTATACTTGATTGCGGTATTCTTGAACTTAAAGCTGGCCTAAAAAAGTTTCAAAGACGAAGAATTTAAAACATACGACGCAGTATCAAAAGCTGTTAATAATTAATAGCGGACACGACTGATGTCAAAGTTGATGAATACTTTACACGTTGGCGATCGAACATTGGGCCAAATTAGAGTGTGTATATCCCGGAAGCATAGTTGGCGGTCCCGGGGCGACTTGCTACGGCGTCGGCGTCATCAGGCGTGTGTCGAGCGGACACAGAACAGCAAGCGCGGACGCAGCGATCGCGCTATTTTTGTTCACTCAACAGTTGAATAACCTCCAATCAACTATTCGCACTTGCCTATGAGTCCAACTAAAACACGGACAATTGCTCAGTGATTTCATGACCTTCAATTTAAAGCTATTTTCAGCGTACTTTTTTATTAAGTGTACTATCAAGTATTAGAATTTATCATGAGCATTTTTCAGTCGTATGTAAGCTAGCTATACATTTTTTATTTCAGAACAAACATTTCATGTTACAACACATTCTGAATTTCTGAGCCAAACGGAAGAGAGCCCCACTTGTGCACGAACTTTCATCCATAAAGGAAAACTTCCGGACAATAAAACGTATTTTCAGAGCAGCCTAGTTTCTGTTGTCTATCTAAAGTCTACAAACAGCTATGTGCATGGTGCTGGCATTAATATTAGGAATGGGATTCTTCCGCATAGGGAACTACAATCGCAATTTGAAGTCTAAGTACTCGATTGCTTGTTGTTGTTAAACTTGTTGATGTCAACAAATTAACCAATCGCTACAGCTCAAATGGTAATATGACGGCTAGTTTAGTGAAAGAGGATTCAGGATTTCGGTATGCGCAAGCGACCGTTACTAGACGTTAAGAGAGAGATGACTTGGGAGGATTTTATTCATTTCTGGTCACTATTCAATTATACGAGAGGTGAAATTAAAGAAATAAGCTATGCATCATCGTCAGAATTTTTTGCAGAGGTCGTTTATTCTAACATTAATAAATTTTACAAAACAACACTGTATAGTTGCATTCATTCAAGTGTTCTGCGACGAAATTAGTCATAATGTGGCAACATAATTGAACATATTATTTCAACACCTCATTTATTGTTTCAACAAAATGTGAATACTATAATATACTGACATTGGAATTAATTTGAAGGCTTATTAAATTATGTTTTAGAAATACCAGGTATTTTAACGAACGTAGTTAAGTATATTAATTAAAATGACGCTGATGAGGAATTAAATGCTAGTTACATGGGTCGGTTGACGAAATAATGCGAGGTTTCCAAATCGATGAAGGCCAGACGAAAGAGCCAATTATATGGTTTTAAGATACTTATGTACGGAGGTAATTACACAGCCCAAATGTCCTGTAGCTATTAAGTTACTTGAGTAAATGTCAAAATTTCTGACAATCATTAATTTTGAAAGTGGGTTTACGGTAGTTAAGTAAATACAGAATGATTAAAAATTAACAAACTGTAGTTTTATATAACCCGGGCGCCTACCTACTGTAGGACATGAAGTAACACCTCGTGATCCGATGTCCCAACGTTTCCAATAATACTTACTACTACTACTACTTGGGGACTCATCCATTCCGATGCTTTTTTCTGGCCAATTCATAAAAATGGAAGCAGAAAATTTGCCTAGGCAACTATGTAGCATAAAACATACAACAAAGACAGATGAAACACTATAAAAATGCAAATCAGACCCAAACTTGGCAAATTTTATAAACAGCAAAACTTCACGCCTCTACAATACGTTGGTATGTTCCAGACGAATAAGTTTCTGGTATTTTTTTTACTTAGCAGAAGTCGCGTAAGCATAAAGGAAGGTTTATTAAATAGCTACTAATGTTTTCTCGTGACGTCTGAACATCTGGACATATTTTAATTTTATAACACCATTTTGTCCATGGATTAGTAACGCTTCCGATGTTCCTATGGAGTCTTGTTCTGTAATGTAATGTCTAATTAATCTCTGCCACATGGCAGTATGATTATTCCGGCTATCCATTAGTCGTAAAAGACGGAGTATGCCAAGGTGGGCAGAATAGAATTGTAAATAAAACACTGGTACTGGTATTTGCAGTCTACAATCCGACTACCAACAGCACTGACCAACTACTAGAAGTGTTTCCGAAGATTCCATGACCTGAACGAAAGAAAATGTGTGCGAGGATGAGACCCATGAATCTAGCCTACATCTGATACATCTGGTCTCTCCTAAGTAGATAGGGAATGCCGCTTTGCAATCACAATGCTAAGTAAATAAGGCACATAGGGCCAAGTATCCCAAAGACAGGTATCTCAAACGATATGGCTTACTACTTAAACCCCCAGCTGGCCAGTCGGCCATGTCTTCCAAAGAGATTTTATTTTCCTTTAAACCTCGTGCATGACTTGAGGACTTCAAAGGTGCCAGAGGCTCAAAATACAGTGAGATGAGGCTCTTTTTGTGCACTGCCAAAAATAATTCACCACAAAAAAAGCAGTTTGGGGAAACTAGATGTTTTCTACGACACAATGAACAGGTAGAATATATTATTTCTTAATATTTTTCGGGACAAATTCCGCGAACATTTGAAAGAATGTTTAAAGAGCAATATTGCTGGTTAAATAAGTTTTATTGGTCGTTTCGGTTTCATGTTTATCGAGCAACAACAAAGTGAAATGTGGACTGGAAAGTCTGTAAGTACTTAGGGAGTTAGGATACATTTCGAACTTTTTTAAACCTTTTGGGTCAGTTTATTGACACATAATGCAGTAGCATGAACTAGGCAGCTATATGACGTAGTATTGCGAACATATTTTTGTCGTAACTTTATAATTTGGCAAGACTCTAGAACGGGTACCAATGAATGTAGCGAAAATAGAACATAATTCCATACGGCTGACTCAACGTTGTTTTGTCTAAAATCAAAGTTATTTTGTGGAGGTAAGTGATGATTGTTCCAGGACTAAGATAACCGAGTAATCCTTTTTTTTTGTTTTCTTCCTTTATTTATAAACTGTTGTTGCACTTGCAGGTATATTCGGAATCCGGTTCCAAAGTATCGTACTGATCAACGAACAGTTCTTAGCTCAGACCATTTAAACCCTCAATAAGCACATGAAGTGGCCCACGAGCAATGAGCATACATGTTTATTTTATTCTTAAACTTGAAGATTAACGGATTAAAAGTACCTCAGCATTCCAAAGCCTTGTTCCGCTTCGGTTACTTATACCGATGCAGTCAACATTAACGTAAATACGACCCAGAAACAACAGTTCCTCTAAATTCTACTTCGCGTTGGCGATATCCCGGCCGTTGCCCCTGGGTACACCCACTCTGGGTAAGAAAAATGTTCATGTGATTTTTAACATGTGCTCAATCAGGTCTTTGGTCTTTCGGATAATGAAAGCTAGCTTTTCTGGGCACGCCTGCTCTACGTTCTTTGTATCTCTAGGAAAATTATATGAACTACTTAGACACAACTAATTACCTACTTACTTTAAGATGTCGGTCTAGATGCTAATATGATTCTTTAGAAAACTGAATAAGATACGATATAACAACTAACTTATCAGAATCGGCGTACCTAGTAAGCGGCCAGAACGAAATCATGACCAGAAATAGTCTTCACGCTTATAAGCTTTGCGTCTGTTCTTCTAGTTAACAGCTTCATGCGTACTCAACTGAACGAATTACTCACTACAGTTGCCTCAATATATCGATCTGGATTTGCAGCATGTGTTTTTATTTGATACGCTCGTGTTGACCACTATCAACTGTCAAACGAGAAGGCCAATTTTCGTACTTTTCAAATTCAAGTCGCTATCTATCTCGGCGACAATCAATGTCAAAAACATGTCGTAAGTAAAGGTTAAAGGTTTTGTTGTCAGATTGAGACTGAGATCAAAATGTGAACGGTTTTAAAATTACTGGATTTTTTTCAACATTATTGAAAAAAAAATATTACGATGTGTTGCGTCCGTCAATACTCACGCTTGCCTAGAAGTAACCGATTCAATCGAGATTTGAAGATGTTCAGGTTATAAGGTACAATGGGAAACAATCGTAAGCAACTCAGTCGCCGATGATGCATGCTTTCCTAGAAGTATCTATTCACTCGAGACTGGAGACAACTCCCAGACTCCCAGGGAGTCGCTAAATTATCATTATTTAGCATAAACAGCCTATAATGTTCCCACTGCTGGGACACAGGCCTTCTCTCTATGAGAGGAAGTGGGCCATAAATCCACCACGCGGGCCCAGTTGGTGGAAGTCACATGTCTTCGAATTTTTTGATCTAAGACAAGCCGGTTTCCTCCTCACGATGTTTTCTTTCACCGCTTTGAGAGCAGTGGTGATGAAATTATATACATTAAGTAAAATGCCTGCCTGGGTTTGAACTCAGACCTACAACTCGTAATTCGGGGCCTGTACCACCGGGCCACCACTGCTTTCCTTATCATTATTTAAATGATTTAAAAGACTCGACTCACAATTTGTATCGGAAGTATTCGAGACAAGTGAACATGTTGGAAACCCAACACAGTGGAAGTCACGAGAATAGAGACAAGGTCAGACAGACGAACTCGTCTCGATTGTCTGCCGTTGTTCCCATAGGTATAAAAGACGTATTTTAATTGTTTTTGCATTCGATAATTAAGTAATTACCTACCTAATGAAGAGCTCAAGTCTCTTTAGAATCTTATTACATATTTCTAGTTCGTCGAATCAATTGAAGTCATTGATTTAAAGATTGGTTTAGTAACTTTATACTATTAAGAAAAACGAATAAGGTACTATTTTTATATTATATCGTGCGAGTCGTGACCTTCAAGGAAACCTTAGGACGTGACCTTTTATTTTTTTTCTTCTGGAAAGTTGGGTGAGCGTATGTGCCTACTGAGGCAAGGATCAATGAAGGTTCAAGGTTCAGTGAACGACAACATAAAGGCTTCATTAACACCAGAGTTTAATTAGTATACAGGGTGACTTGTAATTGTATAATTTGTTATTCAAAGTCGGTACCTATCTCTTTAGGCGTAATATCACACGGGGTGCTGCCTACCTTGTACAGGTCAAACTAAAAAAAAACACGTCGAATTGCAAGTCAGCCTATATAGCCTCGGACAGCGGGGTGAAACTAAAAAATAAACTATACGAAATATAATAGACTATGAAAGACCGCGGTCGAGGGATTTATGAGTCCCATTAACGAAACAGTTTTTAGAATTAGGTACTTAGTTCCCCAGGAATATTTTGAATAATTTCGATATTTTTCTGTAACACCTGTGTTTGTCGAATGAATACAATATTGCTTCAAATGCGATGCAGCAACAACGCCAATCCAAGCGAAGACAAGAGTACCTATTCTCTTGACATCCTACGACACTAGGTCATGACCCTGTCGCTCTTTTGTAATGAGACCATCTGGGTACATCTACAGCTGTTCAGTATTTTTGCAAATTGACCTTGTGCAGCATCAGTACATTGAAAGCTTTAATCTAATAACTCCTGCTATTACAAATCAGCTCTTCAACCAGCAGAACACAATTTAACAAACTTGTTATAGTCTTCATCATTCAATCCACAGTACCGTACAGACAACCTGCAGAACTAAATTAATTTCATATACTATACACCTACAACAAATCAAAACAAATAAAATGTAGTGTCAGTAGTGTCAATTCTCCAACTGAAACACTAGCTTGGAACTCGGCCAGATAAATACATATAAGCAGCATGCGGCAATGCCATACATATCAAAAACATTCAATTCATAACTAATAACTGCTTCAGTGGTAGGTACACTTATTCATTAGTCATATTAACTAAGCTAGTTGATGTTCACACCTCACTGTTCCATTGATTGCGGTTTAATAAGTTACATCGTTGTGTGTGTGCGCATTAAACTATGCACTATTTGTTTATAATACGGAAATATGACTATACATTGAAATGGATAATTAATAAACTACATTGTATATTATTATTACAGTGATAAAAAAATCTTATAGGCATGTCTGATTTTATTATCAGTGGACGCTATCAACTGTGCAATACATAGGTATTTAATCTCTCTCTTCAGTGTGTTGTATGTAAATAAATAAAACATTGAACATTAAATCAACATGTCAGATAAGAATGTAAATAATAACATTAGGAATCTCTTATCAAAACAGTAAGTTCTACTGAGGGAAAATCCATTGTGAATCATTGCAGAAATTTATTTTAAGACTGAATTGTACTTTAGTTAGTCATTTGGAAACCGATCATAGGTCTGATAGAAAATTTATTGCAAGAGCAGCATTGGCTCTAGTCATCAACCATATGGAAAATGTCAAATCATGCCACATGTAGTTAATATTAAATGAAATCATTAGGTACAGTCATTTTTATTTGCTTTTCATTATCCCAGATTTCTTCACTGTAAAAAGATATAACAACAGTACCTACCTAGGTACCCCTGGTTTTCATAAAAATAAGCAAACCAAGTTGACCAATCCGTATCTGTGTCACAGCCATTCCGTAGGATGGAAACTAAGAAAAAACTACAGACCTAGTTTTGTTCTTATTATTAGAATTGAGAAACTGGACTACAATCGTCCAATGAAAAACACAAAGCATGTTTCTGTCACATTGATTCTAATAAATAAACTGACCAGATTGTTGGACAGGCACATTTTACTAGTGTTTAGATAAAAAATTCTGACATTTTCTACATTCATTTAAATTAAAAGTACATATTTTAGGATTATTACTAAATCCTAAAATATGTACCTACTTTCAATTAATTTATTATTTATATACATTTATATATTTATAATGTTGACTCACCAACAATCATTTGGATTATAATTGAGGAAAATAGGTAGTTTGTATGATTTGTACATTGCATTTAATAAGTTACATTGTGAATGTATGTTGCTAATGGTTATGCACAGGAATGCATAACAATCAGACTACTTAAATGCATGAAATCTGGCCATCTGACTGTCTGTAGACTAAATAAATAATTCATACTTTTCTGGTCTATATCACACATAAAAATCAAATTACATTTTTATTATAATTTATTAAATTACATAATGCAAGAACTGGGAATTACAATATTTGCTGTTGTAAATAAAAGCGAATAATAATTAAATAAACAAATAGTTGGGAATGAGATTTTCTATACAAAATTCTAATAAGAATTTATTGTTATTTTAAAACCAGGCAACGGATTCTCCAACAGTTTTCCTGCTATATTAGCAGATAAATAAAATGATGAGTTACAATGGTCCAATAAAAACAAAATGAATGCAGCGGTAGTAGGGGAGCTTATAATATATATTAATGATGTGAGCATACCTAAATCTGTTTATAATTTTACTTCACATTCACTGACCTATTTCTAAAACAATGTTTTTTACAATAGATTCCGATAATATGAACCTTAACACGTTTGCGATAAAGACTGTGGAACGGTCTGATGAATCATGCTGCTAAAGTTTCCAGCAATGGGTAATGCCTGCTGATGTCATGCAAGCCCCCAATAACCAAAGTAACCAAGTCTCTCCACCCGGCTACCGCCCGACGACTTGTGCACCTACCTGCTACACTTCCAAGAACTTTAAAAAAATAACATATGCCACCGACGGAAGAAAGGAATGCTCCTACCACATGAAGAAATCACCAAGTACCTTTAAAAGTTCACATTCTTATGTAATATTCTCAGTTTGGACACGTTTCTATAAGGAACCTATTAGTTTAAATTCAAATATTACTACGACATCACATGGAAATCGAAGAATTATGCGTAGGAGGCATAAATACCTTTATTTTATGTGTAATCCAATATCCAGAAGAAAGTCGCAGTCCTATTTACACACGAGTACACTGTCATTCATGAAAAATAACACACCATCACTATGCAGCACTACACAAATTTTCACTTAAAATTATATTTTTATGTGAAAATATCACATAATGCGCCATTTTCGCAATAAATCCGAAGGACAGCAATCGGCAATCGCTGCCATCTTTTTTGTCAAATGTCTAAAAACTAAATATAGCGCTTGGAACGAACTCTGGTGTTATTTTTAGAAAATACAACGAAACTTTTTTACAAAACTACTAGCGCCATCTTTTCAAAGCTAATCAAGGGTACTATTCGACACTAGATGGCGTATCAAAGGTGCTGTATATTGTTCATAAACTTTCACAGATGGCAGCATATGTTTGGTAGAGCCTGAAAATAGTAGAGCCATAGTAGAGCTGTCAAACTAATAGTAGAGCATGATAAAATACATATTGCGGGACATACGTTTTCTGACCATACAAGCCGTGTGCCCGATTTACCATCGGCAACTTCTCTTTTACAGGGACCTTAGGACCCGGATGAATTATCAAAAAACGATGATGCAACTAATGAACTAACTTTCATTTATAAAGAGGAGCGTAAATACGAACTTCCACGTTTCTAACTTTAAACAATTACGAACTTTCATACAAAATCAAAATAAATATTTTATTTCAAATAAACCTACATGGGCACTTATGAAACATCGGAAGCTAGGTACACGATACCAATTGGTGTTTCCTATGGAGTAGAGCCGGCAAGAAACTTCGCGGTTAGGTACCTACTCTTTTCAAAAATAATTGTCTTATTACAATGTTTTCAAATTACAGTATTAATAGGTAGGGGAGGACAGTGTAGACTTTTTTTTTTTTTTTTTTTGGGAAATCATCAAATGACGTCTCCCGCTCTGGGCGGAGCGGAAGGGCGTGTCAGACTCTTACTGACTAAAACCCACCCGTGTTCCTTCAGTTGCCTGTGCGCCAGGGCCACGGTAACTCTTTCGAACAATCCGCGACCCCGGCAGGCATCGGTCCTATCGGACCCCGTCAATGGTGCTGACATCTCTTTGAGGCGCGCGTGGAACACGACGCATACGAGCTATGTTTGGTCTTAAAATTACAGACACTTGCAAACCATATTTTATTAAACATCATATTCTCTCACTTCCTTCCTTGTATATATTAGAAACGGTATAATTTGTTTAAAAAAAATACCCAACTGTTTCCGAAGTCTTCAGATGGTTCCAACGTGATAATCGGAGACTTCGTTCGAATAGTGCTAAAACAGCGCTCATGCGTAAGAGTGTATTCTGCATGGACCCAAAATTATACAACAAGGTACCAAAGGCATACAAAGATTTGAATAGGTATTAATAGTTTTAATAAAAGCTTAAGAAACTTTTGATAAATAAATGCTACTATAATGTTGACGACTATTTTAAATGATGTAATTTAGACATTTTTATTATTGTTTTTATTAATTTAACGTAAACTTTATGATTTTAGTACTTTGAATTATATTATTATTGTATTGTATTTGTACTGCATCCTTCTAGGCAAAACATGTTGAAACTTTTTTTTTGTAATCATGCCAACTTATTGTAAACCTACACGTGTTTTTGACAAATAAATATATCTTATCTATGACGTAGGCATCCGCTAAGAAAGGGTTTTTAGAAATTCGACCTTTTAGGGGGTGAAAAGGGGGGATTTTGTTTGTATGAAAAATGTTATTCCTTGAGTTAATATACTTGAAATTTGGCAAGAATACATATCTAAGTAAATTATAAAGATTGTATTTTTTTTTCTGGACTACCCTCTAAATGGGAATTGGGGGTCGTCAAAGTTAGTATAAAAAAAAATTAACGCGCGGTCCGATTAATTCGAAACTCAGTATCTACTTATACTTACAATACTTAAAATCAAAAATAAAGAATAATGTGCATCAGGGTTTACGAAAATCGTCCCGTGAACTGGGGTACTTTTTTTTTTTTTTTTTTTGGGTGGGAATCATCAAATGACCTCTCCCGCTCTGGGCGGAGCGGAAGGGCATGTCAGACTCTTAGTGACTAAAACCCACCCGTGTTCCTTCAGTTGCCTGTGAGCCAGGGCCACGGTAACTCTTTCGAACAATCCGCAACCCCGGCAGGCATCGGTCCTATGGGACCCCGTCAATTTTGCTGACATCTCTTTGAGGCGCGCGTGGAACACGACGCGCCGTCGACCCGGGCGTGGTCCTTACCGGACGGCGAGCTGCCCATTGCTCGCCGTCCGCAAGCCCGCGCCTACGGTGGCCGGGAGTCGGCAATCGACTCCCGACGCCCAGGGTGTCTCCTCCTCCTGCGGCGGCTAGGGGCGCGAGGGCGCAGAGAATGCCTCTCCCTTTCGCGCTCCGCCTCCTCCTTCGCGAGCATTACTGCTTCGCAGAAGGAGGTGACGGCTTCCCATTCCCTCTCGCTCCGTACCATGGCCTGAACCAGGGCCGGACGCGAGAGGTCGCCGCCGCCGATCGCCGCCACGAGGACACGGCGGTGCTCCGCCCAAGCCGGGCAGACCTCCACCGTATGCTCCACCGTGTCGTCCGGTCGATCCACGCAATGATAACACCCGGGCGTTTCCTCCCGCCTTATCCGAAACAGGAACCTCCCGAAACAGCCATGTCCGGTGAGGACCTGCGTCTGGCGGAAGGTGAGGACGCCGTGGCGCCTCTCAAGCCACTCCTTAAAGAGGGGTCTTACCGCCGCAAAGGACAGTGTAGGCCTGTCAACACGTTCCAGGTACTTAATAAAATAGAAAATGGTCTACAAATCTACAGTCTATAAGGCCTACAACGTTCTACAGCGTTAATGAGGTACCAGGGAAGCCACATATGCAGAAGGAATTATTGCCAAAATTCCTTGTCTACAAATACAAGTTAGGTACAACAAATACAAACTTTGATCCCCTATTTAACCCACTTTGATGATGAGTTTCATAGTATACAGGGTGTAAAAAGACCGATCACATAGCCATCAATTACGTATTCTGTACATCAAACTAAGTAACATTGCACAAAAATAAGTGCTGGGAAACGAATTTGATTTTTGGTGTGAAAAATCGCTGTTTACGGTAGTGCGCAACGTAACGCACGCAAAACATTGTGCTTATGGGTGCATGCAACGTTGCAGGGGTTGTGGGGGTATTTGAAGTTGTGTTATAAGGTTTGTAAACCAAACATGTTTTCGTAAAAAAAAAACAGTAAAAGTTGGAATTTTGGCCTTCAATATCTCCGTAACCAGAAGGTTTCCAGGTATGGTCTAGTACAAAAAAGTGATTACAATGACGAGGAGTACATGTGACTCTCGGCTTCGTTAGTTATTTTTACACCCGTTATATGTAGGAACCATTTTCCACGTTTCTAACTTTAAAAATGACGAACTTCCATATAAACTTTCATCCCCTTTTAAACCCTTGAAGGGATGCAGTTACACAAATCTCAATCTTATTGCTCATTTTCGTTATATAGGGTGGCCCACGAAACGAGGCCCAAATAATGTTTTTAGAAGCCTCTCTTCCAGTTTTTCCCGAAACTCCCCGTCCCCATGTATGTTCAGCGATTATTCATAGGTTTGGAGCTAGACGGGTTTTAATAATTTTTGGGAAATTCTTACTTGACTTCAGACATTTTATTTTTCTCTTTCTGCCGCATATAAAAACAATAATAATAGGTATTTAAATTATGGTCTACGATCGATAAATATACTACTGTCTGAACATCACTCAAAGTGATTAATACTTAGCTTATAGGGATTGCTCGACAAGATTCGATCAAGATTTTCAGTCTTTAAAAAAAGAAGAGTGGTAATGACCCCAAAGTAGTTTTAAAAACTTCCACAGACCCTCAGCTTCCCAAAGAAGTACAAATATTAAGTACTATATTGTATTAAGCGTATTATATTAAAAGAATTTGGCGAAGCACACTGGATCGGAAATCGCTTCTAGAAGACTCAGAGCTTCGAAGTTTTAAGTGTCTTTTCTGGGCTTGAAATGGTTTCTATTTAGAATTACTACGGTCAAATATGTCATATGAAGTAATTTGGCTTGAAAACTGAAGACTTATAATTTTTTTACGAAATAAATGTACGGAGCAGGTATAAAAAATTATCTCTAGAGCTGAAAAAAACCCCGTTCTATCCTTACAGAGTGTTATACTAGGTACTAATTATATATGATTTTTTGACATACTACATATTTTTGAATATACAGCACTTTTTTTATCCTCGAAATTATTTTCTTTTCTTAATTTTAATAATAGATTTAATATGAAAGACAATAGAAATACATTTTTTTATGAATAAATGGTTACTGTACATGTTTTTTTTATCCTCGAAAATAAATAAAAATGTGGCTACTAAAATAACTGTTGAAAAATTATGAATTTATCTTGAAAAAAATTAAGTAATATTAATCCTTGGCGCACAGGCAACTGAAGGAACACGGATGTACACAAAAAAAGGGATTGTTTTTTTATATTTTAAATATAAGTACTCAATAATAAAAAATTATTGTATACACCGATATCATAAATATTCGGTAAAATAAAGTACAAAAAGTGACTAAAGTCAATATTTTACAAAAAATAAATTGCGATTAGTACAACGAAAACTCATCCTAGCCCAATTTTCTTTATCGCTTTCATCGGAATCCAAATCCGAATCTGGCTCTATTTTGATCATATCCCAATATTCGATTTGGGTATCCTGAAACTTAATTAATTCTAAAGTTTCAGTGAAGACGGACTTCTTTTGTGCGCTAATAAGGGGATCGGAAAATAGGAAAAGCATATTTAAGATAGCCTCGTTAGAAGCCCCTTTACTCTTTTTCTGACAATGATGTTCCCGAAACCGAATTACTTTGTTGCGAGCTTCTGAAACTTCTTGTGATAAGCTCCAAATTGGTACAATTTTATTGCGTTTGATGATATGTGCTCCAGCTTCATGAATCAGCAACTTATGAACGGTCGATGACATGTAGAACCAACCATTTAATTCCACGTACCTTTGGGCTGTCGTATATGTACTCGTATAATCTTTGAATTTGGTGACATCAATTACCTCTCCAGATCTTATGGCTTGCAAAATCACAGCAAATCTGCGGACAAGCTCTTCGTTCAACCCAGTGATGGCCGCAGTTTTATCAGGAAAAAGAAAAAATCCGTGTTCCCATCGTTTGTAGTTCCCGATCCTTATTTAACTATATCGACTAAAAGATTAAGATCTAAATCGGTCCTTAATTAAAAAAATCTAGAATTTGTAACATTTCTTTGTGATCATCTCCTCTTGCAGCCCACTTTTTAAAATCAAGTCTGTAAGAAATATTTGACTAGGTTTAAGGCTTTCTGAAGAACACCTCGTTATTCTCAAAGAATTTTGTAGGAGATTCACACGAGCTGCTGAAGAGAGGTGGAAAAAAACGGAATAGTGACAGATTTTAAAAACGTATACGAACATTGGCTAGAGGCTAATGTGGATTGGCCAAGCTGCGTGCAAACTATCCTTCAAGGCCAAGAAGAGTCATCCAGTGAAGATGCTATAACTGCAAATCCTTCAACTTCATCCTCAGTTGCAACGATGACATCTCGAAAACCTTTCAAAGATTTAGGAACGTAGCAGAGGAAGATAAGGTCTAGCGAACATAAAAGCGAAGACCCAACTAGATTGAAAACTTATGAAACAAGATGATCGCAAAGATTACGCTTCCGTTATTGAACATATGCTCATGAAGAAGCTGCAGAATTCAATTAAAAGTGTAATAACCCGTTTCGTCAGTTTAAAAATTAAAGTCAGAAAAAGCACGGCCTGTTGCTTTTTTAAAAATTTAGTAAGTGGCAAAATAAAAAGATCTCATTAGGACTTATTAGTATTTGCTTTTAGGTAGTATGCGCAAACACTAATGATTTTATTCTTGGATTTTGGTTACTTCCTAGAATACATCAGTAGACTGCTTTGATTTTTTATAAATTGTTATATTATTATTAGGAGCTCATCTTAAAAGCCAAGCTTTGGAAGCCTGAAAAATTGGCATAAGGATCTAGAACCATGACAGTCATCGAAACTGTTACCAAATTACCAAGCGGTACCATATTTACTTGTTACTGCATTTATTATTTATTTTAGAGGATAAAAAAATCAATTACGTTAACTATTTGTTTAAAACAAACAGTATTTCTGTTGTCTTTCATATTAAAACTGTTGTAAAAGATAAGAAACAAATAATTTAAACGATAAAAAAGTGCTGTATTTTCAGAAATATGAAGTATGTCAAATAATCATAAATAATGATTACTATAACCCTCTGTAAGGATGGAACGGGAAATGTTTCAGTTCCATCTTTCATGCCTGCTCCATATACATTCTTCGTAAAAAAAAATATAAGTCCTCGGTTTTCAAGCCAAATTACTTCACGTGACATATTTGACCATAGTAATACTAAATAGAAACCATTTCAAGCCCAAAAAACTACACTTAAAACTTCGAAGCTCTAAGTGTTCTAGACGCGACTTTCGATCCAGTTTGGCGCCGTAGCGCCAAGTCCTTTTAATATATTACTGTTTAGGTATTATGAATATTACCGGTAGTATTATTGAAAGGCTAAACTGATCTTGTACTTATATAGATGTTTACCCTCAGACCAGTACACACATAAACATAGGCCTAATTACCTTAATTGTGTAACACAGTATCTATCACAATATGAATCATTTTGAAGCCTATAGCTAACCCATCGCTTCATATGTTCGAAAAATTTGTCTGCTCAACAACGTAAATAACGCAATGAATGTTGTTGAACTGTCAAAATGAAAGCCATTCCTACTGTTAGTGTGTTACGCAATTACCCTGCTGATGCTAAGTGCAGATTAAAATACCAAATTCTCCATGTATCTTTTGTCTGAGGAATAGCTAGCCACTTTCCAAATATATCCTTGTAAGTTTCTCTGGTGACAAAAGAATGTATTTCACACTTAACAATAGCTAGGTATCGCTTCACTTTCGGTCACTACAACGTCGGTTGTCTTATTGGAGGCGGAGATTGTAAAATTGTGTCTCGTTACGTTATGACCGACCGAAATCCGGGGTGACGTCATTTCAGACACATCCTCTTACTTTTTAGTTCAACTGTTATGCATACCTTTGTGAGGTCCGTTTACCTACTTTGGATCGAAGGATTACCTACAATTGTTGAATTTTATATCAGACGTTGCGTAAGGTATTCTCGGCCTTCCGTAGAGAGCAAAGCAAAACACTGCAACAGGCGGTTCCTGAGCCTTGAGGTTTTTAACAGTATCAATAACTACTGATAGAATAGTTTCATGCATCATATAGGGTTTATCATCAATCCTGGGATCATAAGCCTACTTCACAAATAATCACCTACTAATGTAGATCGCTGAATATTGTCCGTCTCTTTCCTCATATCTTGTGTCCTATACTTACGTATGGACATAGCGATCTTCAGGCATGGCCGGTTTTGGAGGCTTTCCAATTTTGGAGCGTTCACGCTTCACTAGTTCGTGATAGGTTAGTCTTAGCTTCCCTAGTTCTTTACTTCCTTCCGCTTGTCGACAATCGCTAGTCTACGTACACCTGCTCGATTGTGCTGTAAGCATTTATCTTTAGCTAATCAAGCCGCAGTTACGGTACGTACTGAAATGCCATGACGACTTGGTAAGTGGTGAGCCTGGAATTGTGGTTACAATAGGTATCTACACTTTAAAGTAATTAATACAGTTATGGAAGTCATGTCAGTGACGAAAAGAAACTCCCTGACTCATTGTCACTTTCTGTTCTAATTTTATTTAGTGAGCATTGTCCTAAAAAGTCCATTGTACAGCCAGCGAAATATAACTAAGTCTAGATATGTTATTAAATAAATAACACCATTAACAATTACAGGGTGACAGGGATATCTACTCAGTATATGATTCTGAACGCCCCTACGTTGAAATTTTCCGGGGTTATTAAAAAAGAATTAACTCGTCCATACATTTTGACTGTGTAGATATTGCACTTTTCTATGAAACAGCTGATTCTTTTTTTGATAACCGACGAAATATTTCTACGCTAGGGGTCTAAAATCACGCGTTGAATGGTTACAGTTTGCGCGTCGATGTACCACCCTGTATATTTATAGACCAACCAACAAGAATAAAGCTTGCCCTATATAAAAGGAAAGGTTGGCATTCATAGTCTACCAACAAACATAGAAGAACACAGGGACCACAGGGTGTTTTGGCTCGAAGTGTACCTAGGTTTACAAAATCAGTTGGCTTATTGGTCGATTTGCACAAATTTAGATACTCACTCGAAACGGACTGATCGACACTTTTAGGCTTTTTTTCGTAGGCGATTCGCATGTAGAAGTTAATTTAATTGTGGGCGAATCGGCAACTCCAGAAAAACTTATTAGGCAATTGGGACATTTTGAATTTTGTGTAATAAAACTTAAGAAAAAAGTACACTAGCGCGCAAAAGTGATAAGAGTTTCTAAAATATTTTGAAGCCAATCAATTGCCTAACTTTATCAGATCACAGGAATGTATGCCTGTAATAGTGTTACAAGTACGCACATCGGTTATTTATCATACAACGTAACCTAACTTTCTTACATACCCATTCCAGGCGCTCACACAATCGGTACTCAATCAATAAATAAATGAATGAATGATTCAATATGTAGAAATTGTTTGTAGGTATGTCTAGGAATATACGTAAACGTCTACTACTACGTACTAGCTAAGGGCAGTTTAAGGATACAAAGGAGGGATAAATGTTTTTCTATTCTACTTATTTTTGTGTAAATTTACTTTTTTCAACTAAATACATACACAGCATTAACCCACAGTCTGTTTCATATTTATAGAGGTCGCAGGTAACGAAATAATAGAAAAGTACCTTTTAATTAGCTTACTTGTAGGTAGTACTTGCGTATTTGACTTTATAAAACTTGGCTACTTTCATGGCATTGTCTGCTCATGTCCTATTTCCTGTCATCTGTGGGGTAATTGCGCAACATACGCACGCACATTGCACGGCTTTCATTTCGACAGTTCAACAACATTCATTGCGTTATTTACGTTGTTGAGCAGACAAATTTTTCGAACATATGAAGCAATGGATTTGCTATAGGCTTCAAAATGATTCAGATTGTGATTAATAGTATGTCACGCAATTAGGGTGCTGGTCGGAAAGACAGTTTTGAAATCTACTCATTCTGCTATTAGGTAACTATTCCAGCTATCAGTCGACAGTTTCTGAATTTACGAAAATCTTCAAACAGAAGTAATGATTATATTTTCGATGAACTTGTTTTTAAGTATTTCAATCAGCTTCAACATCATAACCATATCCTCCAACAGGATCTTACTACCACGGAAATGTCCGCAAACAAAGTCACGGGCCACAGCTAATACCTAATAAGTGTAGAAATAACGTAACGTGTGCGTCACGTTTGCACGACGACTTGTTTGCGTGTAGTTAGCGCGCAGGGACGGTGAAAGTGCTTACGTAACGATGCAGCGCGCCTGCGCCGCTGCTGCTGCAACTTGAAACCGCTTAGGTAAAAGGCACATAATATTAACACTCATTAATTAACTGTACGCATTCGTGTATTGATTATGCTCGGGTTTTACGAGGTGATCGGAATGCTTGGAAACTGCTGTTACATCTAGTCTCATAGGTGTGTGTTTCATTCAATACATTTTCACTGTCTAGAAGAAATTATTGTATAGTTAGAAATGATGGTCGGATACCACTGTGTTCAATAATTATTCGACTTTGTTGACTGTACCTACATATCTATGTATACATGCTATGTGACTTACTTGTTTAGTGAAATTATTATTATTATAAAATTTTGGGTTTGAGACCGAGTGCCCATGTTTTGTTCAAGGAAATCTCCAAACGCCTGTTTGACACTTCCCGTGACCCAAGGGCTGGCTTTTACCTTGGCCAGAGGCTAAGCATTGCCATACAACGTGGCAATGCCGCCAGTCTCTTGGGTACATTACCAGTCGACAACGATGCGGAGGAATTTTTTGACGCCATTTTTATTTTCTTAATAATTTTAGTTAGGTTAGGTTATTATATTTTAATTGTAAATACTATTGTAATTTAAAGCGTAAACTAAATAAATAAGTAACATGCTAATAAGGAATGTGGTGTAAATTAGGTTCCAACTAATCTAATTAAAACTATCTCAACTTCCTCATTTACACACAAAAATAACTATAAGGAAAGCTTGACCATTTTTTTTTTCCTCTTCAGCCAGGAAAATCACAATTTCGTTTAGGTTACTAGTTATGAACGTGTTCATTAACACGTTCATAACTACTCGTAGTAACCTAGCTAACTACCAATTCCCCAGGTTTAAATATAATTAATTTTATTTGAGTTATTGTAACTATGCTGACAATGTGACAATGTTTCTACACATAACATAAACTCACGCCTATAGTTCCCATGGGGATAAGCAGAAACTACAGAACGCCACCTGCTACGATCCTTATATACTCCTCCTTTTGCTTCGTTTACGTTCATATATTCTGGTCATACATGCATGCTGGTTGTGAGTACTAAACACCTAACCTTTTTGAAGAACATCACCAAGGTCACTACTTAATGTTCTCTTAGGGCCTCCTCCCGACGGATGTTTTTGCACTGCTACTTCAACCATTTTCTTTGATTTTCTTTCCATAAAACCTCTATCAGTGGCACTATCGGCTGCAATTTCCTGTATTTGTAACGTATTTTATCGAAGGAGGCTATATGAACTAAAACCGCAATATGTTACGTAAGTTTTCACAGTTCAAGAGTCATTTGTCTTGCCGGCAAAGTACCAAACTGTGCCCAAAATAAATGATCATGATGACGAATGTTATCTATACAAAAGGAGAGTCACAATACATTATATAATTTTGTTACGAAATGTATTATTATGTATCTGATCTACAAGACTGCCTAGTCTTTAAAAAAGCAAATTATGAAATAGGTACTCCACTAACTAGGCGGATCAGGAAGAAAATCACTCTTTTCGTATAATTTTAACAGCGTAACAGGTATGTTAAAAAACACAAAAAATAAACTACTATAATAAAACAGAATAAACTCATAATTTGCTTTATTTTACTAGTTTATTTTTTGTTATAACTGTCAAAGAAATTATAACAGTTATACAATTTTTATAAATGTATCATATGCATTTGTTGTGCATGCGCTGGCGAAAATTTGAACAGCATTTAACGAGGTAAATGTTGTAGAACGAATATTTTTTGCTATTACGGCGTTTGGAGACTTAAACTAAGACATTTTTTAAGGCTATCTATACAGGGTGGCAGGGACATCGACGTGCAAACTGTAACCATGAATTCAGCACATGATTATGGACCAGACACCCTAGTGTAGAAAGTTTTCGTATGTTATTAAAAAAAAGAAATGGTAATTCATAGAAAAGTGCAATACCTACGCGCTCAAAATGTATGGAAAAACATTTATTTTTTAATAACCTACGAAACATTTCAACACAGGGGGGTCCAGAATCATGTATGCACTGAATCCATGGTAACCGGTTTTGCGTCGATGTCCCTGTCACCCTGTATTTAACTGAACCCCAAATTGACGGATCTTGGCAAGATGAATGTTTACTATCAATATAAAAATCAGCTTTCACACAGCATCTGATAAATTACGATCGAGCAGATTATATTAAAATATCTACTGAGAGATTGACTTTCATTCATCATTTCATTGTATATCTTTCTAATTCTACATTGAGGCAAAGATGAAATCAGTTTAGGTAGGAGTGTAAATGAAATGAAAACTCGAAGAAAAAGTGAAGGCTTCTAATGACTTTAAGTACCGTTTTACCCTACTTTGTTCTTCACCGTTATAATTATGTAAATAAACAAAACAATTGGAGCTACCATTGCGGGAAGTTGTCTCAGTTTACGTCTAGTCTGATGTCACGGTGATGGGCACCGAGCGGCCGGAAGTGACGGCACGAGCATTTAACTTGCCTCTCATTTATTAGTTAGCAAAAACCGAGGTGGCAAACAATACTTATCAGACAAGAGCATTGATGTAACAGCTGTTGCGCCGCGCAGGGGGACGATACTTTTCTCTCGAGTTTCTCCAGCGGCGCGCGCGCAGTCGAACCTCCGCCGCGGGAAAACACGCGCGTCTTTACCATACCTCTTCACGTTAACGTATCTTCCTTCACGCTCAACTAACTTATGAGCGAAATTATAGGATTACATTAAGAAATTTGTGTGAAACCCCAGTTATAAAAGCGAGCATTGTGTTTGTGTAATTGATAGACCGATAGAAAGTTGGCTAACTTGTTGCCTGGGTGAACAAACGTATAAACACCGTATACATTTTACAAGTTGTGCACCAGTGACGGTGGACTAATTGTAAGGTTTGTTCTATTGACTTTTTAATACATTAACTAATGTTATTTTTAAGTACCTAACATAATTATCTTAATAATAGCTTTGTAATTTGCTCACGTTTGCTATTCATCAGCAGGTGGCGAACTGCTGAACAAGAGTTCATTAATCATTGTTATACTTACATTTTTTTAATCATTAGAGCATGGCAAATATTTCATATTTTTAAAGAGACTAACAACCATCTGCTAAGAAATGTCTTGGTATAAAAATAATGACACAAGAAAAATCAACTTCAATCAAGATTGGGAAGGGATGCTGCTTACTTGCAGTATGGTATCGTCTGGCAGCAATGGGCATATTTTATTTAATAAAACCGACAGGCGACTGGTGACAGGCGACTATCTGACAATCCCAAAATTGTATAAGTTTCTTTAATACATTTTCTATTAAACAGCATCCTGTGGTGAAAATGTGACAATTTGTAATTTCTTGACAAATATGTCGCATTGTCACTGTCGTAAACAGGGCCATGGTTGCTAGAAACTACAATGACTAACATTGCAATTTTCAACACTTCATTCCTGCACGTGTTTTCAATACCCCCCTCTTATCTACTGCTTTCCTCGTTTGAAGTCTAAAAATACGTTTGAGTGTCAAAATATAAAATAAATATAATATTGACACCAATTCGATCCACAATTGTTTCCGCTGAGCGCTTTCTTTTTTATTAAAAAAATTGTTTCGCAAATCAAGAAGAGGTATTGCTTGATACTTCAAGCACCATGCTTCACATATCTAGATAATAATTTAATTGTACCAAGAACCGGCAAAATCAGATGATATCTTAATTAAACCTAGGAATTAATTACCTTTTGTTATAAACCTCAAAAGTACAATAACGATACAAGGTGCTAACCGAGCTAACAAATTATGGTATCTGTTACAATTGACTGTAAATCATGCGAACGAAATAATAATTTCACAGAATGGTAGTACTTATCAGAATGTCCTCCATTTCTTTCGTGACCATTATTGTAGGGAAAACAATCGGCTGTGCTCCCACGGCCGCGGCACCGATAGTGTGCACCAACTGGTTTCTTTCGGCCTCTCTCACCCATTTACTTTGTAATTACACATTACACGAGACACGAACATTTAATGGGTAACAAATACACGAACTTAATGATGTTTCGAACGAATAAATTACTTTCATATTACGCGTAAGTAAGAGCAATTTGAGGAAGAGGAAAGTACCTATTATGTACTGCAGTGGTGCAGTACGCAATGCGCCGGAGCGGATGGGGAAAAGATAAAAAATAATGCTTTGGTAAATGCTGTATTAATGGTGTTTTGAAGAAAACTAACCAACGCAAGTCCAAATGATAACTGCACAAATCCAAAAAAAGTTAAGAAAAATTACGAGGGACAATGTAGAGTCGAGTATCCCATTTTCACGAAAATCTACGGAAGGCGTGAATGCGACTGCTCTGATGTGCTCAATCGGAGTTTTCATAAGTTGTTGTTCGCAAATCCAAATGGCAAATGTTAAAAAAAAACTGCATACGCTTGTTACATTTAGCGTTCAATTTACGCTAAGTGGATACTTTGAGTGCCATGAACATTGCCGACAGGCATTTGCTCAACTCGATTAGGTATGTATCTAGGTTTGAAAGGGGCAAATGGGGCAATAGTGCATTGAAGGTAATGTGATACTAACTGCCCCTCTACGTGAAGCATAAAACATCGTACACCGACGACATACATATGGCCATAATGACCATAACTCGCTGTCGGTATTGTCTTACGAAGTTCTATAGAGTCAGCGTGTTTTCTTGCTGATAGTTTTTGTCAACAATGAGTTTTTCTTGCGTTGCGGTAATACCTCTGAACATTGTTAGTTGTTACACCAGCGTGCATTGTGCTTTACTCACTCACTTCTCGTTACGTAAACCCTTTACTTAGGTGACATAAATAACGCGAAACAGCAATAATTATTTATCTCCATCTTGACATAAGTCACACATTAGTTGCGTTGTACAAACGCCTAGAAGGTCGATTGATACGTTTCTTGCTCATACTATTCAATACAGCCGAAAAAAGGGTTACACGTTCAGAATGCACAACGTAAAACAATTGGTGTTGCCGTTCACCGAATGCCAATATGATGAAACCGTCTTTACGTGATATATTTATCAATCACTCTGTTGGTTTACGAAAGTCTAGCGCGGTATCGCCAAAGTAACGGTTGACGGAGTGCAGCACCTCATAAATAGGTGTGTATTAATTAATGCTATGCAAGTGAGTTTAACGCAAGTGTTTTGTTTTTAACGAACTAATCATAGAAACCAACACGACAGGTGCTTTCAAGCGTTGAAGTGAGCAGGTACACTTGATACGTATCGTAATCATAGATTGGTGTCTGACTAATATGTGTCAGACGCACAAATTGTCCTACTAACCTTCGCTATTATTTACTTCCGCTATACTGCATGTTCTTGAACTTAACTATGTATAATACACGCTATTAACGTAAATTGTCGTTATTACTGGGACTAGATCCAAGAACACAACTAGATCTTCACCGTTTAATTCAACCTCGACCCGTAAAACACACTTTGAAATGTCCTATAGCAACCACAATAGGCGCTTCTACTTAGAGCCCAAGTGCCTATATTACAATGAATGTCAGCAGACAAACAAAGTAACTTTAAATAAATCTTAGAGCCCCATTAAAAAGTAATAAACTTCAGATAAATTCGGGATTAATATGCACAATGCATATCACGATGGTATCTTCTGAACTTAGGTACTGCTTATCATATTAATATTATATTAGTTCGGCGCCCGAAGGTTTGAATCAATGTTACAACTTCCTTTTGATAACAATTTAAACTCCACTGTGTTACGTAGGTGCAAGGTTGTCTCGGACATTCATTTGAAATGTATGTGTGCATTCTTTCCAAATTGCCGCTAATTTAATGGATCCTGTGTAGGTACCTAATGATACACACTGGCTACTTTATATTTACAAGAGCAAGCTGGGCCAAGTAATGGCAAAATGGTGTGCCCAACATTGCTGTTTGATACACACACGACAATTTGTTAGCCACTTTCTAAAATATCTCATAGAATCAAGAAAGGACCATTATTATATCCTCTTCATAGTTACTACTTTTTTCAGGCACATTTCCATGCTCATAAAGCATGGAAATGTGCCTGAAAAAAGTCATTACAATACCAATTCAGTAGAAAACAGGTTCGAACCGTGACACGTGATCACAAATGCTTTATCTCTAGGTAGTTAATTTAAAATTGTATCAATTTAGTTTTATTTTTTACTTGTAACATATATTTTAATTTCCAAGATAATATACATAATTTAAAAGCTAATGTACATACAGCCACATATCAAGCTATACATTTCCAGTTACAGATGACCTCGAATTATATAGGCTTTTCGTACAATGAGAAGTCAGCTTATACTGGAAATGTATAGCTTGATATGTAGTCGTGCGTACAAGATACAGGTTGGAAGGGACAACCCGCGCAACCTGGTACCATGGATTAAGTACATGATTTCGAACCCTCTGCGTTGAACTTCGTCAGTGATAAAAAAAAAACTTTTCAATACATTTCGACCACGTAGCTATTGTTCTTTTCCATGAAACAGCACATTTTTTTATTTGATAACAGACGTAAAATTTCTATGCTAGGGGGTCTAGAATCATAAGTGCTGAATTCATGGTTACAGTTTACACGTTGATGTCGATGCCACCCTGTATAAAAAGGGAGAGGAAAGAAATAACAAACTAAACTTAGTTTTGAATTTCTATAATTTTCTTATTTAGAAGAGAAATTTCGAATTCGTTTTCACTCGTAATTGATTGACTCAACTGTATCATTGTTGACATGCCTTGAAATGAAAGTAAATTAAAATTAAACTAGATAATTTCAAGGTCCGTTTTTTTAACTTACATAATGTAAACGGAATTTAAATAATTGTTAAGTTCATCTCATGCCTCAGCTGTTAGAATCTACACAGAAAATGTATGTTTCACGACTCCAAGCATTCAAAAAGGATATGCCTGGATTTCGCGTAGGTACCTAAATGTATTATAAGTAGAGGTATGTAAGGCATATAAGTACATGGACAAATAACTTCTCCGCGGAAGTGAAAAACCATAAAACCGTAATCAAACTTTTTTATTAATACAGTTTTACTAATAAGCACCGATTTTTTAATTAGTTTCCTATTGTAACGTCAAACCAACAGAAATGTAGGAATATTCAATTAAATATATATTACGTCCGCGATAAAACAGGAGATCTGAAAACTGGCCAAGTATTCATTTATTTATTTATTTTATTTTATTACTTAAGAAAACTTACAGCTAGGATACAGATAGTTGACAGTTAGTGAAAGAAGGCCAATTAAAAGTTTTCACAGACAATATTAGGGTAGCACAAGAAACAGTAGACAGGCAAGAGAAAGTAAGAAATAAGCACTCGTAGAGAATTAAGAAAAGACTGAACAAGTTTCAGTGATCTTCAAAGAAGTTTTTACATAATATTTTTTTTCAAAGTCAAAGTCAAAGTCAAATCATTTATTTCAAATATGGACATAAAAGGCACTTTTGAACGTCAAAATTTACAAAAATATAGAATTGATTCTAGTTGCCCCTTCCAAAAGGTAGTTTCGTATGGAGAAGAATGGGCCAGAAACTCCACCGTTACTCTTTTAAAATGTTTTACAATATTATGTAAGTTTACATTAATTATGTAATCATATGTGAAGACGATGCACCTAGAATAAAATTACTACACCACAATAGGTAAAAAGAATTAAATATAATGCAAAGGCAGGTAAATTAATTATGTGATAGATACATGGTGCTCACATATTTACAAATATTGAAAAGTAGATGATGTTTCCAAAATTTTAACAAGTAATAATTTAGTGTGTGAGTTAAAGTAGTTAGTTTAGGAACACCGATGGAGAACAAATCAAGGTTGTCAATACTCTGACACATTTTATGATTCAATTACTTGCACTAGATAAAGCAGGAACAAAAACAATAATAACAGTACTTCAAACATAAACACTTATTTATTATTATATTTAATTAAATAATAAACAATCGTTCATTATCTTTACGCATAACTTCACTCAATGGATTCATTAACTAGTTTTTCATTCAATTTTTTCAATAAACAGATTATTATGTTAAGATTCTCTGCTCATTAATTCTCAGTTAACGATGATCTAATGGTGAATTATAATCTATTACAAATGATATTACGTCGGTAAAAGCTTTCTATAATTACAACTTAATGGTGCTGTTAATAAAATTGTCGTTTATGCCTGTATGTATGGCATCAGCGTATGCACTAAAGAAATTATACGTACTATGCCATTGAAGTTAGACCAATGCATGTTTTATCAACTATGTGAGGCTCAATCTCACATTAGTGGGTAGTGTGGATACCAATATTAAATTCAGTATTAAGATTTTTAAACTTTTCATAAAAAGCGTTAGAATTTTGAACCCCTTATTTGAACTCGAGAGCTTTACGCTTTTCAAGGAAAAAATTGAATTTTCAACACTGTCTGTAGATTCAAAAACAACAGTGCTTCAACTGAAATCGTTAATAAACTACTGTAGTATCCTCTCTGATTGTCATAGTCAAAGAAACGTTCTCATTGCCAACTGCCCGACCAATAAACTTTAACTGTTTATGTAATTAACAAAGTTGTCAACAAACCCAAGTTAACACGTAAAATTACGTCACTAAACACATACAATTAGTGCCTACGTGTTCTTAACCTTACGTAGTTAACAAGTAAATTATGAGAACGTTTTTGTAAGAATCTAGAGTTGGGCTACATGTCCATTTGAACGGGAGATGAGGGAGGTAAATGTGCAGTGTATCCCAATCCAGTAAAAAGTAATATCCATAACCACACTACTCCGGACTTTTTTTTACACTTACTCGTTTTGACACATAAATAAATATTCGATTTTCAACGCTCGGCTTCGCGCCGAAAGATGAAAATCCAACAGCGCGCTTTTATTTAGACGTTCATTTAAGTGAAGATTTTAGTGGAATTATATTCTAAGCCTTTCCTTTTTTTCCTACCGCTCCAATTATTCGATCCTCGCTGCCCATTAAACTTAACACTTACTTAACGCTGTCATTACATGACAAGTTAAAGTAACCTGTAGAGGTCGAGTTGCATAAATGTAACTGGAATGTAATTCCTTGAAATGTAATTTGGCTGTCCAATTTGGGAAAATGATTGTGTTTAAAATAAACGAGATACTTTACAAGTATTCGTGTTACGCAAAGCTGTATTCAAAATTCCAAGTTCTGTGGAGTTTCTAGTATATAAAACTCTTAATACTTTATCTACTTAACTGTTTGGCCTGTTCTATAACTATTTGGCCGACTTAAGACTTATGCTTGCTGTCTTTGTATTGCTCAATTTATTTCAGGTATTTTAGCAACTCTGTCTGCTTTTATACTAAAACAGTATCATTCTGTTTTATGTAATTTGTCATTTCCTAAAGTATAAATACTTTATCTGAAAACTGTCAACACTTCGGATGTTATCGAATGGTTTCTGAGTCACTAGGCACTACAAATACATATTACGAAACAGCTTTCCACGCAGTTGATTTAAAAACCCCACTTTCTACAGCTTATTGCGCGATCGCAGAATAAATATTCCTTTAACGTAATTTATGATTTAGTAAACAATACGTATTATGTATCTTCAAAATAAGGACATAATAAAGGAAATGATTTCTTTAATTTACACCAGAAAAACCAACGTACATTTTCTGAATAACCTGTTAGAAAAAAAAAAAAATTTATGAATTATTTAACCAAAAAATAAACCAGTTAAGTAAGATGAATATAAAAATAAAAAAGTAAAACATATAAAAATTATAATATAGTAGCACCTCTAAAACCGAGCGCGTTGATGTCTTTTATACGTAAATTAACATTTTAATACAACCACTTTACGCAATGAAGCCTTCTTATCAATTCTTACGTTTTAGTACACTTTTGTAATTTTTCTATAGTATTTTTATGTTTATTTATGAACCTAAAAATAATAATATAATGTTACCTACTACTTATTTGTAACCCATGGGTGTTTTGTAATTCAGTTGCTAAGTGCCTATGCGCAATCATGCCTAGCCGTCTATGTAACAACTAGGTACTATTGTAAAACAGGATTTAGAATGTACTCTACCCATTACGTTAATCAGCATATATTTATCAGCTAAACCATTGTTTAAAAACTTCTGTTAGTTTTGTGCCCATTAATAATAAATGTATTTTTAAATGTTTTGTGAGATTAAAAAAAAAATATTATAAACGTATTTAATATGTAAGAAGAGTAATAAACGGAATAATAATAATAATACAACCCTATTATTGTCCCACTGCAGGGCAAAGACCTCATACAGAGAAGGTACAAGCATTGATCACCACGTTTGCTCAAGACGGATTGGCGATTTCAGACTTAAATTAACTATAAGTCCAGCACCCTAATTACGTAACACACTATCTATCACAATCTGAATCATTTTGAAGCCCATTGCTTCATATGTTCGAAAAATTTGTCTGCTCAACAACGTAAATAACGCAATGAATGTTGTTGATCTGTCAAAATGAAACCCATTCCTAATGTTAGTGTGTTACGTAACTACCCCACTGGTTTCCTCACGATTTTTTCGTTCACCAATGTCAGTTATGTCCAAGAAAAAAACAACCGACTTCCATAAAAAACACTACATATTGAAAAATAACTTCAGTTTCGGAAGTCAGCGGCAAAACAAATAACCGACTTCCAAAAAAAATACTACAAAGTGAAAAATAACTTTAATTTCTGAAGTCGGTGTCTTTAGTTTTGTATTTTCGTTTTTTACCACCGATTTCCGAAATTAAAGTTATTTTTCACTTTGTAGTGTTTTCCTATGTGTGTTTTAGTTCTGGTATCTACCCCGCACAAATTCGTATTGCCACTACTTGCTATGTAAATAACAGTGACAGGGATTTATTATAACATCATCAATATAAGTGGACAAAATAAGTATTATTGAAGCTAACTGAAAAACTATCCAACCAGATTTAATAAAATTGATATAGGACCACCTATCTATTAAAAAAAGAATTTTCGTAATCGATTCACAATTGCCGGAGACATCGCGTAACAAAAATACAAAAAAAAACATACAGACGAATTGAGAACCTCCTCCTTTTTGAAGTCGGTTAAAAAATACTGACTGTGCCCATTCGTAATCTACAATTTAAAAGATACTCGTATTGCATCCTCACATTTCTATAGTTACTCGTATCGAGGTAACTAGGTGTATAGCTAAAATAACGGGATTCGAATTCTAACTAACGTTATATTCTGTACTGCAAATTCTAAACTCATTAATATTTCCAACAGAATTAACTTTCTACAATTATTAATTAATTGCTTTCAGAAACTATTAAATTATTTATTTTGTTTTTGTCTTGGCGTTGATGATACCAGTGAGAAGTCATTTCAGTAAAACGGGCTGACATTTTATGTGCTAGGTAAAAATGAGAAAATAATATAGTGACTGGCCACTATTTTGGAATCAGTAGATTTCTCTAAACTTATTATATTATATCATCTTATATCATGGCTTATCCTTTAATCCCGCAAGATCCTTGCGTTTGAGCAAAGACTTTACCAGAAAATTACCACCCCGTTGCATCGCATCGCTGCCCGCGCTATAACTTCGTTTTCGCTTACCATTCTTTCTTTCTTTTTGCTCGGCTCCTAAAAAGTCCTACATAATCAGCCTATAATGTTCCCACTGCTGGGACACAGGCCTCCTCTCTTTGAAAGGGAACTGGACTGTAATCTACCACGCCGGCCCAGAGCGGGTTGGTAGATGTCACAGCGTGAGGTTAAATAGCCTGTTCAATAACCTTCCCCAAAAATTGGACTAACAAATGCAAAAAGATTTTTTGAAATCCGACTGATATTTCCAGGGATTAGCGCGTTCAAACAAACAAACAAACTCTTTATTATTAGTCTGCAGGGTGGGAGGGATATCGACCCGCAACCTGTTACCAAGGACTTAATTCGGAACCTCCCGGCGTTAAAATTTTTCGACGATTATTTAAAAAAATAATTGCTATTCCATACATTTTGACCGCGTAGGTTTTGCAGTTTCTTATAAAACGGCAGATTATTTTTTTATAACCGACGAAAAGTTTCTAGTCTAGGGGGTGTAGAATCATGTGCTGAATTCATGGTTAAAGTTTGCGCGTCGATCTCCCTACCACCCTGTATATAGAACTTAACGTCTTTCTATGATTTAGCTACAATTGATGAGTAACTTCCTCTTTTTCCAAATCAGTTTGCTCACCCGGATATCTATTGTGTGTGATTTCTTTTGGTCTACTTTACCTCTTACGCAAAGATATAATATAGATAGAACTGGCAGCGCTAGATTGTTTTTTTTATTTGGAATTTTACGACATGTGTTAATGTTTGACTATCGTATAATAAATGACATGATGACTTGTTTACATACATGTTTACGTAATTTTGTTGTGATTTTGTGTTTTAATATTTATAGATATTTTCGTCACTCATGCAGAAATTATATAAAACAAGCTGTGTGCGCGATGGGATTTTGCCATCGGCAAAAATAACGAACTTCCATACAAACTTCCATCCCCTATTTAGCCCCAATTTTCAAAAATCTTAGACTTTTGATCAACATTTCAACGGCTTAGGCTGTGCAATGTTTGTCAGTGAATGAATGAATATAAGATTTTTATTAAGAAGATGGATTTTATTCGTAGAAAAATATTCTATTGCCAAGTACCTACTTAAAATAAGAAATTAGAGTAGGAATTTAAATACGGAAAAATATAATGCAGATTCAAGTCGATGACTCAAATTTTTACGTGCTTTTACTTCCAAAATTACTCAGTGAAATGAAAGTCAAATGACGGGAACAGTAGTGACAAAAAGATAAAAAAGCTTAATGGCATAAAACATTATTCGTAATCAGTTAAATCACAAAAAGAAGTGTCGATTTACTTATCGCAGAGATTGCGGGAAATGCATATTTTTTTTTAAGTTTTATATTATGCACTACTTTGGCGTATAAGAAAATCCAGGCCCGGAAATCACATATCGACAAACTGAAATTCGAAAGAAAAGATACATAACATACCATCACGCCTGTATACCCCGAAGGGTTTAGCAGAGGTGAACTTATAGTACACCCACATTTCCCCAGTTATGTTTAAGTCCCGTGTAACAGGGGGCGAGCCTATTACCATCAACCGGGCACAAATCCAAACTCCGGGCTGCTATTGAGAAATTCCAAATGGTAAAAAAAACCCAATAACACTTTGGGCGATCCGGGAATCGAACCCAGGACCTCATGCTCAGCGGTAACGCTAGCGACCACTAGACCAACGAGGCGGTTCTATTAATCTTAATATATAAAATTCTCGTGTCACAGTTTTCGTTGCCATACTCCTCCGAAACGGCTTAACCGATTTTGATGAAATTTTTTGTGCTTATCCGGTATCTATGAGAATCGGCCAACATCTTAGGGAGGTAGGTAGGTAGGTAGGGTAGGTAGGGTAGGTAGGTAGGTAGGGTAGGTAGGTAGGTAGAGTAGGTAGGTAGGGTAGGTAGGTAGGTAGGTAGGTAGGGTAGGTAGGTAGGGTAGGTAGGTAGGTAGAGTAGGTAGGTAGGGTAGGTAGGTAGGGTAGGTAGGGTAGGTAGGTAGGTAGGGTAGGTAGGTAGGGTAGGTAGGTAGGTAGGGTAGGTAGATAGGGTAGGTAGGTAGGGTAGGTAGGTAGGGTAGGTAGGTAGGGTAGGTAGGTAGGGTAGGTAGGGTAGGTAGCTAGGGTACGCCGTAGATAAGTACCGCAACCCGTGCGAAGCCGGGGCGAGTCTAATATATAAAAATATCGTGTCACAGTGTTTGTTATAGAACTCCTCCGAAACAGCTCGACCGATTTTTATGAAATTTTTTGTGTATATTTGGTAGGTCTGAGAATAGGTCGTGAAGTATATTTCATACCGCTGCGGGTGAAACCGCGAGGCGCAGCTAGGTTCTTTATAATTATGTTTTCACATTCTTTATAATTGTGACTTTCAGTAAATTTGATGCCTAGAAGGACATGTTAGATGACCTGTAACTTAGGTTATCTAACAAAAAGTATCCGTACGTTCCGCACACTGCATTGTTGGTGCCTTGACATATTAGTATCACAATCGCTAATCGTTTTTAATTAGACTCAGTACCGTCAACTTTTATAGCAGAAATCCATGCAGGAAATGGTCAGCGGTTAGCCTCACTTCCTTCAAACTGTAAATATACGTGTTTTTATGATAAAATACAGAACGGAGGTAATTTATTTGTTATTTTGTCAGTTATGTTAAGTATGTAAAGATCGTAGCAGGTGGCGTTCTGTAGTTTCTGCGAATCCCCATGGGAAGAAGGCGTGAGTTTATGTATTTATGTATGTTATTTTAACCCGAATCTGATAAAAGAAAGCAGGAGGACTGATGACACAAGAAAGACTGTAGAAGAGATGGTATGTGTACGTTCTTCATTTATTTGAACGTGAAAGTGTCTCGGTTGATTTTCTTCGTCAAGTTCAGTAATTGAGGTAATACCAGCAAACATAAACGAAACTACGCAAATGAATCGATGCATCCAACGATACAACGTGATTCATTTGTTGTGTCAATGTCGTATCATCGTATGCATTTGTGTCGTTTCGACTTTCACTAATTGTAACTAAAGTACGCCCACCGGTCGGTAACGGGCAGTAAGCTTAAATCATGCGATAAAATCCAATCGTGCAAAGAACATTACCAGGTAAGCTTGATAATTATTCCTTACTTGCTTACAAACACAGCGTTGGATTTTGATCCTTGCGTGGATACCGGAATGTTATGATTCTATAATAGTGGTCGCTGCCCAAACGTCTCGAGGTCGTGCTGAGATGTATTTGAGTGAAAGCTATGATAACCCCCCCCCCCAACCTCGGGCTCCGGTCACTGTCTCGAGCCTGTATTCATTCGTTTTGTTCAACATGAATAACCTTAAATGCGTAACCTTTTAAATTGCAGCTGATGGTTGATCAGAGCTAATCAGGTGTTTCAAAGTGAATCGTGTGAAACAATTCTGTATTGTTAATTTCGTTTTTAGAAACGTTTCTATTTACGTCTTTTTTCCTGTAATTACAATTTTGCATGCTTAATTGTTACCTTCACACTCGACTTTTTATTTACAATCTGCAATATTCTGCACAAGTTCCATTAGAATATCAAAGAGAGCGATGAACATGTCAGTATCATGATTCATGACCATATTTATGACCCATTCATTATAACATCAATATTATCATGTTGTTTTAGACACTTCTTCATGAATAACAGATGTCAACTGATTCATTTCTATTTACATGATTAAATTATGCAAATTATATCGGTCACTGAATGCAAAACCTACCCAACACTAATCCCAGATATAATTTTATGCTCTTCCTACTTCCTGATTGTCAAATCCGGTCATCCGATCTCGTCACGTGTTTACATAGGTTTTATTTATATATCCTTTTCTATTCATTTACTTTCTCACAGACTCACATGAACAATGTCAAGTATTTGACTGAATCGAAATAAATTATCATGTTTGTATTTGCTACAAATAACCAAGCAATAATGTGCTTTTACAGATTTAAGTAGAAATCTATTTTACGAAGTTCAAACAAGGCTATGTGTGTTTTATTAACTGTTCAGGAGTCTCCAATATCTTTGCTGACTTGCGTTTTGTGTTAGCAATAGGTACAAGCACCGAATTCTTTTGAAACTATTTAGAAGATACACATCGTCTACTGCAATATTTATTTTATTAAAGAGAACCGTGAGCTTTAGACTGATATATTGATTGACCAATCTATACTAATATTATAAAGAGGTATTTGTAAGTTTGTATGTAGGGATAGTCTCTGGAACTAACGGTCCGATATGAAAAATTATTTTAGCATTTGATAGCCCAATTCTTGAGGAAGGCTATTTAACATCACGCTATGACCCTTAGGAGCCGAGTAAAATGAAAAAACCAGCCAAGTGCGAGTCGGACTCACGCACGAAGGGTTCCGTACTATTATCTATAAAAACGGCAAAAATATCGTGTCTGTTGTATGGGAGCCCCCTTAAATATTTATTTCAGTTTATTTTTTAGTATTTGTTATTATAGCGGAAACAGAAATATATCATCTGTGGAAATTTCAACTGTCTAACTATCACGGTTCATGAGATACAGCCTGGTGACAGACGGATAGACAGACGTACGGACAGCGGAGTCTTAGTAATAGGGTCCTGTTTTACCCTTTGGGTACGGAACCCTAAAAAAGTCAGAACGATCTTTAAGCGAAAACGAAGTGATAGCGCGGGCAGGTATTGCCATGCGAAGGAAAGGGTCGAAGAACAAGAAATTTCGCGCAGACTTCGAGGTAGCTGGCTTAGCTAGTCTGAAATATATAAATTGATTAGAAAAATACCTACTCCTGTTTTCTTAAGTTTCCAAAACAGACTTGCAACCAATCAGCCTCACAAATACAGACAGTTTTCACGTCGACGCTCTAACTATAGCTTCGATACGATTCCCCACGCTAATTGTGCGGACAAACAGAAGAAAGTCTCAGCTGTGCACGATTTACATAACCGCGGCCACCGACGCAGGCGCCGATATTTCACGTCGTCGGGCTACGTATTCAAATGTTAAACAAGTTCTCTCATTAAAAGTACCGAACTAACTAATTTAACAACCAGACCATTAAAGTAACTGTAGACTTCTATATTCCGTGAATTTAAAATTGGACGATGATGTAACGATTTTTTCTGGTCTACCAAAATGATGTCACAGTGTTCATAATGGCCAAGTGCTACAAAATATCTTGCCAGTTACCGAAAACTGTTTCCGTATAGCGTCAGTATAGTTTTTTTAGGTACTAACCCGTAAATTCCAACAATATACGATTGTTCTTCAAGATTTTTTTGTCTCAATTCTCGTTGTGACTTTGTCACCTGTGTGTACCAAACAAAATCTTTTCATTAGCAACGATTTTGGTTAACCTTCTGACTCTAGGCTGAATTTAAATGTCTTTTTAAACTCGTACACACAACCTTGTATACCAGAAAACTATTTTGTTTTTAGTCTTTGCCTTGACGCTAATTTAACTAAAGACATTCTTTTTGTAATGTAACTCCGGTAACAGACACAAATATAGTTAAGTAATTTCCTGGGTAACGGATGGAAACACACCTCGACCATGTTTATGTCGACGGGAATGAAGCAAATGCTTAGTAACTGCAGAATGTGCTGATTAGCCATCACACGGAAGAAACGGCTACTCAACAGCATAAGTGCAATGTCGGATGTACCTAGTCCTCTAATACTTGCGTCAAGAAGTACGATGTTGTAATAAATTGCATTAATTTAAGTACTGTGAAATATGCCAACTTTGCCAATCAAGTTATCTTTGTCCTAAAAGTAAGTATAGGCAAATCCGCTGATTTGCTTATACATTGTTTTTAGGGCAAAGATACCTTGATTGGGAAAGTTGGCATATTGGTTGGTATATATACCTAAAGCAATTTATAAGCAAATCCGCTAGATTTGCTTATAAATTGCTTTTAGGGCAAAGATATCTTGATTGGCAAAGTTGGCATATTTCACGGTATATATTATTTGTATCACATTTGTCATGTTATTCAGTGTTTTTCATCGTTTTGTAATATGTTTATTGTCATTACTGCATGTGGAGGTTTCTTTAGTAAGGCCACACATCAGGAATTCAAGATGATAGTTTTTGAAGCTCCTATCCGATTCTATAAAATTCTCTCGCCATTTGAGTGTTTAAGTTCTCAATTTCAAATAAGTATCGAGAGAATCCGAGAATTTAATCTGTGGCTTAGTTATACATAGAAGATCGGTCGCAGGGTTTTTATAAGCGCTCTAAGCAGTGGCCGCCTTTGGGAAAAGCAAAAAGCTTCCAAGAGAACACGATTATCAGCCAAATGTGTAGGTAAATATGCCCACACACAAAGATAACACATAACTAATTATTTTAAAGAAAACGCGAACTTACGAATTGCTTAGTTACCTGTTCACGTCAAATTCAGGTTAGTGATTTCCAATTTACTCGTCGTTTTGTCCCAATATAAAAAAACGAAGAGAATTTCTCAGTGTATTGTATACATGTGGTTCGACGCCATTTTCCTCTATTTTTAATTTGTTCTTGGCACAATGGAAATGTGGAACACGATTGCTTACAATTTACAATCCATTCCACTATTTCAATTACCTTTAAGTCATTCGACTCATTCGTTATCTTTTTATTACGATTGTGACTTTTATAGATTACTCTTTCAAATTGAGGCTCATTATTTCAATTCTCCAAAAAAACATTATTTATTCTAGTAAATGTTACAAGTAAAAGTTTTTGTTCACTCTATCCAATCCCCCACAAAACGAAAGATAGTGTGTATTTGACCTACAATTAAGTATCACCAACGTACTACCTACGCAAGCCGGCAATGACCCTAATGATGGACTCTTTGACATTGTGTCCGCATAACAAACTGACATAGGCTGACACTAATGTAACTTTTTTCTAACACTACGAGTTACCTTACCAGTAATTAACAAGGAAGTAGGACGGGCTGAATGCTGAAGACAGTGTAAGCTGAAAGTTGGTACAAGGCTTTACAGACGTGGAAGCTACGTCAGAAAGCACGTTCCGACTGCCTGAGAAAGTTTAATACTTACTTTGACTGAAAAGAATTCCTGGATGGTCTTGTGGGGGGCGTTTGCCCAGCAATGGTACAGTAGGTTTCTAATGGGTAAGAAAAAAAAACAACTTTACTTTAGCTACTACATATTTATGATTGGAAGATAATAAGGAAAATAGCACACAACATAAAGAACAATAGGCGTCATATAAATAAAGCGCTCTCTCATTAAAACGGTGGTAGACTAGTGAACACAGTTTTAATTAAATGCGCGATCAAACGATACGCGAACAGAAAGTACCTAATTTCAATGCAGCCGTCAACCGCGAGCCGTGCCGCATGGAATCGTTTAAATATCAGTGAATACGGCTTTCAAAGTAGCCCAACTTTAATAATTATCCCGAAAGTGATTTGACCTAAACTTGCCGAAACTATTTTAAGTCAAGTATGTAGTAGTTTAGTAGTATTTCGATATGTATTCGCAGTTTTTTTTAAGTTATTATTTCTTTAGTCTCTTTGAGCGATTTTTGGTAGGGGAAAATCTTAGGTTCGCGTCACCGACATGCTAATGTTAACAGTATAATATCTGTATCTTGTGTAAGTAGGCATGAGTATCACGTGTTGCACTTGGCTAGTAGTGAAAGCAATACCTATTTTAATTTAAAATTACTTAATAATTTTGTCATTTGAATTTTAGATACTACAATTATATGAAAATTTAAAAAAACACTGTTATTTCATAGTTTTAAGTTATCACTTCTGTCGGCAGTCCCCATGACTGCCTATGTTTTTTTTACGTCTGAAACATCGTTAATCAGCCACAGATTCAGCAGCCTTGTGTAAGGTTTTCCACATCCATAAACTCGATGGCCTTTTCTTACTGGATAATAAAAAGTAGATTTTCCTCCACAGCCAATATTTATGACTCATTTAAGCTGACTTCAATTTAAGGCATCATAAAAAATCGATTATGCAGAACTACGTGTGTATATGTACCTATTTTCCTACCTACTTCATATGTAGTTACTGTTTGAACAAATACCTATCTATTGTAAACAGTGTAACTATGTTTTCAACTGTTGCATGACTGGTCGTAGTTTGAAGCAACATTAGAATGTCTTACTGTAAGCATTTGTCCATTAATACCTGTGATGTGTCTTGAATTCTGCTTGTCAATGCGTTCTAGTAAGTACTTTCGTTGCATGTGGACATAATGATTTTAAAATAAACACGAAGGTGCTGTGACAGCCACTCAATTTTGGTACGAGCCTGAAGAATCCAGGCCGGATAAGTCTCGACGGGACTATCCGAAAGGACTCGATTTAGGAAACGAACCGTGGTCGTGTTGACTATTTAGAAGAGATCACTGAAAAAAGCGCGCTGTTAGATTTTCAACGCTTGGCTTAGCGCTGAAAGTTGATAATCAAAAAGCGTGGTTTTATTTTAGCATTCATTTAGGTGTCGTGTAGTGTTAGTGAAAATGGGCATTAAAATAATTGGATACTATGTTTGCAGTGCACTGCGGTCAGCTATGATGCTGATTAATCGAAGTTACCAATGAATTCTATCTTTCTTTCTTATTCAGGTTCATTAACAGGGATAATAAAAGCTTAGTTATATTGATTAATCGAAGTTACCAATGAATTCTATCTTTCTTTCTTATTCAGGTTCATTAACAGGGATAATAAAAGCTTAGTTATATGGTTGCAGTATCATAATAACTACTTCCAGTTTACTACCACTGTTTAGAAATGCTAACGTAGATAGGTACCTATCTACAAGTAGTAGGTACCTACCTACGTTAGCATCTACAAGTAGTAGGTAGGTACCTACTTAATTGCCAGTGGCCTGTAGGTGTACCTACTGGCTTTAGCCGTGTCTAAGAAATTATGGAAGCATTACACAGTAGGTAATTAAACAGGATAATTAAATGCCGTTGCTAGTCCAATTATAACAAACTGCTAGCGGATTATCTACAATCATGAATATTTTTAGCGTAAAGTACATTTCAGTTGGACTTTGTACCAACTGAAATTATAAGTAAACCAAAAAGCTCATATTAAAAACTCAAAACTTTTATTTCAATTAATAAATTTAGTCACTTTTGAATTGAAATTACATACATCAAAAGTGACCGAAATTCAAAAACTATCCCTTTTCAAATGACGATATTTACTAAATAGTAGGTATCCTTGAGTTACAAAAAATATAATTAAAAAAACAGATTTTTAGTAACTAGCAAAAACGTGCTTAGTCCCTCCTAGATACTTTTGATGTGTGTAGTTGCCCATTCCAAGCGTAGTAGGCCCCTATGGAGAAGAACGAACAAAAAACTTCATTAGACACTCCTAAAAATCTAAATATTGTTCACAGTAAGTGTAGCCATCGAGAATAAAAAACTGAAAGTAATATGGTAATAGCACAAAGCGAGCAATTTGATCCATTTGCTCAAATTACTCGAATCCAGTTACTCGTTATTATTCCAGTTTGTCGTCGGTTTGAGTGGGCAGCGGGCAGCCGACTGTGAAATTAGGACGTGATTGCTGAAGCACGGTTTCAGGTCAATAGCTTCGGCCGACATATTTGTACCATAACCCATGGGTCAATGAATTGACGATGTTCGCTTCCACCGCCATATCACTTTTATGGGAAAGAAAGTATGAGACTTTTACACACTGCGTGTTATAAAAGATGGTTGCTCTACATTTCTTGTTGAAGAAGCTCATTAATACTATCCAGCGGGGTAATTGCGTAACACACTAACAGTAGGAATGGCTTTAATGTTGACAGTTCAACAACATTCATTGCGTTATTTACGTTGTTGAGCAGACAAATTTTTCGAACATATGAAGCAATGGATTAGCAATATCCTTCAAAAATGATTCTGGTTATGATTGATAGCGTGTTATGCAATTAGGGCGCTGTAGAAGTGTACATTATTGACCCATTTCTAAGAAGAGAAGCTCAACATCAAAGACTAATATAACGGCTCTATTTTTATAATTTCTTTTATACCTAGTTATTTAACACTGCCACCTAGTTCGATGAAGCTTTTTCATTGGTATTTCATTGGAAACCAAATAATATTTTGCTGTACCTAGTTGGCATCTGGGTACAGCTACATGAATAAGTTATGCCTTTACTTAACGTTAGTTATGCATGTTAAGCCTTTAAAAAATAATGATAATAGTTATATTATCATTATTTTTTTAAAGGCTTAACGACATATTTCAACAGAATTTTTAATAACAGCTTATTACTGCTAGCACCATACTACAGGCACTACAACCACGGGTAGACATATACAGGGTCAAATTAAATTAGCTAGCGAAACTCTGCAGACGTAATGAGTATCGATATCTAAACACGATAAAATTCAATAGATTTGATGTTTTTTAGGGGTTAGCGACCGCTGGTAGTGTTGTTACTTGAAGTATGAGTTGAGAAAATATGTTTTATCGTGTTTAAATATCGATACCAGTCTGACTGCGAAGTGTACATTAAAAAAACTGATTTTTAATCTGATATTTCAAGTCAATACACTGACTGATGACACGCAAAAAAAATCATAAATTTAATTTCTTTTTTGTTTTATCATGTTTAGATATAATCGATATTTCCCATCACATCTGCGAAGTTTCGCTAGCTAATTTAAGTTGACCCTGTATTTTGGTAATTCCAAAAGTCTTACTTATTCGAATTAAATTCGAGGCGATCGAGTATTTTTTTATTCTACTTGAATGGCCTTTTACCGACATACCGGTTCCTACAGGCGGAGTTGGCCTCAAATTCGTTTCGAAGTACTTACTTATAGTTCCAGGACTTATGGTATATAGGACTTTCCATGGAAATGATTAAGAGTTTCATTTAATCATTTAAAAGGTGTGGCAATACAAGATAGTCTCGTAGTAGCAAAGTAGATAATTAATTATGTTACAAAAATAAAGAGGCTCTCAAAAAAACTGGTCGTTTGCGCGGCCAAGGTTTTCGATCTTGGTCCTTTTACGCTTACCCGTTTAAAGTTTCGCTATCTTTATATTAATACAGATAGCGAGAATATAAATTCTCGCCAAGTTGTACCTCGTTCAAGGCTCAATTCGTCTCATTGTGTTTGATCCTTATAGGGTTATTTTCACCCGACTACGGTAAAGCCAAAACGAAGGGTTTTGATTTTAGCAGTCTATGTATGTATGTAAGAATGTTTATATTTACGTGTGTTCCACCTTAGCGCCTCAACTACTGATCTGATTTTGATGACTAAAGTATGAATAGATTAGTAATAATGGTCCGGGTGACATAGGCTATATAATTTCTCCCTAAATTTAATATGGTGGACTTTACACGTAAATTTCTGATCTGGTGGTCGCATGCCTGTATGCCATGTAGGTGTCAGGAACACCTATAACATTATAATGGCATTCGACAACGGCTTCACCTTGACCATTTTTGTACCTATGTCTTGATTTCTGTCAAAAAAAAAATCTTGCTTCGTACTTTTTTTTTAGATCACTTTTATTTTTTGTCTTTAGTCATTATGGGATTTTCAAGCAACATAATCAAAATGTCTATCAGTGTGTATCAAAACAAAATTGACATTCCATAACCTCACAAAGGATAACAAAAATCAAACTCATGAAGTCATGATTCACAAAGCAAGTTAGCTTGTGGTAATTAAATAATAATTAACGTGTCTGTTTTACTTTAGGACAATCAGCATTCAATCCACGACACTCCTCAATCTGTGTTTAACATTCATAGGATCTCTGAAACAAAACATTGTTTCATAACGTATTGTAAGTATTGTATACGACAGAATGTATGGGAACTTCTGCACGGACTAGGAAACAGTCGTTAATGATATAATTAGCAGTCGAGAGATCTTTGACGCCGCATTGTTTAGGAGTTATTATTATAAATCGGTTGTTAGCACCTTAATGGGTGTTCAAATTGTTGTGTGCACTTGCGGTATAATCATTTAACACTATAATAAACGTTTGTATTTGTACCTACGAAGTTATGTGGTCAACGAAGGTCAAACCTGGTTATGGAAATCAATGTTAAACTATAAAAGCGTCATCCTTTTATTACGTGTTGTCATATAAGATTCAATATGTACAAAGAACATTTAAAATGTTTTGATGCTGCATATTTTTATAGAATCAGAAACAATACAGGATCTTACTGAGAAATACTCAGAATGATCAATAAAAACAATTTTAAATAACTTATCAATAGGTACAGCCGTGAACTAAGCCATTGTTGGAATCGAGGTTTTTTTGCAGATATTACCAAATAGTTATTTCTAAACAAAAATAAACCTTCAAGCCGTTGTTACCTTGATATGTACGGTATAAGAACCGGCACAGATTTTGAGGAGAAACACGGGATAGCAAAAACAGCATGAAAAACCTGAATTGAAATTTTGGGAATCAAATCATACGATTTGATTCCCAACCGATTGATTTTGACCAAAAATCGTGTTCTATGTACATAGAACACGATTTTCGGTCAAGGTCGAGACAATACATGGACATTCTAGTTTTTGTCAAAAATTCCTAGTGGAATTGCTTGCTTTCAAACAAAACCTAACTTTCTAGTGCATTAATATGTGTCCTCCACCTTATTAAACTGAGTATATTAATTTATAATTGTGGTGCAAAGATGAGATGATGTTCAACCAAAGTTGAGACGCTATGGAGATTATTGGAGAATCTAATTTATGTCTAAATCGCTTTTTGATTTGCTTGCTCTCAAATAAAGCCTCCTTCTAATCCTTCACCTTAATATCACATTGGTATTAACAATCTACATTGCAGTACTTATATTATATTAATTTATAATTGTATGGTGTAAAGCATTCTGTTTGTCAAATAGCATGACATGGTTTTTGGCTAAGGTCGACACGCTATGGAGATCATTGGAGAATCTAGTTTTTGTCTAAATCCCTTTTCGACTTGCTTGCTTTAAAATAAAGCCTACATTTCTAACGTATTAAACTGTGTCCTTATATCATAGTGTTTTAACAATCTACATTGCATCAGGCCTATATTATTTTATAATTGTGGTGTAAAGTATTCTGTTTGACAAGGCAATCATGTTTTGTCCACAGGCGATCGTGAATGCCGCGTGGCCGCATGGATGGCGGCGCACGCCTGCCGCTCGCTAGCCGTTCTACTCACTGTGCTCACGCTAGTTATAGCCAAATGTAAGTAGTTAATTATAGTTATCAAGTTTTAATAGAACATCTTAAATTGGCACGACAAAAAAAGAATTACTGCTTCGTGGTTCTAGCGGCAGCGCTTGCGACCATGCCACTGAGCATGGGGTCCTGGGTTCCATTCCCTGTTCGGGTACTGTTATTGGGTTTTTCATCAGGAATTTCTCATTAGCAGCCCGGAGTCAGAATTTGTGCCCGATTGATAGCAATGGACTCGCCCCCTGTTACATGTAGATGAGACTGTAACATTATAACGGGCGATATAATGAGTATACTCTAAGAATACTACTGCCTAACCCTTTGCGAATTGCAGGCGTGATGTAATGTTGTGTTATTAAATAGCAAAAGCGCGCGGCATTAAGGTGTCTATAATCTATTTACCTTCGCGGAAAACAAGCATGATGTTATGTTATGACGTGTTATTGAATAGACAGAACCTGAACAATGATACCCGTACCGTACCAGAACCGCGGATTAAAAACCATAGGTCCATAAGTCGTCAGGACCTTTTATGATCGATCAGGCACTTTGCTACACAATTGCTACACAGGGCTACACAATCGCACTATCACTTCTTCTACACAATCACTTCTTTGCTACACAGGGCTACACAATCGAATGCTTTACTGATATCTACAAAATAATAGAACTGCACTGTGATATTTCGCAGCAGTTTTCCATGTTTGGGCTGAAAATATCAGCACCAGCGACGGTAACTCTATTGCTCATGAAGGTTTTAAAGCAACATGAACTAATTCAACAGATGTTCGCATTCGTCTCCCTGTCAGCTTTTGCTGTCTGTAATAAAATATTGTCTACAAATGATGTTACTGAAACATGTAGCAATGTTTTCGAAACCACTATATAGGTTCACAAATTGTCTCAGACATTTGCAATAGGACTTTGTAATATGATAACGTCACCATAATGATTCCAATGCTCACGGTTTACGCAACTCTTAGCACAATAAAATAGTTTTTTCGGCGTTTTCGCTATGCTCTGTTACCAGCACTAGGATAATATCGTCCAAGGCAAGACACATAGGCATTTGAATAATTGAAGTCAATTTATAGTCCACGCAACACAACAAAGGATATTGTTAAATACCAAATTACGTACAGTCAGTTCCAAAATGACATACAACGCTTTGTTAGTATTGTCAATAGTCCGATGACTAATCCTTGACTTTGACCTAATCTTTATTAATCTTTACTAATCCTTTACTTTCCCTTATTGCGTAACACACTATCAATCACAATCTGAATCATTTTGAAGCCTATTGCTAATCCATTGCTTCATAAGTTCGAAAAATTTGTTTGCTCAACAACTTAAATAACGCAATGAATGTTGTTGAACTGTCAAAATGAAAGCTATTCCTACTGTTAGTGTGTTACGCAATCACCCCGAGGGTTTGCCGCTCTTAATGAGTCCCACGTTTCACGTAGGTGTACCATAAGTGTTTCGACCTGTACAAAGAATTAATATTTCCATTGAACTAAGTAGACTGTTGGATTTCTCATGATTCTCGTCTGCTGGGAGCGGCCTACTTTCGTCCGTAGTAGGCCTCGCATTCGAGCTACATACTGCCCTACAACGGTCGACAGATCAAGGCCACATAAAACAGCAAAAAGTGGTGACAGTCGTTCACCCGGAGACAACGCTAGCATTCAGGTTACCTACTGGCGCGGTGCCTTTCGCTCCTTCTTGAAATGCACATCACTGCAAACACTGCACATTATAAACATCTATTGTTTACTAAATATTAGTTTTCTGCCATGATACATGGTTGAAGCCTACTGAAATTGCATCCGTTTGTGCAAACTTGCAAACACTCCTAAGTGGAAGCTATATTTCAACAACGGTATAGGTAATATAATCATGTACCTATGTATAAAAACCTACTTTACGTGGTAGGAATATCACAATTCACAATGCACGCTACGCTACATACGTGGTCAAGTTTTGAAATCCCGTCTACAGTGCAACAATTGAATTCAAAAGTTAACTCACCTATTTCACGAATCGTTCTATTCTATAAGGACAATGTCGTAATTTCGTTATGCAAATAGCCTTTTTTCATCAGATTGATCTCAATCGTTACGGTTTTTACTAAAACCCAACTTCCTGTTATGTTTATCAAACCGATTTCTGAAATAATATTATAGTAGCGCAGCAACGTATTCCTGAAACCATTAGGACCAATCTTGATTCAGAAGTTTTCAGAGCAAAATCTCCACTTCGCTTAAATTGTAGATGAAACTTTAAGATCTAAGAATTGATTAAATAGATGTCATTCTCGGCTTTGTTGCAGTAGGAAAAAATTAAGTGGTCCTTCGAGTCGAATTATTATTTTATATCGGTTGTCCTTTCCCTGATACATGAGACCACTGTTTTTAAACAGTTCTTCATAAACCCATTTGGAGATCAAGAACTAGATGCTTATACCTATTATGTTTCCTTGTGACAGATGCTGAGTTAGAATCATGGCGGGGTGCAGGGAGGCCGGCGACGGCGGCTCAGGAGGCGGAGGATGAGCGACGAGACATCGAACTGCTGGAGGCAGTCAAGGAGTCTATGAAAGAATGGGAGCAGAAGAGAGCCAGAACTAGGTAAATAAATAACATCATGAGTGAGTGGGTACGAGCAAGTACGCGAATTTAAAGCACGACGACCTTTTCCGCCCATGTGTCACTTCAAAAGTTCCTACAGCAATCCAAACAAAAGTATGCGCTTCAATAATCGTATTTCCTAATTAGCACGAACGTCGCGCAGAGCAACCCCCACATAGGCAATGCTTCTTAGTTTTGTAGTACAAAACTAAGAAGCATTGCCTATGTGGGGGTTTTTAGTAGTACACCTATCATTGCGCGTCTGTATGAAGTTTTCTCTCCGTTGGGTACTGTTCATATTTCCGAAGATAAATCATGTTTCCCGAAGCGCATACTATTCTTTGGAGAGCTGTATTTAAGGTGACACATGGGCGAAAAAGATCGTAGAGCTTTAAGTACGCGCACTTGCTCGTACGTGCACCAGCCACTTTACTGATATTTTCATACCCAGTCGTATACTAATAGAACACCCCTTTACTCTGTAATCCTGGTTAAAGTCTTAAATATTTCTTAAATTCGTACTTAATTGATTTAACAGGCCTACATTGTCCTCCCATACCTATCAACAATGTAATTTGTAACATTGTAAAAGCCTCTTATTTTTGAAAGAGTAACCGTGGAGTTTCTTGCCGGCTCTTCTCCATAGGAAACAACCAATTGAAACCATGCACCTAGCTTCTGGCATTTCATAAGTGCCCATGTAGATTTAAGTGAAATAAAATATTTTTATTTTGATTTTAACTAATTGTAGTTTTGAAAATATACTTATGAAAGTAAGACTTTAACCAAGATTAGAGAGTAAAGGAGTGTTCTATTAAATACGACTGGGTATAAAAATATCAGTGAAGTCAGGCGTCATACCTGCGTCCTAAATAATACGCAGGTATTACACTTAACCTTTCCATCTGTTAGGACTGATTTTACCAAATTCATGTATCTTTTATCCGTAGAATAAAATTGACATCTGACAGTTCTAGTAAGGAATAACTGTCAAAAATTAAAAATTTATTCTCAGGATAAGACTTATTCTAGGTATAAAAGTTTAGTGAAATTCGCCCTTAGGAAGTTATTGTTGTCATTAGTGATCATTATGCACAGCACATGCATATTGTTTACAGTTAGCAGTCAACAGTCTGTTGTAAAAATGAACTATTGTGCAAATAACTGTTACGTGTAGCTCTCGATCTCGGCAACAAATACCAGGGAGTGAGAGTTACATCTCAATAATGCTGTAGTCCACGTCCCCTACGGCTATACGAGTATATATTATGAGATTCTTCATTGTTTTCCTTCGACACAAAGCTTTGTTTCTATTGTGTGAAATGTTTTACGGGTTATGTAAGTTCAACCGTGTATAATATAAGTCACAATACGTCCGTATTTTTTTGTTTTGTGCATTACCACAATTTCATTTTTACACATTTTTTTGCAAAACTAGTTGTGAAAGAATTTCGATGTGAAATATGGAAAAGAGAGAACTGAAACTAATACTTCAATAATTAAGCCATATTTACTTAATTACCCGCCAGCGTATTTATAGTTACTTTATTTTTTATCAGTCCACGCCATAATAATTATGCACACCTATTAGTCTCTTTAGAAAACTTATCGTTTCCTTTTCAAAAGATTTCCGGGTGGAACTGAAACTCCAGGCACACAAAAGATATGGAACACCTTTGTTAAGGAAAATTGAAATTATGCAGATGTACTTATTTTAACCTCGTTGGTAAAGTATGCATTGTTCTCAAGCAGTTACTAGAATTAACACACAGCTATAAACTTAAACATAATTATGTGCTTTGAATGGCTTGGATGTCGTATGCATTGCACATGGAACAAAAATACCTATACGTGAAATAGCAATAGGACGTAAAATTACATACCTACAATAACGAAGCTTTCAAAGTACCTAATAACCTACATACATCAAGAACTATGAAATCAGAAAACAAACACTTATTCTCAGTGCAATTATGCATTGCGTCCAGTCTGGGAAACCACAATCAGCCAATAAGTCATATCGTCCCTCGCATGACTAAAAGTCCTATCTCATTTTTTAGCTGATTTGAGTTAGGACAACTACATTTTCCTATTCGTGATTCTTTTCATTTTTCACTAACCGTCGTTTCTCTATGATATTTGGATCTCAAAATATAACTATTTTGAAAGGCAACGTAACTCAAACAAAAAAGCAAAATGTAAAGAATCAGGAGTAGAAAAATGTAGTTGTCCTAACTAAAATCAGCTAAAAAATTAGATAGGTCTTTTAGTCATGCCAGCGACGATATATGCCAAGCAATAAGTCTTATATTCGTCTAAAAGCTTACCTATATAATTATATCTGACTGTTCTTCCTGAAATTGTACAATACATCGCACTTCTACATGTTTCATATATGATCATTTTCTTAAAAGGAGTAAAAGATCTCAAGGCAGCGTGTGCTATGGCGAGTTCGGTTGTTTCGAAGATGCCGGTCCTTTCGCGTACTTGGAGACGCTGCCCAGCTCACCGCAGGAGGTCGGCACGCACTTCCTCCTCTACTCTACTGTTAGCAGGTAACCAGACGAATCTTTTGGAAAACATGTTTCATTCACAAAATGTATCACACGTTGCCTGCAACACCCAATTATTTTGCTGAAACACTACTGAGGCATAAAAACACCCTTTAAGTCTTCAGGCGTGAAGACATTAAAGATGCTCAAAAAACTGAAATCATACCTATATCCTTTTTATTTTGCAATTCCAGAGGAGACCAACCACTACTGGCTGTGTCAGCAAGCAACATGTCTGCGGCATGGGGCTGGGCGGCGCGAGCCTTCGAGCCCAACCGACCGACCAGAATCATCGTTCACGGGTTCGGCTCCAATTGTGACAACGTGTGGGTCTATGAAATGAGGTCCGCTTTGATGGCTGTTGTAAGTAACTTTATTTCGATTTATCGCTGTACCTACTTTTATCGTCTCCTCAAGCCCTTTCTTTATTTCAAGACCACTCATGGTCACGTTAAAAAAAAACTTTTTTTAAGTTTATTACTCATTAGATAATGAAGTCTAAAATCCGCCGTTTTGATTTTATAAAAACAAATCCAGCCGATAACCTTCGTACGATCTAGACGAGTCGATAGACAAAGCCTTTATGATGCTTCCAGGGTATAAATAATCCCACATACAAAATATGCGGGAAAAACATAACCCTGTCATTGTTGTCGCGAAGTCGGGTAAAAATGGAAGTTAAAGGCTCCAGCAAACAGGCGCGACACGACTCTAGTAGAACAATTTCTATGAAAACTTAAGAGGCTTACAACAGCTAAAGCGCGGTTACTGTCGGACTGCATAGAAAAGAAAGAGAAGCGCGATGACACAACGCTGGTAATTTATTGCAAAATACGAAGCAATTATCTATTTACAAAAAAACTATTGATTGGATAAAAAAATTAAAACACTATTACGTTAGTATGTTGCTTGTAGAATAATCTGACAAAAAATCAGAATGATTTAATGCATAGTAGTTTGGTTTTTAATCGTTATAAGAAATTTGTAGAGGTATCTTCGTGATTTTTTTCTATCGTATCAAATTAGTTGTATTATGTTTTCAACACACTATCTAATTAGAAAATATCCTGAAGAATAACATATATTTTTCTGATTTTGTTTAGTGTAGTGGATCATATACTTTTAGGCATTATAAAACTTACATTTAGGTCCTGTAGCCCCTTAATGGAATTAATTGTTCTACAAGAGTAGCGTCGCGCCTGTCTGCGGGAGCCATTAGTCTTCAACTATCGTAAATTCGTAAATTATCGCCGTCATTACCTACGTACATTCATTAATATCAGAGCCAAAATAATTACCTATGTATCTAAGCATTGTGAAGCGTAATATATGTCTCCTTGAGAGGTGCTTCCTGTCTTTAAACTAATTTCGCCAAAATAATATCGATACTTAAGAACAATATACTAATAACTAGAACAGACGCCGCCCAGACAGCAGATTGTTTCATAATGGGGGCCGATTACATAACATTAGATGCTTTAACAACCGTATTGTCAAGTTTTAATGGCTAGTATTATGATTATGACTGTTGATGTATCTATCTGCATTAACATGACAACGAATTGCTTTTTCCTTTTGCAGGAAGAATGCAACGTGGTTTGTGTAGATTGGGAAGGCGGGGCGACGATGCCAAACTACCTCCGAGCAGCTGCGAACACAAGGCTTGTCGGCAAGCAGCTTGCTATGCTGTTGCAAGGTAATTCGACTCGAAGGACTGGATATAACAAAGCTATATTGAACTTTGACTACATGAGAATAAGTAAAATTTTGCTATAGTGCCATTATTTATAAATACGATTGCATTTTCCAGGTTTCGCCAAGCATATAGACTTACGGTTCGAGGATGTTCACCTGATCGGGTTTAGTTTAGGTGCTCATGTCGCTGGTTTTGCGGGTTCAGAGTTACGGAATATTAGTCGGATAACAGGTTAGTACAAAATATTAACTATGCTGTCCATATAACTACTAAAATCAAGATCGCAATCGCACTGCTACCACTTAACAAGCGTCGAGAATAGATTTTGGTCCTTTCCTACATAAAATATCCGCGTAATATCCAGCACGTATAAACTGAAACTCAAAGCAATTATTTCAATTAAACCATTTACAGGTACTTTTGAATTGTCAAATGTCTCAGTTGGATCTGATTGTCAGTAGGTATTTTAATCGGTCTTCAAAAAAAGCAGCAGTTTCTCAATTCGGTTGATTTATTTTTTTGTAGGTACCTCAGCATTACCGTCATTTATAAACCGATTTGAATAAATATTTTGTTTAAAAGGGTATACTTATAGAATGATCCCATATAAACTTGGTCAAGTTCTCATGAGTGGTTTTTTAGTTCAATTATACGTATTTTTTCCACTTACTGTATGTTGATGTTATAATAACTTCCCGTCACTATTGTTTACTTAGCAAGTGAAAGTATACGAATTTGTGTGGGGGTAATTACCACAACTAAAAGGTGAAAAATTAAAACCTTAAGTATTACAAAAAATAAAATCTGGGTACAAAGTGAAAAAATAACTTTCATTTCGGAAGTCGGTGGCCAAAAACGAAAATACAAAACCAAATACACCGACTTTCAAAGTTAAAGTTATTTTTCATTTCTCATACACGGAAAGTAGTGTTTGTTTGATCCGAGTAGCGGGTGGAAGACGCTGCTCCCCATCTTAGGGCGGGAAAGACTCATAGTAATTGCTTCCCTCACTAGGGCGGGAATGAATTTTAAAAATAGAACAAAATTTGGTTAGGTAGTCGGCTACGGAAAATGTTAAATAATTAAGAAAAACATCGATTCAAATTAAAAAAAAATACCAGGGTCTTTGAAAGTGTATAAACAGCCAGTGTGAATAAAGAAAACCTATTAAGAGGGATGCGCTAAAATTACCGCTACCGCGCGGGATACCTTAGTATCCCGCGCGGTAGCGGTAATTTTCATATGAAATAAGTATTCTAAAAAATTCTTAGGTGGATGAATTTCCAAAGTTTGATGATTGATATGAAATTGATGAATATTGTTCAGTAAATATATCATTCCTACAGTCGCGAATCACATTTTGATCAACATACAACTTGATACGACGTAAAACAGAGCTCCAATTTGCAAAAAAAAAAAGAATATTTGAATTTGGCGGGCTACAACTGAGGATCCACCTTAAGCGGGACGGCCCGCGGCGGTGACGCGGTGTTTTCCATATTTAAAATTTAAAAAAGACTACATAATTAGGCTGGATACTAACTCTGTAAGCTGTACCGAAATTCAAAATATCGGTTTTATAGACTAATATTTGATTAAAAATGAGTGTCATGTTATTATTAATAACAAATATTTTAGAAAAACTACTAATTTTACTTTCCTTATATTCGAAATGAAAAGTAGAGTGTTTAACACGGGTGAAAGTCATCAATTCCTACTCGGACTATAGCCGCCCTCGCTGCGCTCGGGCGTCTAAATACCTCGTATGGGAATTGATTCCTTTCGACCCTTGTATAACAATCTACTATTTCGTTGTAGTGCTTTTTTTTTGTGTTTTGTAATAAAAAAAATTACGTATTAAAAACTGACTTACCTATTTCTTTTCAGGACTAGACCCAGCAGGTCCTCTCTTCGAGTTCCAGGATCCCCGTGCCCGTCTGGACCGTTCCGATGCGAAGTTTGTAGATGTCATCCATTCCAACGGTGAGACACTCATACTGGGTGGTCTGGGCGCCGCGCAGCCTCTCGGACACGTCGACTTTTATCCCAACGGAGGCAGGGTTCAGCATGGATGTTCTAATTTGTAAGTACTTAAGTTTAGATAAGTAATAAATTCCTCAAACAAGACGTTTTGATTACCTACGCTTATGAATCAATCGCGAAACATGAGTGACGTATGTAGGTCGCTCATCGCCGCGCGCCGTGTAGTGTACGTTTTGAAATAATAAGGTACTGATAAGCTGTAGGTAATGCCAATGATTAATGAGATACTGTATAATGAGTTAATCAAGAATTTGTTGCCTATTACCCCCACTTACTTCAAAACACTACTGTCCTGTAAATAAAGTACCTACCTTCGATGGTAGCTTGAAAAAATCCGACTCAAAAGACCAAATTTACAATATACTGTAGATTGATCTTTCGAATCGGATTTAGTCAAGAAATCAATCAATTTGATTCAAGAAAGAAGAAAGAGTACTAGAACAAATAAAAAAATGTTTTATCAACAACAGTGTGTGCCTCTCACCTGCGCCAGATAAGGTAATTTCAGCATTCATGCCAAACAGATCCATCTAACGCTGGTATTACATTACCTTAATTCCTGTTATAGATTCGTCGGAGCGGTATCAGATTTCGTCCTACCCTGGGCAGCAGCGTCAGTGGAAGGCCGCTCGTTATGCAACCACAGACGAGCCTACAAATTCTTCACAGACTCCGTCTCGCCCAAATGTCACTTTCCGGCTTTCCCCTGCGAGAATTACGACGCCTTCCTCGAGGTAAGTTTATTGCAATTACAATTCAAAACGATTTCGTAATATAACTCATAAAAATATGACATAGTTAGTCTCATTAGACTTCATAGTAGAAACTGTGTTCTTATTGTAAAAAACAAATACACTTTAATGTTCCATTCTTGAACAAAGTGTAACGCTAGAATTTAAATAATTATTTTCGCCTTTTCGCTTCCCTATCGTAAGTATAATAGTTCAATGACCAGCCCAGTTTAACCGCCTCATTATTTTTCACCGAACTTTCACTGCAAATAAAAATCTCTCGTTCTACAGACCCAGTCAATCCCTATAATTAAGGGCAACGCTTACTGTCATTAACCTTGTTATTTATATTCTTTATTTTATTTATATCAGGGTCGGTGTTTCCCCTGCGACGGACAGCGCCGATGCGGTAACATGGGGTACTACGCAGACCGATCTTTGGGACGTGGTCAGCTTTACTTACTCACCAGGGAGGAAGAACCGTTTTGTGGTATTTACTTAACTTTTTTTTTGCAAACACTCCTTACTCTACCTAAAGATGCTATACTATACTATACTCCTCAACCAGCCTCTACGGGTCGTTGCGGTCGTCTTGTTGCCTAGTCCAATTCTGAGAAACTATATGTATCAGCAATTGAGAACCCCCTGAATGCGGAATGAAATCAAAAACTCATACTTTATAAACGTCTCGATATTTTTGTATAAACTTTCTTTCTTTCGACAAAATAGATTCCGTTTCAAAAGTCGATTTTCGAGGTAAAGGACCACAGTCCACTTCTGCGATCTCTTTGCGAATATTCATGTATGTTTGTGTATATTATTAGCTCATCAATACCACGTATCGGTGTGGGCCGGCAGCGGGTCCGGAGACAAGGCCAACTTCGGCCGAGTGACGTTGACGCTACACGGAGACTCCGGACTCAACGAGTCCTTCCCTATGACCAAGTATGTTGAATAACTTCCCAGCCAGCCAATATTCGCCAAGCTGGTCTGGCAATTTATTGGCGATAAATTTGTAAAGTGAAATGTGAAGTGAACACTTATCAAGTAATATAAATTTGATGTACGTAAATCATTTACTCATAATTCAAAGAACAACTTACTATTATGCATATTAACCATCAAGACTGCACAAAGCGATAGGACGACGGTTAGAATATCACTTCATCGGAAAATGTTCAAATTAATGGCTTGTTCTTGAAGAAAATACCTATCAGTGTGCCTATCAGATAGGGACCATTCAAGTATTACGTAAGCACCAAAGGGGGTGAGGGGGGTCTTTGCTTTGCTTATTTTTGATGAGATGGGGGACGGGGGGGTCTGGGTGGTGATTACGTCAGCATTATTTACTTTTTTTTATTTTCCTGCAAAATTTAGTAATTCTGATTTGAACAAATATGGCAACCCTACTTGTCTATGCTCGAACTTTAACCGACCTGGGAATCGAACCCAGGACCCTACGCTCAGCAGACGCGCTAGTGTTATTGGGTTTTTCCATTAGGAATTTCTTAGTAACAGCCCGGAGTTTGGAAGTTGGCGGTGTGATACTCCCGTGCCTCGGAAAGCACGGTAAGCCATTGGTCCTGCGTCTGATCTCACTCCGGTTGTCGGATTGCCGTCCTATCGGACTATGAAAGTGAAGGAAGAGAAAATGTACCTGTCTGCGCACACACTTGTGCACTGTAACATCTCCCGCATCATCATCATCTCAGCTAGTTTCCGTTGAGATTGGCCGCCATAGCCGAAATTCGGTCTGCAGGACTATATAATATATAGTCCTCCAGACCGTATATATATCCATATATTAAATGCTCGAAAGCAAAAATTATGTTCAGGGATTCCCCAAAATAATTGATATTGCTTACTCGCTCTCAAGCGGTGTTTTACGGTTAAGTTAGAAAGAACTCAAGTAGAGAAATTACTTAAATGGGCATTATCCTTTATAGTCTTTAGATTCCTTATTTCTAAACTCATGAATAACAATAAAAAAACCGGAACAGATATAAAAAAAAATACCAATGTTTACGTAAGCATAGGACCCGAGGTAAGAGCTTTGCTTACTGTTGCTGAAGAGGGGGGGTAAAAATTACTTAAATTCTGCTTACGTAATAATTGAATGACCTCATATGGCAGCAAAAACTATCAGCAATAGCGTACCTATTCATTTGGTCAGCAGGCTTAGCACGAGAACCGTAAAGAAGCGTTTTGTCAACGGCAGAGTAGACAAAAATGACGTTTCCGTGTAGACAGTAGAACATTTTCGGTAGACACGCGATTTCTATTCTACAGTAGAGTAGAAATAGATAGCGTCATGCTAAGCCTGCAGGAGCCCTTGCCTATCCAAAGCAGAAAACACGCCTAACACGAAATGAAAACTTAAAAAAAAAAACTCTTCTTTTGTCTTACTATTATTTTAATATAAACGCTTCCCGTTTTTCCAGACGTGAAGACATAGTGAACGGTAGTGCTCGCTTCACCCGCGTGTTAGTGCCGCACCCGGCGCTGGGCGTGCCACTGCGGGCCACCGTGCACTACGCGGGCTACAACGGGTGGCTCAGTGCGAGTGCCAAGTCCATCCACATACACAAGCTACTTATCACCGACAGCTTCGCTAAGACGTGAGTTGTAAGCGGGCTAACGATAGATTTTTAACGATCGGCTTAGTGCCGAAAGTTGAAAATCCAACATCGCGCTTTTATTTAAGCATTCCCTTAGGTGTCGCCGAGTGTTAGTGAAATGTTTTAACTTTTATTTCACCAGTTCCAACTTTCATCTTGTATTAAAAAGGTAGGTAGAGGTATGCTTCGAATTAACTCTTGTCTTGTGCCGAGTTCGTATTCCAAGAAATGATAAAGTTATAGATGGCCGTTTCATTAGGATATAGTAGAAGTCATGTGTAAAGTGCTGCTGAAAAGGCGAGAAAGCAAGTTCTTAAACAGTTAATTTGTCCTTTTACAGTTCTTCATTCTGCAAGCAAGCAATCCAGTTATTGTCAGAAGAATCAATCGAAATGCCACTCTATCCTGGCGATTGTGAAATACAACAGGTAATTTTGGTTCTGTATTGTCGTACCTTCATGCCCATTGAAAGATACAAGATTTGTAATCATCTTTTAATCTGCTATTCAGGATAACGAACTATCAAACACAACGAGTAGCACCCACGAATACTTAAGTAACAAAGAAAATACAACAAAAGAAGAAGGCAACACCATCGACCCTGTTGACAACGAACTGCCTGAGGACTCACCTCAGCGGCCCTTCACTCTCGTTGACACCTACGAGTGGACAGGAGGAGAGAATACTGGCAGAGCCTTCGGTATGACGAACACCAAGACTGCTCCCAGTGGAGCCATCGAAATCGCCGAGCCAGTACTCCGACCTCGTCTCCGAAAAACACCTCGACAGCGAGCCGACTCGCCCGACGACCAGGAGATATCCGAACCATTACTAAGAGCAACCAGACCACCGAGAACAACAACAGTATCTCCATTGATACGAAAAGCTAAGAACTACGACATGTCCACTACACCCACTTACGAAACCGTAACGTGGGGCGAGAGAGCCGAGAAAGAAGAAACCGGATTCGTCGTACAATTCCTACCGTCTAGACTGGCATCGTTCATCTCAAGGGCTGAACGATATGCCAGGGATACCCTCCTACCTCTAGTGTCAGCTTATGCACCGCGCTTGCCAATATTCGGTTCCCGAGAGGTGCCGAAACCAACTGCGAGATTTATTCCCACCGAGGATATAAATATGACGAGTTCTGTGCCAGTGCCAACACCCACTTTAGAAATGAAGATCGAGACATTGCGGACAGTGGGCCCGCCGGGGATGAAGCGTGAAGTTGAGTCTCCTGAAGACCCAGAGATACCAGCGACCACCACGACTACGACGACTAGTACCACAAGTACCACCACTCCGCCATCGACGACAACAACAGAGAAGATTAGGGCATCGCCCACTGAGATGTTGAAAATAGTCGCCGGACCATCCGCGTCAACGAGTACAGCTTTACCACCCGTAGCTTTCAGAAGTGAAGGTGAAAAGATAGTCATCGTGTATCCAAGTAACGCGAGAGATGAGAGAAAGATTAGGTCACATTCGTACCCCGAGGAGCTGCAGTTTGAAGCCCTGTACCAGCACACGGGGTCGCCGACCGACCTGCACGTGGACCTGCCCACGTTCGCCCCGCCCACCTCCACCCTAGCGCCCAGTACTACGTCAGCATCCAAAAGTGAAGCGAGATACATTCCAGTAAACTACGTCAAACCAGGTGACGAAGTAGAATCTAAGTCTAGAGAAACGTAGCAAGTTTTTGAGACTGTATGGTACCATTTTTGATTTTGTAAATATTACAATCTACAAGATTAGTATTTTTGTACATATTTTTTTTTGTTTTTAAGTGTTAACTACAAAATGCGTACATCTAGTAGTAAAATTGAATGTTCTCAGTAAAAAAAAGTTGTTTATTTCTGTTGTTAATTATTAAAAACGCCTGAATAAAATTATTGTTGTGTATATAAATTTAGGTCTAACATAGAATAAGAGACATTTTTATAAAATAAAAACTTATTTATTATACAATTCCACTCTTTTCTTGGACTTCCATATGTAACATTCGGTGGAACAAATTATCATCAAACTAAAGTGCACTTCCTGAATACAGAACAAAAAATAAAACATTCCTCTAATCTAAGAACAATCAGAAATAATGCTATAGTATTTGATTCAAATTAACTTATTGTTACATGCTATCAAATAATAAAAATATCACATGAATAGTGTCAAACTAAAATTAATGGAAACGTGAGAATTCTGAATGTCTTGTTGGAAATACGCAGCAGTGCAATACTGTCAAGTCGATACGAGTAACAATGGCAAATTTGATCATTGTATCTTGAATGAAACTCATAAACAAACTAAATGGTATATACGTTCATAGTTTGTAGGTACGATAATTATATCGACAGATCAGCAAAATTAACAAGTCCTCAATAAAGGCATCCACATAGTTTGTTCAGGAGGTTCTGTTCTATCTTAAACGCAGAAGTAACAGCAAACAGAGTGCTAACACGCATAATTATGTTAAGAGCCAGGTTAAAGCAATGAGCTGCGCAGTCAGCATACACGTCTGTCATTGGATGACAGACTACTCGTTTTACGGTAGTACGGTTGACGCATTTCGATTAATGTAAAGTTACTGTTTCCTAGAAGAACGGTAGTCGCCACTAACGGCCGCAGTGACGACTATCATGAAAATGATGCCAGAGATAATGATTTTAATCGTTTTATTTGCCCTACCGCGTCAAAACATAGTCGCATTTCTGATTCGTTTTGACACCTCTTGACACATAATGACGCAGTGACTTCAGTTGATTGTCATGGAAACGCTATTTTATAAAATGTGAGCTTACTGTTCTCAGTATTGACACGTTTTCTTTTGACTAAGTATGGTGAGGGCAAATCAAGGGATTTAAATCTTTGGGCGGAGGGGTTTGACTTAATGTCAAATAATGGTGAAATGACGGTGAATGACGACTGTCATAATATGACGGAACCGCTTTCCTAGGAAACCAAAACGAAAGAGAAGAATGCCGATGACAATAATTCTGCAAATGTTGGAAGTGAAATGGAAAACCATGTGATTTGGGGTTTAAATTCTTCATTGATAAATTTGAACGTGTTGTATTAAAAAAAGTTCAATAATATTAAATTTACAGCAGATACGTCTCAAATTGATAAAAGAATCGTATTATTATTTGATTACGTATTATTATTCGTATTAGCACTCCATTCGTTCACTCCTCCTTCGCATACTGTAAGTAGTGTCTTAGGTTTACTTCATATATTTATCGGAGTGCTGCGTGAGGATACGGGCTGAAGACTTAGCGTCGAGGAACAGAGTGTGCACGGAGGTGATGTGCGCGGGCGTGATGCGCGTCGCGCCATCTGCGCGAGCGGCTAGTGAGGCTGGCGTTAGAAGCTGAGCGGCGTACCTGATGATCGAATACTCAACGGTTAATGTTTGAAGTTCAACGATCTGTTGATATTTACGTTCGTCATTTGAATGAAAGTAACTTTTCTTCATGTTTTTACTATGTGTTCCAAAAGTATCTAATGAAAGTGTAAACTTACAAACCCTGTCTAGGTAATTTTTTACGCAATCACTAACTAAAGGGCAATAGTAATACATTCATCTCTATTTATTACATAGGTTTCAACTATATCTCACCACTTTTTCCAACAATGTAGGTTCCAAAATTAACCTCAATAATCAAATGTAAAAAATCTCTAAGGTGATTTCAAATTAGAATTTTGGGTTTAACTATTCAAATGATCAAATCAAAACACTCAATTTGTAAGTGCCACACCAAAATGGCATCCACAGATACGTTTCCTAATCCATTTGTTTACATCTTTATACTAGACCTTTTTGTTTTTTTTTTTTTAATTTTGGAACAGACCATAGTTATTGTATTTACACTAATGAAAAAGTTTGATATTTTTAAGAGAAATACATTCAAGGCGTTTTGGTAAATCACGCTAATAACGGCCATAGTTAACTTGGCTGTTATCGTGAATCAAGAGACTCCTGTTCTAGGTCTTGAGATACTTCTGATTCGTGTTTTTGATCAATAATGTTATTTTATTAAAAACATTCCGCGTTATTTATTTGAAATCTCACAATCATGGTTGTGAGTCATAAGTCATAAGTCATAAGTCATTTATTTCATAACAATATGGAAACATTGTGTTGAAAATAATATAAAAATAACAAATTGCAATGAAATTAAATTAAAAATAACAATTAATACGGATCAAAATTCATTAAAATACATCAAAAACGTTGAAAATATAAAACAGTAAATGGCAATTAAATTACATTAAAATTACAATAATAACAAAATATAAAAAAAATTACAGTGAAATCAGATTAAAATTACATAACATAAAACATTATAATTAAATCAGATTAAAATATTTAGAAATGTCAATAAATAAAAACACTAATAGTCAATTGAGAATTCAAATACAATAAGATTATAAATAATAAATGTCAAATTAAATTATATCAAATACAACTTTACAATAATATTACCATGTCAAATGTCTTCCATGAATTCATTGATACAATAATAGCCTTTCCTCAATAAATGGGCCCTCAATTTATTTTTAAATAAGTTGACACTGTAAATACTTTTCAATTCTATGGGCAACTTATTGTATAAAATTACTGATTGATATCGTGGGCTGTGATGCACAACTTGCAATTTCGGTTGAATGTTGTTGGGCACATCTTTCCTACGTGTACTAGCTCTAGTAATTCTCTGCTCATCGGTCTCAATTTTGTTCAAGTTTTTAACAAAGCTAGTCAGTAAAACCAATATATAGAGGCATGGCACTGTTAAAATATTTAGTCTTATGAAATGCTCTCTACATGATTCCGTCTGTTTCATGCGGAGCATTGTCCTAAGAGCTCTTTTTTGAATGACAAATGCCATTTGAACATTGTACTTGTAACTGTTGCCCCAAAATTCGATGCTGTATCTGAGCTTGGATTCTACCAAAGCAAAGTACACACTTCTAAGTTGAGGCAACGTTAAAACTTCTCTCAGAGTTCGGATAGCGTAACATGCCGAGCTAACTGATTTAGTCAAAGCTAATGTCTCAACCTTCCAATTTAAAAATGTATCAATGTGTACACCCAGGAACTTGACACTATCAACTATTTCCACACTGTTTTTACAAGAAACAATGTCCAACTTCATGTCATTCCGTACAGTGGGCTTAAATAAGACACATTTTGTTTTACTTACATTAAGTTTCAGATTATTTGTGCTAAACCAGATTTCGAAAGCTTTCAAAAGAGCATTGATCTTACATTCCAATTCTAGTGTATTGTCTGCCGAAACTATTGCATTTGTATCGTCAGCAAAGATAATTAGTTGTGCGTCATTAATACGTTTTTTGATGTACTCAACTAAATCATTCAGGAATATAATAAAAAATATTGGACCAAGAACGGATCCCTGGGGAACACCACGGCACACAGTAGCTAGATTAGATCTATAAGTTTTTTCTTCTCCATCTATTACGGATTTTATCTCTACATACTGCCGTCGGTTATGCAGATAAGAGCCAAGTAGTTCCAAAACATTCTCTCTTACACCATAATGTTCTAATTTGGCCAGGAGAATACCATGGTCCACTGTGTCGAAGGCGGAACTGAGGTCTAGAAAGATACCAGCTACTTTTAGTTTATTATTTAAGTTACAAATAATATTGTCTATTAATGCCTCAATAGCATCGGAGGTTCCTAGTGATGTTTGATAGCCGAACTGTTGATCATTTATTATACCATACATCTTTAAATGCTTTATAAGCCTATCCTTTATTATTTTTTCAAATATTTTTGATAATACAGGCAAGAGAGAAATAGGTCTGTAGTTTCCAGGTTCCGTCTTTGATCCCTTTTTGAAAACCGGTATCACTCTTGCTATTTTAAGCTGATCAGGAAACAGGCTTTTCTCGATGCACTCGTTATAAAATGATGCTAACGGAGTTGCTAACAAGTCTATATTCTCCTTGATTATTGTTAAGGGAATTTCATCATAACCCGAAGAAGGCTTGTTGATCATTTTATTTACCAAATTGAAAATTTCTCTAGGTGTGACAATATCAAAACTCATTTTATATTCAACACGACTAACACCTTCAGTTAAGAATACCATTGCCAATTGTTTGTCACAAGCCTCTAAGTGGACCGTGTTGTCAAACCTTTTGGAAAATATTTTTGCCACTTCTAGAGCATTATTAGTAGCTGCGTTATCAATTTTTAGTGTAATAGTTTCATTATTTATTTCCTTAGTAGCATTGCGCTGTCTATTAACTATTTTCCATATCGTTTTAGAAGAATTTGATGCCATGTTTATTTGTTTTCTGACATCATTCCTTTTTGCACAACTCACAACCTTTCTGAAGATACGGATATAGTTGTTCCGATACTCCAAAACCGAACTGTCACAATGTGTTTTATCTGATGTGTTAAGGAAACGTTTCATTTTACTAGCTATCCGTGTGCCGTTCCGTGTGCACAATCAGTGAGCCTCAGAGGCTCACTGATTGTGATGATCCATGATTGTAATAGAAAATAAACAGTACTATGTACCTTAGAGTACTGTTAGCCCCTACTTCTGATAGTGCAGTCAGGGCCTCCTCATCAATAGAAATTCCTTCCGTTGACGCTCGTAGTTTCAATATCTAAAAAATATCAGTAATTATTGCATTTATATCTTTACTAGCTGCGCCCCGCGGTTTCACCCGCAGAAATCTTGATCCCGTGGGAATATCGGGATAAAAAGTATCCTATGTCCTAATCCAGGTCATAGTCTACCCATGTGCCAAATTTTATCCAATTCCGTTCAGCCGTTTTAGCGTGATTGAGTAACAAACATCCAAACATTCACACTTTCACATTTATAATATTAGTAGGAAGTAGGATAGTAGGATTACATATTTATATCCATTACAATGAGAAAACTTGTTCAAGCCTATTTCAATTTAAATAAAAAAATTGTTGCTAAGCTCATCACTTAGAACGACTGGACGATTTGGTTATAATTATTTTCGTAATTATCTCAATAAAGGAAACAAAAATTGGAAAAGTTGCTCGGAAAATTGGAATACTCGGGAAAAACTGAACGTGTTTTTCTTTAGAGGATCTTTGTATGAATCATAAAAATTTGGACAGGACAACATCTGTCTTGTCAGCTAGTCCTACTTCCTACTAATATTATAAATGTGAAAGTTTGTGAGGATGGATGGATGGATGGATGGATGTTTGTTACTCTTTCACGCAAAAACTACTGAACCGATATGGATGGAATTTGGAACAGATAGTTTATAACTTGGATAGCTTATTATTTCGTTATTTATTATTAGTTTATAACACGTAGGATACTTTTTATCCCGGTAGTACGTTCCCGTGGGATAATTTCCGGCCTCCACGCGGGCGAAGCCGCGGGCAAACGCTAGTTGATAATAAACAGCTAAGTAGGTACCTGCAAAAGCTCAGCTTTGTTGTATGGCAAAGTGCGAATGATCAGAAGTCTGTCTAGAAGATCTAGTGGGATTCCGTGCGGTGAAATAATGTCCTCAGTCCCTCTGAAAAGCACAGTATAAATCATAAGTATCCAAAATCGTTGCTAAAAGAATTTTTCAATATACTCTATTAAGTTAACTTCTGTAAGTAGAAAAGCCGGTAAGTAAATAATAAAAATAAATTACCTGATTTGGCATTTTCCTCTATTGGTAGCGAAGATAACTATTGGGGCAATAGCCGACTCCAAGGCTCGATGTAGATACGTGAACGTTTCAATATCTAGCATATGAACCTAAAAATTAAACAACAAATTTCATTTGAAATAACTAAGTACAAATAACCGTACATAACATTACGCTTCGTTACCCCGAAGGGTTGCGCAGAAGTTGACCTATAGTACATCCCATTTCGCTAGTTATGCTCAAGCCCCATGTAATTGGGGCGAGCCTATTTATTGCCATCAACCGGGCACAATTCCAGACCCCAGGCTGCTACTGAGAAATTCCATACAGAAAAACCCGATAACACTTTGCCCGACCTGGGAATCGAACCCAGGACCTCATGCTCAGCAGTAGAGCTTGCGAACATTACACCAAGGAGGCAGTCAAATAGCAGTAATAAGCTAGTAATCTTAGAAGTAAAGTACAGAATCCAGCCGTAAATCTGGCACATCGAGATTAAGTGCTGCATTGTACACCATGTATCATAAAGGAAAACCAGCGCTGGAGCTGTCTCGCATAAGGTCGTAGCGTTATGCTGAGCTATTGCCGTTTTGCGTGGATGTGACGCATATTTTCCCGCAAGGTTTTTTTTTTTTTTTATTTGTGTTTTTCTCTGCGTCATGCTCACCGTAACTAAACGTGTTTTCTTTCTTAAAGATGTGGCCATATTTAAGGGTGTAGTACGGACCATCAAATTGAACAAATTTCTCCAAGGAATTAATATTGTATCGCAAAAAAAATATCAGCCGTCCCATACATTTGGGTTGAATAGGTATTGAAGTTTTGTATAGGCAGTTGAATTTTTTTTTACGATTACAATATTGGTCCTATGGAGAAAGTTGTTCAGTTTGGTGATCTTTACACCCTTAAATATGACCACCCACACCTTTCTGATACATGTTGTATAGTCACTTATGCCTTTATCACAGTCCCTTTCTTAAGAGACACGGGTCCACTAGCGCCACTCCTTTAAAATAGTATTATCTCGTGACTGAGAAGGAATTTTGAATAACAGCTCAATAAGCACCCTCGGTAAGTGTGTCTAGAATTTTCTAATACCTTTTATAAACTTTCATATTGAGACACAAAGCAACAAAATTCGATCTAAAGAAAAGCCGCCACATTCCTCTAGACCGTATTTTGTTGCTTCGTGTCTCAATGTGAAAGTTTATAAAAGGTATTAGAAAATTTTAGACACACCTACCGAGGATGCTTATTGAGCCTTTATTCAAAATTCTTTCTCAATCACGAGATATTTTTTAAAGAAGTGGCGCTAGTGGACATTTGTGCGTCCTCTTAAGCCTCTCGATGTGTCATAATTACACCTACTGTGTACTGTGGATAGAAAAGTTTGAATTACCTCATCTATGAAAAGAACTCCAGGTACCAATTCAGCTATTCCTTGATCTATGTATTTGTTTACTACCTTGTTGATTTCTTTCCTCAGTTTATCTGTAAGAAGTACATTATTATGTAGTATATTGCTGTGTAATCTGCTGATTACAATACATGAATACCCGCAATGCCAAATAACGGCGTATTTCATATTCATTTCTCGAGGAATAGACAAGGAATAAGATCTCTGTATATTAGGCGTGCTACACTCGTTCGGCTCGGCACGATTCGGCACAACCGGGCGGCAACATACAGGGTGGTGCGGCATGACATCGACGCGCAAACTGTAACCATGAATTCAGCACATGATTCTAGACCCCCTAGCACTGAACTTTTTCGTCAGTTATCAAAAGAAAATCAGCTGTTTCACAGAAAATTCTTATACCTACGCGGTCAAAATGTACGGAACGGCAATTATTTTTTAAATGGCCAAAAATAAATTTCAACACAGGGTTCAGAATCATGTACTGAATCCATGGTAACAGGTTGCGCGTCGATGTTCCTGCCAGTCCTGCTAACCTGTATACACATGATTTTGCCGCCCGGCCCGTGCCGTATCATGCCGACCCGAACATGACTGTGTGTAGTACCCCTTACGCTAAATAGACAAGGATCTAATTCCCTGTATATCTCTCCAGAAATGAACCATAGGGAGATTACATAATAAAAGATTGTGGTAGAGAAAAAGTGTCTCCGCACACAGATTCTTCACGTATGAAAAGTGATTGTCGCTTACCACTAGTGATCGCGACTGGAGGTCAACACCCTAAGCATGAAGTCCGTAGTTTCGGCCGAAGTTACTACCGTTTGCAACTCCGTATCACTTACAGACATAAGTTTAGTTCGGGGCCATAACTAGGAATGCTTGATAACATGATTTGACAGCTGTGTCATCTCCCGATAAGTTTTTGCCTGTCCGAAAAATTTAATTTGACACTTGCACAGAGTACTTTTATATATGTATATGGACACTTGTTTTGCTGGATCAACTTCTTTCGGACCGTCCCGTATCTTCGTTGACGGACTTAAAGAGTAGAGCCCCCGGTCCGTGTGCGAGACTAAACTCTCGAATTACTGAAGATGGCTGTGAAAATAAGTATGTTTACCGGTAATCTCAGTCTTCTTTGGTTTCATGAGCTGCCCCATCATCGACATGATGTCTTGGCCCCCCTGAGGCTTAGCATTGGCACAGTCCAAGTCATGCAGTGTCACATCCTGGACGACTTCCTTCTTCTTGTGAACATCACCTTTCGGCAGGGGCACGTATTCTTCAGCCTAAAGTATAAAATCAGAATTAAATACTGGACTATATTAAAATAATCATAAATCAATAAAAATACTACACAGTGCTGTTTTTAGAACTAATACACAAAATATAAGGGGACAGCCCCATTTCAAATCATATATTGTCATAACGATTTTCGATGTTATTCCAACACAGTCAACGCTCTTTTTTCTTTGAAATTACAAATTGTAATATTAACCTCAAGATCAAACTCTGTGGCAAAAGTATCACTCCTTCCCTGCCTCTTCACTGCGCCGGAGTTGGCTTCAATGTAGATGACATCACCCACTTCTACTTTCTCTTTCTGCAGTGACTCGTAAATGGTAGGATCTAACTTCAGTTGTTTTGTTCCTTTAGCTGTCTTTAGTCCAATGATGACGTGTGATACTGTTTTGCCGTAACCTGGACATAAAATACATTTAAGTATGGCAACACAAAAGGAAACAATAACAATAAGTGAAAGGTGTTAAAAAAACGTCAAACACTCCTAAGCGTGTTTTTCGAATTTTGTGGCCATAATGATCATTCAATCTAACTATAATTGTAGAATTCAACTGGTTAATATTTGGTTCCCAGTGATCCCTCTAATATTTAAACTGTGACTATAATTTCATAACTAAGTGGTGTTTTGTAGTTTCTGCCTACCCCCAAGAGAAGGTGTGTGCTTATGTATGTATAATTTTAATTACAAACCTCCAGCTGGATTTTCAGTTTCGACTGGTGTAAGTTCAGTGACCTCGCCTTCATATACTTCTTTGGTCTCACGGATACGTAGGCCTATAGCACGCCGGAAATTCTCCATCAATACCTCTGTTTTCTTAATTTCTGTGCTGTAAACCTCACTGCCTACCATAGGGCAAAATGGCACCTGTGGATTTTGATATTATCGTGAAAACACTGAACCTATAGATTTCAAATTATTATTACTACTTAATTAAAAGGTCCGGGATTTTACAGTAATTTTATCTCATGAAGCGATGCGCTCTTTACTGTGGTAACCAAGTGTACACCGTACGCAAAATACGCGCATTGACGTGGAGTTGCGGACACCAGCCCGTATTACCTACCTAACCAAGTGTACAAACATGCTGTGAGTGTGTGTGTAAGAAGCACTCAGTACCAAACACAGAGTACTGTTATATATAGGTACCAACCGAGACTCGGGCGAAGTTGGAAGTGTGTGTGTGTGTAAGTGATTTATGTACTGACTCTCCTCATCTTTATGCACACATTCACAGGGTGTTTGTACACTTGGTAACCACAAGTAAAGCGCGCGTTGCTTCGTGAGATAAAACTACTGTAGTACATTGAGTCAAAGTTTCGATGAATTTTTAAAAAGACAGATTTAGTAATGACATGGCCAGGCATTTGATTTGAAAAGTAACAATTACAAATGAATCAATAAATTTGACGGTATAAACAAGATATCTATTTTTGAAGTACAATGTAATATATTAAGTATGTAAAACATGTGTTGATGATGTTTGAGCATGTAAAAAAAGAACAAAAATTGTATAAAAACTAGTACTTCGTTGTAGCTATTAAACAATAAACAATTTTAGTCTTTCTTTTTTTTCTATTATTATAATCATACCAAACAAAGACATCCCCCTGTACCTATAACAATTAAATTGGGTTCAGCTCAGCATATCTTCTCATTCATTCATCTCAATATTCATCTCCATTTTGTCTTCCATACCCAAAAGTTAAATAAGTTACTATTAACTTACTTTGGTACCCAATTCCTGGGCTATAGCTAAAGCAATGGCAGTTTTGCCCGTGCCGGGTGGTCCAGCCAACAGTAATGCACGTCCAGCCATCTTCTTGCTTCTGATCATATCTACCACTATTCCCGCAGCCTAGAAACATATTCAAGCATTGTAGAATGCCACTTACTGCTGATGATACTCTTGTTTAGTTTTTAATTTCGGGAAAAACAGTGTTTTGAAATACATAAGATGCATTGTCCAGTTATTTATGCATGTGTTTCCATGGCAAATCATAACCACATTATCATGGTAACTATGTGAAAAGCGATCTGAATCATTTATGAAAGCTATCAACAAAATGTTCTATTGAACTAACACTCCATGGTAACCAAAAATACATAACCTCAAAATTGGATCGATAGTGCAGAAACATCTAGATATTTGCAGTTTATTAAACAATAATTCATAGAATTATTAACTTTACTGCATTATTTAACGATGTAACAAAGACTGTACCTCTCTAGCTGTTTCCTGACCCACGAGACCGGCTGCCATTTGAATGGGAACTCCATTTTCGTCCAAACCCAAACCTTTTATATGACTGTGAGCTGATATTCTTTGGGTTTTAGCGGTACTCTTCACTTCCTCAATCTTCATTTTGTTTAACTACTGGTAATAATTGGTAGAAAGTATAATGAAATTAATACAAGTCACACTCGTTGTGTACGACACCACAACAAACTTATTAATGCTGAAAGAATGAATGAACGACGAACTGATATCAACAATTAATGAAAACGTCGTTGCCAGTGTTAGTGCTGCCATAACACATATCACCCAATGACCCGGCAAAGTTAATTTTGCGAGCTAATGGCAAAAAGAATTTGGGAAATAATGGCAAATAGAGTTTATTAGAGTAATTAAAGATGACCTAGTATTCACAATGTATATTGTGCAAAAAATATAATAAAATAATATAACATATTGTGTAAAATGCTTCTTCTTTTACCGTAAAAATTCCCACGAAAAGTGTATGATTCAATCCGTGATAAAACAAAGTTTTTGTTTTTGAAATGAATCTATTTTAAATTGAAACACCATGAAGCTCTTATTCGTACCGCATGAATTATGAAAGTAACAAAAACAAAAATATTTGGTAAAACATTGTTTAGGCTTCGTTTGAGCATTTGAAATAAATATAGTTCTAAGCCCACATTTAAACAAAATAACTTATACCAACTAAATTACTGGCGGGCAGTTTCAAACAAAAGAATACGTGTTTTGCAAATTATGTTTACTAGTTAAGTTTCTGCCCGCGACTTCATCTGCGTGAAATTTCATGTTCCCGGACCCACCCATATTTACTAATTATAAACAGTATGGAAACCACATAATTATATCCAATAAATGAAACCACAAGTAATACTAGTCCACAGAGAGAAGTATAGCAAAATTAAGTACATAATTAATGAAAAACCTTAAACGAAAAAAGTGAAATTTACTAACAAAATAAACATCAAAATAAATTCAGTAAAAGTAAACACTGTGTTTAGACAACGTACCTTCGTACCTAGTCGTTTAGGTGTACTGAATTTACATTTTAGGCAAATAAGTAAAATACGTAACAGCGACGTGATAGTTCGCGCTGCGTGGCAAAACGTCGCTTTTCAATGTTCAAGGATTCAAGTGCATCGAATCATTGACCTAGTGATCCAATTCCACAGTGTTCAAATTTGGTCAAAATTAAAACTCTCCTTTTTGATCTAATTACTGGACCAATTTCGTTTATGTTTTGTATTTCGTCAGCAAAAGGCGATAACAATTATGTGGTTTCATTTATTACATATATGTGGTTTCCAAACTGTTTAATACTAAATACAAATAAATTAGGTACAGTCGTCAGTACATCAAGTTACCACAATCTGTCAGATTTTCTCATTCTATTTTGAATTTAACCATCAACTAAGGTTTAAAATTGTTTGGAGAAATATGACAATTTCGTGTAGCTTGAACTGCTCATAACTGTACTACGTTTTCGCTCAGCGTTCTTTCAGACATTTTTTTTGGCTTGACTTCTTTGGGCCCTAACGTGATGTTAAATAGCCCATAGCCTTCCTCAAGAATTATGCTATCGAATGAAAAATATTTTACTGACTGGTAGTACCAGGGATTAGCGCGTTCAAACAAACAAACTCTTCAGCTTTATTATTAGTAAACAGAGATAGATATAAGTTATACTAGAATTGTCACTCTGACAGGTGTCAGGAAAGCATTCTTGCGACGGCCGGGGCCGGACTGTAATATATATTACAACTTAGTGCAAAACAGTTTCATTGTACTGGTAACACCGAAAGATTCGAAATGTAAAATGGCGCGACATGTGCGACAACGTTTAGTAAGTCCTCTTGTTCCGGCGTTTATGACAGGATGACCTAAAAAGTACTCTGTGAGTATGACGTTCCGAGTGGCTGTGTCAGTCAGTCTTAGAGGTATAGACAGGATAGATTTTTGAGATGGGGCTGCTAGGGCAGCTACCTTAATCGTTGTAGCGACAGGAAAACGGTCTTAGGAGACTTATTGAAAAATTTTGATTTGCATTCACAGATTTTGAAAAAAGTTTAAGTACAGTCAGCAGGAGAATGGGCAATTTTCACAAAAACTTTTGTTTATGGTAATCGATCACGTTTCATATAGGGATCAAAAACCTCTATTGGACCAACTGAGGTGTGAGTACTAGAAAAGTCAGAAACCGCAAAAATCTTTTCCCATACATTTCGTAGGAAATAAGAATACAACTTACTTTTTTAATATGGATAGACCATGACCGCTACTAATGAAGACTGGCCGAAAATAAACAACAAAAAAATCTTCGAATTTCGAACGAGTATACTCGTCATAATTGAATTTGCTCTGAAAACAGAATCGAGATAATTTTTTGCCTGGTTGCTTATGATTTCCGAAATTCTGTGACAAAAATGACCTCTGAAGATGAAGATGGCGCTCCACCACACAACAGCCACCAAACGTACTCTGCAATCCTCACACCCGTACTTTGCCATATCTTTAACCTACGTCTCGTCTCTGGTACCCTTCCATCTTCTTTCAGAAAGGCCATCATTCATCCCATTTTGAAAGGGGGGTACCGCGCCTCTGTTATTAATTTTCGCTCTATTGCGCCCTTTCCAAGGTCTTAGAACGACTCATTAATAACAGGCTTACCCATAGATTTCCGATATCCGAGTTATCGATATCCGTGGGCTTACCACATGCCTTGAAAGCAACAATTTATTGTCAACTAGCCAATTTAGGTTCAGGAAGAAAAAATAAAGTTCTGACGCAGCCTTGACACGGGTAAATGGAATGGTTGATACATTAAATCAACGCAAAAAATGCCTCACAGTTTTCATTGATCTTGCAAAGGCATTTGATACCTTCCCCTCAACTGCCTTCTATCTAAACTTGAATGTTTAGGCGTACGTGGTAAACGACTCCAGCTTTTTAATTCATCTCTCAGACCGTACGTAGATAGTCAAAATCGACGGTTGCCATAGCGATGAGCTGTCTATTTCGTATGGAGTGCCACAAGGCAGTATTTTAGGCCCTACATTGTTCCTGGTGTTCATAAATGACCTGTGCAATATGCACCTAAGCTCTGGTAACATTGTCTCTTTTGCTGATGTTACCGCAATTACCTTTTATGACGAATACTGGGCCAAACTGCAAGCAACTGCTCAAACTGATTTGGTTTGATATATACAATATACTAATAAAACTAAACTCATAACTTTCTCTCTAAACTCCACTACGCAACCTTTATTACCCATTAGTCTAAAAGCTCACACCTGCAAAGCCAATTCGGCCTCTTGCAACTGTCCTACAATTTATTCTACTGACACATCTTATAGAGGTATGAGAAACAGGGTGTAAAGTTCACTCATACTCTATGGAAAAGGGAGGATCCTCCGACCAGACGGGTGTTGTGTCTGGTGGGCAACTGCCCAACGTTTGATGTCGGGATGTTGTATATATGCTAGTTGCGCGGTAAACTCTGATTGCGCGATGCAGGATTTTGCGTGACGTCAGTCTGACGCGTAGCTCGCATGTGGCGTTGTAGATGCCGCTACATCACTCCCCCCCGGAGACCGGAGGTCGATAGTGGGCTGAGTCTTGTATCTTGCGATGCTTGCCAGGGCCAGTTGAGGTTCCAGTGAGTCGGAACCGGGTGTCGCATAGTTCGCGGTGAGCCGGAACTGTCTGCGAAGATTCCCCAGTGAGTCGGGGTGGCGCTGCGTTATGCTCCAGTGCGTCGGATGTGGTACAGCGCCAAGTTGTGGCTGACTGCTGGCGTCGACCAGGAGAAGGTTTGAAAGCTCTGCTTGTGGACCGGCCGAGAGTGCAGTGTGCTGTGCCATGGTTGCTGATGAGGCTGAGGGTGATGACCAGGTATGCGCGGTCGCGGCATGCTTGTGGTCAGGATACCCGTTGAAGCCGTAGGTGCTGGCTGGCTGTGTGACTCGCCGCTCGAAAGCTTGAAGGAAGTGATGATGACGTCACGCTGATGTACTTGCACGAAGGCTGCGCTGACGATCACGTCGGGGTCACCAGTATAGAGGTATGAGAAACAGGGTGTAAAGTTCACTCATACTCTATGGAAAAGGGAGGATCCTCCGACTAGACGGGTGTTGTGTCTGGTGGGCAACTGCCCAACGTTTGATGTCGGGATGTTGTATATATGCTAGTTGCGCGGTAAACTCTGATTGCGCGATGCAGGATTTTGCGTGACGTCAGTCTGACGCGTAGCTCGCATGTGGCGTTGTAGATGCCGCTACAATCTAAATACCTCGGTATCATCCTAGATAAACACCTTACATTAGCAACCAGTTTGATTTTGTCTAGACTCTAGATTGTCCTATGGAGCAGGACCAGCATGTTTCCAAGCATTCTTATCTAGGATATAATCCTCTAATTTGTAATATGCTTGTTTACAAAGTGTACTTATTACATGAATTTTAAATTTTCCTTCATTTAATTGCAATATATCACGAGGTATTTTGTTGTAACATTTAACACAGTACCCCATAAAAGATGTTATGTACTTTTGATAATCTAAAAAATGGTTGATCTATTTTATCTTTATTTCTTGTATTAAAATTATGTCTATCACTTATTTTATTAACAATATGTAGATTTTTTCTTATATACGTAACATTTTCATAAATGAATTGGCAAGGTACCGTCATAATATTAATCTTTTTAAATAGTTACCAAAAATCGCGCGGCGTAGACGTATCAGCGGGTGAGACTCGCAACGAGGTAGATTGTAAATGGCCCTGACAGCTCTCTTTTGCAAAATGAAAATGGATTCAATGTCAGCAGCCCGACCCCACAGTAAAATGCCATATGACATAATGCTGTGGAAGTAGCTAAAATAGACCAAACGCGCGGTTTCTACATCTGTTAACTGTCTTATCTTCCGAACAGCATAAGCGGCCGAGCTTAACCGCAAGAGATGTTATATGGGTCTCCGGGGGGGGGGGGAGTGATGTAGCGGTATATACATCGCCACATGCGAGCTACACGTCACAATGACGTCACACAAGATCCTGCATCGCGCAATCAGAGTTTACCGCGCAACTAGCATATATACAACGTCCCGACAGCAAACGTCGGGCAATTGCCAACCAGACACAACACCCGTCTGGTCGGAGGATCCGCCCTTTTCCATAGAGTATGAGTGAACTTTACACCCTGTTCCTCATACCTCTATACCATCATGAGCCATCATCAGACCCTTGTTGCCTTCATCAAATTTACATGTACTGACCACCTTTACCTTAATGAGGAAATGCTTTCTGTTCTTAAGTTTTATTTGTTCTATTTTTAATTATTACGTCTAAACACCGTTAAATATACAGGTACACACAGCTACGTATACTTTCCAGTATTCATTACTCATTGTACGGAAATCCTATACAATGCGGGATCAGCTTATACTGGAAATTATAGCTTGATATGTGTATGTGTGTACACAAGGCGTGTTAAAATAGATCGGGGAAAAAGTTTATCGTATTTTATAGGTACAAAGTTGTAGTAAAATTTTTTTGGCTGTACTGTGTGTATCTAGCTGGTTTTGATACCATCAAAAATATGACATTTAAAAAAATAAAATTAAAAAGTAAAATGATTTCCCGCCATTTTTCTATTGTTTTTCTGTCCGCCAAAATGAGTGAATCTAACGAAGAAATTCGATCCATTTTAAAGTTTTATTATAAAAAAGGGGAAAATGCGACACAAGCCGCGAAATAATGGATTGACGTTTATGGACTTAGCGCACTTCAGTAAGAGTAGGACAAAGTTGGTTCAAGCGTTTTCAGTCCGACAATTTTGATGTCAAAGATGCAGCTCGCTCTGGTCGCCCTGTTACGGTTACGGATAAGTCGATGCTATATTTGAAAAAGTGGAGCAAGATAGAAGAAGATATTAGAAGTTACGACATAGCTGAAGAGTTAGGGGTTGACCACAAAACAGTTTAGCATCATTTGAAAAAGTCTGGGTACCTACACAAAAAAGCTCGAAATTCGGGTGCCACACGAGCTCTTAGTCTTGAATTTTTATATAATATACGAAATAACTTTTCCCCGACTTAATATATCACCAGATTCCTTATAAAATCACCTATCTACTGAGGCTACTATATTAACTGTATCTATTCCCGATGGAAAAATTAGTGTACCTAATTAATTCTCGAAAAGTACTGAACCGATTCCCAAGTTACACATAGAAACCTCAGGTTAGTATTTAAAATGCTACATCTAGATTTTCAGGACGTGACGTGCCTCTGAATGCAGGTTGGTACAAATATATTTACAAAATTAACAAACTATGAATATTTCAACATATAATAGGTCTTTACCTATGAAATTGCCGTTTTGTATGAAAAAATTTAAACGAATTTTTTTCATGAATTTTTTATTTGTATTAATCGAAGTAATCACCCATGCAATCAATGCATCTTTGCCATCGCAGTGGCAGTTTATTGATGCCCTTCTTAAAGAAATCAGCTGGACGGGAGGCAACAAATTCTTCAAAGGCATTTTGTACTGCCTCTCGGGTATTAAATTTTTTTCCCGCCAAGAAGTTATCCAAATTCTGGAAAAAGTAGTAGTCTGTAGGCGCAAGGTCTGGTGAGTAGGGCGGATGACGGAGAGCTTCCAACCCCAGTTCTTGCAACTTGGAGACCGTCTGCTGTGCAGTATGAGGTCGCGCGTTGTCGTGCAGGAGCAGCGGAGACGAGCGATTGACCAATGCTGGTTGGAGATGCGCCAGCTTCTCCATCATTGTGTTCAGTTCTTCACAGTACACATCTGCAGTAATGCTCACCCCGTTTGGTAAGAAGCTGTGATGAATCACACCGGCGCTAGACCACCAAACAGTGACCATCACTTTTCTAGGGGTAAGTTTTCGTTTAGGGCATTGTTTAGGTGCTGAACCAGGATCCAACCAACTTGCTGAGCGCTTACGGTTATCAAACAGAATCCATTTTTCATCGCAGGTAACAATGCGGTTAAAAATTCCTTCATTTGTGTGTCTGTTGAGCAGTGCAAGGCACGTCTCGACGCGTACTTCGCGCTGGCGATCATTGAGTTCGTGGGGCACCCATTTGTCAAGCTTTTTTACCTTGCCAATTTGACGCAAATGGACCAATATTGTTTTGACGCTAACGTCGAAAGCTGCTGCTAATTCAGCCGTAGATTGTGTATCATCAGCTTCCACAATCGCCTTTAATTCGTCATTGTCGACCAAAGTCTTCGGACGACCGCGAGGTTCATTTTTCAGGTCGAAATTTCCAGAACGGAAGCGAGCAAACCAATAACAGGTGGTGCGTTGGTTTGTAGAGTTAGCTCCGTAAACGTCGTTGATGTTGCGTGCCGCTTGTGCCGCGTTGCTGCCACGACGGTACTCATATTCCATAATTACTCGAATTTTTAACGTATCCATGATGACGAAAAAGATTGAAATGCGATGAAAATGTAACACTAATCAATAAAGAAATGACTACTTTTAGAAAAAAAAATCCATGTTTTTAAAATAAAATTAATTTGAAATTAGAATTCATAGCCAAACAAAAATTATTTTGATTTGAAATGGCCAGTACTGCAGAACGGCAATTTCATAGGTAAAGACCTAATATAAACTCTATTAGATAGGCTTTTCTGAAGGACTATGAAACTGAAAGTTAAGTCCAGGGCTAGGTCTCGGTCCAGGGAACCTATTATATTTTTTGGAACCTCAAAATAAAAAAATACGGCGCCAAAGCCCACTTAATTGAGCTTATAAAGGTTGTACTTACGATTTCATTGTAAAATTACTATTTGGGCAGTGAGCACGATTTTGATGCTAACTATATAGTATTCTTATAATTACTCATACAAGTTAAATAATAATATACAAACATTATATAATTTAAACTGTTTGGTGACACATCTTCGCGAACAGTTGTAACACGTGCATAATTACGCGAACTTGTGAAGGAATATCATTGTGAATATCGTCATCATAATCTGAAAGTGACTCTGGAATGCATAGTTCATTCCGTGGTCAGGGGAGTATGAATTGGTTGGACATATTATGGCACATTTCTGATTGATGGGCAATGCAATGATGATGATTGATGCAATTTGTGATTTATGGAAATTTTGACATTTAGAAACATGTCTTGTTTTTGAGGATTGATCTGAATGTAAATTTTTCAAATTATTAGCTCTTTCTTATCTCCGCTCTGTACCGCTGACTTTTTTGTTTGTCGTATTCTTTACAACGTTTAATTTTTTCCTCCTCCTCAACTGTGATTGTTCGATGTTTAGAAATTCGCTGACATCTAATTTTATTTTGGACTTGCCTTCTTTTTTTAATTCCGGCAATTGCATTTTGACTCCTGCCATCATCAGAGAAATCCGCTCCTTCATCATTGTCCTGTCTTTTTCTTTTACCACCGTCTGAAGACATCTTCAATTGAGTATTATTTTGAACATCAATTGGAAGAATATTGTGAGTATTTGTTGCATAGATAGTTATTATTGGGTCATGTTATTGTGGAACATAATTAACTTGTGAAGGAGTATCATTGTGAATATCGTCATCATAACCTGAATGTGACTCTGGAATGTATGGTTAATTCCGTGTTGATAGGTCAGGAGTATGAATTGGTGGGAAATATGGCACATTTCTCGTTGATGGGCCAACAATTTGTGAGTTATGGATTTTTTTACATTTAGAAACATGCCTTACAACTGTTTTTGAGCATTGATCTGTATGTAAATTAATTAATTAGTAGCTCTTTTCTTATCTCTGTACCGCTGACTTTTTTGTTTGTCATATTCTTTACGACGTTTAATTTTTTCCTCCTCCTCAACTGTGATTGTTCGATGTTTAGAAATTTGTGAACTAACTATTGCATCAGTTTTTTTCTTAATCTTATCTCTATATCGCTGACATCTAATTTTATTTTGAAGTTTCCTTCTTTTTTTAATTTCATCAATTTCATTTTGACTCCTGCCATCATCAGAGAAGTCCGCTCCTTCAACATCGTCCTTTCTTTTTCTTTTACCGCCGTCAGAAGACATCTTCAATTGAGTATTATTTTGAACATCAAGTGGAAGAATATTGTAAGTATTTGGTACATAGATAGTTATTATTGGTTCATGTAATTGTGGAACATAATTAACTTGTGAAGGAGTATCATTGTGAATATCGCCATCATAATCTGAATGTGACTCTGGAATGTATGGTTCATTCCGTGTTGATAGGTCAGGAGTATGAATTGGTGGGAAATATGGTACATTTCTCGTTGATGGGCCTGCAATTTGTGATTTACGGATTTTTTTACATTTAAAAACATGCCTTACAACTGTTTTTGAGCATTGATCTGTATGTAAATTAATCAAATTAGTAGCTCTTTTCTTATCTTTGTACCGCTGACTTTTTTGTTTGTCATATTCTTTACGACGTTTAATTTTTTCCTCCTCCTCAATTGTGATTGTTCGATGTTTAAAAATTTGTGAACTAACTATTGCATTCGTTTTTTTCTTAATCTTCTCTCTATATCGCTGACATCTGATTTTATTTTGGACTTTCCTTCTTGTTTTAATTTCAACAATTTCATTTTGACTCGTGCCATCATCAGAGAAATCCGTTCCTTCATCATCGTCCTGTCTTTTTCTTATACCAGCGTCTGGAGACATTTTTTTTTTCACGTATGTGGTAGGAGGATCTAAACAAGTATAGAAAATGAAAATATTTAGAAACACTAATTATATTACAATACGTTTTTATAAAGTTCTAATGGTGAAATTGAATGATATACCTAAGTTTATAAAATATTTTTTTAAGAATTACAAAACACGTATTTTATTTCTGTGAATTTAAACCAATAAAAAGTAATTTTGAGAAACTAAATTTATTATAATATTTTATAGAATTTTTTATTTTAAAATCCACGACAAATTAGCGAACAACTAGAAATGTATTTTACCACACTAGTAAGATAACTTATAGGCCACTATGAAATAGGTATCATTGCATGATGTACCTATTACAGAGATCAAATATTAGTTTACTAAATAATATCAAATTTTACAACGCATATTAATTGATACCAATAATGGAAATATTCGAAAATAAATGCTTTGTTTTTGTTATTCATTTTAAAATATTAGCATATTAAGTACTTCTCACTTTTGTACTGTACAGTGATTCTACAATTAAACAATTTTATTAATGATTATCGAAAATACAAACAATGCACAGTATACACAAATTAAACTTTACACTTCAATTTAACATCACTTACTATTAAAGCATGTCGGTGACGCGAACTCACAAGATTTTACCCATCCAAAATGAGTCCAACACGCACATGATACAGTCGAGTATATTATTATATAATATGTTAGTGTATATGTATGTATACATGTAACTACACAGGCCGCTGCGCGTCGTCAGTCTCACAGAGTACATTTTATATAGGGAGAGTCAGTCCGGCGCAACACGTCACGTTAGCAGGTCCGTGACACAATCACATTAACATGTCGGCGACGCGAACCCATAAGTTTTGCCCCCTACCAAAAATCGCTCGACACAACTAAAGAAGTTTTCACTTCAAAAATATCCAGCCTATTATTGACCCACTGCAGGGCGATGGCTTATTCTCACGCACGATCATTGTTCGCCACGCTTGCTCAAGATGGGTTGACGATTACAGACATTCTTTAAGTCCGTTTCTTCTCGATGTTTTCCTGCGCCGATGTCAGTAATGTCCAAGATAAATTCAGAAAGTGCATAATTATGAATTGTAAAAGTCATATTGGTACTTGCAAAGTTTTGAACCAACAACCTCGTAACTGCGAGGCGGAGTCTTAATCACTGGGCCATCACGACATTGACACGAACTATTATGATTTCGTGATAATCATTAAATTGCCGTAAATGCGGGATTCCAAGTTAATTCGCAACTTGAATGAATGAATACTCAAACACAATTGTACCACGAAACTGTATTTTCCAGCCGTTTTTTAGGAGGCTAAACAACTGTTCAACAGCAGATGAATGTATGGAGTTTGACGTTAGACTGACAGTAGACACGCGTTGAACCCCGTCAGGGTATATATATTCTGTGCGTTAAACAAGTAGTTTTTTTTGGCAAGACCCATTGTGTCGCCAGTTTGTCAGAAATTCGTTTATTTTCAGGTAAAGATGCACAACTAAAAGGTCGTTCCTCACCCCTCTGACGCTTGCGTCTGAAAATGTATTCGTAAATCATTGAAAAACTGCAACCCATTATTTTTAAGTATTTCTCGTTTTGACATACTGATGTGACATTTTAAAAACTTCAATAGTGGAGATTTGGATAAAGAAATGCTGGCAACAACGATTTGTGCATTACGAACCAAAACGTTACGTTTCTCCAAAAAATCGATCGAGTCACTTAACAAATTACTGAAAAAACGTATTTTAATGGATATGGACAGCGATTGCGAAATTGTTTTAGTGATTCGGTATCAAAAGTTATCTTGAGAAAAGGGTCAAAAGGTATCTTTTTCCTAAAAAGTGTATGACAACCAAAGATGAATGGTTTTCAACTGCTTGGTGCATATAACGTAACGTTAAAATTTCTACAGCTGACCTACCTGTCACCACAGCCTGTCAGCCATTGAATGTTAAAGAAAGAAAATATTGTTAGATTACGCTAAGCATCAGGAATATCAATATTTATCAATGTTTATAAGCTTAAATTATGATAATGTTGCATCAGTGTAGATTCTATAAATAGATTTACGGTCTTTATGAAGCAATGTTGTAAGAAGTGAGTGCTTAAAGATCTTGGTGCTTATACTACACAAAAGCTGAAATGGAGTATTCGGCACAAAATTTAGAATATGCTGTGTCTGTATTTTACAATGGAGAGCAGAGTGAAAGGGCAAAAGCCCACGCCTGGCTTACAGCTGCTCAAAGAGTCCCGGAAGCTTGGAATTTCGTGTGGGAATTACTTCAACCAAGCAAGGTAATTTACCGATTAAGCACAACATCTGTTATTACTTGAAAGATAAGATCTTTTAGGTCTGTTCACGGGTAACTCATGTGGCTTATGTGACTAGATTTCATAACTGCAAATAACCTGTGTCGTGTGGTACTCTTAATGCACTGTATTTGCAATGTATACTCAATTTAGAATTATAAAGTTTCAGTAAATGGTGTATTAAAATAGTCCCTAAAAGTGGCGATAATATAAGTTCAGGGCATTCTGGGCAGTCAGCCCCATTACGATCTTACTGACTAGATAATATTTTTACCACAACATGAGCCATTCTCTTACATTTTGTGACAATACACGAGGTGATGAAGATGTGCGGAATTCAACTAATGACCTGTTGCGTCACCCAGTCTAAAGCCTTAACCATTTACCCAATACTAAATATATGAATTGCTTTCTACAATGTGAACTTCTGTGGTTGGTTCTACAAAGACGTGACCATTGTGGACCCTGTGTAACTAAGATTTCTTTCAGGGTACAGAGATTCAGTTCTATGCAGCTACAACACTCCACACAAAGATCCTCCGCTGCTGGAATGAGGTGCCTCCAGAGAGCTATGATGAACTAAAAGACAAATTACTGCAGGCCGTGTTTACATACTCCAAGGGACCTAAGATTGTTACTAATAGATTATGTATCAGTGTAAGTAACATATTTTAACTTAATGTGACTAAGAAGTTGTCGATCATCAAAAATCATAATTACAATTGGTTGTAGTTAAACAAAAACCAAAGGACCACCACTCTTTGTAGTTAAAACTTTAATATTACGAAGACAATCCAAGTAAAATTTATTGCAACATGATGTTGTGTTTAAATTTTACTTGGATTGTTTTCGTAATATTAAAGTTTAAGTTCATGTTACATGTGTTTTGGCATACAAAATTCATTTTTGGCCATTTGTGGGTTGGATCCTTTTCGTTTATTTATGTCCAATTACAATCATAACTGCAGTTGCAACTAAGGCATGGATGGAGCTACTCGTTATGTGTTGCTCCATTTTTTATCGACAGACGTTACTATGTTTATAATAAATTATTGTCTTTAACTTGATTACAAAATTATTCTCAAACAGTATTAATAAAAAATACGAACTTAAGTTCATAAAAACAAGAGACTTTCTGTACATTTGGAATGTGACTCGCTGCACTAAATTCTGATATCTGTAATGTTATGATTGTTTCAGCTAGCAGCATTTATCCTGCAGCAAGGAACAGTGGACCTGGCTACAATATTGAGACCTTTATCTACTGTGGAAAATACTACACTATTATTGGAAGTTCTTACTGTGATACCTGAAGAAGTAAGTCAAGATAAAAACCAACAAAATAAAATATCAGAAAAAAAACCTTCCTAGTTGAACATCATTTTGCCAGAGTGACTTAAAAAAGAACAACCTGTATTATAATTTATTTTTATTTTTAAGTTGCTGTAATTGATTATTCAATTTGGTTCCATATTACAGTTTTATGTTATGAATGTTGTCATCAACAAACAATATATTAGTGTTGAGTTATTGAATCATTATTGTAGTGTTAGATTGTGTATACATATAAATAACAAATAAATAATATTACTCTATCTTCCTCAAAATACCATTACAGACACCAATCTACATTGTCCTCAAACATTATGACCAAATTTTTATATACACATTGACATAGATGAATTTTATATACACATTGACATAGATGAATTTTATATACAATGACATGAGTATTTACTTTGTAAAGTAATATCTTATTTTAATTATTATGAATGTGAGGACTATGTGGGTCATTGATTTTTTGTTTTTTTTTCTCAGTTAGTTTTAATCATGATCTGGCAGTTTGAGTAATTTATGCAGCCTACCCAAATGTTCTTTCTTTGGTATTGTTCGTCGAATCGCTGAGCTCCTTAAGTTCCGATTTGAGCTGCACGATTACTGACAAATGCATGCACTGACTGAACAAGTCCACTCAACCTGTGTGGTTCTTTCTTCAAAAGACCATTTCAGACAATAATCTACCTGGTCTTCACATGATCTGACCAAGATTATGTCTGGACTTCAAAAGAGACTGTGACCTCTGAGTTTGTTTCAGCCTTTCTTCTCAGAGTAGTTAGCTAGGAAATGCCAACCTCATCTAGTTTAAAAAATATGATTGACATGTAAAAGTGTTTGTACAAAACTACTTACAGAAATAAAATCATTTATCATTTACAACCGAGTAGAGTAATATTATTTATTTGTTATTACCAGTACAACAGCATGACAATGGGATCTGCCCTGAGGAGTAAGAACCGCACAGCTCTACAACAGGCTTGCCCAGCGGTGCTAGATGACATGCTCCGGTGTTTACAAACTGTGTACAAGTGAGTATATTCACCCTATTTTAATTTTAAAATTAACTGTAAAACAGCCATATTCAGAAAAAGGGCTGGTTAGTGGTTTTCACCAAAGCAGAGAGGAGTCATGTGTTGTTAAGATCCAATAGGTTGTTGTGTTAATGCAAAGCATAGTCTGTTCATCTGTCGTGAAAAGATTTTAAACCTTTTGATTTTTCTCTTCTTTTGTCAACTTTGGTGGAAACTGGCCCTTAGCCATCTGCTCTTTTTTCTTTTGGGTGTCAAAAACTCTTTTAAGGATATTTTACTTTTGTCTATTATGTTAAGATAATGGACCCACCATTTTGTAATCCTATTCCTAACCATTTAAACATATAACTTTATGATTTTTATATTTTTATATACACTCACACTGAAATAACAAATAGTACCATAGTGACAAATTTTACCCATATGAAATTAAAAAGTTTTATTAAAACACACTTTCCCTAACAAAATAATGCACTAAATAACTTTTTGTATATTATAATAAAGAACAGTTTTCAATGATTTAAATATTATTTGTAGTGGAGACAGCTGAGGAGCGTACCCTCAGCTTATTTACGAAATTATTAATTGTTTTTTATTTGATTAAATTGAATGCGTTTAGATACAGTAGTGTATGAAACTGCACATAACTAGGCGTTAAAACGCTCGTGCGACACAATTTTTTACAAACCTGGTTATGCAGCAGTTGCAACTACTATTTTATTTCTCCCCAGCACGGACTACACAACAGAATCTCCTTCAGAGCAGACAGTACAGTCGTGGGTGACGGCCGCCACGTGCGCGTGCAGCTGGCTCACTCTGGGCGGCGAGGACGCGGCCGAGCACGCGTCGGGCTCGCTGCCCGACCGCATGCCGCTGTGCCGCGCACTGCTCGCCATCGTGCAGCTGTTGTACACGTGAGTTTACTACAGAGAATACACATCAGTGTCAGTCAAAGAAGTAAAAGCAAAAAAAACGCAACCGGGCATATTATACGCCCTCACGCTGCAGCCTTATAATAGGCGTGATTTTAAATGCTTTCGAAGCGGGTGTTTCGCCATAGGGCTCAAACGAAGTATTATTTGTTTACCTTTGTGGTTTTAAGAGAGCATAACAGACAAAATTTTTTGTCAGACATTTGAGAAAAATTTAAGATGCCATCTGACATTACCTAATAAACTAATTTAAGATTTTCATCGTAAGATTTGCTTATAAATATCCACCTCACTTTAAATATGTTACCAGGTGGAACCCCGCAGTGAGTGACACACCGTTAGACGCGTGTGAAGCATGTCTGTCAGCGGTTCGTGCCGCTGGAGGCACAGCGGCTGCAGCGCGCTACCCCGCATCAGCTCTGCAACTACTGTCCGACCTTGCAGCGCTTGCAGCGCCTCTCATGACAAGGGATAACGTGCCTAATTCTATAAACGAGGTACTTAGGTATACCAGAAAGTGTTTTAATTTTAAGTATAGATGCTTTATAATTATGTTATCGCATTAATCGATTTGGTTATACCAGGGATTTATTTTCAGAAACTGGTTGATTTTTTCTCTTATAGACTCTAGACTTCTAGAGTAACTAGACTAGACTTAAACAGCTGGCGAAATGTAGTTGTACTGTTTAGTACACCTCTGCCTAACCCTTTTTTGGTAAACAAGCGTGATGTTATGATATGTGTCTGTATCTGTTTTAATAAGTTCGACATATTATAAATATTAATTATTATTCAGCGATGATAGTTTTATATGGCATACCATACAAATTGGGGAGCGTTTGGGAAGTATCCATTAAAAAGCGCTTAGCAAGAAAGAATAAAGAAAGAAAAAGTATTTATTGGGACTAAAAACAACAGATAAACAATAATAAATAAAAATTTGAGAATTTTGTTTGAATCTGTTATCAATTTTCTAGTCAACCACATGATTTTCTAGTAATTTCAGACACAGTATTCTTTCAAGTCTACCAACGTTACATAAACAAATATTTACATTCACTCAGGAGCTGCTAGCCGCTCTCATAACATGTTGCGTCTCCCTGGGCGAGTGTCACGCACACACGCTAGTACAGGCCGCAGAGAGTGCAGACGGATCCGAAGCAGCGAACGGCGCGCGGCAACTCATAGAGCTGGTGTTAGCCGCGCAGGCAGCGCCCGGTCATTACCCCCTGCACGAGACCAGGTCCAACCTTACGTTTGGGTTCTGGTATACTATACAGGTGAGGTTTTTTTTAACTTCAACTATTGATTAGGGGTTTAACTCCCAATTTTGCGTACTATGGTGGACATATTTCTGTTCAGGACGAAGTACTAAACCTAATGGATAGAACAAACGACATCCACCCGGTATGGCGGCAAGTGTTCTCGCGACTGCTAGCGACGCTAGTGAGCAAGTCATCAGCGCCCGCCGACGTGTCGCTGTCGAAGGACGACCTCGAACTGTTGCGCTGCTACCGACAGGACATCGCCGACACTGTGGTCAGTACTATACAATGGAAACTTTACAGATGTGTTGATTATCGAAATACATTATATTTCGATAACCAACAATGATTTATCCTAAACTAACAATTTTAAGTTATTTCAGTTGATTAGCGGCCGTTGGTATTGTAGATACTTGACATTAGAATAATAGAACAAGTAATTATTGGGGCTCGCACAGCAAGTTATAAACATAAACAAACAACAGTATAAAAATAAAGATTTTAAGAATAACTCATGAGTTTATGCAGGTGTAAAAATACACATCACGAAGCTGACATCTACGGATTCTGTATATCAAACTAAGTAACTTTGTGCAAAATATTTTCTGGGAAACGACTTTTATTTTTGAGTAGCTTATCCGGCAGTTCAAATTTGTATAATTCACACAAAAATCCCATAGAACAGACGCACTTTCAGTTTCTCCCGAATTTGCAAATTTTCCAGTCATCTTTTCCAATGTTTTTTGCGTTAAAAGCTTTTTCGTATCTTTAAGAACATTTAAAAAAGAAACAAATCAGTCCAGCCGTTCTCAAGTCATGCGCTAACCAAAGAACAATATTTAATTTTTATTTATATAGTTATAAAAATTCGATGTTTACGTTAGTGCGCAATGTAACGCACGCAAAATATTGTGCTTATGGCGATCGTGGGAGTACTTAAAGCTAAGTTATAACATTTGAAACTAGTTCTCGTAAAAAAACCTAAAAAAAATCAACTTTAGATCTTAAATATCTCTGTAACCAGAAGGTTCGGAAGGTATGTTCCATCCAGTACAAAAATATATATCATAATGTCGGGACGGAATAGTGACTCTCGGCTTTGTTAAGCGTCTTTTTCCACCCGTTATATTATCTGTCAACAGATGTACTGCTACGGCGTCCTAGGCGAATGGTGTTGGACGACAGTAGAAGCCGCATTCACCGCGGCGACCAATGAGAGCGGGCGAGAGGCCGCGTTGCATGTGTTTGGAGCACTAGCTGACGCTGCACCTGCGCAACGAGCGCCGCCCGCACTTGTCGCGCTTATACATCACGCTTTGAATGTAGCACATACGTCCACGAATAAAAGAATGCTTAATACTGCGCTAGATTGTCTTGGTAAGTAAAACTAATAATAAACATTAATCAGATTAAAAATTGGTAATATATTAACCTAAAAATTTTGGAAATAATTTACAAACGTATTGCATGCCTTTACCGTTAAACCTGTATCATTGGCGGCAGAAGCTCTGACGGTATGTAATAGTAAATAGAGGACAATACAATTCTTAACAATAAGTATTTAAAAGAAGTCTAGAAATCTCTATTGGTAGCTGAAGCTAATTTTATAGTGATTTTACGTGCTGTAACTTAGGATTTATTTCGAGTCTTCGAGATCGTGTGGTCATTGCCCAGATTTGCATGGATCAAGAACAACTTTAGTGCTCTTGTAAATGTGGCTTGTTTTTAACAACGAAATAGCACATTCAAAACTGGTTTCTTGGTTTATTTGAGACCTTGGAATACCATTAATTAAATTTTAGGTGAAATATTTATTATAATCTTAACAGAATAAAAAAAATTAAAGCATAAAACAACGTAAAAAGAAATATTGTTTGTCCGGATGTTGAAAAACTTTTGAGCAAGGTTATTTTAAGGGAGGTGCATTTTCAGCTCCTTGAAGCAAGCTCGATCATTTTTGCACTTCTCTTCGGATATGTTAGGCTATTTACCCATTCATACAAGGAGTAACTTTGTCGACTAATATTATGCAGAAAAACCTTAACAATTAAAAAATGTAGGATGCAAAAGCGAGCGAAGCGAGCTCGATCATTTTTACACCTGGGCTTGAATGGGATGGGTTTTATGTTGTACATTTATACAGAAAGACTAACAGAGGACTAACTGTGTCGATTTATACAAAGAAGCTTAAATATTAAGGTGCGAGTAGTATGCAAGAGCGAGCGAAGCAAGCTCGATAATGTTAGCACCCCGCCTAGGGTCGATTAGACTTTCGGAAATAGGAGTTCGGTACTTTTCGACTAATGCACAAAAGCTTTAGAATTGAGAAATTGCTCCACAATTTTAGGATCGCGCCTCGAATAGGTTAAGTTCTTTATTATTGTATTAGGCATTGGTGCCGATTCTCTTGTACACCGAACTGAATTAACTAAACTTTCACTAAAATTCCTTACTTTTGGCTATGAGAATCCTAAAGCTATTCTGGAAAAAAAAGCTCTAAATTTAAAAATAATTTTGACGCAACTAAAATCGATTTTGACAATCGCGATCGAATTTGTTATAGAGCAGGAGGCGCGCCTGGGGGCAGCTTCGGCGTGTTTTATATGGAAATTTTCACTTTTTGTATGGAAAATATGACAAATTATTACCTACATGTTGAGTTTTAGGGGTTTATAATTTTCATAAAACGGGAGTCGAAATTTTTGACACAAAAAAGTTGTGGCACTTTAGTCTATTTCAGAATGGGTAATCATCGTTTGAAAGGAATGAACTAAATTTTAGTGATTTTTAGTCTAGTTTAGAGAATTTTGTGACAAGAGAATCGGCACCACTATCGTGTCTTGTAGATGTTATTATATTATAAGTCGTGGTTAGATTAGGAATTGATGTGGTTTCGAAGTAAGGAATCGTTAAGTGGTCATAGTGAATTAGGGCCCTGAATGTTTTTACTTCGAAGCTAGGGAGGGGCAAACGCACCCTCTTGCACCCCGCTCTTAACGTCCATGCTTTTGAGCAGTCTAAATACTAACTAAATACCATTACATGCACGCATTATTAAAAAAAAAAAAATGGTGAGCTAATTTGTAAATAACAACTAAGTAATAAATTACAAAACCGGTAATGTGACGACGGCGCGAGGCAAGTAGCCAGTCGATGCTAATTACTAATAGAATCTATTTGAAATAGGATGATGCATTTTCAAAGAGATCAAAGTATTGTTTGTAACTTAATAAATATTTATAACATCTGTCTGTTATTTACGATTGTATTTTTATTGGAACATACGTATTACTTCAAATGTCCTGGTTACCCAGGCGGCTACGCTTCATGGGTGTCGTCAGTGAGCGAGGGTCGCGATCTGGGCCGCGCCTGCGTGCGCGCAGCCGGCGCCGCGCTGCAGCGCTGTCCGCCCGCGGCCGCGCTTGCGCTACGCAAGCTAGCCGCTGACTGCAGCGCTCCAGCCGCTGCACTCGCGCCGGACATCGTGCAGGCTGCACAGGTAACAACAGTGCAAATCTCGAAAACAATTGGTATTTTGTGCAAAATTAGATGTAGCTTAGCTTTTTCATTTCACGAACGTGGGTATCATTTCAATTTATACCTTACTAGCTTCTGCCCGCGACTTCATCCGCGTGAAATTTCTGGTTCCCTCGACCCGGACGGTCTCTGACCGCCCCCACACCGCTGCTAGCCGGCTGTCCGTACCGCACGATGTGGCAACGTCGCGTCGCCGCGCGTCGTGCCCTTCAACTTCCAAGCTTGAGATAGGTACCTACACTGCCTATACTACCTACCCAATTACTCAATTCGGAAGTAATCATTTCAAAATAAAGGTACCTACGCTAAAAGAAATCTCTCATAAAAGTTACTTTACATTAAAAAGAAGAATCTATAATTTAAAAAAAAAACGATAATCGATTACCGTAATGAGGGGCTATTTATTTTATTACCTAAGAGATAAATCTGATTCCATTAAAAAAACAGGTGACGCGGTATTTCAAGCCGACGAAAATGGTAGACAACGGTTGTTATCGAAAAATGCCGTTATCTACCGCTCGGCAGACAACGTAGTCAATCGGCTTGGCATCTATAGTAGCGACAAAAATTACCTCATAATTTTAAAAAGCTAAAATCTGATATATTTATTCTAATAATTATTCATTATTAGTTGCTTGCATTTTTTATCAAAGATTTGCACTTTTTCAGACACTTATTATCAACAGTAAATACATTTATTAATATATTTTACACATATAAATTATTATATATAACAGCACACTTTATACACAACACTAGCGCACAGCTGATGCGTTCTCTTTCTCTGTTTCCCTTTCTCTTTCTCATCACACACACGCACACACTGTTGGCTGACAGTACTAACCTCTCAGAAAATGGGTTGGTACCATCTGACGGCCAACTCTACCACCGCGCGCGCTCATTGGTCAAATCAAATAGCGCGCGCTTCCCGGGCTTCTTGTAACACACTTCCGTCCCTTTTCACGAAATCACTCCCACAGATCGTGAATTCCCCAAAATTGGAAAGCGAGAGGAAAGATGTTACACATCTAAAAACCTTAAAAATGTTAACTTCGAGACTGTAGAATGTATTGTATCTCATTATCTCGCATGTTCAATCTTATAGATGTGTTTATCTCTTTCATCGATTTTCAAATCACTAAGGGCGAAAGAATTTTCACCTAAAAAAGAAATGGTAGGTATTGTTATACCTTTCTCAATATAAGTGGGGGCGTAAGAGAAAGGAAACTATATTTAATGTTTAACTAGATTATTATATTTTATCAAGGAATTTTCCTAACACCGGCAGGCCCTAGTCCTGCCTATCTACCTCTCTAAACAAACTACCATCACTTTTCCTTCCAAATCTTATTTCAATCTTACTTGACTGTTCGAGAGTAACCATCGATAATATACATATTACCTGCCAATCAACATAAGGTTGACACATGCAGATAACCTCTACGTACTATAGAGGTTATCTGCATGTGTAAATCACACACATACACACCGAGAACTGCAATATTAATGTTTATTTTTACTTTTTCTTTAACCCCTCTATTAATTTTGTAGCCTTATTATTGTTAAGATACCTTTTACGGGAAGAGTGAGACAGCTCCAACACAAGTACTGGGGCTGCCTCAATATATGTATGACACAATTTTTAACTTGAAATAAATATTTTTAAATCATATAAATTAGATGATAGGCTGAGGAATGGTGTGGTAAGGCAACGGTGCGATTTAAAGGAAGATGTAGTGAAGAAAAATTGAAAAGAGTATGTCTTGATGGTTTGGTCATGTTGAGAGGATGAATGAAAGGTGACTAACAAAAGGTAGTGGTACAAGGCAGAGGTGAGTGCAATCGACGGGAGGGAACACCCATAGAAGGACAGAAAGTGACCTTATCGGTGATGTTTTTTAGAAAGGTCAGGTGCGTAGTACTCGCAACCGGCGTGCTTTTATGACCAGATGTATGAACGTAACCGAAGCAAAAGGCGAATCTCAGGATCGTAACAGATGGTGTTCTGTAGTTTCTGCCTGCTCTCGTGTATACATATGGAAGTGTATAAATGAGACTATAACCAGCGCTGTATTTGCCAGAGCTTCCAGAGCAGCGCGGGCCGCTCGGACGCGTGGGTGCGGCGCCAGCTGGTGGCGGCGGCGGGCGCGGCGCTGGCGGCGGCCGAGCTGGGCGCCGCCGCGCCGCTGCTGCGCCCGCTCGCCGACACGCTGCGGGACGAGCTCGACGCGCAGGTAGCCGCGCTTTCTCGCCTATTTAAGACACAGCTAACAGCGTTATTACATGAAAAATGATATTGTCCAGTACAAGATTTCTGAGCCGATACGTTAACTTAATTATAATTTAGTTTTTGTAATCTGTTTCAATGTACTAAATTTGGCATGCTATATTAAGCTAGAATGCACATGGATTCCTCACAAACTGTAACAACAAATTTTATACCTACATTCTTTGCAAAAAATATGTCTATTCTATTCAGCACCCCCAAAAACGTTGGAAATGATTCTCATGGCAAAAATGTATTTGCTGATGCCTAAAATGTAATACAAATCTAAGTCCTAAACTTTTTTCCAACAACCATGAAAATGTCACCTATAGACGAAAACTTTGCTTATGTAATGGCCGCCAGCTTTAATTATGGCACATGATTGGTGCCCAGTAGCGTGCGTGCGCCGTACTTGAGCAGGACGACACGTTTTACTTGAAGCGGTACCCAGCGAGCGTAATCGGATTTTCATATAATATTGCAAACTCCATTTAGTTTAAAAAAATACCAAATTGACTTATAAAAATGTCTTTGAAGATCTAGTTACAGAAATAAACATTTCATTTCATTGATCAGCTTTAAGGGAGGTGCTCTGAAGTCCCTGCGAAAACTTACTTACGTTTATTGCAATTTGCAGGTCAGTGTCAGGTTGTTTGTTGATTAAAATATGATTCGCGATCGTAACACATATGACTTTACAGAATTATAATAATTAAAATCAGCAATATAGCTCCTAAGTTAAAATTGGCCGCAAATGTAATTTTTTTAAACAGTAATTCAATAGGGTAATATGAAATTACGCGGGTTGTATTGATGATTTTTATGATTATTATTATATAAATAAATATTTGATACGACCGCAAATCATATTTACTTCGACATACAACCTGATACAGACCTGCAAATTGCAAAAAAATTAGGAAATTTTTAAATTCGCGGGCTGCCCGCACGCTTTCGCCGTAAGAGCGTATACACCAATAATTGTATCCACAGGCAGGCGACACGGCCCGCGCAGTGCTTGCAGCAGAATGCTGCGCGGCACTATTGGGCTCCCTGGCGCCGTGCGGCGCGCTAGCTGCGGCGCTGTTCCGCACACTTGCGCCCGCGCTGCCTCCCTATGCCAGCAACCAGCCGCTTGTTGAGGTAATGTTATGTTGGGCTCGCTGGCGCCGCGCGGCGCGCTAGCTGCGGCGCTGTTCCGCACACTTGCGCCCGCGCTGCCTCCCTATGCCAGCAACCAGCCGCTTGTTGAGGTAATGTTATGTTGGGCTCGCTGGCGCCGCGCGGCGCGCTAGCTGCGGCGCTGTTCCGCACACTTGCGCCCGCGCTGCCTCCCTATGCCAGCAACCAGCCGCTTGTTGAGGTAATGTTATGTTGGGCTCGCTGGCGCCGCGCGGCGCGCTAGCTGCGGCGCTGTTCCGCACACTTGCGCCCGCGCTGCCTCCCTATGCCAGCAACCAGCCGCTTGTTGAGGTAATGTTATGTTGGGCTCGCTGGCGCCGTGCGGCGCGCTAGCTGCGGCGCTGTTCCGCACACTTGCGCCCGCGCTGCCTCCCTATGCCAGCAACCAGCCGCTTGTTGAGGTAATGTTATGTTGGGCTCGCTGGCGCCGCGCGGCGCGCTAGCTGCGGCGCTGTTCCGCACACTTGCGCCCGCGCTGCCTCCCTATGCCAGCAACCAGCCGCTTGTTGAGGTAATGTTATGTTGGGCTCGCTGGCGCCGTGCGGCGCGCTAGCTGCGGCGCTGTTCCGCACACTTGCGCCCGCGCTGCCTCCCTATGCCAGCAACCAGCCGCTTGTTGAGGTAATGTTATGTTGGGCTCGCTGGCGCCGCGCGGCGCGCTAGCTGCGGCGCTGTTCCGCACACTTGCGCCCGCGCTGCCTCCCTATGCCAGCAACCAGCCGCTTGTTGAGGTAATGTTATGTTGGGCTCGCTGGCGCCGTGCGGCGCGCTAGCTGCGGCGCTGTTCCGCACACTTGCGCCCGCGCTGCCTCCCTATGCCAGCAACCAGCCGCTTGTTGAGGTAATGTTATGTTGGGCTCGCTGGCGCCGAGCGGCGCGCTAGCTGCGGCGCTGTTCCGCACACTTGCGCCCGCGCTGCCTCCCTATGCCAGCAACCAGCCGCTTGTTGAGGTAATGTTATGTTGGGCTCGCTGGCGCCGCGCGGCGCGCTAGCTGCGGCGCTGTTCCGCACACTTGCGCCCGCGCTGCCTCCCTATGCCAGCAACCAGCCGCTTGTTGAGGTAATGTTATGTTGGGCTCGCTGGCGCCGTGCGGCGCGCTAGCTGCGGCGCTGTTCCGCACACTTGCGCCCGCGCTGCCTCCCTATGCCAGCAATCAGCCGCTTGTTGAGGTAATGTTATGTTGGGCTCGCTGGCGCCGCGCGGCGCGCTAGCTGCGGCGCTGTTCCGCACACTTGCGCCCGCGCTGCCTCCCTATGCCAGCAACCAGCCGCTTGTTGAGGTAATGTTATGTTGGGCTCGCTGGCGCCGTGCGGCGCGCTAGCTGCGGCGCTGTTCCGCACACTTGCGCCCGCGCTGCCTCCCTATGCCAGCAACCAGCCGCTTGTTGAGGTAATGTTATGTTGGGCTCGCTGGCGCCGCGCGGCGCGCTAGCTGCGGCGCTGTTCCGCACACTTGCGCCCGCGCTGCCTCCCTATGCCAGCAACCAGCCGCTTGTTGAGGTAATGTTATGTTGGGCTCGCTGGCGCCGCGCGGCGCGCTAGCTGCGGCGCTGTTCCGCACACTTGCGCCCGCGCTGCCTCCCTATGCCAGCAACCAGCCGCTTGTTGAGGTAATGTTATGTTTTGTATGGCTGTTCATTTTACACTTAAACTTCCAACGAGATCAAATTAAAAACACAATAGAATCCGTACTTCCTATACATATTATAAACTAGCTTTTGCCCGCGCGTTCGCCCGCATGGATGTCGAAAAATATCCCACGGGAACGTACTACCGGGATTAAAAGTACCCTATGTGTTAATCCAGGTTATAAACTATCTATGTGTAAAATTTTATACAAATCCTTTCAGCCGTTTATTTTATTTTATTAATTGTTTTTGCGTTAATCATATATATACATATATCCAGACAAACCGACAAAAATTCTAAAAACTATGCTTTCGGCATCAGACTCGTACCCACCCACGCAGGAATTACCTACTTTCTTTCAAAAATATTCAATGTACAGTTTTGACTTAAGTACTATTTCATTATACGTATAGATTAAAGTCGCTTTTGGTGTCTGTCTCTGTGACCACTTTGTTCTTTTAAACTACGCAATAGATTTTGATGTGGTTTTCACCATTATTCAGAGAATTTATTCCGGAAGGTTTATATTAAAATTAAACTTGCATTTAATTAAGAAATCTCGATGTTTTGTCAAGTCGTAAAAACCCCTGCCAAGCAGGGGCGACTACTATTAATCCTACTAATATTATAAATGTGAAAGTTAGTGAGGCCAGATGGATAGATGGATGTTTGTTACTCTTTCACGCAAAAACTACTGAACGGATTTGGATGAAATTTATCACACAGATAGACTCTGACCTGGGTAAGAACATAGGCTACTTTTTATCCTGGATTGCAGACTAAGTCGCGGGCAACAGCTAGTAAATTATAAATGCGAAAGAAACTCTGTCGGCCTGTTGCCTTTTCACGCCTAATCCACTAAACCAATGGTTATGAAATTTTACAGATAGGTACACTGAAACCTGGAGAACGATATAGGCTACTTTTATCCTGGATATTTGTATTAATAGCAGACGTAATCGCGGGCAACAGCTAGTCAATCATATTTTATTCATTCAAATGAATTTAGTTTACCAATTAATTATTTGTCAATTAAGTCCCTTTCATTCATCCCTTCATTCATGGTAAACTAATGTTGCACGGCATTGATTTAGCAATGTGTTTTTGTGTTGCGGTAAACATATTGCTGGCAACACGGAATGTTAGGGTAAATTTATCTTACCATACATACGAGGCTTTACTTTACTTAATAACTAGAACTCGGAAGCCGGGCATAATTTTAAATAATTATTGTATGTTTCCGCAGCCAATGTTCCACATACTAAAACAGACAGTATCGTCACTGATCGACGATTTGCTGCCACTGATCTCTGACATCGCACAGCTGATCGTCGCTGGGTTTAACACGTACCCGTGTGCTTCGGGACTGGACGTCGTTAAACTGGCAAGTGTTATAAACAGAGTTCGGATATTCGGATGCATATTCACCTGAAGTTGAGATTTTGGCTACCATGGAATTCGTTTTTGTATCAAAAATATCTTACCTTTAACTAACACACACCACTCCTCTTCTTACAACCTACATACACATATTTGCATCGGGGGTTAAACATTATTTTTCAATAAATATGCATCTGAATAGTTATGCAATCCAAGAATGCCGGGTTTTTTTTTTTTTTTAATATTTATTTTAGAAGTCGCTTCCACACTATACACCCGCCTAGTTATACATTCCCGGTGTTCCTGGCGTCCCGGGATATACTTTCATAGCTAAAAATTAACTTTAGGTAAATATGCATCCAAATATCGAATATTATTTATAAATAATACAAATCACGAGCGCGTGTCATGTGACTCCTATGTCATTATAATCTTTATTATAAAATAATATAGACAAACACGAGGGCCCGATTTTTTTTTTAAACTAAAAAATATTTTTGGAGAGGACCTTAGTTACGGACGTAAAAAAGTTCACCCCGACACGTAAAAATTTCACCATAGCCCGATCTAATTCGATCCCAAAGCATAGTTAACATCACGCTACGACCCTTAGGAGCCGAGCAAAAAGAAAAAAATGTCAGAAAGAACGCTGAGCGAAAACGAAGTAATTCATAAATAATCCGCGGGGCACAGCTATTTTAGTGTATCTATATTCCGGCAAATAAATCATTAATGAATTCTAGCGAAATGTGGATACACCTTTACCTACCCCTTCTCTGAATACAGGCGTGACGTTATGATTTTGTGTCAGGTGGTGCTAGCACTGGGTGCGGAATGGGCGGGCGCACGCGCACTGTTGCACGCGAGCGTGTCGGCCAGCGTGCGCGCGCTCGCGCCGGACCCCTCAGCCCGACCAGACCTCACCGAGGGACTGTTCACGTTACTGCAAGCCGTCACCAAGAAGAGACCGCACTTTATCGACTGGCTCGATGATATATTACCCGATTTAGTGGAATTAGGTGATATTAATAATGAATTGAAATTAATGCTTCCACTTGACTGTTTTTCATGTCGCCGATGCGTTTGTGTAGCTCTTTTAAGGCGTAATTTATCTCGCCTTTTGACTCTAAATGTTCAAAGTAAAATCCTGACCCTTCGGCAGGCAACCTGGTTCTAAGTAAATGATACCAGCTTTGCTCAATTGTATCATATTTATCTGTTCGCCGCAGATTTTGACAGCTTAAATGTTGCAGAAATGGTACAAGAATAGTGATGGGTACGTTAGTGATGTCCATTTGTGTTCACATCTAGATCTTCGGGCCTTGCACTTACCGTGTCTCAGTTTAGATCAAAAAAAGTTGTTCTCGTTGTTAAGATGGTATATCGGCTTTTCCAATCGCACATAAACTCATCATATTTTACGTAGTGAAAATTCTTCCGACGTAATTGTTAACTAAGAGTGTATTTTTAGATCCGTAGCGACGTCTTCTTAAGACGGGATGCACTCTATCATAGTGTTGTTCGTCTGCACGCGTAGCATGACCATTATAGAAACGGGTTTTGTCGACGGAAGAGTAGACAAAAATGACGTTCCGTGAAGACAGTACGACGGCAGCAAAGTAGAAAGTCAACAGCACTTTTTTACGAAATTCAGTAGTTTGTTCACGTTTTTCTTTTATTTTGATTATATCTCGAAAATGGTGTGTCCTATCGCAAAAATAATGAAAATTTCGACCCCCTTTATGAAACTTTTAAACCCCTAAAACTAAACATGTAGGTAATACTTTTTCACATTTTCCATACAAAAAGTGAACAATTCCATTTTTCCATTCTATTTTTATACTTTGCGGCCGTCGAGTAAAAAGTTTTGTACTGTCTTTAGCATGGCGATTACAAAATCAAATTGTCTTCACTACCTTAGACAACTGACAGTTGTCAGTGTGATTTTGACGTTTGGGATAGAAAGCTTTCTTCTGAAATAGTCTACATATAAAAAGACCTAGACAACGATCGGTAAAACGAAAGACAAAATAACGGATTTTAGAAGGATTTTTACGGTACGATGTCAAAAATAGAGAAACGAAATGTCACTTTGTATAGAAATAGCTATGTCTTGTCTTCCAAGAAACTGAAAGCGTCATGCTACGCCTGCTGGTGTGGTATAGAAGGTATTCTATACAACTTATATCGGTCTTTACTGATAAGTGGGAATGTTATTTGGAATAGGAATTATGCTTCAGTTATTCGTGCTTTAATGTTTATCAGAGAATATAGCTTTCGAATATCGTGCCGTTCATTAGGCAATGTTAGATCATCGGATAAAAGCCCAAAGATAATGTTAAGTTCCTTTTGCAGCTGTTCAGGAGTAAGCAGGTGAATGTTAAACTGCCCGTCGTGGACATTGGTTAGGATGTCAAGTAAAATATCTTGAGTTCTTTTTAAGTTATGCAGTTCATGTCTTTAAGAAAGAATATGTTGTTTATCTCTGAGCATTTGTCCAATGATCTAACATTGGGTCGGGAGGGGGGTGGGGAAAATGGCGGGAATAACACGAAGGAAACTGAAACAAAAATATAAAATAATTGAAAATAATGGAAATCGTTGTCAAGAAATATGGAAAATAAGTACCTAGCTTAGTATTCTTTGTTCTTTGTATCAAGTTTGTACCTGGAAAAGTGGAAACCTAAATTATCAAGCCCAAACCAAAGATTGATTTTAGCGAGTGAATTAAGTTAATTGTGTAGTGAAAGTGTTGTGCTAAATAATACCTCCCGCCGCTTGACAGAATTATAAAAAAATAAGACTTTTTATCGAGCATTATATAAATATATTAAAAACACTTTCGAAGAAATTTAGTGAAGGAAATTAAATAAACTAAAGACTTGGCTAAAAGGTCTTAGCAACCAGGCCATAAAAATACTTATAAAAAAAAAAAATATCTAACATTGCCTATTGAACCGCACGATACTCGAAAGCTATATTCTAATATATCAACATTCATCGTTATCATCAGCTGCCTAGCCTTTTCTGAGCTATGTTGGAGTCTTTTTTTTTTTTTCCGGGTTGGAAAATCCTCATGGATGTCCCCCGCCCTGGGGGGGCGGAGGGGTCTGTCAGACTCTTACTGACTAAAAACCACCCCGGTGTTCCGTCCCACACCTACGCCGGGGGTCGCGGGAACGTACAAATCTTCCGCAACCCCCGGCCTATCTGACCTCCATAACCCAACTTACTACGGGGTAAGAAGATGCCTTTTAGCAAGAATGGTTGTCAGACTTTCGGGCTGATCATCATCTCCAATCGCATGCTGTTTAATTAGATCCTCGGTCACTCTCATCTAGCTGCTTTCAACAAAAATTTGTTATTGATCTGTGTATTTTTTTGGACGGGCTTTATAGATTGACTGTTCCATTTCCGTATTTTTATTTTCTATTTTCACCATCTACTTAATAAGAATCTTAAATTCTCTCACTGATGAGGGGATAGTGTTACCCAGTAACTGGGTTGTGGAGGCCAAAGAGGCAGTCGCTCCATGTGAAATGCTGTTATTCAGCTGCATCCGGTTAGACGGGAAGCCGACCCCAAAAATAGTTGTTAAAAGGTTAGGCAGATGATAATGACTCGCTTATAGATAACGCACAAACTGCTGAGTCTCTAAGTATGAAATTTTGCACAAGAATTCCTTTTATAATAAAAGTGAGAAACTATTTAAGGAAGGATTGATGAAATATTTAAGAGAGAAAAAAGGAAATAGTGGATGAAAGTTAGTTTATATGGAAGTTCATAATTATTAGCGATAGGAAATTCCATGCATCGGGCACATGGTTAGTCATTAGAGAGTTGCTTTCGTTTTTTTTAAATAGTGTAATTAGCATGTAAAGCCAAGGCAGGTCGTGCATACTAACACAACTTTGTCGTGCACCAGCATGCGGCTGCGTCCGCATGTGGGAGGCGGGCGGCGCGCGCGCGGCATGCGGCTGGCTGGCGGCGCTGGCGGCGCAGCGCCCGCACGCGCTACAGCCACGTGCGCCTGCGCTTACCGCCGCCGCGCTCACGTGTATAGGTAACTAACACTACACCACATATTGTACTACTTGCGTGCGGCTGGCTGGCGGCGCTGGCGGCGCAGCGCCCGCACGCGCTACAGCCACGTGCGCCTGCGCTTACCGCCGCCGCGCTCACGTGTATAGGTAACTAACACTACACCACATATTGTACTACTTGCGTGCGGCTGGCTGGCGGCGCTGGCGGCGCAGCGCCCGCACGCGCTACAGCCACGTGCGCCTGCGCTTACCGCCGCCGCGCTCACGTGTATAGGTAACTAACACTACACCACATATTGTACTACTTGCGTGCGGCTGGCTGGCGGCGCTGGCGGCGCAGCGCCCGCACGCGCTACAGCCACGTGCGCCTGCGCTTACCGCCGCCGCGCTCACGTGTATAGGTAACTAACACTACACCACATATTGTACTACTTGCGTGCGGCTGGCTGGCGGCGCTGGCGGCGCAGCGCCCGCACGCGCTACAGCCACGTGCGCCTGCGCTTACCGCCGCCGCGCTCACGTGTATAGGTAACTAACACTACACCACATATTGTACTACTTGCGTGCGGCTGGCTGGCGGCGCTGGCGGCGCAGCGCCCGCACGCGCTACAGCCACGTGCGCCTGCGCTTACCGCCGCCGCGCTCACGTGTATAGGTAACTAACACTACACCACATATTGTACTACTTGCGTGCGGCTGGCTGGCGGCGCTGGCGGCGCAGCGCCCGCACGCGCTACAGCCACGTGCGCCTGCGCTTACCGCCGCCGCGCTCACGTGTATAGGTAACTAACACTACACCACATATTGTACTACTTGCGTGCGGCTGGCTGGCGGCGCTGGCGGCGCAGCGCCCGCACGCGCTACAGCCACGTGCGCCTGCGCTTACCGCCGCCGCGCTCACGTGTATAGGTAACTAACACTACACCACATATTGTACTACTTGCGTGCGGCTGGCTGGCGGCGCTGGCGGCGCAGCGCCCGCACGCTCTACAGCCACGTGCGCCTGCGCTTACCGCCGCCGCGCTCACGTGTATAGGTAACTAACACTACACCACATATTGTACTACTTGCGTGCGGCTGGCTGGCGGCGCTGGCGGCGCAGCGCCCGCACGCGCTACAGCCACGTGCGCCTGCGCTTACCGCCGCCGCGCTCACGTGTATAGGTAACTAACACTACACCACATATTGTACTACTTGCGTGCGGCTGGCTGGCGGCGCTGGCGGCGCAGCGCCCGCACGCGCTACAGCCACGTGCGCCTGCGCTTACCGCCGCCGCGCTCACGTGTATAGGTAACTAACACTACACCACATATTGTACTACTTGCGTGCGGCTGGCTGGCGGCGCTGGCGGCGCAGCGCCCGCACGCGCTACAGCCACGTGCGCCTGCGCTTACCGCCGCCGCGCTCACGTGTATAGGTAACTAACACTACACCACATATTGTACTACTTGCGTGCGGCTGGCTGGCGGCGCTGGCGGCGCAGCGCCCGCACGCGCTACAGCCACGTGCGCCTGCGCTTACCGCCGCCGCGCTCACGTGTATAGGTAACTAACACTACACCACATATTGTACTACTTGCGTGCGGCTGGCTGGCGGCGCTGGCGGCGCAGCGCCCGCACGCGCTACAGCCACGTGCGCCTGCGCTTACCGCCGCCGCGCTCACGTGTATAGGTAACTAACACTACACCACATATTGTACTACTTGCGTGCGGCTGGCTGGCGGCGCTGGCGGCGCAGCGCCCGCACGCGCTACAGCCACGTGCGCCTGCGCTTACCGCCGCCGCGCTCACGTGTATAGGTAACTAACACTACACCACATATTGTACTACTTGCGTGCGGCTGGCTGGCGGCGCTGGCGGCGCAGCGCCCGCAGGCGCTACAGCCACGTGCGCCTGCGCTTACCGCCGCCGCGCTCACGTGTATAGGTAACTAACACTACACCACATATTGTACTACTTGCGTGCGGCTGGCTGGCGGCGCTGGCGGCGCAGCGCCCGCACGCGCTACAGCCACGTGCGCCTGCGCTTACCGCCGCCGCGCTCACGTGTATAGGTAACTAACACTACACCACATATTGTACTACTTGCGTGCGGCTGGCTGGCGGCGCTGGCGGCGCAGCGCCCGCACGCGCTACAGCCACGTGCGCCTGCGCTTACCGCCGCCGCGCTCACGTGTATAGGTAACTAACACTACACCACATATTGTACTACTTGCGTGCGGCTGGCTGGCGGCGCTGGCGGCGCAGCGCCCGCACGCGCTACAGCCACGTGCGCCTGCGCTTACCGCCGCCGCGCTCACGTGTATAGGTAACTAACACTACACCACATATTGTACTACTTGCGTGCGGCTGGCTGGCGGCGCTGGCGGCGCAGCGCCCGCACGCGCTACAGCCACGTGCGCCTGCGCTTACCGCCGCCGCGCTCACGTGTATAGGTAACTAACACTACACCACATATTGTACTACTTGCGTGCGGCTGGCTGGCGGCGCTGGCGGCGCAGCGCCCGCACGCGCTACAGCCACGTGCGCCTGCGCTTACCGCCGCCGCGCTCACGTGTATAGGTAACTAACACTACACCACATATTGTACTACTTGCGTGCGGCTGGCTGGCGGCGCTGGCGGCGCAGCGCCCGCACGCGCTACAGCCACGTGCGCCTGCGCTTACCGCCGCCGCGCTCACGTGTATAGGTAACTAACACTACACCACATATTGTACTACTTGCGTGCGGCTGGCTGGCGGCGCTGGCGGCGCAGCGCCCGCACGCGCTACAGCCACGTGCGCCTGCGCTTACCGCCGCCGCGCTCACGTGTATAGGTAACTAACACTACACCACATATTGTACTACTTGCGTGCGGCTGGCTGGCGGCGCTGGCGGCGCAGCGCCCGCACGCGCTACAGCCACGTGCGCCTGCGCTTACCGCCGCCGCGCTCACGTGTATAGGTAACTAACATTACACCACATATTGTACTACTTGCGTGCGGCTGGCTGGCGGCGCTGGCGGCGCAGCGCCCGCACGCGCTACAGCCACGTGCGCCTGCGCTTACCGCCGCCGCGCTCACGTGTATAGGTAACTAACACTACACCACATATTGTACTACTTGCGTGCGGCTGGCTGGCGGCGCTGGCGGCGCAGCGCCCGCACGCGCTACAGCCACGTGCGCCTGCGCTTACCGCCGCCGCGCTCACGTGTATAGGTAACTAACACTACACCACATATTGTACTACTTGCGTGCGGCTGGCTGGCGGCGCTGGCGGCGCAGCGCCCGCACGCGCTACAGCCACGTGCGCCTGCGCTTACCGCCGCCGCGCTCACGTGTATAGGTAACTAACACTACACCACATATTGTACTACTTGCGTGCGGCTGGCTGGCGGCGCTGGCGGCGCAGCGCCCGCACGCGCTACAGCCACGTGCGCCTGCGCTTACCGCCGCCGCGCTCACGTGTATAGGTAACTAACACTACACCACATATTGTACTACTTGCGTGCGGCTGGCTGGCGGCGCTGGCGGCGCAGCGCCCGCACGCGCTACAGCCACGTGCGCCTGCGCTTACCGCCGCCGCGCTCACGTGTATAGGTAACTAACACTACACCACATATTGTACTACTTGCGTGCGGCTGGCTGGCGGCGCTGGCGGCGCAGCGCCCGCACGCGCTACAGCCACGTGCGCCTGCGCTTACCGCCGCCGCGCTCACGTGTATAGGTAACTAACACTACACCACATATTGTACTACTTGCGTGCGGCTGGCTGGCGGCGCTGGCGGCGCAGCGCCCGCACGCGCTACAGCCACGTGCGCCTGCGCTTACCGCCGCCGCGCTCACGTGTATAGGTAACTAACACTACACCACATATTGTACTACTTGCGTGCGGCTGGCTGGCGGCGCTGGCGGCGCAGCGCCCGCACGCGCTACAGCCACGTGCGCCTGCGCTTACCGCCGCCGCGCTCACGTGTATAGGTAACTAACACTACACCACATATTGTACTACTTGCGTGCGGCTGGCTGGCGGCGCTGGCGGCGCAGCGCCCGCACGCGCTACAGCCACGTGCGCCTGCGCTTACCGCCGCCGCGCTCACGTGTATAGGTAACTAACACTACACCACATATTGTACTACTTGCGTGCGGCTGGCTGGCGGCGCTGGCGGCGCAGCGCCCGCACGCGCTACAGCCACGTGCGCCTGCGCTTACCGCCGCCGCGCTCACGTGTATAGGTAACTAACACTACACCACATATTGTACTACTTGCGTGCGGCTGGCTGGCGGCGCTGGCGGCGCAGCGCCCGCACGCGCTACAGCCACGTGCGCCTGCGCTTACCGCCGCCGCGCTCACGTGTATAGGTAACTAACACTACACCACATATTGTACTACTTGCGTGCGGCTGGCTGGCGGCGCTGGCGGCGCAGCGCCCGCACGCGCTACAGCCACGTGCGCCTGCGCTTACCGCCGCCGCGCTCACGTGTATAGGTAACTAACACTACACCACATATTGTACTACTTGCGTGCGGCTGGCTGGCGGCGCTGGCGGCGCAGCGCCCGCACGCGCTACAGCCACGTGCGCCTGCGCTTACCGCCGCCGCGCTCACGTGTATAGGTAACTAACACTACACCACATATTGTACTACTTGCGTGCGGCTGGCTGGCGGCGCTGGCGGCGCAGCGCCCGCACGCGCTACAGCCACGTGCGCCTGCGCTTACCGCCGCCGCGCTCACGTGTATAGGTAACTAACACTACACCACATATTGTACTACTTGCGTGCGGCTGGCTGGCGGCGCTGGCGGCGCAGCGCCCGCACGCGCTACAGCCACGTGCGCCTGCGCTTACCGCCGCCGCGCTCACGTGTATAGGTAACTAACACTACACCACATATTGTACTACTTGCGTGCGGCTGGCTGGCGGCGCTGGCGGCGCAGCGCCCGCACGCGCTACAGCCACGTGCGCCTGCGCTTACCGCCGCCGCGCTCACGTGTATAGGTAACTAACACTACACCACATATTGTACTACTTGCGTGCGGCTGGCTGGCGGCGCTGGCGGCGCAGCGCCCGCACGCGCTACAGCCACGTGCGCCTGCGCTTACCGCCGCCGCGCTCACGTGTATAGGTAACTAACACTACACCACATATTGTACTACTTGCGTGCGGCTGGCTGGCGGCGCTGGCGGCGCAGCGCCCGCACGCGCTACAGCCACGTGCGCCTGCGCTTACCGCCGCCGCGCTCACGTGTATAGGTAACTAACACTACACCACATATTGTACTACTTGCGTGCGGCTGGCTGGCGGCGCTGGCGGCGCAGCGCCCGCACGCGCTACAGCCACGTGCGCCTGCGCTTACCGCCGCCGCGCTCACGTGTATAGGTAACTAACACTACACCACATATTGTACTACTTGCGAGCGGCTGGCTGGCGGCGCTGGCGGCGCAGCGCCCGCACGCGCTCCAGCCACGTGCGCCTGCGCTTACCGCCGCCGCGCTCACGTGTATAGGTAACTAACACTACACCACATATTGTACTACTTGCGTGCGGCTGGCTGGCGGCGCTGGCGGCGCAGCGCCCGCACGCGCTACAGCCACGTGCGCCTGCGCTTACCGCCGCCGCGCTCACGTGTATAGGTAACTAACACTACACCACATATTGTACTACTTGCGTGCGGCTGGCTGGCGGCGCTGGCGGCGCAGCGCCCGCACGCGCTACAGCCACGTGCGCCTGCGCTTACCGCCGCCGCGCTCACGTGTATAGGTAACTAACACTACACCACATATTGTACTACTTGCGTGCGGCTGGCTGGCGGCGCTGGCGGCGCAGCGCCCGCACGCGCTACAGCCACGTGCGCCTGCGCTTACCGCCGCCGCGCTCACGTGTATAGGTAACTAACACTACACCACATATTGTACTACTTGCGCTTCTACAACTTCACTGTTATCATCATAAGAACTATGCCTCTAAGGGCCGGTTTCTCGAACGAAAGTTATCGCAAAATTTGTGTAACAAATTGTCAAGTGCGCGTAAACGGCTGTAGTTGGTTGAATGACTTATCAACAGCCAATCGCAGCAGCTTGCGCGTGCTTGCCTATATGTGTCACATTAATTTTCATTCGAGAAGCTGGCCCTAAGTCCCGTATTACAGAAGGTCACTCATTACTCAAGCATTACTTAAAACTAGTTTCAACCAATCAAATGGCTTGAATCTAGTTTTAAGTAATGCTTCAGTATTGAGTGACTTTCTGTAATACGGGCCTAGGTGACGTGTCCGCAATACATGTAGAATGATCATGTAAGATCATACAATAGTATTCACCTTTGAGCAATGTCGAGTTGACAATTGACATCAATCTAAAACCTTTTGGCCTGGCCATTTTTAACCCCTGACGCAAAAAGAGGGGTGTTATAAATTTGACCGCTATGTGTGTGAGTCTGTCTGTGGCATCGTAGCTCTTAGACGGGTGAACCGATTTGGATGCGGTTTTTTTATTTGAAAACAGGGTTTCTTCTTAGACATGTTTTATCAAAATAGGTTCAGCCGTTTCAAGGTCATCACCTCTTTTTTGTGTCGAGGGTTTTTAACTTTACCTATTATTATTAAATATAAACCTTTTTATTTTTGTCCTCAATATTTCAGTGTCAAATTTTTTTATTCGGTCTGACAAAGTATCGAAGGCCTGTAAATACAGATGCGGATTACTAATACGGTCACATACCAGGTGGAGCAACGCCGCGCAACCAGATCGAGCCGCTAGCTGAGCTCCTGCTGGCACTGAACCGCGCGGCGTGGCGCGATGCCGAGCTGTCGGCCTGGCTGCGCCACGCGCTCGCCACGCCCGGCTTCCCCACGCACCACGCCACCGACCCGCACAAGCACAAGTTCATACAAGCCGTCATCAAGTACGTACACACACTAGATAATGCAATTCCCGAGCTCGCGTCGTGTGACTCTTATATCATTGTAATCTATCTACTTAATGAAATTCTTAAATTAATTCATTAATTCACTGACAGACAAGATACAGCCTAAACTGCTGGGTCTGGGAAGCATGAAATTTTGCAATAATTCTTAATATAACGAAAGGGAGGAAGGAATTTCGAAAATTCGTATGAAAGCTCGTATAGAAATTCGTCACGTAAGAAGACTGCTTTTGTAAATAGTATAAAACAGAGTCTCTTTTCGTGTCTGTCCTTATGACAGCGTTGTTCTTCTAAACTCCGCAACCTGAATTTTGATGCGGTTGTCACCGCCATGTAGAACGGTTATCACACTGCACCGGACAGCTCCCCGGTGCGCGGTGCTGCGGTTTTAAACTATGCGGTATCAGTGTGTTATACCCTGCGGTTTTTGTACATAAATCAAAATTCCACATTCAAAGTAAAATACCGCAGCACCGCACACCGGAGCGGTGTCCGGTGCAGTGTTATAACCGCCTAAGAGAATTTATTCCGGAAGGGTTAGGTGTTACTATATATATACACACAAATAGTAAAGGAATCTCAATGGTGTTTCAAGTCGTAAAAATCGTGCGAAGCAGGGGCGGGTCGCTAGTAAGATACATTGGAAAGATTGACATGCGTTTGTGAAATGCAACATCTATACCGCTACTTGCCAGTGAACCACAAGCAAACAGCTTTTGAAATTCTTTGTATCATTATTTTGAATAGAACCATTTTCTTTTTGTTAACAGGGAGAAAAGCAGTAAGCGACGGTTACTGGAGACGGTGCAAGAATTTTCTCTAGTTTGCCGCGGTCTTGTGGACACAGAGTACGCGAGACAGACGATTGCATCCAAGCAATTAGTGGCGTGAACACAAGTGTACATAATTATAGTTTTAATTAAAATCAATGTTCTCACAACCTCGCCTCTTCTATTAGGTACACCTAGTAGATGTATTAAATACTTGCGCTTAGAGTAGTAAAATTCGTTTATCTCACGGAGCGATCGGTCTTGTTATGTAGTATCTCTATGTAGGCTGTGGTCTTGTTTGTAAAATGTAAGTGCACATTTTTTGTGTGCGTAAGCTCGGCAGCGCTTGCTATTAGCCGAGCTACCTTCACTCACATAGAAACGATGAGCAAGTACAACTGTCATTTTCCGCAGTTGTACAGCTACATTTCTACACACACAATAGGGCATATGCATGTGATTCAAAAAAGGGTCAAATATTTTTTTAATAAACTGTATTACTTCAGAATTATGCGTCCGTCAATATTTTTGATTATAATTCCATTTTGAGCAAGAAATATGGGATGAAACCTGTGGGAAATTCAAGTATTTGAAAAGCGACGCTATAGGTCGGAGCGCATGTGACGTACAAGACTGACAACAAAACAATGTTCTTTAGAGGACTGTCTGCGATTCAGCCCGTTGTCAATGTCATAGACTATGACGTCACACTAAGCGCGCCAAAATGGAGGACGTTTAAGGTGCCCGTGTCGTAAACTTTTTTTTAAGTACTTTCGACTGCGTTTTTGGCGTTGAATATTTTTTTTACTATTATATGGCGATGTAAACTATTGAAAAAAAAATATTAAAAAAATAAAAGCATATTCCCTATTAAGAACTAGGACGCTTCGTGATATAAACAAACTTTAAGTTTATTATGTTTTCCTATCGCTTTAGGTCACTCGACAAAACATGGTTGAAAAATTTACATATGAAGTATCATTAATTTTATTATATTCTGTAAAAATTGACATTGTACATAATGCATTAAATCGTGATATCAGCTGTATATAGCCGTAATGATGTCGTTATAGAGATCTAAAATAAAATACCAAAAACATACTTTTTTATTTTAATTTAATATATTAGAACACTATTGAGTAATATTTAAACTTAAACTAACGATTTATAAATAAATTAAGTTTAAACGTTTACTATAAGAATATTAAATGTATAGATCAAAACATAACATGGAAATGCTTTATAACAATGATTTAGCAATATCGAGTATAGAAGAAAACCAAGACGCTGTAGTTAGAGCTTACATGACTATGGTTGCCAGATCATAAAAATATAGGAAAGGCGGATAGATCTGTTTCTTTAGCCGGACATTGTCTCTCCAAAGTCGGAGCAATTTTCTTACGTATGAATATTTTTGTCATGGAACTGTGCACTGCATAATGTTTTACATTATAATTTTGAAACATAGTTTTTTTTAATAAAAAAATCTATCGTCTATAAATTTTTGCCGGACAAAGGTGTAAAAAGCCGAAATTGACCAGCTAAGTAGTAAAATCTGGCAACCCTATTAAAATGACTAACATTATATTATTATATTAGAACCAGATTGATACCAACACTGAGCAATCTAGAAATACGAAAATAAATCTAATTATTTTCTAGGCGTTGTGAAGCCATCACTGTGCGATTGCGAAAGAAACTGCGCTGTTGGTCTAGTATAGCTCCATCTCTTTCTCGCACTCGAACATGACGACGAGACGGCCGTTACAATAAAAACACGATATTATAGATAGACGTTTAAGGTGAATCCTCAGCTGTAGCCCGCTAAATTCAAATTTTCTTCAAATTCAAACTTTGTAATTTTGATCCACCGAAGAATTTTTCATGAAAATTCTTAGGTGGAACAAATTTCTAAAGTTTGATGACTGATATGAAATTGATGATTATTATTCAGTAAATATATCATTCCTACAGTCACGAATCGCATTTTGATCAACATACGACGTAAAACAGAATTGCAATTTGCAAAAAAAAACAAAGAAAATTTTATTTGGCAGGCTACAGCTGAAGATTCACCTTAAAGGAGCTGACGGGTAGTTTTAAACATTTAGATATATTTTGCGCACTCGCATGCGTCATAATCAAGAAATGCACAGCTAGGATGAAACCTAGGTAAAGTAAAGTCGCCTTATCGCGTTCACACAGAAACCGCATGAGGAAGTTTTAAGATTGCAATCTGATTGAATCCACATTTTAAAATCGAAAGCTCTGAAGAGTTTCGCAATTATTATACAATCACAGCTTCATCACATAACTGTATATCCAGCAGGCAACTATCTTCATACAATAGCGTTATGATAAGTATAGTCAGCCAAAATAGTAGTCTATCATACTGATAAATATTCTTTGACACGTCTTCAAACAATAAGATGTATTTTCACTTGCAAAAATAATCTACATATTACTAACGCTGTATTGTAGTGACGTCATGCATTGAACTGATTCTCAACCTTAGCGATATTTTCAATTGCTAATCAATGTTGTCAAAACTGCTAGACAACTTTCTTGGCCGACCGAATCGATATAAAGCGTATTCTCTGCTGGATATTTACTCGTGTGATTTAAGAATCGGAATCATCTTTAGATTCCTGTGCGTTGGCACTTTGACATTTGCCGATCTCGACATCAAAATCCAAGAATTTGTCTGGTTCGCAGTGCCTGTTCTTGAAGCGAAGGAAGTTGAGCGCTTGGTCCAGGGTGAGGTGAAAGCAATCCTGGCGACTCACGTTTAGAGAGGAGCTCTCGAGGTCGCTGTGAGTGGCTCGCGCGTATTTGAGACTCCTAGAGTTGTGCTGCCCTTCTACGGTAACCTGGTATTACAAATTTTATGGAGTATAATTTATTATTCTAATATTAGAGCATCGTCAGACAGCGGCAAGCAAGATCACGCAGATGGTAGGACAAAAGTGAGCATCGAACGACACTTGTTGGATAACATTGCAAACTACGAGCATTATTTGATCTTTATTTACATTGCAATAAAATTGAAATTGCAATGAACGACGCGCTCTCGTGACATGCAACGACAATGATTCAGCTTTGAGAGGATAAGATCTTTGAAAATTATTCTAAAGGAGCTCAAAAATAAATGTGAAGGTCTATGATAGTTTCAACATACCTCATAAGTATAATGTTTAGCCTTGCGCTTGGGCCCAATATAGGCCACATACACGATGACTCCCCACGTGCGAATATCTACATCCACGCGTAAATGGAAGTACTCGTCAAGCGCCATGATGAGCCAAGTGTCGTGCTGTTCAGAGTTCACTTTCATTGAGAACTTGTGCTTCCGACCGATCTTCACGATCGGGAGGTGTTTGCACTGGAAGAAGGACGGATGGTAAGAATTATTGTGGTAAAAGTATTGTAACGAGTAACAAGGGTGAAATTTCGCCAGAGCGAGAAGCGCGCTCGTAAGCAATGACGGAATTAAAAGCGCTTTTGCACTCGAATGTATTTCTCACTTTAGTGTATTGCACTTGTGATCGACAGAAAGACATAATAATAGATACTGGAAAATGCTGACCTGCACGCGTAAAGGAGATCACCCAAGCTCCATATAAAAATACCCCAGGCCCGGCGCAAAAGAAACTTATCTCAGCCTTTTGTATATTTTATGTGCATTTTTTTTTGGTATGTGTGATTGCCGCTAGAAGTGGCTAACATGAAAAAAATGTATGTAATTATTTTCAGGCCCAGACTTAAAGATACAATATGTATTTTGATAAAAAATTACTGAAAATATTAGCTGGTCGTACCAAATAGCATAGTAGAAAAAGAAAACTACTGAAAATATACATTAAAAACATTGCAGTGAATATTAAAACAATTACATTTACAGTTTTGGTAACTATAACGCGTCGTTCTATAGAAATCACAGCCGCTCCGATGCTTATATCCATAAGCATCGGAGCACAATAAAACCGATATCGACTAGACGACTATTGCCGTCCTACTAAATCTACATAAACCAAATCTGCTGGCCGATTACGTGCTACAAAATAACATTAATCGCCAGAGTCGCATTTGAAAGGCTGGAAGCTGATAACTAGCACTTGACGGATTTCCCCGCCTTTCTTTCGAAGAACTAATTTTGATATCGGTGGGAATATACCACGTAAAGTTAGCGCGCTCCTATTATAGCGAGCACATAAAGAGTGTAGCGGCATCTACAATCGCCACATGCGAGCTACGCGTCATACTGACGTCACGCAAAATCCTGCATCGCGCAAGCAGAGTTTACCGCGCAACTAGCATATATACAACATCCCGACATCAATCGTCGGGCAGTTGCCCACCAGACACAAGACCCGTCTGGTCGGAGGATGCTCCCTTTTCCATAGAGTATGAGTGAGCTTTACACCCTGTTCCTCATACCTCTATAAGAGTACCGGAGTTTACGAAATAGAGTACTACAGACAAACGGAACAATTACGGTTCAATATTAAATAGAATAATATACTGATCAGATGTAAAATTCAGTCAAGGCATGTAAGAAGCAAAACATACTATACGTATATATCATATGACTGGGAAAGACACGGAAGAAGTGCGATCAAGCAATACTATTGTTCGTGCATACACGGCCGCAGGACACTTGGAAGTTGCGCTCATGTGATAAGTGTTTTGTACTATCTTGCCTGGGCCCACCATAACTTGGATAAGATACAGCAACCTGCTGCCTTCTTAGACGAAGTATTAGTAAATATAGAACTTTAATTGCTATAGAAAAATAAAATAAACTGCTAAAGCTATAATAAATATTGTTTTTATACGTGAATCACCTGCGTTAAAAGTAGAAAGCCAGTTTTTAAGCCTACTACTACAGTTCATCTTTTCATCATTCGTTTCCAAAACAATTATTATACGCTATTCTATATGATTCACAACAATCTATAACATTTTCAAACATTTTTGTTCAAAATATTTTATCTTTAAATCCGTGCCTGAAAATATAACATGGCAATTATTTTCAGGTTAGCCACGTCTGGCGGCAATCACACCTATGAAAAAATTTTGCACATAAAATATACAAAAGGCTGAGATAAGTTTCTTTTGCGCCAGGCCTGGGGCTTTTTTGGGTGTTCGCCTTTGATTTCATCATACATAACCTTGTAGCGTTGTAGGTAGGTATTGAGGTTTATCCCTGTTACCTGAAAGTGATGCGCGAGCTCATGGTGCGCCAGCGGCGGGTGGCGCGCGCAGGGCGGCGCAGGACAGTGGTAGCGGCGCGCGCCGCAGCTGGCCTCGTGCGGCGCGCGCTTGCGCAGGCGCACCTCGCGCCCGCAGCCGTGCCTGCACGGGTAGCGCAACATCTCCGCCACCTGAGAACACAGAAACTGCTACTCATGTGCTTCTTCATCCCACCACGTGTGTACTTATCATAAATATTGAGTAGGTACTCGGTTTTAGTCGGTATTTTTTTCGAAGTTCGAAGCCGACTAAGTAGAAAGAAGCCTAATAAGTAGAAAGAGGCGGATTTGACAACTTGTAAACAATCGATTAACGTTTCGAAAAAATTACAGTCAATTAGGTAAATGTGTGTGTTAGAAACCGTGTCTTGGATTGACGATGAATCTTATTAATTAATATATTATTTGACTTATTACAATTCATGTAAAATTTATTTAAGTGACTGTACTGGACTGTAGACTGGAAAAAGGCAAAAAATTTTAACATTCCAAGAATATAACGAATAAACACAAAGACATACAATCTACTTCACAAGAAAATTTAATTCGTTTACTGATAGACAATAAACAACTTAAACCGCTGGGTATATAAAATTTTGACCAAGACTTTATGTAACGAAGGAAGGATTTGAGAAAATACCTACGTACAGGTATAATGAAATACTGTATAATATATTGGGGATAAATAGGGGATGAAAATTGGTATGGAAGTTCGTCATTTTTGCCGATGAGAAATCCCATCGCACAGTGTGGTAAGATCCCGGTTTTTGTGTCATCGTGTTTTTATTGAATTAATCGATAGAATCTACAATTCTGAGGATTAGAGTCAAACTCCGGGTTCGCCAAGACTTGTACTTTTATTTTTTTTAAATGTCAAAGTTTCGGAATATCCGACTTATGAAAAACGAAAAAAAAATCATTATAATTTAACGGAAGTACTTATTCCAGAATTTATTTATTCTATCGAAAAAAGGTATAATAGCCTACCGTTCTACCAATTCCTGTTGCTTTAGCATGAATGGGTCGAGAGATATGATTTTTTTTCTCATTTTTCGTTTTCATTTTTTTATTCATCTAAACCGCCGTAGTAGGTGGTCATTCCTACATCAAAAAAATGCTGATACTTTCTATTATGTGTAGTATTATTTCCAAAACCTAACTCATTGGTTTCCAGGAGTTATTGGAAATTCAAAATTTTCCTTAGGGTTGTCACTTTCAAGTATCCGAAAAAAAAACAACAAGAAAATATTTTATTTGAAAAAAAAAAGGTGTTTTAAATACTTTCTAATAACTAATATGGAGTTGGTTATTTGAAAGGAAAATGTATATGAATTTGTAAAATATTATATGGGCTAACCGAACTAAAATTCATCTTCATTGTTAGTTACAATTAATTCAACATGCGAATAATCATCGATGGCTAGATTTTCTTCATTAACAGGTCTCAACAAAGACAATGCGGCCGGTGGCAATGGGATTTTTTTAGCCTTATTTTTTCTCTCTAAGAGGTTGTAATCAGAGATAATTGGATCCGATGAGACTAAAGCTCTGTGAAAAAGGTCAAACATAGTTGCTTCACGAGATTTTTTTCTGGTATGGTGCTCTCTGTCAAACCTCCAAAATTTGTTGCGTGACTCAGCCGCTTGTTCAGAGAGCATGCCAATAGGTAAATTTGATTTTTCTATAATTTTCGACCCATGTACTAAAATTTTGTGAAGCGTGACAGTCATAGGATGCCATCCATACTTCGCAACATATTTGTATGCCAACTCTTTGCAAAAAAAATCGAATTTTTCAGGGTCAATTGGCAGGTTGCTAGACAAAACTGTTAAAATAACAAATAATCCATCTAATAGCCACTGGTCAATGTTCAGAATGTTTGCAAAAGTTCCTCGGTTTCTATCAGAAAGAGCAGTGCGTGCAGTGTTTCCGTCGTTAGTGGTCCCTGAAGTTGGACGGACAACATCTACCAAAAGTCCCATTTCTTCTCTGATTTTAGCCTGGATTATTTTTTTACGGTCCTCGACTATTCGGCTCTCTTCTGACCTTTGAGGGATCCTCCATTTTTTAACCTCTACTTTATATCCCAGGTTTAATAAAAATTCTAAGACCCTTATCCAAGAATGAAGTGGACTTATGCCATGCACCAAACGTTCTTCTATGGCTGGTTTGGAGAATGCTAACTCTAAATCGTTGAATTGGGATGAGGTCAAATCGCAATATGGGCAACGTAACTGAGATGGTGTACAAAGAATAGCATTCAGGACTTTCCCATCAATAGCTGCACAGTATAATTCATATTCAACCACTTTTATTGTATGCCCTCTCGAGGTTTCAGTTATAATGGGGGTAAGATTTTGTATTTGATCCTGAATAGACTGTTTCTCCAAAGTAATTAATTCTTTCGTTTCTTTTTTATACTGCAAGTGTAACGGTCTACAGTAACGAAATGAGGACGGTGCAGGATTTACCCAAATAACATCATTGCTGTCTTTAGTTACAACCTGCAATGGCGTAAATGTCGTCGCAAAAAGACTATTTTCGTCACCTTCTGCATCTGAGAATGACTGTTTATATAAAGATTGCCCAGTGCTTCCATCAAAGCCCCAGTTACCCCTTAAAATGAAATCTACTGCTTGAATGCTTTTTTTGGTGCAATGGTTGATGAGGACTTCATCACATAATTTAATCACCTGAGTAAAAGTGTGGTTTATTAAACTTTGAAGAGGCACGGATGCTTCTCTTTCAGACACCTGAACCTGGTCAGGATAACAGGTTTTTTTAGCCTCTTGAATTTTATAATACGGGGGGTATGCATCAAATCCGCGTCTTTTAAGATCGAATCGAATTGCATTGTATGTTTCGACGGACATATTTCTGTCAGTTATCATAGCTAGAGCTTCGACAGGTGTGCATGGTTCTGGAGAAGTCTGAACTTTTTTCAGAATTTCTGTTGGAGCAGTCTCAGATTCTAGACATAGACATAATAGTGTCTCTAAATCTTTAGATGATGAATTTGGCAGATTTTGTCCTCCGATTTTAATAGATCGTACAAACGCTTGTATTTTCTGGACATTTGGTTCGTTGTCTAAGGCTTCCAAAAGTTTTCTCTTAGATCTATATTGTTGGCTTCTGCTTAAAGCCATAAACCTCTTGGATTTCGGAGAAAATAGAGATTCATTATTAGAAACCGTTGCTGATGAAGTTTCATCATTAACAGGGACTGATATCAAATGACCACTAACAAGAGTACCACTAAGCCAATCTCGTTTTTTTTTAATAAAATAGGACTTATTAAACTTACAACGCTTAAAGTAATCTTGACTCTTTGATAAAAATCCTGAAAGTGCTTGTTTCAACTCCTCGTCAGTTTGTGAAAGTTGATATTCAGAGCCAAAATAATTGACAACCATACTCACTCGTTCGGAAAGCGGCAGCTGCTTTGCTTTACCCTTAAACAGCATAAAGGCTTCCATTCGAGTTAGTATTTTTGTACCAGACGAATGTCCTTCACAGTCATCTGTCTGTTGATACGCATCGTTAGAGCTCTGTTGGTTAGTTGAAAACATCTCGTCGTCTGAATCGGTGTCAATTGGCAATGCTATAGTCGTCTGTGTTGAAATTCCAGGTTTATTTGTTAGTTTTTGATTAGTTTCCATTGTTGTTCCCACGAGTAGGGTCGATAGAAGGTCCACCCCTGGGTGACGCCCATTCCGGGGGTAAGGCTACATACTACGGAGGTCGCCAGATATCCGTAGGGTTTAAACGACTTCGCTGTCGGGTTTTATATAGTGTTCCTTCTCGCGGGCCGGCCAGTTAAGGCAAGCCCCCGGCCGCAGTTCTGCACGACGTACCTCAGTCACGCCTTACTGAGGTTGTTGAAGTGCAGAGTACGGTTACCGTATAAAGGTTGACTGGCGCTCAGTCTCCTGAAATTGTTCCAACTCCAGATGGAACAACCATTGATTTTGCTTTATAGGAAAAACTATACTTTAATAAATATAGTTACATATTGTATATAAATAATAATAAATATAAATAGTTAACGTCAATAATTTAAGCAGGGGCGCACTCTCATCGTATTTTTTTATCAAAAATCAATACATTTGATGTAAATACATGATAAAAATTGATTTAAAATAGTTAGATAAGTATATAATTCATGTAGATAAATAAAATACAAAATACATTATTCTAAAAAATTGTTACAACACAAAAAGTATAATAAAATTGATTTAAAAGAATTGTAAAATATAAAAATTTACTAAAATTGGTTCAAAATAAGTTGTAAAATCAAAAAGTAAAACGAAAATTGATTTAAAAGAATTGTAAAATTAATAATGGAAAAGAACTAAATTGACTAAAAATATTTAAACATTTGTCAAAATGTTGATATAATACTCATGTTAAATGTTGATTAATATACTTATGAGTCATCGGAAAGGATTTTCTTTTATTTACTATAAGTTAAGTCTTTTAGGTTAGAATTTATAGACGGTTTCCAAAAAAGGTGTATCAATCAACATGATACCAATTTCTCCATTTGTTTTTAATTTCCTTTATAAAATTACTCAATCTTTGCCATTTTAAGCCACAAAATAATGATATCTTGTTATGGTCGTGATAAGAAAGCTAAAACTTAATAAAAATAAACAAATTATGTTTTGGTTGAAGTGGTAGCCCTAAGTGCGGATATTTCGGATATTACTAAAATTTCCAATAACTCCCGGAAACCAATGAGTTAGGTTTTGGAAATAATACTACACATAATAGAAAGTATCAGCATTTTTTTGATGTAGGAATGACCACCTACTACGGCGGTTTAGATGAATAAAAAAATGAAAACGAAAAATGAGAAAAAAAATCATATCTCTCGACCCATTCATACTAAAGCAACAGGAATTGGTAGAACGGTTGGCTATTATACCTTTTTTCGATGGAATAAATAAATTCTGGAATAAGTACTTCCGTTAAATTATAATGATTTTTTTTTCGTTTTTCATAAGTCAGATATTCCGAAACTTTGACATTTAAAAAAAAATAAAAGTACAAGTCTTGGCGAACCCGGAGTTTGACTCTAATCCTCAGAATTGTAGATTCTATCAATTAATTCAATAAAAATACGATGACACAAAAACCGGGATCTTACCACACTGTGCATCGGGGCCACGGGTTGTACAGTATTATAAATTAAAGTCGCTTTTCGTGTCTGTCTGTGTGACCGCGTTGTTCTTCTAAAGTACGCAACGGATTTTCATGCGGTTTTCACCATCATTTAGAAAATTAATTCCGGAAAATTTATTTGTTTATACATTAATTATTAAACTTACCCCGATGAAGTCATCTCGATGTTTTTTCATGTCGTAAAAACCGTGCGAAGCAAAGGCGAGTTGCTAATGTCATTATAATACTCGATTTGAGGCCGGATTTAACTTGTAAAGTTCTAATATTGTTTTACTGTTGAAATTAGAAACTTCGGTAATGGAGATTATGTAACGCGTCTTGTGTATTAACACCTACTTTATTACTTACCCATTAATATTTATTTTATTTTAATTAAGGCTGCTCGGTTATTCCGTTTATAAATCCATAAAAATCCACCTTAAGGTGAATTCGCGGAACCGCATGTCCGGGAATCCACACTATGCCTATAAATTCCGTTTTTTCAACTAGGCCTGTGGTGAATTCTCAGACATAGATTTCCGCGTATCCACCTTAGGGTGGATAAACGGAATAACCCATGCTGTCTTCAGAGTGGCATAAGACAGTCACATCCAAAATATGTTCGCCACCTTAAGGGCTATTTTTGTCTGCTCATTGCACGATAGAATCTGCTTTATCGACTAGCATTTTATATTGCGTCGTAATGTCAATGTCAATACCATGGAATGACATTCAATCATCTTCTTAACATGTCAGACCGAATTAAAAATGTGACTCGTGACAGACGCTGTTTTAAAAAAAAATTGATGTACACTTATTTCATAAAATGGCCAGGCCATTAAAAAGGTTAGGGACGACATTGATCAAAGGTGTATGCTATTTTAATTTGTCATCATGTAATTAGATATATTTTTCTATGCAATAGTCTGCTCCGTGCCGTATCTTCAAACGGATTATTTGTCCTGACTTGATAAAGGAAAGAATTTGAAAACTGACTAAGGTATAAAAGACTTCACTGTACCACAATTAAACCACTTGAAAAAAAATACATACCCCTTCCATAGCTCTGTTTCGCACTGACGAGAAAGTAGTACGGCAGACGGGGCAAGACGCGAGCCGCGTGCGACAGCGACTGCACACCAGGTGACCGCGACGGCACTGCGAGATGGGCGGCTCCATCCATTCGAGGCACACCGGACATTCCAGCAGGCGTAAGAGACTCTACGATAAACGGACAAGTGTATACGATAAAAGATAGAGAGTAGTGGCAGGCCGCTATTTACATTTTATTTTTTTATTTTATTTAATACACACTTATTTTTATTACATAACACACTCAATATGACTATCCCTTTAGTTTTGGCTGTTTAACAATATCCATTGCGATTTTTTTCATGTTGAAAAAGAAATCGTCTCGTCTGTACTAGGCATACATTAAAATAACAAAACATAGAATGGAGATACAAAGGTTACAGTCAACTTTTTTAATCGTAACACATCAGGAGGGTCTGTGGTACATTGGTGAAGAAAATATATGCAATAATAAAATATGGGTGAAACTGTACGTACGAGGGGCATTCCAAAATAAGTTAGACACTCAAAAATTACAAAATTTATTCTTTATTACAAGTATCGATATTTTCGAAGTATTCAGCCTGAGCACATACATTTACAATTTTCCATATGTCTGAACTAATTGTAAAATACCTCTGACCCCTCTTCTTTAGACACCTTTGAAATCTCGAAATTATAGGCAGCCAGTGCATCTTCTTTGCTTTTAAACCCTTTCCCCTTTAGTTCTTCTTTGATTTTTGGAAACAGGTAAAAATCACAAGTCGCTAGGTCAGGAGAATATGGCGGATGAGGGAGGATAGAGACGTTTTTTGGGTTTAAAAAGTCGTGTGTTAAGGCGCCGCATTGTCGTGGGGCCAGAGAAGGTGCCGGATTCCTGACTGCGGTCGCTTGTCACCCCAAGCTGATATTACTGTTGGTGCACAAACTGTCACGTACCATTCGGGGTTTACCGTTCTTTGATCCTCTAGCACTACAGTATGCAGCATTATATTCCTGCATTAAAATTTTCGTTATAAACCTCTTTCGTTTAAAAAAATATTCAACCTGTTTTAAGCCTTTCTTGACCGGCAATTAATGTTGTTCTTAATTTTTTGGAATTTAGAACTTCTTCGTTTTGACAAGAATTTTCATCCAATGGCTGTCTTTGCAGAAAATTTCTTATACCCTTGTAATATGCAATATTTACGTGGGATTTAACCGTAATCAGTCGGATTACCCAGTGTTGTTATTAGATATTCAGTTTTAAACTGGTTATGTAGCTTCAACTTTCTGACTAACTGACCGACTCTTTGACAATTCAAAAGTGCGTGTAAATGGTTTAATTGAAATAAATGCTTTGAGTTTGAGTTGTATTCTTTCTTATTCGTTCAAATTATCGAAGCCTCATGATATTATTAATTATCTCTTTGTCTCCATATTATATTCCATTTCTTTGTCATTAGGAACGTTCAGCGTATGCTTGTCTTCGTGTGGCATATTGCTATAAGAATCTTATCTTCAGCAAAATAGTATGTAAATTTCCTTCACTATTATAAAAAAAAAATTGCTTGTCTTAGATATTGAACGTGTTTATCAAACCGAATTTCGGCCTCACACCCCGGGCTAATGGTTTAGCTTGAGTCGTAATAAGCAACCTTACGACTCGCGACGAGAATACGCACTACATCCTTGTCCCCGACTGCGGCAGTCACAACGATCGCAGGATTTTCCAGCTATTTATTTATTATTAATTGTAAACTCTAAGTTCTTTATCTGTGTAATTTAAGTCTGTACCATGACCACGGTCTAACTTAGCGCCGTCTCCTATATAATAGAAACCTTACATTTATTTAACGTGCGCTTCCTAGAATACTCGTTGCAATCAGGCTCTTAGACGTATTGCGAATACTAGACTAAAAGTATTATCGATCTTGCGCGTCTAGTTTTTCTCGTGTAATTCTTTTTTTATATAAGAACCCCTATCGACAACACTTCCTGCAATTTTCTGATTTGATTCCTCAAAATTTTGATTATCTTTTTCACATTTTTATATTGGTGTATTTTCGGTATTTTTTGTTTACCAAAATCGTGTTTATGTGGTGAATTCTTTTTTATTTCGCTACAAGTTGCAATATGACCCGCTTTGCAGCAAAACGAGGCGACCATTTGTTTCTGTGTGCTTCGCACACGGCGACATTTCGTTGAAGTTGGCTTATCTTCAAAGCGCCATACAGTCGACTATCGCTTTCTTTCGGGATCATAGTTATATAGCCAGATTTCGTCATCAGTCAGAATATCATACACATTTTTTCTCGCCAGCGTCAAATTTATCTAACATGAATAGGCCCCAATCCACCCGACGGTCTTTCTGCTCTTCAGTAAGTTTGTGCGGCACCCATTTCAAACAACGCTTATAGAGAAAGGGGTGGTCGTGAATTGTGGTTTGCATTGCTGCTGATCCAATTTTCAGTTCTCGCTCCAGCACTACATATGTAATTCGTCGGTTATTGCGCATAAGTTTTTCGACTGCACGAACGTTTTCTTGTGTGACTGCGGTTGGCAGCCGACCTGTCTTCGCTTCATCTTCGAGACATCCCCGTCCTCTTTTAAATTCAGAAAACCAATTAAATACTGTTGCTCGTGAACAAGCAGACTCACCAAAAGTAGTAGTCAAAAGTTCAAAACATTATTGAGGCTTTAAACCTTTTTTATAGACATAATAAATCATAGCGCGAAAATCACGTCAACTAAGCTCCATTGTCGCAAGCGAATTCCCGCGAATTTCTCGGAAACATTATGCTCATCCAAATAAATAAAAAAAGAAATGATGTGTGTTCTATTTTCAAATTATATCAATAAACAACCAGCCTATAAGATGGTGTATAACTTGCCAGTGTCAAACAAATAAGTAAAGAATATCTAACTTCTTTTGGCGTGCCCCTCGTAAACACAACAGTTTAAAACAACACAACACCTTGTTTCCCCGAAGGGTTATGCAGATGTGTATCTATAGTACACCCACATTTCGCCAGTTATGTTGAAAGTCCCATGTAATTTGAGGCGAGCCTATTGCCATCAACCGGGCACAAATTCCAGACTCCGGTCTGCTACTAAGAAATTCCAGATAGAAAAACCCAATAATACTTTGCCCGACTTGGGAATCGAACCTCAAAGCGCTTGCGACCACTTTACCAAATAGGCAGTCTAATCGAGATCGTACTGGTGACTGACATGCTAGAGGGCAAGAAAAACGTCATACAACAGTGTTTAAAACAATTTTTTTAGATTGTCGAAGCAGGGATTTTGAAATAAAAATAATAAACAATTTTATTTTACTATTTTCTCAAATCCAAGCCTAACTAAGATGATAAATGAATATGATTACAAGTTTTAATAGATGATCATGAATATTTTAAATTATTTATTTTTACAAAAACAAACACTCACTTGGTTGAATTCTTGCACAGAATATGGCTCTGCATTTTCATCAGTTGCTGAAATATTGAGAAAAAATTGTATGTATTGGTAAGATTAAAATTTCTTGACATTCATGCTGCATGCTAATTTGCTTATATGTACAGAAGCCGAGCGTTAATATAGATAGGGTGCTACAAGGATATTTTGGCGCCTAAATGACGGAGATGGGAGCGTTTTTCTTAAACAATTTTTTAAATAGTGTCACAGAAATTGTATTGACAAAACAAGATGGCGACGTTAGGTCCGATTTTGGCCATGCGCCAAAATAACCTTGCAGCGTTATAGGTATGATTGTCAGGATGGCGAGCGCACTATGAAGCTGAACTTAATTTATACTCGATGTGCAATACAGGAAAAAAAATAATCTGTGCGCAGACTGTAACCATAAATTCAGCATATGATTCTAGACCCCCACGCCCCCCTAGCGTAGAAATTTTTCGTGTTTTTCTATTATCGACGAAAAATTTATACGCTAGGGGTCTAGAATCATAACGCTGAATTCAAGGAAACAGTTAGCGCACTGGTTAAAAAATATCATGTATTTAAGGCCAGTATCTAAAATGCTTACGTTAACTACGTTTCACTATAATCAAACAATAACTTACTTTCCCTTTTCCTCTTAACGCCATGGAAGGGAGATTGTTGTTGCGAAGTCTCGATGTTCTCATCTGAATTTGTAGCCCCCTAGAAAAAACGCTGTGGGGGTTAATATGGATATACATACTATACATATACGGTCTTATTACAAAACAAGGTTTTCCTTTAGACATGGTTTAAACCATCGAGCCTGGTTTTGAAATAAGAACCTAACAGAAATCGAAATACAGTTCCTTTTACAAAACTAACAGCTTAGGTTGTCTTAGGTTGTCAATTATGTATTAAGTACTTTACTCAAGTCGGCATAAAGTTCGAAATACAAAAACTGGCTCGAAGGTTTAGGCTGGTGCTAAAGTTAGATCGTGTTTTGTAATAAGACGGATAAAGTTTACTCACGATTCCGTGGCAAAGCCTCGCGCGCGGCATTAGCAAAATGCATTCGGATCAAACATTATGGTTTTTTTAACAGAACTATTAATTGTAAAATCAACTTTATATACACAAAGGTAAAGTTGATATTTGTTTGAGTGAAAATAACGTGTATTGGAAGCAAGGATTTGAATAAATAATTTGACTCTTGTAGCGAAAAAAACGCCTTGAGCGTTATTTTCGTGGCCCAGGCAATGTGCTTCAGAATACTGAGAACCCGGAACCCGGACATTTGTGAACAACATTACAATATTATGTCGGAAAAATTAGCCCGGATGACAATGAGCCTGGAATGGAGCCCTATACGCGTCAATAGACATTAAAATACGTATGTCTCGTATTTCCCGGCGCAGATTTGGTGAAGCCGCGTGCAGAGCCGTTTCCCTGCCAAACAAATATCTACATTGCGCCTTTTAAATTAAGTCGAAAATATATAATCTTAAACGCGTACTTACGCCCACTTTGACGCTCTCTCGGTCTAATGGAAGTTTATTTATTTGCAATTTTATGAAAACTCTAGTAAGGTTGATATTTGTTTGTCAGTGAAATCCATGCTTCTCTACGCTTCGATAGACGGCACTTGCAACTCGGGCGGCGAAGTCACCGGCTACTAGCCGTACGGTCAGCACGCACTGTATCACGAGCTCACTCGCCCCTCGTTCGGGCCCTCACTATGCTCAATGCTCTTCTAACATCAACACCGGAGCGTGTGATTTCTTTGCCGGGAGATGGATAGATGTGTTTCGTGAATGTTTAAGATTTTGTGAGAAGATAGATGAAAGGTAATAATTAGATAAGTAAGTAGTATAAACAATGTTTTTTTTTTCACTTAATTGCATTTTGTTTATTTTACAAGTGTTATTGTATTGTGTTTTGCTTGTTAATTTTGTTATTTTCTCGTGTTTAAACTTTTTTAATATTTTTATTGTATTTTGCTGTACCTACTTAAATTGCTGTATGTGTGTCAGTTTTTAGTTTGTCAATTGCTCTGTACAACGCCTTGGGATTCTATTCTATAATGTTGTGCATGTAAACTTAAATAAAAAAATCTGACGCCGAGGGTCTAATACTCTTCTGACGAACCAGCAAGTCAGGACACAAGCTAACTTAGGATTCGCTTCGCATAAAATGGGACCACGCCTAAGTAAATAAAAAGCACAAAACCGCTGATTATAAACCTTTGAAGCCTTGTAGTCCTGTAAGTGTACAAAGTCAGCAAGCGTGAAGCCGGCAAAGCACTAACCTTGAATACACAATCTTAGATAATTTACATGTATTGCCACTTTAGCGTGTATAGTCTATACCCTAAGTCATCAATTCAGATAATTTATGTAAACAAATGTGATAACAGATCAAAAAAATATCGTCTTAATGGTAATTCACATAAAATGGTGGAAAACAAGGTTAGATTTGCTTTTAAGTTCTGATTTTTAAAATAATAATTAAAAAATTATTATACCGTGTTAATTTTTATAAGTTTTCGGTTTTAAACAAAGTTATTAAAAAAAGAAAATTTTGTGGTATAAAATATTTTATGATACTGGTAACACTACCGGAGTTCCCAACATTCTCAAATTTCGTTTGACATAATTACAAAGTCGCGTCTTTTCACAACATTCGTTTTCTTTTCCCGGATAATACTATTCGCTGCGTCTTTGTTAATTGTGCTTTATTATCATCGTGTTAACTGTTTCATCTTGTTGTTAGTTGTTATATTTCCTTGTTTTAGTTGTGTTTTTGTTAAGTTTTATTTGTTAATTGACAAATGGAGCCCCAGCCGGGTCCCTCGAAGGCCGCTGCCACCGACAGTTTGTCGCCTGTCAAAAAGCGGCCTCGAAAATCTCTGAGTGCCACTGAAAAACTCATGGTGATGAATGTCTACAAGCAGACATACAAGAATTGGCCTGTTAACGAATACTGGTCTTTAGGAGACTGTGCTGCCAAAACTGCTACATTATTAGGCATATCAGCAGTGACAGTGGGAAGAATTGTAAAAGAACATAAAACAACCCAAACCCTGAGTTCTCCCAAGAAGGAAGGTCCAAAGACCAACTTCGTCCAAAAAATGGACGATTTTACCATGTCTGCAATAAGACGAATCGTACACCAGTTTTTTCGCAGAAATGAGGCACCTACATTAAAAAAGGTGAGAATTTCTTTGAATACCTATTACGTAAAGTAGATTTATATAAAATTCTGTGGGTATAGGTACCTGTTTTCTACTATTATACCTTACTAAGAATAACTATTATTTACAACCAAGTTTTCTCGTAGAGTCTATCTCAAGTGGACACCAGTCTACGGAACTAGGGCCTCCTTGTTACCCGTCAAGTAATAAGGCAATATAAATTCCATTGTTATCGTCCGCAGAGTTTAATCGTCTATCCATCATAAGCAGATTGCCTATGATAATACATAGTGTCACTATCATCCCTGGCTTTCAGTGATCATCATAACATTTAATTTTTATTTTCAGGTTCTACAAGTTGTGAATGAGGACTCTGACTTACCAACTATGTCACAAAAAACACTGGGAAGAATTCTGAAACATTTAAAATTTAGATATGTGAACCGGAAACGTCAAAGTTGCCTTATTGACCGGCAAGACATAATGCTGTGGCGACAGAAGTATTTAAATTTGATAAAGCAACATCGCAGAGATAAAAAACATATTTATTACCAAGATGAGACCTGGCTCAATGAAGGTAATAATTGTTATTTATGAGTACGAATAATATAATAATATGTAAAATATCTGCCTATACCTCTCCCTAATTCTCTTCGGGTCAACTTCCAGTATTTAATCAGTTGCGTTGAGTGGGTACTGGACCTCGCAGATCTATTAACATACACTAATTCTTTGATCACAATTGCCAAATTCTTACAGTCCCATCCAGAAAATGTTTTTGAACTGTAATGCTTATCAACTTGTTAATAAAATAAAATATTCTTTGTTATAGGCCATACAGTAAAAAAGATATGGGTAGACACTGAAATAAAATCATCAAAACAAGCATTCCTAGATGGATTGACAACAGGGCTGAAAGCTCCGTCAGGCAAAGGCAGACGATTAATTATAAGCCATATAGGCAGTGTAGATGGTTTTGTTGAAGGGGGTCTGCTCTTGTTTGAATCAAAAAAGAACACTGAAGACTACCATCAAGAGATGAATGCGGAATGTTTTGAAGAATGGTTCAAGGAGATTTTACCAAAATTAAAGCAAAACTCTGTTCTGGTAATGGATAATGCTCCATACCATAGCCGGAAAGTTGAGCAGACCCCTACTACCTCATGGAGAAAAGCCAATATACAGGAATGGCTTCACAAAAAGAATATTTCCTTCGAGCAAACAATGATTAAAGCCCAGTTATTGGAAATCGTTAAGAAAAATAAATCAGAATATAATAAGTATGTAGTGGATGAGATGGCAGCCCAGTGCGGTGTCACTGTCCTGCGACTGCCTCCTTACCATTGTGAGCTAAACCCTATTGAATTGGTGTGGGCTCAGGTAAAGGGGTATGTCGCACGAAACAACAAAACTTTCAAAATGAATGAGATAAAACAATTGTTAGAAGAAGGTTTAAGAGAAGTGACACCGCAGAAATGGGCAGACTGTATTAGACATACTGTAAAAGTAGAAGATGAAATGTGCACACTCGACCACATAATTGATGAAGTTACTGATAGGTTTGTCATAAGTGTGAACGAATCTGATTCCGAATCCGATAGTTGTTCAGACTCAGACACATAATGAAAAATATTTTTAAAATTAATTATAAAATTTAATATTAAATTTTAATTATAAAATTTAATATTAAATTGTTTTGTACCACTGTCCTGTCATTTTGACAATGACATTTCTTTGTTTACTTAAATTATCTGAATTGATGACTTAGGGTATAAGTTCATGTTTGTTCGACCTTTTATAATAAAAAAGGTCCTAAATAAATTTCAGTCACAATGGAATTTGAACTTTGTCGTGTATGACATTGAGTTTGTTTCCAAAACTTGATAATTATCTGAGATTCTGAATTCAAATATAAAGAGAAAGATAAATTTTTGTAAATAAGACATTCAAATAAAACATTTATTACAGCATCTTCTCTTGCTGAAGCAGGCTTTAGTAAATTGTTAGTATACATACGGCTGGCCCTTAGCTGTTATGATTCTCTCAGGACCTTTTATTGTATCGGTCAATGGAGGAAACCCACTTTTTTGACGTTTGTTGTTTCGTTTTATCTACTTAATAAAAAAATAATCCTTTCACTCACTGGCAGGACAAAGCACAGCCTAAACCAAATCTAGAAGCATGAAATTTTGCTCAAGAATTCCTTATGAAACGAAGATGACGACGGATTTTTGAAAATTCTTCCCCGAAAGGGGATACAAAAGATATTTTTACCGATGGGAAATCCCATTACGTTTATAAAAGTTATAATATTACAGATGGCAATAATTGTTTATTAGCAAGCACCATCTGTCAAAGGATTTAAAATTCAAATGTCAAAAATTTTACCAAGCGTGAATAATTTTGGGCATAAAACTTCGCTAGTGAACATTCGATAACCAAGCAGATACGTACGGCATTGCCTTCATTGATGACATTCGACTCTATAGCTTCGGTCTCGACATCCACGGCGGGAGTGTTGTCTGGCTCGTCCGAAGCATCTACTTCCATTACCTCTTCTTCCAGAGATATAGCCCCGGCTGAGGCGTTGTGTGTTGGCGCTAAAAGGTATTGAAGCACGTCATGTGACTCATATATCATTGAACACATTAGTTTTTGTTTTTGGTATGGCATCTCGTAGTTGACCATGAGAGGTCGTCACTACTTAACCGGACTGTCTTGTGGCTGCCTTAAGCTAACTTAAAGGCTCCAGCCGGGGGCAAGTTTCTTATATTACTAAGCGACTGCACGCTAAGGGCCTGTGGGGGTACGGACCTCGGATTAGGGCGTCGCTGGGAGGAGGACAGCAAGGTTGGACAGGCTGGATCAAATTTTGAATACATTGGAATGATTGACGCGCCTTTATATCCAGCCATTATCAACGTGGAGGGAGTCAATGTGTGTTATAAGTAATTACAAGTGAAGCTAATAAAAGCGTGTTAAAAAGAGGTAGATTTATGTCACGCGGTCCGCAAGTGGCACGTTGAAACTGGGCTAGGTAGCACTCCCTGAACTCAGTAACGCTTCGGTGTCAACGGAAGCAACATATACTTGTCTCTTTTCGCTTCCGATAATTACAACATTTTGTCCTACTTCCACGTTTTATCATTGACATGCCGTCCTGCTTCCACTTGTCATATTTTGGTGTCACATTACAATAAATTAAGTAATTTACTTTTGACGTTTTGAAAATCGAATGTTGGGTAGGTAACCCATGCACTTCTTTTAACTTATAATATCATTGGGGAGTTCTAAAAATATGGACACTGCAGACTGTTGTCCTTTTTCTTTAACAAAAATAGTTATATAAGCCAGTGAGACTAGCAGAGGAGATGCTTATAAGAAGGAAACTGCAGTATTTTTTCCTTTAAGAAAAAGTCCTATGATAAATTAAGACTAGGACAGGGAATGTAGAAGTATCTCCCGGGCCCCCGACTCATGGTACTAGGAACAGTAGGGTTTGAGTCGGTAGGAGTCCGACATAACCCTCCGTTCTTTCCAGGCGGAGGGTATCCATAAGGATTTCCCCACGGAAAAAAGAAGCAGTGGCTTTGCTAAAACCATGGATACTGCAGTATTTTGTACTTTGTTTTTTAAGCCCTATTAGTGAGAAAGACTAGCCTATAGATAAACTTTTCTCTAATGTTTTTTTTTTTGTCTTGTTACTTTGGCCACCAGGCAGCTTTACTTGAACTTTATACAACATCAAGGAGTTCTACTTTTATAAAGTTCCATGTAAAAAGTTTACTTGCACTACAAATAACTAAATGCATCTAACGCTAATCATATTTGAAACATCATTCTGTCTCTGTCATCTTAAACGACTGTTAAACGTTTACGTTAAGATATTATGAAGTCGTTTGAAGATGACATCATTTTATTTCTACCAAACAAATAGAACGATGTTTTAAATTCGTTTAGCGCTATGTATTTAGTGTTTTTTTTTTTTTTGGTTGGGAAATCATCAAATGACCTCTCCCGCTCTGGGCGGAGCGGAAAGGCGTGTCAGACTCTTACTGACTAAAACCCACCCGTGTTCCTTCAGTTGCCTGTGCGCCAGGGCCACGGTAACTCTTTCGAACAATCCGCGACCTCGGCAGGCTTGTGGTGCAAGTGGGCCGAGATTCATAAATAAATAAATAACTAACTTTCATTATTCTCTTCCTCAGCATTGTTGTCATCTGTCTGCTCAGCAGCTGGTGCTGCATCGGGCACCGCCTCAACATCTATAACATATCGTCCATTTTACAAATTCGATGGTATAAACTTTACCCGTCTAATTACAAAACGCCTTCAAGTTGAAATCTTCGACCCGGTTTTTGTATTTAGAACTTTATTCCGAGTTCAATAAAGGTCAAAACAAGGTCGTCGGTTCACTAGAGCGAGAAATCCATCCGCACGTAAACGAGCTTTCAATGCGAATTAGTGCGGATGCTTGCGAGCGGATTTCCTGCTCGACTGAATGACGTCTCTAAGTGACAAAAAGAGATAGAAATACAGAATTTAAAAAATATATTTATGACAAAACAAGACAGCAACTAAGAAGTTCAAAACAGAAGAAGCAGTCTGATGCAGTTGATGGCATTTATTTAAGTTATATCTCAGATTTGATGCCACCACGCAGTCGTTTTTTTTACATATTTTCCTTAGATAAAAGCGGAAGATACACTATAACATCGCAATCACTAAACCTGGGCTCTCGGTACACAACTACATGCAACGAAACTCACACATCTGTGATCACAATTGCATACTTACAGTTACCGACAGACAAGGACAGAGATAGGACCCGACACAGTGGTGCGAGCGCAACCGCGGTAGCTGCAGAATGTTCGACGATTATGAATGACATTGATTTCTTAAATCCGTCATATTGATTTTATAAAAACCAAACCTAGCCAACGCGCGACCTTGGCGAGTCTCGATAGACACCTTAATATTAAAATCCATCCACCAGTTTGGATGCTTCGAGGGTATAAAGAATCTCACATACGAAGATACGCATAAAAAACATTACCCTGTCTTTACTGACGCGCAGTCGGGTAAAACTACAGATCCGTGCGTGTAATGTGATTTCAGGCTAATCTATATACTTCTTACTTCTTCTTATTATTATTTAGTACAAGATTTCTTAGACGATAACTTAATAGAAGCTTAGTTTTTGTAATCTGTGTTTTTGTTTTTGAACTTAATTTGCATGCTAGATTAAGGAATCTAGCATATAAAGAACAATGGCGTAATCTTATTTGGAATAAATTTGAACGTCTAAGGGACTAACCACACTTATTCAGCTCTTTTAAGCTTTTGTCCATAGAAAACAACGATTTTGTATGAAATACGTAAGCATCCGTTCAGCTTTCCGGTTGCGTACGCATTCCATACAAAATCGTGGTTTTCGAAAAGTGACACTTTACGAAAGAAATTAAATCTATGACCTAAGTTTTTTTTTAACTATCATTATTATCTAATTAATACCGAGTAAAAAAATAATGTTTAATGAAAAGTCATTTGACTACTTCGTTCTAAAAGATTAGGAAATTGTTGGTTGGATTGGTTTAGTATTACCATTTTATATTTATTTTCCTTAATAGTAGGTATGGCGTAATTATCATGGTGTTGTTATCATTTTTAGTTTGTCATTATATTAATAAATAACAAAGTACCTATATCCAAGTTTATTCTGTGTTCTTACTTGGATAAGAATTTTGCAGTAAAGTAGGAAAGATATCGTAATGGAAATTCTGGACTAAAAAGACTACTTATACCTATTTAAAGTCATAAAATAAAAATATAGCTTGGTTGTTGACATTCACAACCGCTGACAGTTTATAACTCTTGGCCAGAAGCTTGCGCTCTGTCCTATGTTACAAAAATTATATAATTTTACTGTGTTTTTCAAAATTTCAACACTGACTATCTATTAATCTCCGCCTTCTCTAACAAAAAATCTTGGACAAAATAGCTCAGAAAATGACGCTGAGTTTTTTTTTTTTCATTTAAAGAAATAGCAATTTAATTTCAACTAGAACAATGTGTGGGAAGCTAACATTGTTCTTTAGTTCAAAAACACTAACATAGAATGACATGGATTCCTCACAAACTGCTACTTCTGATTTTGGTACTACATTCTCTGAAAATAAATACATCTATTTTATTCTCACCGTCGTCAGACTAGCGCCCGCTGGACGACCGACGGTATGTTTAAGTTATGCTTACCGTCGTCAGACTGCTCCACGTTGACGTAGTGGTGCTGGTCCGGTAGCGGCGGGCTAGTATCGATGACGGGTGTGGGAGCCGCGCGCGGCACGGCGCGGTAGCGACCGCTGGACGACGGCTGCGGGTCCGGCACCGGCAGGACGTCGGGTGGGTTGGCTTGTTTATTTAAACATGCAAAAATGAAGGTTAGGACGAATTACCCACTTTTAAGTATGCATTATTCAAATTAGTTGCTTTGTCCGAAGAACCTTACTGCTAATTTATCCCACTAGACGGCAAAAAAAGGATAAAGTTACTAATAATCGAAATTGTAAACAATTTTAATATTTATATACATTAGAAGAAACCATACTTTATTATTATTATTTTTAAGCTTTTCGCATATCTCGGGACCATGAGGTCCCGGACCTTTGGTAGGCATACGAGGAGCCGAAGCCAACTCGCAGAGGCCCGTTAGAATCCATAAGTAAAGGAAATGAAGCACAAGCCGGCGATTATCCCTGTATGCACTGTGCAAGTGCACCCAAGAACAACCCCCGGTTGATGTTAAACTATTGCAGGATATGGAAAAATAAAGATATTGGACTATGGGTTTGGGTGCTTAGAGTGGACTAGTTCCCTAGAACTATGGAAGAACTATGGCCCTTGCCTGACCAATGTTCTATAATATACACGGTTAAAATGGCAGGGGGTGACTTGCACATTCAATGATGGGTCCCCGGAAACTGTCGCTAGTACATAGCGACGTAGCGACAAGGGGGCAACATGTCCTGAGGTACTTGAGGAGTGGAGAGGTATTCCACAGCTATCAGAGCCCGGAAGATGGTCAAGATCCCTACCAGCACTTACTGGACTACTTCCTTCCTCCAAGCACATTTGCTTTTGCGAATCTCCACTCAAGCCGGCCAATAAAGACAAGAAAGAGGTGGGAGCTCTGTTCTTCGTCAGTGTTCCCTCCAGCCCGCCAAGACTACTCCCGGGAGATAGGGTCCGTGAGGTCGCTACTGCCCAACAGCTCGACACATGCTGCCTTGCGGGTTTTTGTATCTCTCTTTTTGTGTCTGGCTCTTCACCCTAGACCTATTCCGGAAAGTAATCTCTACCAGCACAAACCTAAAGTTCGGAGCGCGCAAGCCCCACCACGACGTGATCGTATAGATTATTATTATACTATCGCATTAGGTAATGAAACCTGTAATGATAGTTATAAGGGAGATAAATAAATAAATAACACAAACAGGACAACAAGAAGTTATAGCCTCTTCTGTCATCTATGGTCATAATAAAAATCTATGGTTCGGTGACTGTTAATGTTTTTACAATCAACTGTTACAATAGCTTAGTAATAGTCGGTCGTCAGGTATAATCTGAAAGAATGCATCAGCCAGTGTATCAGTAGTGTACCATTAGGTAGTATATGCAGAATAGAAATTAAAGCGTTCATTAATTCAGTAATAACGAAAAACTTTACAAGCAATGAGAAATTGCTACGTTGCAAGCACTTTACGGTCACAAAATACACCAGATTGTGTTCTGATTATTTTAGAGCTGTGAACTTATAAGAATGAAAGATTTTTTACAGGTCTCCAGTAAAAAGCACAATATCTTTAGTGCTATTTACTTTTAGAAGTTTATTGTAAAGTAGTTCAATATCACAAAAACATTTTTTTAAATACTTATGTGCATGATTTAAACCTTGTGGTATTATTTTAACCTACATTTTTTTTTTTTTTTTTAAATGTAGCAGCAATATGCTAAGATAGGGAGTGAGCGTGTTTGGCCTCGCACCGGTCTTCTATTTTTCATTGTTTTGTTACTTTTAAATGTTCCTTTTTTAATGTGCTGTGCTGTGTGTAGTGTGTGTGTGTGTGTTTGTGAGTAAGTGAGGCTGTGTATGTGTTTGTATGTGAAGGTGTGTGTGTGTTTCCTGTGCGTGTTCGTGTCCCAAATAAAATATTTTTCGTTCTTTCTTTCACATACCATTCCTAGTGTATCCGGGCAGGGAGCTTCGGCCTGGCTGCGACCGACTGCAGCAGTTGTTGTAAGCCCTGGATCTGGCGTTAGAAGCCGCGGCCGGCAACGACGGCGTGAACAGCGGGCTTCGAGAGGAACCGGCACTGCCTGCGAAACCTGATGATGGTTCAGATTTGCGGTTAATTACATTGTGCTTATAGGTGCACGCAATGATTTAGTAGATACTGGGGTAAAGTTAAGTTTTAATTAAAACCTGTCACATCTGCCTAGCCCTTTTCCCAACTATGTTGGGGTCGGCTTCCAGTCTAACCGGATGCAGCTGAATACCAGTATTTTATATGGAGCAACTTCCTATCTGACCTCCACAACCCAGTTACTGGGTAATACGATACCCCTTGGAAAGACTGGTTGTCACACTTTCGGGGTTCCGACTACCCGTAACGACTGTCAAAGATCTACAAACGAAAGCCGGGAGCAACAGCTTAACGTGCTTTCCGACACACGGAGGGGTCTCGATATGTTTCGGATGGTCACCCATCCATGGACCGACCTCGACAAGCGAAGCTTAACCTTCGATCGACCCGAGCGGCTGTTATAATTTAGCCACGAGCCAAAACCTCTTTAAATCCCACATTTAAAACCCGTGTGCGTAATTTTTTTTTTTTTATGTTGTAACTTTGACCTACAATATGTCCGTAACCAGAAGGTTCCCAGGTATGGTCTAGTACAAAAAAAAAACATAATGACGGGAAGAACAAGTGACTCGGTTTCATTTATAGTCATTTTACACCCATCTGTGTATGTATCCATATATTATCAATTTATCACTAATGACATAGATATGTTTACATCTGCTAGATTTGACTGATTACTAACACAGTTGTAACACAGTGTTTACTAACTTTTTTGAGTCATGGTTTAATTGAAAACCCTTTTATATTTGATCATTCAACAGTATTGTGTCTGGTTCTATTTTAGCAAATAGGAGTATGTTTAGAAGGATTTCTCTCCTAATACTAACAAATACTGATCACAAATCCATTTGCAACTGAGTCCTGAAAATTATCATTTCGATGTCTCGTCGTATTTTAAGCCAAGAAATTAAGGTGACCAACGTGTCATAGGCGCCATTGCACCACAAATCACTAAATCGCTAAACGAATTTAAAACATCGTTCCATTTCTGTAAATCGTTTGAAGATTGCAGAGACATAATGATGTTTCAAATAAGTTTAACGCTAAACGCAATTAGTTCCAATTATTGTTGTGGAATATTGACACTTACGGCTCTTGAACGTAGTTTAGATTTACTGATCGCGTTCAGTTTCATTGGTGAAATCCGCGTCCTTAGTGATTTGTGGTGCAAGCGGGCTTAAGAGTGACAAAAGCGTAGACTCAAACTAAAGTTACTAACGGCGTGAGGAGGCTGGTTGCATGTTTGCGCCTTGTTTGCACTGCGTCAAGTTGTGTAGGTTGCGAGTGAGTTTCTTGAACGCCAGGATGCGCTGTATGTCAGCTGCTGACGTGTTCGTCCGCTCGCTGCGACGCGTCTCGCGTATATCGGAGCGGGCGGGGATCGCCGGTCGAGTCACGTACGTTAGAGGCACATCGCACAACCTGGACCTGGGTGGATAAATGATTCTATTTCTGTTAATAGGTTTATACAAACTCTTTTACACGTCTGCTTTGTTCGTCTAGAGGTTGCAAACGCTATTGCTGAGCATGAGGGTTCGAATCCCGGGTCGGGCAAAGTGTTATTGGGTTTTTCCATCTGGGATTTTAAGTAGCAGCCCGGAGTCTGAATTTTTGCTCTGGCTAGGGCAATAGGCTCAACCCCTATTGGCGAAATATGGGTGTACTATAAATAAACCTCTGACTAACCCTTCGGGATTCCCCAAATGCGTGATGTTATGTTTATGTTTTACACGTCAAAGTATTTTAAAAACTAGATGAAGTCGTTGATTCCTATCCGACTACTCTGAGAAGAAACACCGAAACAAACTCAGTCAGAAGTCACAGTATCTTTTAAAGTCTAGACATAATCGTGGTCAGATCATGTGAGAACCATGTAGATAAGTGTTCTCTGGTTCTTATTTCTGTTTACAGAAAAGTGATATTTAGTGACGATTTCTGGGATTTTAAAAAAAATACATGATAGTTGGGTTTTCTTGAATTCCATGAATTGTCGTCTAGGCTTTGTGGGGCGCTTAATTGTTGCAAATGGGTCACACTATCACGTCCTGCTGAATCATTTTGAAGCCTATTGCTAATCCATTGCTTCATATGTTCGAAAAAATTGTCTGCTCAACAACTTAAATAACGCAATGGATGTTGTTGAACTGTCTAAATGAAACCCATTCCTACTGTTAGTGTGTTACGTAATTACCCCACTGGAAGGAACACGTCAAATTAGATGTCATCATCTACTGAATCCATAGCAATAGGCTGCGCGTTGCGCGTCGATGTCCCTGCCACCCTGTATATAAAATCTTATATATAAAAATCTATTGCTGTTCGTTAGTCTCGCTATAACTCAAAAACGACTTAACCGATTTGTTTTTTTTTTTGTTTTGTTCGCTCTAATACAGAGTTGGATTGAAAAAAAGGCATTGCAACGCATGCCGGGCATTATGCTATTATGAGTCTTGTTACTTGCATTAAATGATTATTATTATTATTATTAGCTAGTCTATATATATATATACATAAAATCAATTGCCGTGCGTTAGTCTCGCAAAAACTCGAAAATGGCTCGACCGACTGTGATGAAACTTTGGTAAGTTGTTGTGTGAGCGCCGGAGAAAGCTCCTAACAAAAAAAAATGTGCTCTGCAACGCTTTAGGCATTAGGTATTTATTTAATCAAATCAAAAGTGGTAATTACCGTGTGACTCCAACGTTAGATGGCCTTGGAGTGTTATTGATGATAGACCAGAACAGAGCTCTGTCCATCTTAGCCTGTTGCCTGCGCACTGTGGCAGGCGAAGTAGGCTGCGATTGTTGCGCTCCTAGTAATACAAACAAACATATCATAACTATACTACTACAAGATATTAATATAAGAAGGAAGAGATCTCTAAAAACTACATATGTACAATGAAGAAGAAATGTATTTATTTATTAAACGACTTCAATAAAAGGAGGTTGTGCATTTGACGAGTTACTTTTTATTGTGTTTAGACATGCACAATATGAAAAACGTTAAAGTCATTAACCAACTATTGTTCCGTTGCAAAAAAGGGTGAGCATTATTCGTCGACTCGTCCTGTATCTGCATTCTTTTTACTGGTACAGTCGACCACACGTCGGTGGAACTGGTCTAGCGTAGCACGAATTTTCAATAGAATAAGAGGCCAGTTTATACGGTTCTGTTACCATTGACGTCCGGCCTACTGTACAGTGATCCAATCTACGTATCATAAACATTAATCGTAAGTTAGCAGCTAAATACCCACCCCCACCAACCGGACGAACAGGCTGGCTTCCGCTTCGTTCTCCCCACCACGAATCATCTACAGATGTTCAATCAAATAAATGATGAATACAAACCATCAATTCATGAAGCATTCTACAATAACAAAAAGGGTATTTCATAACATTTCACGTTAATCCTTCTTTACAGCTATTAAAACTCGAGACACAGAGTGAGCTTTTATATAAATACTGGCCAACAATACATGGATGGAATAGAGACGGAGTAAAACAGCACACAGAATAGTGGGCTAGAACAATTGAAGTCGTGGAACCAACCATCGTCGAAACCAAATTGATGCTCTAGGATTGTCCTTTGTTCCTCAAGTATAGGTAACAGTCGTTGTAACAATAACTTCTCGAACAGATTAGACAATATAGGAAGAAGACTTATTGGTCTATACGAGCAAACATCAGTAGGAGGCTTTCCCAATTTAGCTACCATATTTATGATTGAAACTTTCCAGATGAGAGGGAAATAGTGTAGTCTCAATGCTGCTTTGAATAGAATGGATAGCAAGACAATTCCTTTTCTCGGTAGATGATTAAGGACTTCTGATGCAATGATATCAAAACTTAGTGACTTTTTCTTCTTCGGATTTTTAACAGCTTTCCAAACTTCTGTTGGGGTGTACAGTCGCAACGGTAGAGACATTTGCTGATCACTGTCAAGTATTTCGTCAATTTCTTCTTCTGGATACATGATGTCGGGTCCATTTGGTTTGAATACATATTTTAGAAATAGATTATTTGACTCTACTTTTTTAATTTGATTTTTCGAAACCTAGAAAAATATTAAGCCTCAGTGAAAAAAATTGTTAAAATATCTCAAAAATGGGCGAAGTTCTATGCGTTTTAAAGTCGATGCTAGACAGAGACAGCATTTGACGTCACAACACAGGAACGCCATCGTAACTTCACGCCATTCAGTACAATTATCTTTTGTGTGACAAGGATAAAATAATGATTTCAAAAGTGGGTAACTTCCCCATTTTTCCACCGATGTTATTTATTTTTCGTGCAAATCGTCTTTATTTTTAATCATCTTTAAAATAAATATTAATTCATGTATATTTTTGATAGTAGTCAAATACTCTATTCAGCAAATAGCTCAGCTTTATCCGCCGGTTTCCTCGACCATTCACCATTTGGCTGTCTTAATGCATGTGTTTTTGTGGCCGTTTTAGGGGCTTAGTTATTTTCCATAAGGAATAGTCGTCTGCTTTGGGAGGTGATAAAGTAGTTTATCTTGCAGAGTGGCGTTATCGTATTTTTTAAGCATTTCCTTTAATTCCTTTTGTGCTTTATTGAGGGCTCTTTTATCATGTGCGTTCCTGCTTGTGTGACATTGTCGTCCCAGTTTCTGTTCTACAGCTATCGTCTCCCTTTTTTTTGTGTATAATCCTGTTTCCGAAAAGCTGCTTGGATGTCCACTCAATGTATAAAATAGAGTCCATATGTTATACATGGAGCGGACATCCAAGAGGCTGTTTGGATCAGGTTAATTATTTACCAGGTGATATTTTTGTCTTCCTCTGTTTTCTGTGCAAGTTGGTATTTTCCTCTATAAAATTCTGGAATGAGTACAAGTTAGTTTAACGATTGTATAGCGTCTTTCGGGGCTCTTTGAAAATAATTGTGGTGCTCAGTGTGCAGATTACTGGTGTATGACCGGAGTTACCGTCCAGGTATGACGTAATTCGACTTTTGTGTAAAGTCCTGACATTCCTTTGTTAACAAATGAGAGTCAACACACTGACCATCTGATCCCAACAAAACACCTGGATCAGATGGCTAGTGAGTTGCTTCTCCTGTAGTCAGTATATTGACTGATTTTGAATCTATTTCCTTCTTCAACTCTATGCCTCTGGTTTAGGTCAGCCTAGACCCCCAGAAGATATTTTTGGCGTTACAATCCCCTCCAGCGACATACCTGCCAAATGTTCGTCAACTCGATGCCGAGGCGTGGAGTACACTGCAGCGATGTTAAGTGGGCCCTGCCAGTCGTCAATCGATACTACAGTAGCTCATAGGTTTGCTTGTTTAATATTTAGAAGAGGGTGTGTTTTATACTTTCTTTTTTGCAGTCCCGGCGTGTGATGTTCCACCAGGATGATTAGTATAATATATTATATCCTTTGATAACCCTCCTTCCTTCCTTCCTTTGGTTTAATTTTTTTTTAATGTAAGTTTGTAGAATTAGCATAGATATAAGCGATTTGGTGTAAACTGTTAGCTTATATTTGATGAATAAATGAATTTGAATTTGGATGGCTTTTTCGTCAGTCATGTTTGACTAAGAGATTAAAAGACTATCTATTTTGTTGTGTTTAATGAAAAGTTCTACTTCCTGTTTATTAGGAGACAGGCCATTTAAGTTCCATGCTGCAATGCGTAGAAATTTCACTTCTTTTATTGGAAAACTAGAGTCGTAAGGAGTCCCATTAGGGTGCCTATTTAGAATATCTAAATTTCTCTGATTGCTTAGTGATGATTTTTTCCGGTGAATTTGTTCGCAGGGATTGTATATTCTGTTGTTTTTTGTTCCAGTGTGCAGTGTTTCCGGTATCTTGTGTGTGGGGATTAGATGGTTATTGTCTAGTGTGGCTACTTGGCTGTAATTGTGGAGTCAGGCTATTTGAAATGGGATGGTGTTAATTCTTGGATTCTTCATATTTGGTAAAGGAGCTTTTTTGTGGGATAGCTGTAAAATGGTTCTTTGTCCGCCTGCGCATTTAACTCATCCTACCACAGTGGATTTGTAAAATTAATAAACAAACACAAGTGCTGGCATATTATTATTATTTTTTTTCTTCTTTTATCTGTTATCACCTTTCCAGCTATGATCAGATTGGGTCCTTGTGTGCGAGTGTATTAGTGATGTAATGTTACTTTAAACATGTGATCTAGCACTTAATAATGATGGTATACTACTAAAAATGTTAAACTATTTTATAGAAACACAGAAACATCATTATGCCTTTGTTAATCAAAAATTATTTTTTATAATGAACACAAGATTAAAATACATTATAAATAACCTATGAATGTCAAGAGATTATATTTAAAAAATATAAATAAATAAAACAATAACTATTAAAGACAAGGAGTTTACTTACCAAGTGCAGATGTATTTTCACCGTTTCCACCGCTCGTTCCAGGCATATTAGCTACACTGGGCCGAGCCTCATCTGATTGCCTCCTCAGTACTTGGACAGGTTGTGAAGTATTATTTTCATCTTCATCTACAAATAAATAATAGGGCATTAAAATAATAGAATGCAATTCTTTACATAAACAGATAATGACTGCTATATAGTTAACTTTTATTAAAGCATGAGAAAATTATCACTAATCAGGGCATAAATATTGTTTGATCAACTTCTTTATGCAGTTTCAACTTATTAACATTAGTTATTGCAACATGGAATCTATCTGATTATATCCATTGTATATGTTTGAAAGCTATGGGGGAGATATTTGCCCAGCAGTGGGCCAAATGGTTGAAAAAAAAAACTAGGAGAGATGTTGATGTGATGCTCTTTCTACTTTACTTAATTAAAAGTGGACATAATTTACAGCATGGTATTTCCTTACCCATTTTATTTATTGTGTTAGTGTTGTAAGAAATATGTAACTTTAACATCTATGTTTGTTAACAAGGTTGTCGAAGTGCCTACCTACAACGTAGTTACAATAACATTATGTCGTATAGGCACTATATATACACATACGTTTGCATAACAAATCACAAAGGATCTCCTGGGGTGCAATAAAATTAAGAAGTTAACTTGTTGCATGAATAAAATTATACGCGATTACAGCAGCTATTCATTTATAAAAGTATTTGAAGGTCTCTGATTTATTCGTGGTACGTTCTACCATTATACGTGATACTTGATTTTTTATTGTTCATCGATTACCGTACCTGAGCTCCATGGGTACTCCGATATCCCCAATGATTTCTTCAAATTCTCTTTTCTACTACCCATTTTAAAATGTATATTCCAGTATCATTAGCTCACATCTATCTTCTGTACGCCTCAAATAATATTTCCTTTCTCACAAAATAAAACATCCAGAGCACGATTGACATTACATTGGTATGTTGACATCAGTTCTCTATGTAGTCTGTGGTTTACATCCTCTGAGAATGAGTTTGACGTTTATTACATATAGCTTATAAACGGTAGTTCATCGCAGCATGGCAACACTCGTTCGAGAGGCAAGTGCTCGTGCAAATGCTATTCTACAGACAAGTGCTCATCTTTCATAGGGATCCATGATGTATCCCTATGATGAGCATACCATAGATCATCCATGGTATGCTCATCTTACACAAACTCTGTGGGGACCGAACGTAACACTTTGACCTTGAACTAGCCTAGCATATGTAGTACGGAGTTTAACTGCACGGCACGAATACAGTGATTAACTAACACCAGTACTTATAATACCAATTCCATCAACCACTGCTATCGTTATAATAGTAGGTAACATCGCTCTCCAGCTGAGTATGTTGAGTCTGTAGAAAAGCTCCCAGCGGGCCACCAAATGCTATGGCCCACCTGAAAATCTTTTAACGAACTAGAAAGCCAGGTGGGTCACTGCAGGTACAACTTAGTCAGGTGGAGTTACTCCAACGAGCCCAAGTGTGACTGTGGAGCTACATCACAAACAATGCCTCACCTCTTGTCGTGCCCTCTGTGCAATAACACCTGCACTGTGGAACACCTTTGGTCCTTTGCGACGCGCACAGTGGATCGACTCCATACAAACCGGCTGACATAGGACTATGAAAATATAATTTCACGATTTTTGAAAAACTAATTATGCCAATGTGCTTTCCTTAATAATCTAAATTTAAAGTTCTCTTATGGTTTTTTCGATTAAACCCAAATTTTAGGAGTAATGTGAGTAAAACTGATTGCAATGTATGGAAAAATGTAGTAAAAAAATGTTTTCCTGCGATTCCCGCACATTTTCCGGTTTTGACGCTTATAATATATTTTGGCATAATATTTAGGAGATTTCGTCCCAACATACTTATGTCCCCTAGTGTCCCCCCTTGGAGATATACGACGAATATATGATTCTTATTTTTTGTTCAATAACTCGTCTTGTTATATGAATTTAGTGCGAATGAGGCCTTTGTTTTGTACAAAATATAATAATAATATAATCACAATTGCACCATTACACAATGTGAGTATTCTTAGTAAATAATTATGAATATCAACGGCTGCTAGTAAGACAATCATCTCAATTCATTAATTGGATATTATACCATCATTAGTTAACTTTCCATTACAAATCCTTCTTCCAATCCTTTGTCCATTTAGAATACTTAGATAATTACGCATTTCTTGTAATAGTAAATGCGATATACGAGTATGAGGGTAATTATGTATTTTAAAAAATAAGGCTATAAAAAATCAAAATCTCAGAGTTCAAATGCTATTGCCTAGAAACATCAGAACTATATGTACACCTATATCCATGGTATAATATGCCTCCCAGTGTACATAAACTACTTATACACCGACCAGCAATTATTGAAAACCTCACTGTAGTTCCCATAGGATGTCTTTCTGAGGAAGCATCAGAGTCAAGAAATAAAGATTTCCGTAAATACAGAGAACATAATTCCAGAAAAATTTATATTTCTTCCGATCCATATCTGGCACAAATATGTCCATGAATGAGTCCTAAGAAAAAACGGACAATGCTAAAAGAAGCGTTAGATTTACTTATTCAAGAAGACTCAACTCAACTTGAATTTGTGGATGTAGATGAAACAGTTGACAGTGATATTGATGATTCAGAAAGTTCGGATAATGACTTAGATGCAGTAGTTTAGCGGTATAAACAGTAATTCTTAAGTTTTATTTTGTATGTATTTTAAGATTTTAGTGTATTATCAATTTGATCATTACAACTAATTAATTAGTATCTTTTATAAGTTTTCTGGTTATTTATTTACATTAATGTTCTTTATTTTTATATCCTACACAAAATAATGAAAATATATCCTTTTCTTTCATGTAAATTTCTCCATTAAATGTCATATTAATATTATTGTTATATAAAAAATATATTTCCTGTGTCCTGTTCCAAGGGGAGACACTAGGGGACATAAGTATGTTCGGATGAAATCTCCTAAATATTATGTTAAAATATATTATAAACGTCAAAACCGGAAAATGTGCGGGAATCGTAGGAAAACATATTTTTACTATATGTTTCCATATATAGCAATCAGTTTTACTCACATTACTCCTAAAATTTGGGTTTAATCGAAAAAACCATAAGAGAACTTTAAATTTCGATTATTAAGAAAAGCACATTGGCATCATTAGTTTTTCAAAAATCGTGAAATTATATTTTCATAGTCCTATGTCCGCCGGTTTGTATGGAGTCGATCCACTGTGTGACGCCAACGCTAACGCTGTCGAAGTGATCGAATTCTGGTCGAAACGTATTTAATAAAAGAGCATCTGGAATCATCGATACGACGAAGAAAAAGAAGGAGTGAATTGTTTGGCCGTTTAAAAATCCGCTGCCCACATAAAATCGACTATTAACCAAAAGAAAAGAGTCTTAACCCTCTCAGGAAGTCTGTAGTCCTCCCCTAATCAAATGTCAAAAACAAGTTTGCACAGGTTTTGATTTGAGGCTTGACAATTGAAGCCGGTCGGTTGGTTGAAAATTTTTCATGCTCGATCACAAAATTCACAAAGTAAAGAAGAAAAATACTGGATAGTAAGTTTAAATAAAGAGGTGAATACCGCTACTCATCAAAATGACGGATTTACCTTATCAAGCCGAATATGCGAAGAGTGGAAGAGCCGCGTGTAAAGGATGTAAACAAAAAATTGATCAAGGAGCCCTACGTCTTGCCATCATGGTGCAGGTTAGTCCCTCGCTCGCAACACAATACATTTGAAAAGCAACCGTTAATATTTGTTGTTGTTTTTCAATTCGTAATTCGTGTGTTTTCAATGAGTTTATGATTACAGAAGAGTAAACAACTTGGAACTTAAATTGGTAGTATTCTTATGAACTGGATGAAATTGCACAAATTGTCAACTGTTTTTAAAACGTTCGTCACTATTTGCGTCGTGGGCGCGCTCTTGCGGGCTCTACCCATAGATGGCTGGCTTTTCTATCCCCTGAATGTAACTTAATATTTGTTGTGCACTTTAATTAAGTTTTTGTTCTTTATGTAGGTAGATAAGTAGTACCACATATTCGAGGACATCACAAATTGTAATTCCAAGCCATTTAAAAACAAACATTAATCAATGACTTAAAGCTTTTTTTATTAAAAATAATGTTTATGTATTCTAAAAAATTTAAAACTATGTTACAGGCAAAAACTTGCATTTTTGTTTTATAAAATGTAATTAGCCTCTTTAGGCAACTAGGCAATACTTGTATTTCAGTAATTAGCAGTAATCCCTTCAAACTACCTGTTCAGTTAAAAGTAAAAAAAATAATAACCATTTATTTCAGCCTGCAATGGCTCATAGACACTTACACCTTACAAACTCACATAATTACATAAAGTATAAATCAAACTAAAAAAACTTAATATTCAGTTGTAGTTGTTACAGCTCACATTATTTAGTAGAAGAATAATCAATTTTTTCTCTTGTCAGTCTGCATTTTTTGATGGCAAGCAAGCAAACTGGCATCATGAAGACTGTTTCTTCAAAAAGCAACGTCCCAATTCTGCCAGTGAAATCGGAAACTTCAATAAACTCAAGACTGTTGATCAGAAGAGAATCAAATCGATTATGGGTATGGTGAAATTACAGTTTATTCCAGAACTAGCCATTCATTTGGAAAATACAATAAAAACTGTGATAATATGTTATCAGGATTGGTTTAACTATCTACTACACTGCACTTAGGGCCTGTTGTTTGATCAGTAGCCAAACATACTAATAGTTAAAATGCGTTAGTTAAACTAACAATTGTTAAAAATGACATAAGTATGTTGTTTGACAAATGGTTAAGCCCGTTTATAGCGAATTGTCATTTTTTTTAACTGTAGTTGTTAAAAAAAATGACAATTCGCTATAAACGGGCCCATTGTTTGATACATAGTTAAACATGACCAATAGTCAATTTAACAATTAGTCACTTGACAATAGTGAATAGCTGTCAAGGTTTGACTACTCTATCTGCGCATGGTTAACTTTTATAGCAAATTGACAATTTTTTAACTTCAGTTAGCCTAACCATTTGTCAAACAACATACTTATGTCATTTTTAACAATTGTTGGTTTAACTAATGCATTTTAACTATTATTATGTTTGACTACTGATCCAACAACGAGCCCTTAATGCTGTTGCAGTTTTATCAGATATCTGTATTTAAAAATAAATTATCATTACTACATTATGTTGGTGGTTCTACTCTGTATGCAACGAATATAGCTGGCGAAATGTGGGTGTACTATGCACCTTTGCTTCTGCAGATTATTAACCAAAAAAAATCTTTGATTATAGAAAATTCAACTGGAATAGTAATGCCAGTTGAAAAACCAAAGGGTAAAGGTAAATCTAAGAAGAGGGCCGCTGATGATGGCACCAGTGCTGCCATTGCTGAATCTACTAATTTAGCACTTAAAGACTACCTTGTGGAGTACTCCAAGAGTAGCAGAGCTACTTGTAAACATTGTGATATTAAAATATGTAAGGTAAGAAAAATAAGTTATTTTTTTTTTGTAAATGTGTACAAAACAAAGCATGAAATCATAAACATGAAAGAGCATTCATTTAAACACAATGTTTCAATACTTACCTCAACCTTTAAAAACATAAATGTTTTGTCAAGGGCTCCTCAGACTGGTTTAGGTAGAATTTTTGTTTGAGTAAGAACAAGAAAAACCGGCTTCAATATGGAAATTATCCTGTTTTAGTGGATATGTTAAATATAAAATGGGATATATGCTGTGTTCAACTACAGTACCAATAAATTACTCTACTCAACTGTTTAATAAAATTGAGTACAAAATTTTAGTAGTGGTACTAAAATTTTGTACTCAATTTTATTTAAAATCTTCATAATAACTTTTTATTTCTTCTTTCTTTTAAATTTAAGTTAAAAACAGCATCAACATAAATCTATTTGTATTTTAGGATGAAGTTCGTATCTCTAAGACAGTGTACGATACTGAAGTTGGCAGCAAGTATGGCGGGCAGCCATTGTGGCATCATGTCAAGTGCTTTGCAGAAAGGAGGAGCGAGTTCAACTTCTTTGCTGGGGGCGATAGCCTGCCTGGGTTCAACACCTTAAAGAAAGAAGACAAAGCTATGGTCAAAGAGGAGATCAAGTATGTTATCTTTTTTTTATAAACTATGTTTTTTTATAACTAAAATTTTTAGAGATAGAATTATTAAAGTGTTGAGTACTTAAAAATAATTATGTTTCAGACCATTTAAAGCAGATGAAGTGCCAGTGAAGAAATTAAAAGTGGAACCCAAAAATGAAGAAGAGTTAAAGGAAGAAAAAGACAAAGAAAAGAAATTGGAGAAACAAAACAAACTGTTCTTTAAATATAGAGGTGCCTTGAGTGAGCTATCAAAGCCTGATTTGGAAGAATTACTTGAAGTAAATTCACAAGAAATACCTATTGGAAAAGATGAGGTTTGTTAAAACATAAACTGTTCTAATATTCTTATTTTATAAAAATATACATTGCTACCACCTAATTACGGATGCGGCTTTTTTTTAAAACAATTTTTTTTTTTTTTTTATTGCAGCGTTTTTGGCCTCGCACAGGTCTTTTTTTGTTTTCATTATTTTGTTCGTTTTAAATGTGCTTTTTGTACTGTTTGCATTTCCTGTGCAAGTCCCAAGTCATCAAAAATCATCTGATATTGTTACCATTTTGTCTCAGCGGCATCATCCCCACTTGGGGCATAGATACTAATCCACTCCGTGTAAACCTACGTAAACATGTTAAAGATACAATATGGTTTTATTGCAGTGTTTGGACCGTCTTGCTGACTGCATGGCGTTCGGAATTCTCGAGCCATGCACAGAGTGCAAGCAGGGCCAGCTGGTGTTAGATACCTTTGGTTATAAATGCACAGGTGACTTATTTCCTTAGTTCTTTATTGCACGCCTCATAAGCGAAGCGCGTGAGGTAGTGCTCTACTCTTGCCTTACAAAGAACAAGTAATTCCTTGAGCTAAAAATGTCTCTATTTATTTCATATCGCACTTGTAGAATAATATTCACACACAAACGTCAAGAAAAACACCAGTTTCAACACTCATGTTACTTTCAAAAGACATTTTGTTATTTAAAATAATGAAAAAAACTGTTTAAAAAAAATATTCTGTGGACGTCCGTGTGTCTGTATGTATGGATCCTGGTGTGATCACGATAACTCCTGAAAAACTTAACTAATCGAGTCGATTTTTTTTTAAACGCTTCAGTATTATCGAAAAGCCCTTTCGAAAATCACGGTCTAATTCAATGTAGTTTAATTGTAATTAGTAATATAAAAATACGACTGGAAATTTCGTTAGTTTTTTGTTATCTATATCTATATATCTATACTAATAATAAAGCTGAAGAGTTTGTTTGTTTGTTTGTTTGCTTGAACGCGCTAATCTCAGGAACTGCTGGTCCGATTTGAAAAATAATTTCAGTGTTAGATAGCTCATTTATATATTCACGCTAAGACCAATAGCAATGAGCAATGAGCAATGTTTCAAAATCGTGAGTTTTATTTCCTTTTGAGACCTTCCGCTGCGTGCGCTGGGTAAACGGTTAAAGTTTCGCAAAAATCATGTATTACAGAATCGCTCCCCTTTAAAAGTTCTAAAAAAAAGTCTGCGACAGCTTATGTCTATCTTTCAAGGTTGGCTCACTATAAACTTTTTTATGCTAACCAAATTGGTTCTAAAATAATGCATTATTTGCGAAGGTGTTTTTATAAACATGATATTAATCCTTATCCATATAAATACATTATTCATCACAAGTATTTAATTTAAAACAAAATTGCCCCTTACATCATTTGATTTCAATGAATATCTTAGGAGATATCGCAGTTTTAAAATGACATCGCAGCAAAATAATGTTGCAAGGCCGGCGGGCGGTCATGAGGGGGAAGGGCGGTAGCCCCACTTATCTCTGCGAGATACCATGCCGGAAGGAAACAAAACTAAAAATGTAGTGTACGCAGAAGTACTTTAAAATAACATTAGTTTTGAGTTTTTTTTTTTGAGAACCCACCATCTACATGATATAAGATTATAAGACCCAGTACGTTTTACCTAACGTTTTAAAGTTCCACTCTTATACGGAGAAAAGATTTCTTCAAATATTCCAGCAGGCTTAGCACGAGCACCGTTTTGTTGATGGAAAAATAGACAAAAATGACGTTCAGTACCCCAGTAAAAAATGTATCGGTAACCCAGTAAAGTTTCTAAGACCTTAATTTTTTTGCCCTAGAATTTGTACTGGGTAACCCGGTAAATTTTCTTGGGTTTACGCATATGGTCCCGCGTTACTGCAGAGCCCCAGTAAAAATTCGTAAACTCGCCAGGAATATTTTAAGAAATCTTTTCTCCGTGTACTGATAAAAGCGTGATGTAGGTACCTAAAACAGCTCCTTAACGTACGTATTATTTAAATATATTTTCACCCTCCACGCGGACGAAGTCGCGGACAGAAGGTAGTTTTTTATAGAATTGAATGAGATTATGAGGCATGCACTTTTGGATTTTCCAAATTTTTTATACTAGATGAGCCCCGCAGTTTCAGCCGCATAGGTCTCGATTTCGTGGGAATCTCGGAATAAAAAGTATCCTATGTCCTAGTCCAGGTCATGATCTACTAATGTGCCAAATGTCATCCAAATCCGTTCAGTTATTTTTTTAGCCCAAAAGCGTAACAAACAAACATAAATGCAGGTACCCTGGAAGAGATTTCTTTAGAAATAAGCATCACCTTTGTATCTATTGTTCTGTTTTTTCTGTTGTTTTGTTTAACCATTTATGTACACACATAATTAGATTATTCTTCTAATTACAGTTTTTATTTATTTAAATAAATAAAAACATACAAAAAATCAAATCTTTTCGCTTTATAATATTAAGTTTAGACCAGCGACCCGCCCCTGTCTCGCACGGTTTTACGACTTGACAGAACATCAATATTTCTTTATTATCTGTAAGTTTAATATTAACGTATTACACACATAAACCTTCCAGAATAAATTCTCTAAAGGATGGTCACACGCGATCACAAAGACACGTAAAGCGACTTTAATTTATAATATTCATGTAAAGATTGTTGAATAAGTGTGATTGATGCAACTAGATTGTTTCTGTAACAATTTAAGTAGCTTGTCTTGCTGCTAAAATATGCATGTGAGGACAATTTGATACATGATGTTTACTCTGTAAGTTAAAACCTTCTGCAAAAAGGTACCTATTTGACTGCTAGCAAAAATATGCATAAATTAATACTTGATTTAAAAAAAGAAGTGTGAGAAAAAGAAATAACTCCCATAGCTTTTTTTTTTTCACAAATTCAACTGGAGGAGTTACACGCTTGAATTTTTTCTTCGATACTAGGCACGCAAAACAATTTTACTGAATGGCGCCCAGTTACTTGGCGTTTCTGTCATGTGACGTCAGATGGTAGCACTGCCTTCTCTGTCTAGCATAGACTTTAAAACACTTACAACTTAGCCATTTTAGCATTTTTTTTACCGTGTCTTAGCCGTTTTCAATGTTTTGAGTAAACAAATATTTAAAAAAATTATCTAATTATACATTATTAAATTTATTTTACCCTATTATGATGAAATTAAGATTTTACTATTACGCTTCAATATAAATTAAAATGATGATTTCGTCTACAGGTAACCTAACGGAATGGACGAAGTGTTCTCATGTAACTCAGAATCCGAAGAGAGCCCCTATGATTATACCAGAAGCCTTTAAAGACGGCAGTGTCTTTAAAAGATATAAGCCCAAGACGGACGTGCGACTATTCGAATCTGAACGGGTACCTCTGCTGGTCGTTGTTAAAAACGAGGCAACTGTTACGTAAGTTAATTTAAAATATTTTTAGAACCATGTAGATAAGATGAAGAAAGTCCCTATTTTATTATAACTCCGACACAACCCGAAAATGCAGTCTCGACATACATAACATGCCATCTTAATCAACCGACTGATAAAAAGTAAGTAAAATAATTGCCGTAACGATGTTTACTATAATAAACCACCATTCTGTTAAAAAATATATATAAAGCATTAAAATTATCGTTTCGTTTGCCTAATCAAATGAAACAATTCAATTTAAACATATACCAACGTAATTGTTAGTTTAAACCTCATTGTTTTATCAGATTCGCACGGGTAATAAGTAATAAAGGCGGTTGGGGAGTTATTATTGCACACTACTGGTAACACAGCGTTGATGACGTAGGCTTGTGTCTCCCACGTGACCACTGTATCTCGGAATGCTATACCTGGCGAAGTATATTATTATACCATGGTTTAAGTGAAGTAATTAATTTAAAAAATAAAACAAAAGAAAAAATTATAATTAATAACTTAAGTACATTGTAATAAAAAACTAACTAACTAAAATTATTATGTTGTAGAAAGACGGTTTGATGACAAGAGGTTTAAGTGCTTTTGGGTGTGAGTGTGTGTGAAGTGTGGGGTGTGTGACGCTTCCGTAGATGCGATTCCCGGTTGGCGGTTGCTGTCGCCTTCGGAAGAACACCTTAAACATCTCTTAACTGCCACGGCTTATTTTTATTATTAATCGTATATTTTGAATTGTTTCTTTATATATTTTTTTCATTGTTCTAGCATATAGACGCAACAAGAATAATGTACCCAGGATTTTCTAATATCTTGATTTTAAAAGAGTGTCCTTGGAGTTTCTTGCCCGTTCTTCCCCATAGAGATCTACGTTTTGGAATGGGCAACTACCTTCAACTTCTGACTAACTGACCGACTCTTTGACAATTCAAAAGTGCCTGTAAATGGTTTAATTGAAATAAATGCTTTGAGTTTTTTGAGTTTTTGTAACCTGCGGGTTGCATACAAGTAGTTTTGATAGGTGATATGGAAACGCTGCTTCAAGCTAAATGTCCAAGTGTCAATTTGATGCTAACATTTTCCATTTTCAACTGAGGTTTCGTAAAAAAACTGTCGTGTTTTCGTGTGTGTAGTTCGCTGAGCGGCGGCAGTTACGCAGACGCGAGTCTGAACTGCGTCAGCGACAAGTAAGTACTCCCTACAAACACTTATTTTCGAAACTAATTTGCCATTTCAAATACTATGTCCAAAGTAATGTTTACATTTTTTCAGTTCACAGATACAACATGACGTAGGACGATGGGTAATTGGAGAAGTTTTTAGTCTACGTCAAACTGATTGTAAGCTTTTAAAATGTATTCAATATGTAATATAAATTCTCTTTGTAATTTGCATTGTACGTATTTGTTTGAGAGATTATGCAATTACAGGTAATGAATTCGAGGAGACCGAGCAAGAACCACAAATAAGTAAGTTACTGTTTTTTTATTTAAATAACATAACGTCGACATACATAATGTCGTCGTGCAGTGAACACCTCGTGACTGCAATAAAAGTTATTTTATAGGACAACCCAAAAACTGTATGGAAAATGGCCGTCATTGACGTTCTCCGAGGTTCCATTATCACAGAATGCACTAGAAGCATCATAGAGCTGTGCACGTTGGTTCTACATATACAATGAGAACTACATAAAAATTTTCTTTGCGAAGTTTTCACTTTTTATTAATTATTTCAGTAGCATATGACAGCAGCGCATCAGATGTTTCACCTAATCATCCAACACTCACTGAACAACAGATGCAAGAAAAACCATTGCTCTCGCCAGCATCACAAATTGAACAAAGTGAGTTTGAGTGTACATTACACATATGTATTATATATTTATATTTCACTTATATTATTATTTCATATGTATATTTAATTAATTCAGCAGTAAGTGGCAGCAGATCAGATCCTGCTATCGTCACACCACCAAAATCAAAATATTTTATTTCACATAAACCAACATGGGCACTTATGAAACGTCAGAAGCTAGGTGCACGGTTCCAATTGGTTGTTTCCTATGGAGAAGAGCCGGCAAGAAACTCCACGGTTACTCTTTTAAAAATAAGGGGCTTTTACAATCTTTCAAATTACAGTGTTGATAATGGGAGGACAGTGTAGGCCTGACAACAAGTAACAGGCACTCAACAAAATATAAAAATAAAAAGGTCTACTAATCTAGTCTACAAGTTAGGCCTACAACGTTCTCACATTCACAAAATATAGAAGAATCTATATAAAATAAAAGCCTATTTAAAACAAATGACATGATTGCCATTACAACTGTAACAAATCTGTATTAAAATCCTGTTTACAAAAGCCAAAAGTAAAGAGTTGAAATAAGAATTAGAGGAACACCAGCCGCTGAACAACAACAAGAGACTATTACAAGCTGTGCGCCCGATGTTATTTTCCATCGTCAAAAATGACGAACTTCCATACAAAATTTCATCCCCTATTTAAACCTATTAGGCGATGAATTTCCAAAAATCCGCCCTTAGTGCGCCCGTTATGAAAGGGAAATTGCATAATTTCATACTTCTAGATCCACCGATTCAGGCTGTGCGTTGTCTGTCCTTGAATGAATTAAAGATTTTTTATAAGTAGATAAACATTAGTTTTACAAAATGGTCAGCAGAGTAAAGCCAGAAAAACTATCAAAAATGTGTGTTTCCAGGTCTGAATTCTCGACGAAGTTTTGATGTGCATCAGGATTTCGCTCAAGATTATCTAGCAGTAGCCTCTTCTAATGCAGAATCAATGAGGGTATGTTTTAGCATCAATTAGGATTCAGTGGCATGTAGAGAGAATCCGTTAGCATTTCTCGATACATTGATGTTTTTCATTACAGATCCTGGCTGAGGCAACTAAAATGCAAGCTGAGGCAACGAAAATGCAGGCTGAGGCAATGAAAACGCAAGCTGAGGCAACGAAAATGCAAGCTGAGGCAACGCTTCTATTCACGAATGCTGCTAACAAATTAGTAGATGCACTGACATTGATTGCAGTTAAAATAGAAAAATGATATTACTTTGTACACCTCTCTCTGCCTAGCCCTTCGGGTAAAACAGGCGTGATGTTATATTTATCTTATTTAAATGACAGTGATATTATAGATAAGTCATCTTTGTTTAATTTGAAAATAAAACTTTTGTGATTTGATTTGCTTATTTTATTTACTTACATCACAGAGTTATTTGTTGATATTCTTCTGAACTAGATTTATTATTGTTAGTATAGCGCTCTCCGAGGCACAAAGGAGACTGGACATGTAATGAATGGTTATCAGATCGTCGTTTTTATTTACCAACGATAAAAAAATGATTATTCAGCAGGAGTCGAAGCCACGCAAAATTTAGTAAAATACAACATATCCACCCTTATTTTCATAAAGGTACTAGAATATGAAAATGTAGAATATAAGACAAGTATGATAAAACTATTAAATAGAAAAAGAAACCATATATATGTCGTCTCAGGACGTCGAGGAGGGGTCATGCTTCCGTCCTCTGACATTGTTGTGGGCTGTTTGTGGATCTCAGGCAATTAAAAGATGATACCAGCTTCTTACACTTAGTTTATGTACACTTAGTTCATACAGTTACACAAATCACAATTAACAACTATTGTCCTAATTAATCTTGTCCATTAATAATAAGAATAGAAATAAAATAATAACACTTTGGATGAATATCTGTGCGCACGCGTCTCATGAACGTGTGACAGTTCCTAGGGCTGAAGGGTGACTGGCGCTCTTGTTGTTTCCCGCGCCCTCGTCCTCCGGTCCTTAGACTCCATCATAGAGCACCGACTGCATAGAGTACTTCAGTCGGCAACACTGTATTTCATGCGACATATACATATATATTTCTATAAATAGATTTAGAGAGCAACAAATGATTCTGGTACTCTCAGAATCTCTAATTAGAGCCAACAAATTATAGACTTACTTTTTACTTATTATTCATAGCGTCAAGAAAGAAATGCCAGTGCCACCACTGAAGAACCTGCAGTTCTTCCTTTATGGCAAGTTGAAGAGCAAAGAAGAAACTAAGAAACGTATACTGAAGCTAGGCGGTCTTGTGGTCAGCAAACTGACCGCCACCACTGTCGCTGTGGTGTCCACCAAGAGAGATGTGGAAAATATGCCCATCAGAATGGATGAAATTAAGTCTATGGATATTGAGGTACTACTTTATAATTTACTTGCGCTTTGCTCGCGACTGCGTCTGCTTGGATTTCATATATTTTCATACAAAACTTCAGCAACAATGTTCACCAACGTTTTTAAAGTCTGTACATACATACATACCATGCCCTCAGGTCCCGAGCTATCTGAGTACGGCCTTATCCCCTATGAGGGGAAACCGACGTAAACACTAATGTTAGCTTAATTCACGAAAAATCAAAATGCTATCAGCCTAGGGTAATTTATGGACGGTCACATGTTATACCAAATTTCATTAAAATCAGTTTAGCTGTTTCACAATGAAAACAACAAAATGATCGACACTGGGGACAAATGGCAATAAAAAACTGCCACGTGATCACTTCCGATGCCGTCGCTTATCTTAATAATTATTATGTTTTTTCATTTCTCATACTCGGAAAGTAGTGTTTGGTTTGATCCGAGTAGCGGGTGGAAGACGCTGCTCCCCGTCTTAGGGCGGGAAAAACTCATAGTAATTGCTTCCCTCTCTAGGGTGGGAATGAATTTTAAAAATAAAACTAAATTTGGTTAGGTAGTCGGCTACGAAACTTTTTACATAATTAAGTAAAATATCGATTAAAAGAAATGCCGGGGGCTTTAAGAGTGTATAAACAGCCAGTGTGAATTAAAATAATACCTATTAAGGGGGATGCGCTAAGGTAGCCCGCGAAATTCAAATTTACTTATGTTTTTTGCAATTTGCAGTGACCAAAAACATAACTGTCACAGAGCTGCAATTTGCTAAAAACCAAAGAATATTTGAATTTGGAGGGCTACAACTGTGGATCCAGCGGGACCGGCCCACGGCGGTGACGCGGTGTGTTCCATATTTAAAATTTAAAAAAGACTATATTTTGGCGGGATACTAACTCTATAATCTTTCCTAAATTTGTTTTCTTCGTACTAAAGAAACTAAACGTGACATTGACTGAATGCATTAAAGTGCGAAGCCACAAGAAAAAAAAAACTGTATGCTGTACCGAAATTCAAAATATTAGTTTTAGAGACTAATATTTGATTAAAAATGAGTCTCATGCATTAATTATTAATAGACATTTTAGAAAAACTACTGTTTTTACTTTCCTTAAATTCGAAATGAAAAGTAGAGTGTTTAACACGGGTGAAAGTCATCAATTCCTACTCGGACTATTATAGCTGCCCTCGCTGCGCTCGGGCGTCTAAATACCTCATATGGGAATTGATTTCTTTCGACCCTTTTAAAACAATCTACTATTCCTCATAGGAGTGAATAATTGTATTCTTTTTGAGTGAAATGAAGTGTCTTAAACCGTAGATGTCGCTACTATCATTAGTCCAAGAATTTGACTGCTATCTGTCACTCCATAATTTTTTTGTAAAGAAGCGACTTCTTTTACGTATAATTATATTATTTAATACCCTTTGCGCAGCTGTTAATTGAATAAATACGGGGATCCATTCATTTCACAACTATGGGAGAAAGCTTTGCAAGGAGAAAATTGGAAAGCCAGTAATTTTTCACTAAATAAGACACATTCCTATTCCCCAACTTTTAAATGGTCTCTCTACAAGTCGCGAACATTTTTATCGTATAATTTATATATGTTTATTAAATCTGAACAATAACAGAAACACAATAATGACAGCTTAATGACAGTACTAACATTCCAACAGTGCCACCATCGCACAGATGAACTTTCAGTTTTTAAACCCATTGGTATGGATTATGTATGTGCTTTATTAGGACTTATGAAAATTTTACAATTTCAATTTCAAACACATGTTCTAGTACTACTCAATTTTTCTGTTACAGGTTGTTGAGGAATCATTCCTCGATTTAATTGAGCAAAATGGTACTATTTCCAAGTCATTAGAACTTATAAAAGAAAATAACATTGCTGACTGGGGATCTGACGTAAGTTTTAGATCAGAGAATACATTATTATTTGTAAATCTAATTTTTTTTATGTACTTGGTAGTTGCCTGTCGAAATATCGCTGTAAAGTCTCTGCCTGCCCCTTCGGGAAATATGTATAAGCGTCGTTTGTGGAACGAAGTTCTTTAACACGGCTTGCAGGAGTAAACTGGTAGAAATCGTCATGTAATGAAAAAAAATGTTATGCCCCCTCTCCATGCGACTTCTTTTATTTTGAGAGAGATAGATAGTTTTTATGGTTTTCGGGTGCTAAAGCCGATAGTTAGGTCAAAATGAAAATCCAAGATGACGGCTGCGAAAAGTTCAAAAGTTTTCGTCATGGGTGTCGTTTTCATGATTTTTGAGGGTGCTGAAGCCGACAGCGAGGTTCAAATGAAAATACTACATGGCTCTGTATTCAATACGCGTATTAAATTCACACTTTCTCCCTCTCTCTTTGTTTCTTTATATTATTTATGAGTGCGTGTGCGTGCGAGTACCGTGTAAGGAACTTCGTTTCTGACGGGGGTCTCCTGACCGCACACTTTTTTTCCATATATATATTTTTTTATAGCCAGCTACAAGAGTTCCTCAAGATGTTTTGGATGGAAAGTCTATTCCGAAATCTGGCAGTTTGTATGTTAAATCATCGAAATCGGCTGTGAAGTTGAAGATTCAAGGTAATTTTTTTTTTGTTCTGATTTTCTTTTTTAAATTATGTATATTCATCATTATCTACCTAGCCTTTTCCCTACTATGTAGGGGACCACCTCGGGTATAATATGAATATTATATCATCAAAATGTTTTTTGGAACGAAGTCCTTTAATACAGCTTGCGGTAGAAGTAGACTGGCAGAAATAGTCACGTACCGAAAAAGCGTTATGCACGAAAAAGTTAGTTTTAATCAAACTAATAACTATACTAAATGGCTCTGTATTAAAAAACAAAAGCTTTGACACTTGTAACTTGAGGCCATATTAGATGGCTCTCGTTTTTATCCTATCCTACTAATATTATAAATGTGAGAGTTTGTGAGGATGGATGGATGGATGTATGTTTGTCAGTCTGGTTTACTAAAGATATTATAAACGATACTCAGCATAAAACCAAGCTACATAAGAAATGGAAACTTTCACGTTGTGATCTTACTTACGCGCAGTTTAGTGCTCTGCGATCAGATCTTAAAGTAAGAACCCAGGACGCCTACAGATTGTACTGTAATAATTTAGAAAATAACATAGGTAAAAATCCGCGACAGTTCTGGCAGCATGTATCTAGCCTGCGATCAAAGGGCGGCTTCGAACCAAACGTGGTGTACAATGGTGAGACTTGTTCGGGTGTCAAAGCTGCCGAGGCATTTGCTCAGTATTTTGCTAGCGTGTTTCTGCCTGATACACCTGAGTTGGACCCTAGAAAATTAAATGTGAGTAGTGAGGGAGGTAGCATTCCTCTTCCCTTTTTAACCCCACCGGATGTAGTTAAGGCTATTGCTAAACTCAAACCCTGTAGCTCGGTTGGCCCTGACAACATTCCAGCTTTTACTCTTAAGGGATGTCATGATGTTTTGGCAGCCCCTCTATGTCATGTCTTTAACCTAGCCCTCCGGTCCGGAATATACCCTGAACAATTGAAAACTTCGCGAGTCACTCCCATTCCTAAAACTAGTGACAAAACATCAGTAGAGGAACACAGACCCATCGCTATCCTGCCAACGATTGCCAAGGTTTTCGAACATATACTTCACGCTTTCATTTACAAACGCATAAATATATCCTTATCTGATGCCCAACACGGTTTTCGGCCGGGTCGCTCCGTGAATTCGAATTTACTGATTCACGTAGACTACATATCCCGTTGCTTGGACATCGGTGGGCAGGTTGACGTTCTATATTTCGATTTCCGGAAAGCATTCGACAGAGTTGACAACGATGTGCTTTTGACAAAGCTGGGGGCCATCGGTTTCTCGTCCGGTCTTCTTAACTTCTTTTCAGATTATCTGCGCGATCGCAAGCAGTTTGTAAGACATGGCTGCTTCGAGTCCAAGCCTTACAATACACGCTCGGGCGTAAGTCAAGGATCCGTGTTAGGGCCGCCTCTTTTCCTGATCATGATCAATGACCTCATAACTAGTGTTAAGTTTGCCAAGTGCCTGCTATATGCCGATGACCTTAAGCTAGTCGCACAAATCCGAACGGACGAGGATTGCAAGCTCCTTCAGAGGGATATTGACGCCATCTATGAGTGGAGCATTGTGAACAAGCTATTATTTAATAAAAACAAGTGCTACGTCATGACATATGGTAGGAGGTTACGACCAATACATCATGACTATAATTTGGGAGGTGAAGTAATCACTCGTGTTACCAACATAAAGGACTTGGGAGTGACTTTCGACCGCTGTCTGTCTTTTAAAGATCACGTTTCTGCCCTTGCGAGGGAATCTTTCAGGCGCTTGGGATTTGTTTTGAGAAATGCGCGTGACTTTCGCAATTCAAATGTTATTAGGCTGTTGTACACTGCTCTGGTTCGAAGCAAACTCGAGTCCAGTGCCTGTGTTTGGCACCCCTATACCGCGACCCAAACACTTATGCTGGAAAAGGTTCAGAAAACATTCCTAAGATGCCTCTTCCAAAGGTTATACCATTTCTTTCCGTACATGTACCCTACCAACTATCTTTTAGGGATGTTAGGCTTTAACTCGTTGGAGGTAAGAAGAGGTCTTGATCAGCTCACGGTAGCCTGTAAGACTTTACGGGGACGTATCGACTGTCCAGAGCTCCATGGCCTTTTCTGTCGATTATTTGTGCCCGACAAATACATTGGACACCGTCACAGCCGCCGACACAATTTGTTTGCGCAACTATCATGCAAAACTGTAGCCAGAGCCGAATCCCCAGTCTGTCGTACCCTAAAAATGCTAAATGCCCTTCTGACTGCCAACCCTGAATGTGATGTGTTTGCGGATGAATGGAGTAAAATTATGCGTATATGTCTGGTGTTCTGTGAGAGAAAGTATGCTAGGGAGTCCACTGTTCCATGTTAGTTTTAAATTTAATTAATGTCAAGATTGTAATTGTTTCTATGTTAATTAATGTAATTGGTGTTGTGCCGTTTTAATTAACTATAAATAAATAAATAAATAAATAAAAATGTTTGTTACTCTTTCACGCCAAAACTCCTAAACTGATTTGAATAGAATTTGGAACATAGATAGTTTATAACCTAGAGTAACACGTAGGATACTTTTTATCCCGGTAGTCCGTTCGCATGGGATAGTTTCCGACATCCACGCAGCCGAAGCCGCGGGCAAAATCTAGTAAATAATATACAGACACACACATGACATGACGCCTCCCAACTTTTATCTGCTTTTACAAATATGTGTTTTTGTATTGCTTACCGTAGCCATCGTATCAAGAGATAATACGTTTTACGAAAACATGGTAAGGTATGGAGGTATACTTTTGAAAAGATTGTCTATAACTTGTTGGTAGTGGTTTCATGTGCGGCTGGTGATCCCTGGTGGGGCAGATTTATTGGATTTTCACACTACGAAATTGTCAGTACCCACCCTTAATAGAAATACTCTTTATTATGCACAGTATATAAATTAAAAATATAAATGTAGTAAATAATAATTAATCTGGATTTGTGCGCGGTTAATTAAAAAGGTTCGTTTCCTTTTATGGTGACATTACACTTTGCGTATTTGCCCAAATATTCGATTTATTTTGTTAATAGAAAATTAACTTTGTTTCAATAAAGACAGGGTCTATTTTGTCCAGGTAACGCGAATATTTAGAAAAATGGGCTAAGTGGTGCCAGAATTACATTTAGACTTAAAAGCAGCAAACCGTGGGTTATTATTACTCCTTCAAGGACTACAAGTGTGACGTTACGTCGATCCTTTTGCCAGGTGGAACAGCGGTAGACCCAGCATCCAACCTGCAGGACGAAGCGCATGTATACACAGACTACGAAGGCACTAAGTACACCGTGGTACTGTCGAAGACAGATGTCGTTGCACAGAAGAACTCTTACTACAAGCTGCAAGTACTGGAGAGTGATAGCAAGAAGCGGTGAGTGCCATTCCTTGGATCTTGGATTTTGCTCCGTAATATTTTTTAACTCTAAGGGCGTTTGCCCACCACCGCCGTCTCCGGGACGTCACCGAGAAACGAGATTATTGGAACCAAACGTTACGTCCCGGTGACGGTGATCGTGAGTCCACTGCGATCAAACTCGGCACGGTTGACATAATAAAAACAAAAAGCGTTGCGACGGCAGTATGGACAAGATCAAACGAGTTCTAGCGGTCGCGCCTAACTACTCGAAACTTCGCGTCCGGGATGTCGGCACTTAGGTGTAGAACATGCAGTGGACACGCGGCCATAGCAAATGTATATATAGCTACTTCGGCGCCGCCATCTTGTTCTCGATGACATCTCGGTGACGGCGGCGGTGAACAAACGCCCTTAGACTGTATGTTTATAATTTCTTGTTTTCTTTTTCACAAATTGACCCTAAATGATGTATAGTCGCTACACCACTCTTGACAAAAACTCCCAGTAAATTGAAACTTCATTAAGGTTGAATCTGATTAATATAGGTCTTAAAGTAATAATAGACCTTGACGTTTTATGACGTGCAAGTGAGATTCAAGTCTTCAACTTTAGTGGTAAAGAAATTAAGATGTTGACTAAACTCATGGTATAATTTTCAAATACCAGGTACTGGCTGTTCCGGTCGTGGGGCCGCATCGGAACCACCATCGGCGGCTCTAAAGTAGAAAACTGCAAGTCTTGTGACGAAGCAGTCAGGAAATTCGAAGACGTGTATATGGAGAGAACTGAAAACGTTTGGGAGTACAGAGATCATTTTATGAAGGTGGGTGTTATTTGTGTGATTTTTTTTTTTTCATGTTTTGTCAACCATAAACTCTAAATCATTATTCATTTTACACATCATTTTGACCTATAAAGCTTGAATTTTCTAAGAAAGCGGTACCACTTATATGTATAGCGCCCGCAAAGAAAATGACGTGCTGGGCCGACCATTAAGGGAGCATTTTTTGACGACGTATGTCAAAAAAATGTCTTCATGGGCGACTGCTTTTTTGTTCTAAAGAAATAAATAAAATGTATGTGTCTGTTTGTAATGTAAAAATAACAGCTTTTTACTAAATGCATATGAAAGTATATTCGGTACTTATACCTAAATACCAATTTTTGAATTTGTTGTCTTGTTGTTGTTTGTTTATTCCGGCTAATCACCGAAACGGCTGTACCGATTTTGACGGGACTTTCATTGGCTGATAGCTGATGTTATAAGGAGTAACATACTTTCTGTGCCGGTAGCACGTTCCTGCGGGATAATTTCCAACATCCACGCGGGTGAAGCCGCGGGCAGCAGCTAGTCTCCAATCAATTATATTCTATATGTCTATCTATCAGGTTCCAGGACGTTACTTCCCGTTAGACATGGACTACGGAACTGACGACGCGGGAGCGCAAAAGCTAGCCGTGGACGCTAAGTGTGACCTCCCCTTGCCTGTACAAACACTTGTCATCAAAATATTTGATGTCGACGTCATGAAGAAAACTCTGTTAGAGTTCGAGGTAGAAATTTGCTTACTTTTATTGCAAACTAGTGTTGGGCTTGTTTTCAGCACTTTTCAGGTTTTTCATTAATTCATTATATACCACAATGGCGAAGGTTCCATACAACTCGATTCGTACCGGCTTCCCTTTGAAAAATGGCACAGTCAGTATTCTATAGACAAATAATATAATCACTTTTAGGATATATACTCCGGCTTACTTCTTACAAAAATTGACCCTTCGCTACTGCTATATCAGCTGGTCTATCCTGTAAAATTCTCACCATGAAAGCATAGGTGAAGTGACATTGCAGTGAGCTGGCATTCCACCTAATGCTAGAGTCAGTTGCAGACCAACAGCTAAGTTAAGTTAGTTTAGCTTAGCTCGCACAGCTGTTGTAATTTTTTAACCGACTTCAAAAAAAAGGAGGAGGTTCTCAATCCGACAGTATTTTTTTAATTTTTTTTGAAGTGGGTTAGCTCAGAACTTTTTTCTGGATGAACGGATTTGGATGATTCCATTTTTTATTTGAAAGTTTGATCAAGTACTGACCAGTAGTTTTTGTGTTATCCTTAATAATGCGTATTTTTTCCACTTAGTTTATATTGATGATGTTATAATAATTTCCTGTCACGGTTATTTACATATCAAGTAGTGGAATACGAACGTGTGTGGCGTAAGTACCACAACTAAAAAGTGAAAAATAAAATCATTTTTACAAAAAAAAAACAACTGACTTCCAAACAAAACATTAATAACCTGAAAAATAACTTTAATTTCGGAAGTCGGTGGCCAAAAACGAAAATTCACGAGCAAAAACACCGACTTCCGAAATTAAAGTTATTTTTCAGGTTTTTTAATGTTTTGTTTGGAAGGCGGTTGTTTTTTTAGTAAAAAAGATTTTATTATACATGTATGCAGACTGCAAACTATGAACACAAGTATCAAAAACTACCTCAGCTATTCGAGTTAAGAGGGCCCTTCCCGGTCCATCTATCGTCAACGCGAGCATGATTGAAAAGCTTGTTGTTTCATCCAACGCAATGTTTGAAAAAGAAGCAAGAGTGAGAACGCGATAACATCGAACGAAAATTGGCGCGCAAAGATTACACAAAACTTGTTCCAGGAAATACGTGTTTTTGAAAAAGCCTTAAAAGTTTTTGAAAAAAATGTTTGTTATTAGAATCTCCATTACATGTGCAAGGTTTCTATGAAGATGTTTTCTTTACTTTCACACTTTATGAGTACATTATGAACGGCCAAACTTCAGGTAAAATTTGTGCAAAAAAGGAGATTTTTGTAGGCTTATACTGAACTTGTTTCTCCAAATTTTGATTTTTTACTTGCATAGAAACCTAGATAAAGTGCAAAAGATACCTATTAGTTCAAAAATTTCAATGAAAGATGTGTTACAACGCTATAATCACGTACGAGCGTATGTATGAAAAGTATGACGGGTTGGCCGCTCTTAAGTTAAACTAACTTGGCTTAACTCTTGGTCTGCAATCGGCTTTAGGGTTGACACTATTGACAGCTCACTTCAACTAAGTTTTCCCAGTGAGATTTTTACTGAATAGATTGGCTAGATACCTTAGTCAGGATGCCCACCACCAACAGACCAACCTTCATAATTTTTTGAAAATTTTCAAATTCGTGACAAAGTTGAACGTCCTTTTTTCTGTGGGATTTTTATATGAACTATTCCAATATGTTGGGTCAGCTAGTATAAAATAAATATTGTTTTTAGCTCGACACGGAGAAAATGCCGCTGGGAAAAATTTCGAAGAAACAAATCAAGTCAGGATACAAAATTCTGTCGGAACTTCTGAAGCTAATCGAAAAGGGATCGACGAGCCAAAGCAAACTAATAGACGCTACCAACAGGTTCTCTATTATTTATTAAACGCCTTTATACAAAGTGGACATTATAATTATCCATTTTATTTTGTCAAGATAAAACCAATTGATGGAATTTATATGCCATCATCCTAAAAACAGTATGCAATGCAATAAAAGCGCCTGCTAATGACTGTAGATACTTTTCGTTCACCCGGCGCGACCCGGGGTTTGAATCCACGACCCCACGTTTCTGCAATAAGTCTGTAACTACCGACTAATAATTCAAAACATGTCATGCCATCATCAAATTTTAATCATGTGCATAATATTCTAGATTCTTCACCTTGATTCCGCACGACTTCGGCATGAACAACGCGCCGTTGTTGGACAACATGGAGCTCATCAAGACTAAGACGGCCATGCTCGACAACTTGTTGGAGATAGAAATAGCTTACAGTTTGATGAAGTCAGGTACTGATTGTTTATTCATATTTTTGTTTGAAAAAATAAAACAAATGCAATGTGACTTTTGCAATTCATATTTATTTCTAAGTTTATCTTGGACGTCACTGATATTGGTGAAGGAAAACAATCGTGAGGAAACCTGGACTTATCTATCTATACATATAATAAATCTTAGCAAAGTCAAAACAATACATTACATATTTTTGAAAAAAGTTATTGCTACGAGGTGTGGGAACGAGTCTGATGCCAAAAATGTGGTTTTTAGAATTTTTGTCTGATTTCTGTTTGTTTGGATGTTTGTTCCGGATTGGCGCAAAAACGGCTGAACGGATTTAGGTGAAATTTGGCATGAAATGGCATGAAATCTGGATTAAGACATGGGGTACTTTTAGGCAGGTATCACACCTCCGCCGCGATACCATCGCAGCGAAACCGCCTGTTCTAACGCACAGATTTGATTATTATTCTATCTCTTTCCCGCGTGATTTCGACGATCTGCTTGGAAGACAGTTACAACTCCGCGCTCAGCCGGCTATTTTGTTGCGGTGCCGCATTTGTTTCGCACGTATCTATGTCAGTCGACAAGTTTATGAAACGAAACATTATTGTTTTTGTAAAAATGGATGTTGAATTTACAGAAAACTAATCCAAGAGGTCCGGAGTAGACCTATACTGTAACTACTAAGTCGAAAGCGACGACATTTTACTGCCTTTGCTACAATTCCACTGTTGTTCGGTGATATTCCGCTACTCGAAACGCGACATAATGGAGTAATCAGGGCCGCCGACAAGTTTATTTTTAGAGGGGTGCATCTTCAGTTCCACGAAGCGAGTACGAACATTTTTGCACTTCACCTCGGATATCTTAGGTTATCGTATGTCCTTTCATAGAAGAAGTAACTTTGTTTACTTATGCAAAAAACCTTAACAATTAAGAGAATGTAGGATGCAAGAGCGAGCAAAGCGAGCTGAATAAATGTTGTATCTTGCCTCGAATGGGATAGCTTTTATTTTGTTCATGCAGAGAAAGGACTAACTGTGTCGATTTATATACAGAAGCTTGACAATTAAGATAGAGTAGGATGCAAGAGCGAGCGAAGCAAGCTCGGTAATGTTAGCATCCAGCCCAAGGTCGATTAGATTTTCGGAAAGAGTTCGTACTTTGTTGACTAATGCACAAAAGCTTGAGCTTGACAAGAGCTTGAGTGATTACAAAATGCTACAGCGACCGAAGGGAGCTCGAAAATTTTAAACGTCTGATCTCGCCCCTAATAGGTTGAGTTCTCTATTATTGTATTAGGCGTTTTCGGATATTTTTTTAGTTCTGAATGTTTTTACACCTATAATTTATTTTGAAGCCAGGGAGGTGCAAGTTCACCCTCTTGCACCCCGCTCCCGGCGCCCATGGTAGTAATGTTTCACAGCGGAGTTCGTTTAGCGGCTTCGTATCATTGTTGTGCTAAGACCCCCGGTAGTACGTTCCCATGGGATATTTTCCTACATCCACGCGGGCGAAGCCGCAGGTAATTAATATAACTCTGAAATCGCTTGCCCTGCAGTGGATGTAATAGGCTGGTATTGTGTGTCCCGTAGACTTAGCACTTTAAAATATCATGTACTCGTAATTTAATAATGTAACAGTTTCTTTTTTATGAATATCACACTATTGTAGTTGTAATATTAGCTATTGCATTTTTACGGAATCGAGAAATCTATTTTTCTATGCGCTTTATTTATTTCCTTTGGAAGACTTACAGCTAAACAAAACAGACTAAGAAATTGAAAATGTGACTGACAGCCAATTACAAGTCTTCACATATAATTATCAGAATAATAATAGAAGAAATCTGAACAACACAGTACTGCCAGCAAAAACAATAAACCGCCAAAACCAAAACTATACATATTAATATTATGTACATACAACAATACTATATAGGTGGTAAAACTAGACTACTCAAGCTAACATAATTTGAGCAATATCAAGCATCGGGTGAAAAAGTTAAGGATCGAGCACTTTCTGGTCACGAACACACCTGTTGTAAAAGGATCGAAGTCATGCTGTTCACACACCCTATTCTACTTGCACGCACAAGGAATGAGTTCTGTCTGTAGTTAGTCGGAGTAAATGGCACACGAACCGGGGGATTGGACTACTTCGGCCTGCATGCCGGGGACGTTGAAATAAAATTTGGATAGAATTTCGAAGCTATTAATATTATTATTATTAAAGGTCTTTAGTAACAAAACACAGTCTGATATCTCACGACGGTTAATAAGGGGCAATAAATGATATTTCTTACAGAGGTTAAGGTAATTGTCAGAGTGATAGGGTACTCTTTTATGGTAGCAAAGTACTTTATAAATCCCTTTTGGGTGTTCTCTATGCGATCTATGTATTTGTGGTAACATACATAGATTCCATATTTCAGACGCGTACTCCCAAGTGGCTTCTGACAGAAGTACAGTATAGAATTTTTAAGGTTTTGGCTTGAGTGAAGCACTTTGATAGCCGCATTATGAAACCCAGTAATTTCGATGCCTTAGCAACAATTGCATCTACATGTGATTCAAAAGTGAGTTTGGAATCGTGAAGGACCTTTAGATAACGGATGGAATTAGATCTGGGTAGCACTTGATCACCTAAGGAGTAAGATGTGGTTGTGATGGAGCGCTTTCGAAAATATGTTATAACCGAGCATTTAGTAGGATTCAGATCTAGTTTATTTCCTCGACAATATTCCTCCAAACGGTGTAGATTATCCTGAAGTACTATCACGTCCATCTGTGATGATATTGTGGTATACATTTTCATATCATCAGCGAAACACAAGTTTGTATGAGGTCAGACAAAAGTTGATATCCTTGATGTAGATTATACAAAGTAATGAACCCTGAGGAACTCCGCTAGGGACAGGTACCCAAATGTATATATAATTATTTATTACTACGGCCTGGGATCTGTTCTTTAGATAAGAAGAAAACCATCTGAGTAGGTCTCCGTGTATTCCCAGGTTATATAGCTTTGATAACAAAATGCAATGGTCAATTCGATCAAAAGCCTTGCGATAGCCAGTATAGATGATATCGGCCTGCTTACCATTAGCCATGGCGTCGGTGGTAAATTCATTGAGAAGTATCAGGTTCGTGACGTTTGACCTACCTTTCAAAAACCCATTTTGGGAGGAACTAAATGAATTGTTGAGAGCAGCGTATATATGTATACAGCGTGTATTATAGATTATACTTTCGAAGACCTTGGCTATAATGAAGAGTTTGGATATCGGTCGATAATTCGCTAAGTCAGTTTTAACTCCTTTTTATGTATATTGTATATTTCCAAAGCTCAGGAACAACACAAATATCTAGGTATTTTCTGAATAGAACCGAGATAGGGTGGGCAATCGTAGATGCACATAGTACAAGAAATTTAGATGAGATATTATCCGGACCCGCCGCTTTAGATGTATCTAACTATTGAAGAGTAGAGTAATAGTAATATTTTTAAGAGTAACCGTGGAGTTTCTTGCCGGCTCTTCTCCATAGGAAACAACCAATTGGAACCGTGCACCTAGCTTCTGACGTTTCATAAGTGCCCATGTTGGTTTATGTGAAATAAAATATTTTGATTTTGATTTTGAAGTAAGCTTCAACGTTGACTATGATGCCGCAAATATCAGATGCTAGGTTAGAAGATTCAGTAAAAAGTAGGGTATTATTTCACTGTCATTAATGTTTCACGATGTTTTCGGTAGCTACAGAACTACATTGATTCAACTGCTATTAAGAATCTAAAAGTATGTCAACCTGTTAATCCTCACACTAATAAACGCTTAAATTTACATACCTACACATAAATATGTGAATTATCTTTGTCAAATAACTGAGGTAGAACTATATAACACAAACAAGTGTTGTTACTTATCAGCGACACAACAATTAAGTTATTTGGTGCCGCCAGTCATACAACTGCCCCAGTTTTATGTGTATCACAAATGCAGGCATTGTAATGTTATTCGGTAGACAATGACAGGTAACTTTTGGTTTAATAAAAAGAAATGCGTTGTCTATATATTACAACGCATTTCTATTTATTAAAGTAAAAGTTTTTAACATAGTAATACTTTTGATCCACAGATTCGGACGAAGAGCATCCAATCTCATCTCATTACTTAAAACTGAAGGCGAACATCGCTCCGCTGCCGACGTCCTCGCCCGAGTTCGAGATGATTCAGGAGTATGTGCGCAACACGCACGCGGCTACACATTCCACCTTTACCTTAGAAATCGAACAGGTTAGTCGTCTACCTTCTATATTATTTATTTACAAGCCGTATGCCCGATGAGACTTCCCATCGGCTAATATTACGAACTTCCATACAAACTTTCATCCTATATGTAACTGTAAATTTTCAAAAATCCTTCCTTTGTGCGCCCTTTCCCTCCCCTTGCACTATATTAGGAACTCTTGTGCAGAATTTCATGCTTTTAGACCTAGCTGTTTAGGAGGCTGTGCGTTGTCTGTCAGTGAATGTATGTTTTTTTATTTTTATTAAGTACTCCCAAGGCAACTACAACAGGTAACAATCACAGTATATCACTAGGCGGCATACCAAAGTAAATAATAGATGTATAGATTGTGTGAGATGATATGGCTTGTGTTATGTACAAGCAAATATGTATGTATGTGTAGCGATGTGTGGCCACACGGCCTGCCTGCGTAGACAGCGCCTAGGGCCCGCGCACGCGTGGCGCCACAAGTCCTTTAAATAAAGCGTCAGTGCGTTCACAGTTCGCCGTTGTTTCACTTGTGTCCCGTATCTAACAGCTTAAGATAACACTAAGATGACGCCTAATACAGATTTATGGGAGAAAAAAGAGCTACTATGCCAGCCCCAAATAGCAGGATAAGGGCAAGAGGACGATGATGGGTGGACAAACAAGTCGGCGGCGTACCTGATAACTAGGCGCGTCAATAGACATCTGCCATACCAGAGGCATCGCAGATATGTCATCCAAACTGGAACACCGGAGCAAGACTTCGGCCTCACCCCGGCTATTCGTTCTGCGAGAAATGCCTCCTCCTGTTACACTTGTATTCATACCTCATAATAACCATTTACCATGCTGATGAATTGCAGGTGTTCAAAGTGTTCCGCGACGGTGAAGACAAGCGCTTCAAGCCGTTTAGGAAGCTTCACAACAGACGGCTGCTATGGCACGGCTCGCGCGTCACCAACTTTGCAGGAATCATCTCTCAAGGTCAGTTGTTTCAGATTGTTTGATTATTTTCTTTAGTGCCTCGTTGGTGTAGTTAGTCTTGTGTTCGTAAGCGCAACGGTTGAACTTGAGCTTCCTGGATTCGATTCTCACGCCAGGAAAAGGGTTATTCGGGTTTTTCTAATCAGGACTTTTTAGTAGCATCTTAGTCTGGATTTCTGCCCAGTTAGTGGCAATAATAGGCTTGAGAAATGTCATTGTACTGTATACCACTGCCTGCCCTTCTGGGATACATAGGCGTGATGTCATGTCATGTTTAATTAATTTAATTTCTTTGCTGTTTGTCCAGGTCTCCGCATAGCGCCGCCGGAAGCGCCAGTGACGGGCTACATGTTCGGCAAAGGTGTATACTTCGCGGACATGGTGTCCAAGTCTGCCAACTACTGTTGCACTAACACCAGGAACCCAACCGGACTCATGCTGCTATGTGAAGTCGCTCTCGGAAACATGTAAGTGTGTCTTCAAACTTTTGTGCGTGTGTTTAAATTATTCGTAAGAATATTGGACTTGCAGGACGAAACCTTTTTAAGTAAAGTACTATTAATGTTGCTTGTTGTTTTTTTATTTAAATAATACAATGTGACAACAGATTCTCAGTAGCAGCCCGGATTCGTGCAGGTAATACCTCATAATACATATAGAAAAAGGAATAGAATCGCCCCCTGTTACATGACACGTAAAGATAACTGGCGAAATGAGGGTATATAAAGCGAAATACACCGCGGCCATCCGTGGATGTGGCATGCAGACGTGATGTTATGTTAGGACGAGTCCGCCGCACTATTCTCAAAGACGGCAACTCCCGAAAACTGGAATCAATGAAAAACGCCCAAAAAAGCTCAACAAGTCCCGGGACAAGCGATAAATTATTTATTTAGGATTGTAGCTAAGTAATAACAGCCGCACGGTTCAATCGATCAAGTTAAGCTAGCGGTTGGTCAGTGGATGGGTGACCACCTCTACATACCAAGACCCCTCCGTGTCTCGGGTTAAGCCGTTGGTCCCGGCTGTCATTTATTGATGATTGATAGTCTTTATGAGTCATCAGAAGCCTGAAACTCTGACAACCAGCCTTTCCAAGTGGTATCATATTACCCTGTAACTGGATTGTGGAGGTCAGATAGGCAGTCGCTTCATGTAAAATACTGGTATTCAGCTACATCGGGTTAGACTGGAAGCCGACCCCAACATAGTTAGGAGAAGGCTAGGAGGATTATGATTTATTTTTTCAGGATCTCCAAAAAAATACATACACAATACATAATCACATAAATAATGGGCAACATCTGGTATTAAGTATGTGTACTCCTTCACATATAGGAGACCACAGCATGCACAATAAAGTTAACTAAGCTAACAAAGTTAAAATATTTGAAGTATAGTGATATAGTTGTATGTAAGATATAGTAGTAGTGATATAGTATAATGGGCTGGTGTCTGCAACTCCATGCCCAAGGGCTTAATTTGCGTACGTGAAAAACTGAAACAATTTTGGTGAAATTTGGAAAAGTTAATAAATGTTTAAAGGATATAAAAAAATATAACATTTAAAATAAATATTAAATTAAGTTAAATCTATCAAACATTTCTTATACTTTGACAGAGACTCACTATGATTCAATTGTCTTGGAGCTCGATGATAGTAAGTTTTGTTTACAGGAAAGAGTGTCACCAAGCGGAGAACGTGCAGCTTCCATCCAACATGCACTCGGCGTGGGGCGTCGGCAAGACGATGCCTGATCCTGCACAGAACAGGACGCTGGACGACGGAACTATCGTGCCGCTCGGCAAGCCCGTCGCCAACAAAGTCGACACCCATCTGCTGTATAACGAGTATCCTTTACTAATCACCATAATAATTTGCATATTTATGACCTGCCTGTTAAGGCGAGAGCGCCAGGGTTGCCCGTAGCCGTCACCTCCTTCTGCGAAGCAGTAATGCTCGCGAAGGAGGAGGCGGAGCAATCGTTGCGCCCTCACGCCTCTAGTCGCCGCAGGAGGAGACATCCTGGGCGTCGGGAGTCGGTTGCCGACCCCATTGCTCCCGGCGAGCAATGGGCAGCTCGCCGTACGGTAAGGACCAGGCCCTGGTCGACGGCGAGTCGTGTTCCACGCGCGCCTCACAGAGATGTCAGCATAATTGACGCCTGCCGGGGTCGCGGAATTTTCGGAAGAGTTACCGGGGCCCTTGCTAGTCAGTAAGAGTCTGACACGCCCTTCCGCTCCGCCAGAGCGGGAGAGGTCAATTGATGATTACCAACACAAAAAAAAAACATACGTTTTTTGCAATTTTTTTTTATTGATGAGTCTAATTAGAAAAATCTAGTAAATGCAAATTTGTTAGGGTTGCGAATCATATTTTGATTAACATACAACCTGACACACCCGCAAATTGAAAAAAACTTAAGAATATTTTAATTTCGCGGGCTACCTTAGCGCGCGCCTCCTAAAGGACTGGAGTAACCAACATAGTTTGGAGAGTTAGCAAGATGAATTGGCAGCATGTCTGTCCTCCGACCGATGGACGTTAGAGCAGATGAGTTCTCGAGTCGCGTAGCCTGGGCCGCCACCAGCTAGATATACCGACCGCTAACAAGGCGACTGGTTAAAACTGTAATTGTGTGGAAAGTGCCCTTTCGAATTGTTAAGGGGTCGGTCAGTCAAAAAGATGAAACTAGTTGCCCATTCCAAAGCGTAGTAGGATCCTATGGACAAACGGGCAAGAAACTCCATGTACACTCTTTTAAATTAAAAAAAAAAACAGTCGCCTTATTAGGGTGATTGATTCGCGGCATTTCTTATGATCTCTGCAAACCACCGCGTTCTGAACAAGGCGGTTCTTCGCCAGCAGAATGATAATTTATATGATATTTTCCTTAGCACACACCCAGATTCATCGTGTACGACGTCGCACAAGTCAATGTGAAGTACTTATTGCAGATGAAGTTCAATCACAAGTATTAATGTTAAATAATGTCAATTTATTGATCATTAAGATGATCTATTCTATTTTTATTTTTATAATGTCTGCATTTTGATTTTTTAATCTAGTCTTAAGGCTTCTTGAAATAATTGTAATCGAACATACGCTTAGTTCCTTTATTCTGAGTTGCGACCAAATTGCAAGATGATTACCACCTACGCTTAAAAACTTGTGAGGTTTTTCATGATATTGTTTTTATTCACTTCATTACCTCTAATACTTGAGAAAGCCTGAAGCAGCTGTGTGATAAAAAGTTACCTAGTTTTATAGGAAAAAACAGTAATTGGTGAGACACCTGCTGGACAAATAACTCTAAACAAAAAAATATTGTGATCTTTTACCATCCATGCTATTACTGCATGATAAAACAATTTAAATCTTGAACTTTAAAGGCTTTTGAGATTGGGCGTATTTTTGGAGCGTATAAGCTCGTTTTGAATGACTCAAGAAAGATCCGCCATAAATACGCCCAATAATGGGGGCACAGTTTAATTTGTGTGTATTCTTCAGGTAGATTGAACCATACCATGTTGTATGTCACATTGTCTTTTAAAACTACTTGAAAATTTGATTGAATGTCATGTTTCTACTAATTTTTTTCTATCCTTTATTGTTTTATCGTTCGTAAAAGCAATATTGATTAATCTATGCCCAGTAGGAGCCATTAGGTTCCAAAGATTGGCCAATTATTGTTAGAATCTCGGGAGATACACAGTTTCGATACTGGAAAAGCGTCATGTTAATATTTTCATAGAGATTGAATATTTTTATATGAATCATTCTTGAATTTTATAATAATTCCTGATTGTCAGAAGTGTAATTTTTTTGTTATTTTTTAATTAAGTTGTCAGTTATGATCACAATAATCATTTAATTAAACTTTGTTTATTATAATGATATTTTATTCAATCACTGTTGTACATTTGCGGTTTGATAGCTTTTGAATCCTAACTAATATTATAAATGCGAAAGTAAGTTTGTTTGTTTGTTACCTTTTCACGCCTAAACCACTGAACCGATTATCTTGAAATTTTATATATGTTGTCAGGTGTACAGAAACGGACATAGAGTACCTTTCATCCCGCAAAAAAGTACTGTTCCCAAGGAAAACAACAATAACGTTCTTATGATAATAGATCGCGCCACGTGTCTTTCGAATCATGATTGAATTACATTATTATAGAAACTTTAGTGGTGCATTATGAGCTTTTTTATTTAAGTACCTAATACATTTTGTGAGTCCAAAGTGTCGATAGACCGGTTTTTCATCCTCCTAACTATAATTCCCCGAACAAACTGAATCAATTGTCAAATTATTAATTAACGCAAGCGAAGCCGCGGGCAAAAGCTAGTGTAAAATATATCAAACCGTCATAATTATTAAAGAGAGAAAACAAAAAATTCAAAAGAAAATTATTGAGAATTATAAAGAGTATGCTTAGATGGTTTGGTCATGTTGAGGGGATGAATGAAGGGCAACTAACAAAAGGTATTTACAAGGCAGATGTGAGTGGAAACGCCGGGAGGGGACGCCCTAGGAAGACATATAGTGACCTTATGGGTGATGTTCTTCAGAAAGATCAGGTGCGTAGTACTCGCAACCGGCGTTCGTGTATAACCAGATGTATGAACGTAAAAGAGGCAAAAGGAGTATGTAAGGATCTTAGCAGGTGGCGTTCTATAGTTTCTGCCTACCCCCATGAGAAGAATGCGTGAGTTTATGTATGAATGTGTATGTGTCATAATTATTCTTCAGATTTATCTGACCATTTAATAATCAGTCCTTAACTGTGTTCAATCTATGATTGGTATAGTAGACAACAAATGACCGACGATAAAAAAAACTGGTCCAACAAAAGTTGTCCCAAGTTGTCTATACTGATAAGGTTAGCTACGATTGTTGTATAAAAATCGATCACCGGCAAAAGCGATCGTCTGTTTCAACCGCAGGGTCGAGGATTGCCCTCGGGCACTTCAATGCCAAGAATACGGCTTGGGGTTCCCGGTATACGGACACATGGGGCAGGATTGTGGAGGACTGGGCGCTGGAGACAGGACTGATCGTCCTAAACCGGGGTTCTGTCCCCACGTGTGTGCGGATGCGGGGTGAGTCAGGGGTGGACATCTCGTTCGTCAGCCCCTCTCTGTCACCACGTGTCATTGACTGGCGCGTCAAGGAGGGGGTGGAGACGTGTTCCAACCACCGATACATCCGGTTTGACGTCTCCGCCCAGAGCTCGAGCACGCTGGTTCGACAGGCCCCGAGTGGGCCACGGTGAGCGCTGAAGCAGCTGGACCGAGAGCTCCTCCTGGAAGTCTCGATCGTGTAGGCCTGGATGTCACCACCGGACAGGCCTGCAGACATCAACGACGAGGCGGAGTGGTTCCTGGAGGCCATGCCCGAAATATGTGACGTAGCAATGTCCCGGGTCCAGCCTGGACCCACCTGGCGCCAGGTGTACTGGTGGTCGCCGGAGTTAACGACTCTGCGCGAGGCGTGCGTAGCTGCGCGACGCCTGTACACTAGGCACCGCAGGCTACGTATCCGCCCTCCGGATACGGAAGCCATTCAGGCGGAGCTGTACAAGGGTAACAGAGCGGCAAAGACCGCCCTCCGAGCGAAGATCCTGCGGGTCAGGGGACTGACCCGCGACGAGTCGCTGGGGACTCTGAACAGGGACCCGTGGGGACGCCCATACAAATTGGTGCGGGAGAAACTCCGCCCATGGGTTCCCCCCGCTGACGCAGAGTCTCCGGTCTCAGCTCGTGGAGGGCCTGGTGAGCGCTGTTCCCTTCGCGATGGGAGCGTACTCCCCCGCTCATGGCTCGCACCTCCTGCGGTGCCCGATGCGAAGCACACTGACGACGACGACGATGCTCCGGAGGTGACCGAGGTAGAGTTGAGAGTGGCGGTACGTAGGCTGAGTGTCAATAATACCGCCCCAGGACCCGACGGCTAACCTGGAAAAGCCTGGGTCCTGGCCTTGGAGGCTCTCGGGCCTCGACTAAGAGGGCTTCTAAGCGCATGCTTGGAGGGGTGCCAGTTCCCACTTCGTTGGAAGACGGGGAAACTGGTCCTCATTAAGAACCCGGGGCGGCCTGCGGACTCCGTCCGCGTACCGGCCCATCGTGCTGCTCGACGAGGTGGGCAAACTCTTTGAAAGAGACGGCCTCGTCGGGCGGCTGGTGCGTATGGGGCCGAAATTGCCGGACAGCCAGTTTGGTTTCCGCAGGAGGCGCTCTTCGGTGGACGCCAACGTGCGCGTGCGAGCCCTCACGATGGGGGATGCTGTGGCCTGGGGTCGGGTCGTCTTGGCGGTGTCTCTAGACATCGCCAATGCCTTCAATACCCTGCCCTGGAGTTGCATCAAGGAGGCATTCCGGTATCACCGGATTCCGACCAACCTCTGTCGTGTGGTTGAGGCCTATCTACCGGACAGGGCCGTTATTTACCCCAGTCACCAGGGAGAATGGAACCGGCGAAAGATGTCGTGCGGTGTCCAACAGGGATCGGTCCTGGGGCCGGGGTGGAATTTCGTTGAGCATTTTCGACCTTTGGCTCCCAGGCTGGAGCGGGTCGGGGCTGCCTTGAAGCGACTCCCGCCCAATCTAGGGGTCCAACGCCTCCTACCGGAGGCTCTACGTGGGGGTCGTGCGGTCCATGGCGCTTTACGGGGCACCGGTGTGAGCGCGTTCTTTGAGGCGCCGATCAGCCCGCCCGTTGAACGCGTCCCAGAGGGTCATGGCCATCCGGCTGGTCCGGGGATACCGCACGGTCTCCTGCGAGACGCCGAGCCTCCTTGCCGTATTGCCGCCATGGGATCTGGAGGCAAATGTCCTCGCGCATATTTGGGAGTGCCGCGAGGACGCGAAACACCGGGGCGTAACTCCGCTGCCGCGAGAAATCGCGGTACAGCGAACAGAGCTCCGGCGGGATCTCATGGCGGCATGGAGAGTGCGACTGTCGTAACCCAGTGCTGGGCACGCCACAATTGCGGCGGTAAGTCCCTTCTTTGAGGAGTGGCTTGAGAGGCGCCACGGCGTCCTCACCTTCCGCCTGACGCAGGTCCTCACCGGACATGGCACGGAGCGAGAGGGAATGGGATGCCGTCGCCCCGTTTCTGCGAAGCAGTAATGCCCGCGAAGGAGGAGGCGGAGTGCGTGAGGGTGGGGCAATCGTTGCGCCCTCACGCCCCTACTCGCCGCAGGAAGACACCCTGGGCGTCGGGAGTCGATACCCGATTCCCGGCCACCGTAGGTGCGGGCTTGCGGACGGCGAGCAATGGGCAACTCGCCGCTCGGTAAGGACCAGGCCCGGGTCGAGGGCGCGTCGTGTTCCACGCGCGCCTCAAAGATATGTCAGCACCATTGACGGGGTCCGATAGGGCCGATGCCTGCCGGGGTCGCGAATCGTTCGAAAGAGTTACCGTGGCCCTGGCGCACAGGTAACTGAAGGAACACGGGTGGGTTTTAGTCAGTAAGAGTCTGACACACCCTCCAGTTCCGCCCAGAGCGGGAGAAGCGATTTGATGAATTCCCACCCAAAAAAAAGGGGCGTAGAGCTACCGCCATATTAGCCGTATTCGAAAAAATCCTTTATTTTAAACATATTATTTTGCGGGGTCGCCGGGCGTCCCGCCCTTTCTGACGCCTGTAAGTGCAAAGGCAACACGATTTCCTTATTTGTTTTACCACAGCGCTGTCCCTGTTGGATTGGAGATCAAATTTTACTAATTTGTTTCTGGCAAAATAATCTAGCTTGCTTCGCTCGCTCTTGCAGCCTAGCGACTCTTAGTTCTTAAAACTTTTTTACATGTCGACTAAGTACTTAGGTACTTAAAAAATCTAATTTATCTGGGGCAGAGTGATAAAATATTTACGCTCACTTCGCTCGTTCATGCATTCTTGACTGGCTTAATTGGTGTTACGCTTTTCATAATAAGTCGAGTCTCGTGATCTTAGCAATCGAAAATCATGACAAGACAATCAGATAAACAAAAGGCTCAAAGAGTAATTTTAATCAGGTGTAAAAAGGCGCTTAACGAAGCCGAGAGTGACTTACACTCCCCGTCATTGTGATAGTGTTTTTGTACTGGACATACCTGGGAACCATCTGGTTACGGAGATATTGAAGATCAAAGTTCCACATTTTTTTTTTTTCAAGGACAAGTTTTAAATTTTAAAACTTAACTTTAAAAACAAAACCTGTACCGTTGCATCTACCCAAAAGCACAATGCTTTGCGTGCAGTAATTGCGCGCCGCCATAAACGGTGATTTTTCACGCCGAAAATAAAAGTCATTTCCCAGCAATAATTTTTGCTCAATCAGCTCAATGTTTGATGCACAGAATGCGTAAAAAACGGCAATATGATGCGTCTTTTTACACTCTATATATATGTAGGTATACTAATAATATAGCTGAAGAGTTTTTTTAACCTATTGCATAGCTTTTACCGGGGGCTTTGAACGCGGTGACCGAATCAAGAAATTCCGTAACGAAAATAAAACCTAACACCCCCCACTCCGCCTACCATGTAGCTCGTCCGAGCGTTCGCTTAACGTGTATGTATATGGTACGACTGTACTTGAATTAATATCAAAGAAAAAAAATACTGCATAAATAAATAATTATAATTGCATAAGTTGATAACAAATGCTATGCAATAGCTTTATCGCGGCAGTCCCCGAGTGCCACACGTGTTTTTTATTTTTGTTTCAACGCGCTAATATTTCTAACTAACAGTCGGATTAGAAAAATTATTTTTGTATCTGATAGCCTAATTCTTGAGGAAGGTTATAAGCTTTTTAACATCACGTTACGACCCTTAGAACCCGAGCAAAAATAAAAAATAAAAAACGCTAAGCGAAATCGAACTAATAGCGTGGACGAGGGATGCGCAGAGACGCGTTGGGTCGGCGGCCAAAACACGAGTACGAAGTCGCAGGCAGAAACTAGTCTGCTATAAATCTCACGATTTATTAGTTATTTACTTTTTGCTCTATCCTGTCCTATCTTGGTCCTATCATAATTAAAATAAATTTTCGACATGTCCATGTATATTTAATAAAATAAGGCTTCGTGGAAACTGTACAAGAGTTATCGGCGCGGGAGGTGGCAGACGGCAGTTTTTGCCCCGCTTCGAAAAAAAACTAGATCCAGGGCTAACAATCTGGCAAACGCCTTAACCTCTATGGGTCACAGAGTTTTATATAGGGAGAGTTTCTTTCTGACAACCTGTCTATTCGTAATAAACTGGGCCGGACGATGCGTAGGCACGGAAGGTACGGATTTTGTTTCCTAAAACAATAATTGAAATTAAAATCGACTAATTTAATTTATCGATAAAATAAACAATATTTTGAATCTGTATAAATTGACACATATCAAATGTCAACTTTTCAATGTCACGTCACTTGTCATTGTCACTTTGTCAGTATTCCGTGATGGATTAAATTTTAAAATAAATACACACACACAGTTTTGTGATCGTCTATTCAGTGTAACCTTGTTTACATACATTTACACTCGTACAAATTATTCAAGAAATATATAAAAGCACATTTAATTTGCCTATCATAACTAAAGTAAGAGTAAGTGGTGAAAATGGAATCCGATATTATCAATTGGAGTAACAAAGACGTTTTAGATTTATTACATAAAGAGAAAATATCCAGTATCATAACAGAAATTATTAAAGCCCATGATATCGACGGACAGTGTCTTCTATCATTCGTTGATCGAGACTTTTATGACTTCCCATTCGACCAGTTAAGATTAGGTGAACGCAAGAGATTCATATTGCTTGTGAAGAAATTACAAAAACACAACCGTACTGCGATGTTCGAACTCGGACTCTGTGATGATGCCGTCAGTAATCCATCTACAAACATCAATTTCCTTGGGACTAACTTGTCACATTTGAGTTATAATCTTCACAACAAAATACCAACACCAAATGATATATATGTGAGGAATTCAGAGTGTGTGTCAAGTTTTACGCCAGACGTAAAAGCTTCAAGATTGAAACCTGAAATTTGGAAGACAGCAATAGCTCTAGGTAACTATAATAACAGATAAATAAAGTATTTAATGCCACATTAACAGTTTGTTTGGTACCCTCCTTACATGTTTGGGATACAGTCCAAGGAATCTGCATGAGTACAATAAACAAGTGCTACATATAACATTGCATCATCAAGACATAGTTGCAAAACATGTGTGGACAACTATTTAACTACATTGTAAATAAATAAGGATTATATTGGTTTTGTGACAAACTACTGTACTTTATTATGTATGTCATATACTAGCATGGGCTTGGATAATGAAACAAAAAGTTAAGTTTTAAAAAGTAACAGAAAGTGAGTAGAGATTCATATTGTCTTCTAGTTTCTACATAAAGTTGAGTAGATGATAATGAATGTTTCTGCGCAGGCTATGTCTTCCTGGTGACATGGGTGACCGCCGTAGTGATGGTCATCGTACATGATAAGGTGCCAGATATGAAGAAATACCCCCCACTGCCAGACCTGTTCTTAGACAATGTGCCACACATCCCATGGGCCTTCGATATGTGTGAAATCACCGGCTCCTTCCTTATGGCCATATGGCTCGTTGTATTGTTCTTCCACAAACATAGGTATGTATTTTAATATGTCTAGGTATTTTGTACTGAGAAGTAAACAAAGAATTTATCAACAAATTCAAATATTTGGAATTTCTTTGCAACTCATTTTCTATTTACATACAATTTAATTAATGCACTTATTGGTACATACTTGTTGACAAAGCAATTATCTGACTACAGTAAAATGCTCTAAAATTAAACACAAGTGAGTTCGCTATGGGTTAATAACCTAATTTAAAAGGCATCAAGAAAGTAAAATCTGACCCACTGTACTTTGATCCATGTTTTGTGTAAACAAATTATGACAGATAAGTTGCCAAGGTTGTTTGATTTTAAGTGTAAACAATATCATCAATATTTAAAAAACAATACTCTGTTGAATAATATCTTTGTTTATTCAAGATTTAAAAGGTCCAATAACAAAAAAAAAAGTATACCAATATGACTGTTCCCTGTATATGGCCCTTTTTCTTTTGTCTATTTGCAGTCTTTGTTCACTTATTTAACCTTCCAAGACTCCCGACAAAATATTTCTATTTAAAATGTGAATGTCAAAGTAATGTACCTACAGTGCACGCCATGAAAAAAGACGCCATTATAATAATATTTACCAAATAAACGTAATTTGGTTCTTGTAAAAAAAAATACATACCTACAACTACCCTCCATGAAAAAAGACACAATTAAATAATATTTTCCAAATAAACGTAAATTGGTTATTATAAAAAAAAAGACTACATACCTACATTTGTTTATTTGTTTATAATTTGAGAAACTCATTATATGCAAATTAAGGTTTGTTTGAATGTAGTCCAAACGTTTTTGTAATAGCTCAAGGATAATTTAGTCAACATTCCCAGTATCTCTTTATATCAACAAGAACAAACTGCTGTAAGAAATGAAAACTACTCAGTTTTGTCACTGGTCAAAGACACAGCTGTCTTTGTTGAAGTGATGTTATATCAACAACATGTACTTACAATCAGACTTTGTACTCATTGTACACAAATTATTGTAGATGCTACAGTTACATATAATTCGATGAACTACATTCTCTTTGTACGAAGCAATATAATAACCTTTTTTTTTTTTTTTTTGTTTGGGAAATCATCGAATGACCTCTCCCGCTCTGGGCGGAGCGGAAGGGCGTGTCAGACTCTTACTGACTAAAACCCACCCGTGTTCCTTCAGTTGCCTGTGCGCCAGGGCCACGGTAACTCTTTCGAACAATCCGCGACAAATATAATACCCTACGCCTACGTCCTGCAGGCTACAAGCCAGCGGTTTACTTCCTGAATTCCAGACTTATTCGGACTTCCGGACCCACGGCAATTGACTTACGATTAGACACATGGTCCACCGCAAGCCGCAACGCAAACGGCTGCGGAAGATTTAATTCCGGAAGCGCTGTCACTGCATAAGTTCTCAATGGACAGACAACCATGCATTTTTAAATGACACTAGGAGAATGAAAGTCGATTATGTAAAGTCACCTAGATGATGTCGTGATTGCGTACGTCGGTATACCACGTACATGCCACATCGCATAATTGCATGGAGTGGTTGTTTTCACTACCTTTTATTACATACCCACAATTTTTATAGCACTCGACACATAAATAGAGGCGGTCTTTTTAACCGATTTCTTCAAAAAGGAGGAGGTTCTCAATTAGCCTGTTTAAAAAATAATGTTATGCGATATCTCCGGCAATTGTGGATCGATTTCGGAAAATATGTTTTTAAATGGATAGGGTATGGCCTCAGGGGTGGTCCCATATAAATTTTATTAACTTATAAAAAATAAGTAAGACGAAGAAGTACATACTTATAACAAGAATAATGCGTAATTTTACCACTTAGTGTAAAACTTCCTGTCCCTGTTATTTACATAGTACGTACAAAATTGTGTGGGGTAGCTACCACAACTATAAAATGTAAAATAAAACTGTTTAAAGAAAATACAACCGACATAAAAAAAACACTACAAAGTGAAAAATAACTTTAATTTCGGAAGTCGGTGGCAAAAACGAAAATACAAAACCAAAGACACCGACTTCCGAAATAAAAGTAATTTTTCACTGAGTGGTGTTTTTTTGGAAGTCGGTTGTTTTTTTTTGTGTAATAAAGGTTTTTGACTTTATAGTACGTGCTCTTATAATTGAAATGCTGTTTTTACAACAATATTTATTATTAGTCCTTGCTAGCATAATGCTAAGCTTAGATGAAGCAAGGAACTGTAAGTCTTTTTCCGGTTTAAAAAAAATGAATACTGTTTATTTTCAGTTATGTCCATTCAGTCTGATTTTTGTGTTATCCTAAATATGTCTGCTCAGTTCAATTAGCTAACTAAAGCAAAAGTTAGGCATCAAACTACTCAATTCGCTTATGAAAACTATTATCACAAACCTCTCATAATTTATTAAGAATGTGAAGATTACAGAGGCTTATTAGTCTCGCCACGCTTGGCATTGGGTACAATAACTTGACGAAGTTTTCCAAGACAACAGCGGGCGACGCGACGTGTCTCAACGCACGATTTTCGCATCTTTCTAAAGACTTTTTCTCCTAACTATAACGTACGTACGTAATACTTAGCAGTGATAGAAGACGTTCCCACAATCAGATATAGACTAAGCCCGATATAACGATGTATACCTACTTAAACCATAAACAAAGGTACAATCAAGACTCACAAGACTGCTTTTACTAATAAGTACAATACAAATCTCAGAAGCAAAAATAGCTTGACCCAGAAATCAGTAGGCCATTTTGCTCCGTGCGGGATTCAAACCCGCCACACATATCTGATGTATCGCAGTAGCCAATCGCACACTCACTACGCCAAACGGATATGTTAGGGATTAAATGCAAGCCAAACATTCAAGGTTTGAATTTAATAAAACAACATTAGCGGCGTACCTATGGTTGCCATTAACCGGGTACAAATCTAGATTCCGGGCTGCTACTGAGAATTTCCGTATGAAAAACCCAATAAAACTCAGAATAGAGAGAATAGAAAAACGGTTCTTGTTCTTTGTCTGAACCCGTGACCTAACGCTGAGCAGTTGCGCTTGCGACTGCTAGACAAGACTTGTGACTTGTTGTCAGTCAAATAAAACAAAACTTCATATTATTTGATATGGCTATGTTTCGATAACATTTTAGCACTTTGGTGTAGTCCTTTCATTGCTAACTCATTATTACTGATCGTTCAACTCACTTTATGATTCACAAATAAGACTCAGACAAAGACGTTGTTGTGTGAGTGTCACTACAAATAACATGACGGTTATTTACCTAACGAGTCTTCTGCAAACCTTTTGTTCTTAATGTTCATTAATTTCTTTTGAACGACTCTTTTGTCTCAATATTTACCTAAACCTATTTACTAACAACAGCGATTTACCAATTAACGTTTTCCGAGCTCACGTCAAAATGAAATCATACCTATACCTACCTTTATGCTCCTCATGCACTTTCAAATGCAACGAACAAGCATACATAAACTAACTTCACGTTTAAGGTCACTCATAATAAGCCATTTATCTACCACTACGAGCCTGTAGGTACAATAACATTTCTATGCATTATGATTTCACTGTATTGCTAAGTGAATCATTTTCGTCTTTATCAAGCAACGATATCGTTGCTAGCTACGTAATTTACGCAGTTACCAATTACCATTGTCCGTGCACCCCGCACGCACACAATGAGGACTATTGTCGGTTTGGAGATGACGTCACCACACAATCGTTGTTATCAATAAACGAATGAATTATCCTCTGCTTGATAGAAGGGCAGTAATCTCTTGGGTAGGCACATGTTCACCGTTTTCTTTTGTAATAATAGCGGTGCGTGCGTTACGTTTATTAACTATAGTATATAAATGAGGATTTCACATGACAACGTTTTATTTTATGGGACACACCTACAATAACGCGACCGTGACTCACGTGACTGTGTCGCCAAAAGGGAAATCATTTTTCTGTACTCATAGGTACGCAGAAATTTTGGTCAAATAGAATTTACATATTTTGAGTTTAGGCAGTGTTGAACAGCACTACCACAGCTAGGTGATGTGTAAATTTTGTTCATGTATAGTACCTATTCTTTACTGATATCGCTAAAGCTCAAGGGGGGCTCAAGTTTCTTTGGCCGACCTTCCTTCTTAGGGAAAAAACCCGGCCTGCTTTTTCTTAATTTGAACGCTCCTTGCTATTAACCTGAAACGCGTTAGATATGTACTGCTCCCAATAAAACAACTAACAAAACATTGACATTCTACTCCAGATTTATAATCCTGCGAAGATTCTTCGCGTTAGCCGGCACAGTATTCCTGCTGCGATGTTTCACGATGCTGATCACATCGCTGTCGGTGCCGGGCTCCCACCTGAAGTGCGAGCCGCGCTCCTACCCTCCAGCGGACGACCTCACGGTGTGGGGCCGGCGACTCCGCCAGGCTTACGACATCTGGAGCGGCGCCGGCATGTCCGTGAGAGGAGTGAGAACGTGTGGGGACTACATGTTCTCCGGTCATACGGTTGCTCTCACGCTTCTTAACTTCTTTATAACCGAATGTGAGTAGTATAATATCTGTTCTAGTTCTATGGAAGATCTAGGTTGAGCTCTATGACCTATGCTCTAGTTTTAGAAACTACAACCAGGGACAAACAGACTACCGTGAAACAGTTATTTGTAATCATACCCTAGCTAACAGCTAGCTCACTCGCTAATTGCCTTGGCTTCAGGAGTATTACGCGTCCAGCCCTAGAAACTGCAGTGCAATAGATAGAATTCAGTTTGTCGAAAGTCTAATATAATCCCTTAGCTACTTCTTACGACCGCGACACAGGAAGTACCTACAGGAGTGGACTATTCTTAGCGTGGTGCCACACGGTGCGACACGTGAATGCGTTCTATTTCTAAAACTCGTTTAAACCTTCGTCATTGAAAATGTTTACTTCTTCATTTTGACAGCGATGACATTGATTGTATGGTCGCGCCACCACGTTGCGCTGTAAACAAATTGGCTATTTATAACGGGGCGCTCAACATTCCGGTCGCGAGTCCTTTTTTCGAAACATCGCTCTTTATTGACCTACATGCTCTGAATGTATGTTATTAGAAAAAAATGATATATTATCAGTCAGCAATACACTTACAATACAGATAACCTAATCTGTGGGCATATAGATAAATGACGTAATAAGGAAGTTTTGAAAGTATTGATTGACGCATTTCTTGTTCATATTATTTATCAATAAAACTGAAGTTGTTTTCGAAATGTTGTTGACTCCTATGTTTTTCTAATAGTTCTAGTTGTAAGCATAATATACCTACTACCTACTTACTTTAAAAGCCAAACAAATCGCTAGCTGCGTAGTTTGCCACTATCTCGCGAAAACAAAACGAGGAAATAACTTGATATCAATTAATGTGACTAGTTGTTTTCCTTGAAATTTTTGGACCAACCTATGTATATGTGTGTTTATGTGTACCTATGTATTTTCAAAATATCCCCGCAAGAAAAATTCCCATTATTATTAAATAGCTGCATTCAAGAATATATATATATTTTATAGATGATATTCTTTTTCATCGCTATTTGTTTCTTTTGGTCTTGTCATAATCAATCCGCATACTTAATTATAAACATTATACCTAATTCCGGAAATTAAATTTCTGACTATTGCAGCTGAAACAATGGTAGACAACCTTAAATTCTTAAAATAAAAAACAAACAAAACAAAGGAATTAAATAATTCAATGACGATAATCTAGATACGAATTCCGAATGTCCGATTATGTTTACGTTCCTACCCGTGTTTCGTAACTAACAATAGCTCCTCGCTAGAGTATTTGATTTGTTTTTTAGGAATTTAGCTATTAGTTTAACAAAATTTCTAAATCCTAATCTACGCAGAATTACCTACTATGCCTAAAAATCAATCTCAACATTGAACAAACATTCGATAATAAACCTAAGTTATCAAATAACTATGATATGTCTAAGATCACCATCATCTGCCTAACCTTATCCCAACTATGCTGGGGTCGGCTTCCAGTCTGACCGCATGCAACTGAATACCAGTATTTTACATGGAGCGACTGCCTATCTGACCTCCACAACCCAGTTGCTTAGATTGTTAGTCAGACTTTCAGGCTTCTGACTTCCCGTAATGACTGCCAAAGATCTACAAATGACAGCCGGGACCAACGGCTTAACGTGCTTTCCGACGCACGAGGACGATATGTAATGTACGGACACCCATCCACGGACCGACCTCGGCAAGCGTAGCTTAACCTCCGATCGACCAGATTTGTTTTAAAATGTCTAAAGATACACTCAACAATTTGTAGTTCCCAGCAAAAGATAGTTTATTCCTATCTCACCCTTGGGTACCACTGCATCAGTATCTGCATAAGGTTGCCTGATAATAAAATAATTTGCGTTCACCAATTTGTATGCAAAGGTAATTATGAAGAGAGACAGCCCTTTGACCGTCTATTGTAGCGGTCATTGAACGCCAGTAAATGGTTACAGTCTGATAAGATCATGATAAAAGGACATAGGCTTTTAAGGAAACCACTTTCAAGCTAACGCGAAAATACGAAGTCTCCTTTATCTGATCTCAATCCTCTTCTTATCACAATAAAAAAAATTGGTAGGTAAATATTTGCGTTAATCCTGTGCATAAAAATGAATTGTAAGGCGGAAGATTAGTACCTACTTAGCATTTTGTATTATCATAAACAAATAAACCGGGCTTTATGCAGCTATGACGTCACTTTGTTTCGCGTCAATTTATAAATGTTCATTGTTCGGGACATCACCGAATAGCAAATAAAAACATTATGTTTAATGAATGTGTAATGATTGTAATGAATGAGCTAATGAATGACGTCATGTACAATTTTTTTTTGTAAACTGACGGTGGAGTTCTAGCAGCTCTTGATGATGAAAACTCAATCTATCTAGCTATACTAATAATAAAGTTGGAGTTTGTTTATTATACCATTATTACCAGTCGGATTAGAAAAAATATTTTTCCATTTGATAGCCCAATTCTCGAGGAAGGCTACTAATAGGCTATTTAACATCACGCTGGGACTCGTAAGGAGTGCGCAAAGATAATAAAAGTAAGAAAGAACGGTAAGCGAAAAGCGCGGGCAGGTAATGCGATGCGATGGGGTGGCTCGAGGGAGCAAGAAATTTCACGCGGACCAATTCGCGGGCAAAAGCTATACATAATATAAAGAAGTAAAATTTGTGAGTTTGTATGTAGGTGGTTATCTTCGGAACTACTGGTCTGATCCCAATAATTCTTTCACTAATGGGAAGCTACAGTATTGCCGAGAGTCATTTATTTTATGTTAAAACAAGAAGTTTCACGCGGACGAAGTCGAGGGCAGAAGCTAGTCAATAATATTTAGAACAACTTTTAAAGGAAGAAAGCAATGCTAGACATAGTTATTACTGACCGACTTTGTTTGAGATTGCGATTAGAGACATGTTTGACACCAATTTGTTGTTTTCGGACTGTACAGTTTGCAGTACATCAACCTATGAACCGTTGTATTGATAGAGTGATTAGAATCTTGGCGGCTCTTTATCGCGAGAGCCTAGTTTGTTTCCTCAAATATTTTTGTTAAAATCTTAATGTTAGTCTTAACTTCTTATGGTAATGGGATCAAAAATGACCTGCTATTTATTGTTCTTGCACTGCCCTTATCTTTGATATTCTCAAATAAAAATTGGCATATCCATAAATACATCTAAATGGGGCACAAATTTTGCGCGTACCTACATGACAATGAGGTCCGTTAGTACAGTAGACAAAATTAATGTATGAACTTGGTGAAGGACATAATATCCCTGTGTAATGTGGTTTATTAAACTGCCGTTTGTCATGTCCTTTTGTGTATCGTTACATGTAAACTAAAGGTCAGCTTAGCGCAGCTAAAGTAGCAAAATACATAATGAACTAAGTCTAAATAGCAAATAAAATAGTGTTGCAAATTGCTTGCAATGGAGAATTAATTATATACTATATATGAGAATTAATTAGTAGATACCTATCAGGACCTATTTCACCCCGAAAATGAAAACAATCATGAGGGCATAAACCAGTCAGTGTACAAGTTCCTTTTCTATTTGCACCACTATACCCAGTTTTCCGCCTTCCGCATCTATGTATCTCTACGAGGAAAGTGTATCTACGACGAATAATTCATCGTTACAAATAAAAAAAATCAATGCTGTTCGTTGGTAAGCGCATCACTTGAGAGCGGCTGGACCGATTTGGCTAATTTTTGTTTTAAAATGTTACATACTTAGTAGTACGAATTAGGATTTATGCAATGAAAAATTTAAAAAGTTCCCGGTTTTTTTTTCTTCGGGAAAAACGGAACATCCTTTTTTCTGAGATTTTTGTATGAATTATTGAAAATTTTACAAGACAATGTCTGTCGGGTCAGCTAGTTATACATAAAGTCGCTTTTCGTCTTTCTTTTCGTTCTGTGACAGCGCTGTTCTTCTAAACTGCGCGACGGATTTTTATGCGGTTTTCTACATCATTTGGAGAATTCATTCCGGAAGGTTTATTTGTATAATACATTAATATTAAACTTACATATAATAAAGAAATCTCGATGTCGTCTCAAGTCGTAATAACCGCGAAAAGCAGGTGGCGGGTCGCTAGTTCTTTCTATATCTATATATTTCTATATCAACATATCATTATCGTATAGCTCGTATACACTAACGTATTTTGTGTTTCCATTCCAGATACCTCCCGCAACCTATACCTGTTGCACATATTAACGTGGGTGCTGAACATGTTCGGCATCTTCTTTATCCTCGCGGCGCACGAGCACTACTCCATCGATGTGTTCATCGCCTTCTACATCACTTCCAGACTCTTTCTGTACTACCACACGCTGTCCAACAACCAAGCTCTCATGCAGAACGACTCTTCCAGGTAAATCTTTCATTAACTCCGTGTACATTGTCATATTCTGGGCCTTAGTGATTGCATTTGCAAGTTGGAAAAAATTAAAACCATGGCAACCGTGACAAACAAACAACAAATGCTGCTTTTTGTGTGCCTCATATTAAATTCGGACTAAGGCATCATAACGTAATTTAAAAAAAATGGCAGTCATGCCGACAGAAGTGAAAACCCGAAAATGTACACAGGTCGCTGCGCGTCGCCATACTCGCTACTCTGGCGCAACACGTCACAGGAGCATGTCGATGACTCACACTGTCGATGAAAAATAGCTCAACGCGGCTAAAGCAGTTTTCACTTCAATAACAACTTCACAGCGACACCTAGGGAACAATGAAATATACACCTCATCAAAATAAATCATTTTCAGGTGGTCTCATTAATATTTTAACAGTATGTATTCCAGGACGCGAATATGGTTCCCACTGCTGTCGTTCTTCGAATCCGAAGTGGACGGGATCGTACCGAACGAGTACGAGGGACCTGTCACCATCCTGAGCAACCTGCGCCAGTGGGCCGTGCAGCTCATCACCGACGTCAAGGAGTCCTCCGTGGCCAAGATCGCCGGCACCAAACTGCAGGAGGGCGCCGCCATGGGCGAGTACTCCGTCGTCAAACTCGTCGACGGCATCAAACGAAACCTGAGCATGGTCGAAGAATACAAAACCTCTCGCCAAAGATTAGTAACCCTAGACAAAAACATACAGGCCTGCCTCCTAGACGAACGCCCCGACGTAGAAATACGACATAGAAACATAGCTGACTTCCCCGGCGAAGCCCTCCTTAAGGATTTCAGTAATCCACCCTCCCCAGTTATGAAAAAAAATATATGAACGAACTGAAAGTTCTATACTAGAGGCTGTTTATAGATATACTTCATTGTAGCTTTATTGACGCAATGAAAATAATTAGATACCTGAATGTTTACATTTCCATTATAGATTTTATATCATGTTATTCCATATTTATTTTTACTATGATAAGTTAAACGTAGAATAAATTATTAAGAAAATTTATTTGCTCAAAGTACTAATCTTGAATAAATAACATTTTCGCTTGTACTTTTTTTGTTGTACACTCGTTTATTTTTGCCAAGGAGCGGCGACTTTCAGCATAAATGTTGCTTATGTGATATTCGACATACCCGTTCAGCTCAAGTTTACGATAAACAGCAAACAGTTGTTGTACTACATAGGCTTTGTCTCCCTAAGAAAGCGGTAAATGATAATGATAAATGATTTTATTTCTGTAAGTAGGTTTGTACAAACACTTTTACACGTCAATCATATTTTAAAACTAGATAAGGTCGGCGTTTCCTATCTGCCTAATCTGAGAAGAAATTCCGAAACAAACTCGGACACGGTGAACGGTCACACCATAGATTTAGTATTACGGCTGTCCAAATACAGAGCGTTTTTTCACACCTTGAATGTCAAATACTGGAATGGTGAAAATGACAGATTTTAATCACTGATTATATGACGGAACCGCTATTCTAGAAAACAGAGCTTAAGCGAACGACACATTCACAATGCGATGGCGGTAGGTTACATCCACACACCTGCAAACTCGAGTCCGATTTCCTGAGTGGAGATCGGAAATCCCACGGGAATGTACCTACTACCTACCGGGATAAAACTCAAACTCAAACTCAAACTCAAAGCATTTATTTCAATTAAACCATTTACAGGCACTTTTGAATTGTCAAAGAGTCGGTCAGTTAGTCAGAAAGTTGAAGCTAGTTGCCCATTCCAAAACGTAGATCTCTATGGAGAAGAACGGGCAAGAAACTCCAAGGACACTCTTTTTAAATCAAGATATTACAAAATCCTGGGTACATTATTCGTGTTGCTTCTATATGCGAGAACAATGAAAAAAAATATATAAAAAAACAATTCAAAATACAAGATTAATAATAAAAATAAGCCGTGGCAGTTAAGAGATGACCAGTCTCAACTGACGGCGCCCGTTCACGAACATGACGCGTGGATCAGCACCATCCAGCTCAACCATTTTGTAGGGAACCGAATGATCCAACACACGCGCCACCAACAGTGAGACATTTAAGTGAGCATGACATAGTCCCAACTGCCATGGTGTCAAGTCAACATAATTATATAATAAACGAATCCATTGTACTCACATTTACAAAATTGCAATATGCTTCTAAATTATACAAAACTATAGTTTGCTATGTATTTGAGCAATTAATAAAATTTTACTACATAAAAGAAAATAATCATTAAAATATCTATTGAGTTATTCAATAATAAAACATATTTTATAAAAAAATAAACAAACATTAAGTTCGCAATGTCAGAAAAATAAAAGGGGGAATAAGAAAGGAGTATCTCTTCCAAACATTCAAATTTTAACTAGTGCGCCCGAGTGGCTGTGGAGCAGGACCAGCTTTACGCCAAGCATTTTTATCTACTATATAGTCATTGAACTTATAATATGCTTGTCTACATAGTGTGCGTTTAATGCATGTTTTAAATTTCTTCTCATTTAGTTGAAGAATATCGAGTGGTATTTTATTATAACATTTTACACAGTACCCCATAAAAGAAGTACCTACTTTAGATAACCTGAAACGTGGTTGATCTAATTTGTTCCTATTTCTAGTGTTGAAATTATGCCTGTCACTTATCTTACTAAAAAGATGTAGATTTTTTCGAACATACATAATGTTTTCATATATATATATATATATAAAAAGTATTCTTAGTTCTATCCTAACCCAAGTCATGTGCCAAATGTCATTAAAATCCGTTTAGGCTTGAAATGGTAACGGACAGGCGAGAGTTACTTTCGCAGTAATAATATTAGAATACTTAATTATAATATGTAGTATGGAGCCATTCTCTCTATCATTTTATTACTAAAATCGACTACCAAATAAGGAGGTTATTTTTTTGTTTGCATGTTACTCATATCACAGAGTACCTTTTATATACTGAGACACTTCTGAGACATGTCTCTGGTATTTCTACACCGAATTGAATGATTCTTTTTTATTCGACACAACATACTTTCAGCGTGATGTCATGTCATATTAATTTAGTGAGGATCCGATTTAGAACTTCGGAGATGGAGTCCTCGACTCCTCAATGTACACAAACCTTTTAGGAATGAAATTTCCAAAAAATGGAAATACAGGGATGTTTATTTCTAACTAGAAACCTGTTTAATTTCATTTAGTGACCTAGTGTGCGACCGATACACGATTTTCAGTCGGAACCGAATCTTCGGCTCCTCATCGTTGTGTAAAAGAGCTAAATTGGCATTATTTTCTGAGGCCCATCGTTTTCTTTTATCCAAAGATAAAATTGACTTGGCAGGTTTTGTGTAAAAAAAAAACAAAATGTCGATTGCAAAATCAGCCCAAACTTAAAAGGGCCGCAGCAGATATGCTACTGTTAGCATTTGCGATTACCGGTGTAGTAGTTGTTCAGAAGCTCGATACAGCAACCGAGCTCTAAGCACCACATAATTTTAGCATCAGTAATCAGCGATTTAATCGCTTTTCGGAAGCTCGATACAGCGACAACGCTTTTATCTCTTCACCAACAAGTCAGCGTCCGTTAGATTTTTTTAAACCGTACTCAAACGAAACGAGTCGTCAAAACGCGATGCAGCATCGGAGTAATCGATGAAACGTGTTATTTTGCTATCGCGACCGAATGCTGAGTCGTTAAGATACATTTGTTGTTGCCCTTAGAGCTCATCAATCTTCCGCAAAACGAACAAGTTCCTACTTGATGATACTGAAAGCAATATGTCTGCTAAGAACCTAAACGATTACAATTTACAACAAACAGTTTTTTATATGTTTTGTACAAAAGGGTGAAAACAAAAAACAAAACGGGTTGCAGATAGATGGATGGTATAGACTTAGTAATGGGGTACCCCATTGTCTATACCGTCCATCTATCTGTCAGTTATCGTAATATTATTTTCTCTCCGGATAGACTGCCAGACGAAGCGGTGAGGAATGATGCGGGGCGACGCCGGAGCGGCAGCGCAGAGCAGTATTGAAGACTGTCACCCCCAACACCGAAACGCTGCGACGCCGTAACAAACGGCGTTGTGTTGCGAAGCAGCATTGCCTGCAGCACTTGCAGCGTCTAAATTATATAGAGGTGCGACGAAGCAACTTCCGCCTACGCCCTTGTGGCCTCACTCTTACACTTAGCTTGTACTCGAGTAGTGGCAAGATATGAAATCTTGATTAGTATATCATGAAGTGAAAAAAAAAATATACCGGTTAGATTAGATACCATTAACACATTCCAACAATACCATTCACGTAGGTCATAGTATAGTATGTACTCGTACGTTACGTGAAGTGCTACCAAGCGCAGTCAAGCACTTAGGATCTCTCATGCGCAACTCGGAAAACCTATCGGTAGGTTATATAAATATTTGTTCTGTGGACTGTGCGGGAATCACTGTCACTCTAGTCATCAACAATGCAAACTGTATACTAGACTTGACCTACACGGACGCGGGGAATTGGTGAGATATTATGTCATAAAAAAAATATGCGTAAGAGCAGTTTCGCTTACCCTCCGATGAGGATCATGGACATAAATATGTGACGTAGTAGGTACCTATGTAGCGAGTGACTGCGCCTACTGAATACCATACCTACTTATTAGTGTTTCCGTAGGGTGCATTAATACGGTGAGTTACTAAACGATAGTTAGCGGCCAGACTGATTTGATTAATCTTGCATCTTTTTAGGGTCCTGTCCATGCTGTTTACCTTTTGTATGCGACACTTACCTACAAACAAAGCTGAGAGAAACTATTGTGGTACCGATAGAGAAAAATGTAACTGGTGACGTCACGGATAAAAACTACTACAGGCCGTTATCTCTTGCGACGTAATTGCAAAGGTCTTTGACAGTCTATTGGATGCACAACTCGGCAAGCATATTCTGCTTCACAATGCGCATTTTGGCTTTCGTGAGAACCTATCTACCGAATGTGCAATCTTGACACTGAAACATACCGTCAACTACTATGTTAATAGAAAAGCACCTGTCTATGCTTGTCTTTTACACCAGCGCTCTATGGACCAGCTACACACAACGGGCCTACAACGCTCTTCGCGTACAATATAACAACGCCTTCAGGATTCTGGTGGGGCTCCCACGTTTGTGCAGCGCTTGAGGCATGTTCGCTGACGCAAGGGTCGACGATTTTTATGCCATAATACGTAAAAAAGCAGCATCTCTGATGTGTAGGATCCGGGGGAGCGCCAACGGAATTCTGAAGATGATATCAGAAAGGCCGGAGTCAGCAGTGCTGGGGAGGCTTATTCGGCTTCACGTGACAAGATGACGCAAAGTTTTTTTTTTATTTTTTTATCTAGAATTTTTGACGTTATTTGGATTTTTCATAGGTTTTATTTTTATGTGAATTTATTCGAGTATGCTACAATAAGACCTTTGTTACTACAATTATATGGACAATTTATAATTATGTTTGAAATAAAAGTACTTAAAAAAAAAAATGTCGAATGGAATAGAAAGCGCATTAATATAGACTTTTTTTTTTGCTTCTCCACTTAACAATAATCTTTTGTAGGTACTTATAATAACTTGATTGAATTGTCTATTTTTATCCCGAACTAAAAGTATATTTTTTCGCAATGAAAATAGGCGTTTTCCCAATAACTTCGAGTCACGCTATAGCTAGCCTCAGAGGCGGCTAGGCGGGCTAAGCACAGGGTGCGGTGTAGGTGACGTCACGATCGCATCGCATGCTCATAATTAATGTATTCCAAACGACTGTGCGACGCTGCGACCGCACATTCACCCCTCGTGTGAAGGAAAGGCACGTGATGGGCCTTACACCATTGCACGATTTCCACTAGAAGTGTGATTTAATCTTCCCAACGAAACATATTTGAGCTGTGTAGAATATCATAATTAATTAATAAAATCCTGCCACACTTGGCTTTTTTCTAAGAACTTGCTCAAACTACTTTCTAAACCTTTCACATAATGTGTCGAACGAACACAAGAGCGATCGAGTGGTATTTGAGTCTATAATTAGTGCCTCACGACTAACACACTATCATTGATTTTAACAAAAGTTGTACTTTATAAAAATCTATTCTCTCTGGAAGGGTTAGCATAGCTGCCAAAGCGATTTCTGTTCAAAAACTCACCTTGTTTACTGGTATCGAATGTAATTTTGTCTACCGACCCAACCGTGCATGAAGCTGACGCGTTAGACTGGGGTACAAAAACGATTACTCCGTAAGATGCACAATGATTTTGAAATCGTAAGTTTTCGACATCATCAGCGACCTTGACTGTTGCAGTGAAAGAACAAACCATCTAGAAATGTAAAAAAAAAGCTTGTTAATCCATTGGAGTACTGGCTCAAATGAAGTAATTATACTTATTGTAACCTACATGTTCTTAAACCGTGAAGCATATTTCTTTCAGTTTTATTGCACACTAATACAAAGTAAACAAAGCAAGAGATAAATAAAATAAGTGTTTCGTTCGTATTTTATATAATTAATATGAAAAATTGTTAAAAAAACTGTCTTTAATTAAAATTAATAAAATGATGAATAAATTTGTCATGAGAAAAGTAATTTATTACAATCAAAAGCAGTGCATTTTCGTAGAGAATGATCATTTTCGCGATTACGGTGTAAATAATGAATGTAAATAAATAATACTATATTTCATGGCAGTCTAGTCGAAGTAATGGCTTTTTGATTTTGCATCGAGCAAGACGAGTAATAGCAGAAAAGATCATTCTCGTGAATTAATTACTTTCACTTATAAAAAATCATATTAAAAAATATCCCATTGTACACAAAAGAATACTTGAGAAAATAAGCAAATTGTAAATAAAAAAATTAATACTTTAAAAATAATACAAGCCTTAATGGAGATAAAATTGTTATATAGAAATCTTATTCTGGAACTTCATAGAAAAAATTTGATTAATTTTATTATAACTCTAATGATTTACGATAATAGGCCACATTGTATGAAGACGTAACTATCGGCGCATAACATGATTCTCAACAAATACTTCTTTGCATTATATACAATGACTATATCAAAGAAGTGATGATGATGATGCAATATAAATAACAGAACTTAATGAATAGTGCTTGCTTAGTGCTATTAAGGATTGATTTGAGCTGAAAAGCAAGTAAATGTTCAGTCCATTATTCAGCTGCAGCGACTTGCTCACTCTCGATCAGAGCCTCGGATGGGTTATCTTTTTTAACTTCTGCAGTCTCTGTTTGTTCATTGGCGGGCACTTCTTTTTCCGCAGAATGCTCGCGCGAACTAACTGTACCATTTTCATTAACTTCGTCCTTCGCTGGAGAGTTTTCTTTTGAAGCCTGTTTGGCTTCTACCACCTCAGTTTCTTTTTCAGGAGACTGAGCCTTTCCCTCTGGGGTGCCTTCTTTTTCTACAGATTTTTGTCTTTCTGGTTCCTTTTCTGGAGACTTTTCTTTTGAATCGCCTTTGGCACCCTCATCATCATCCTTAGCCGGAGTGCCTTCTTTCGATGCTGCACCACTTGCATCTCTTGTGGGTGAAGCCTCTTTAGCAGGGCTGCCCTCTTTCTCTGGTGTTTTCTCTTTGTCATCACCAGTCTCAGTGGTCTCAGTTGTATCAACTTTCTCTTCTGTGCTTGCTTCAGTTTCTTTGCTTACAGCCTCAACATCACCATTGACAGCCTTTTCCTTAAACAACACATGCAGTTACAGTTCTCTTCTATAAGTACAAGTACATTGCAACTCAAAATAGAATGAACAGGAAAGTTAAAATGTCCATATTTATAATTACATGAGGTTGTTGACATTACAACAAGGAAAAGACTTTATCAATTTATTGTCTCCTATAATATTTTGTCACAGTACACACAAAACAAATGAGTTGCAATTGTAACAAATTATTTATTACAATACCTGTTCATTTTCAACTTGTGGTGGTTCCTCAGGCGGTGCTTCCATCTTCAAGAACTGTTCCAAAGTGTCCACTTCATTTGCAAGGTCGAACAGATCATAGTCCTGAAAGTCATAATGAATGCTGCTAGGAAAAGTTGTTTACAATTTTTTCACCAAACAAAGTTTGCAAAGTGTTTATGAAAAGAAGGGAATTTACCAACAGACAAGTACTTTATAAACACCAAAACAATAAACAGTACCGACACAAGCATTTAACAAAGAAACAAAATACAAACAGATGGCAACATACCAAAAATACCAAGTCATCTATGTACTTTTTATTGTACAAAATAGTTTTGCTGCTCATTTAAATTACTAACATAATACATACCCCACAGTACTCGTCATCGTTGAAGATCTGCGGCGGCAACGCAGACCGCGGGTTGGGGTCGCTCACTGTACCGCCATTCGATTTCGAGTTGTTTTGCATAAACTCTTTATCAGGTTCCTTTCCTGGTTCCGTTATGTCAATGACATCATATTTTATGGTTTTGGAATCTAGTATCATCAAAACACGCTGCTGCCGTTTCTTCACCTAAAAAGTACCATAACTCACGTAATCAAAAACAATAATTACATGAATCAGCTTTGCTAAAAGTCAAGAAAAGTACCCGGCCGTCCCAGGAATTTTCTAATATTAAACATACCTCTTTGTTTCCAGAAATACCACTGATATACACTTTGACAACCATATTGAAAAACTTTCGATTCAAACTATAACAAATGTAAATAACAATCGCTACAAAATATTATACGAGAAAAATAGGCTTGGCCATTAGACAACCTGTTTTAATAATAATAATTATAGGAATGGATGACAGTTGCAAGTGTGACCAATATATATTTGTAAATTCTACCATTTCTTCTAGTTCACATTGACCTTCCACTTTCAATGATATTATTCACGAATCATGACAACTATATAAAAACAGTAGTTCAGCGGTAATAAGTCCCAAAAATCATGATAGGATCGATCTATTATATTACTTTACCATTTTTGAGAAGAAGAAGAAGGGAAGAAGGGTCGGGCTACTCAAGCAAGCACATAAAATTGTCTTATGTAAGTACTTACAGTCGCCAGCACACCAAGTTACCACAAACTGTCAGATTTTCTCATTCGATTTTGAACTTAATTACATTTTAAGGTTTAAAATCGTTTGGAGGAATTTGACAGTTTCTTGTAGCTTGACCTGTTGGCGACTGTACCTGTAATTGGTGACTGTGTAAGTCTTAAGCTATTGTTATCCATAGTACTTAAGATATATACAGACTACTGTTTGTGTACCTTTATGAAGACCTTATAGTACCTTTGTGTACCTGTCGTAAATAGTTTTTTAAATTTAGCCACCACCATGTTCAAAAATTTGCTTTATGAAATGCTAAATTAAATGCTATTGGCTGTTATGACTCCACCTCCACCCGTACGGATAAACGTAACGATTCCTCAAAGATTTTTTATTCCGTATTGATTATACCTCCGTATTAACCTTAGTTCGAAAGTATGTTTTTAATACCATATCAAGTAATATTCAAAACCGGGCAACATTTGACTACGTTTCGTTCTACGTTACAAGTACTGTCAAAATCCAAAATAATCAAAATGCGCCAAGTTTGAATAATCGACCTATGCATTATTAATTATTTTGTTCCACTAAACTCTATGCTTTCTGAGTGGACTCCTATGCATGGCTTCCGGTACTTAAGTAGCAATACTTTTGATATCGCAGCTGATGTCCATAATGTACATAGGCGGCGGTGACCCCTAAAAGTGCGCGCAAGATGTCTACGCGCGTGTTTGACCTTCAAAACTATATTCCTGCCAGCACATTTAATCACTTTCGGCATAATGATGGCGATTATTTGTTCGGAAATCACGGATCACAGCAAACTCTCTTGACACCAGTTAAAAACATAGAGATGATGGCAAACGATTATTTCAGATTTCGGCCGCGCGTAGACATTTGCGCGCACTCTCACTCAAATCAGACGAGCCGCCTGCTTGCTTGCCACTCAACGGCATAAAAAAATCTATCTTCCGAGATACTTACTTTTTACGCGGTCTTGTCGAGATTGAAATCGTGCTCGTAATCGGCAATAAATCAGGCCAGATTACAGGAGTAGAATATTCATCTACAAAAAATTTAATCCTACTTTATCTGAATACTGCACCAAGGGATCGTAGCAGGTGGCGTTCTGTAGTTTATGCCTACCGCCCCGATGGGAAGAAGGCATGACTTTATGTATGTATTAGATAAATAAATACTTTGAGAACTATATTATTCTTGCCCAAAAGAATAGGCGTTTAGATACAGCCGTTTCTGGGGTCTACTCTCTAACCACGAGTTTCGTGGTTTCGGCCGAAGTTAACAGGCGTTTCCTACTCTGTATCGCCTACAGACAATCACTTTTCGATGTGTTTTTGCCCGTCCGAAAAAGTAAATGCATCAGAAATAAGGTTCACTTCGATATACGAGCTCCTTTCGGACGGGCCCATATATTCAGTGAAGGCGGTGGCTCGTTTAGATGCCAATGTATACGTTTTTATAATAAACTTCCTAGCCACATTTAAGATCTAAGCTTTAATAAATTCGAATCTTTTATAAAGCGGAAACATTTCAGATACCAATCTACATGGTCTTCGCATGATCTGACCAAGATTATGTCTGGACTTTAAAAGAGACGGTGACCTCTGAGTTTGTTTCAGCCTTTCTTCTCAGAGTAGTCAGATAGAAAACGCCGATCTCATCTAGTTTAAAAAATATGATTGACCTGTAAAAGTGAGACCGTAGGCCCCCTGACTTCCTTAGCCCGGCGAATACCTAACGCGATGGCATGGCAGCGTCAGTAACTTTTAGTAAATGATCTTGTTTTTTTCTCCTCTCGGACACAATGTGTCCGAGTTAACATTCACATAAGCGTCTGGGTTATTGTAAGGTCCCATTATTAAAAGATTATGATGTTTCTAAGTGACTAGTTTTTGAGATAAGTATATTTTCGGTTACAAGCGTACAAAAAACGTTGTTTTTCATATTTTAAAAGAAAAAACATATTCTAATATCGATTCCAAAATTCTCTACGTAAATATTCATCCCCACTACGGAACCCTTGACTGTGCGAGGTCCTTACGCACCTGGTCGATTTCTTTTTAATTTGATCAATCAACAGTTGCCTCTACATATCTGTTATGGCCACTTATGGCAGACATCCGCCGCACGCTTTGTTCAGAAACTAACCCTAAAAGGACTGAGTTCCCAATTCGTCTTTATGTATTTTGATCGAACAATAGGGAGTGGCAGGCTGTTCGTGAGGATCGAGTTCAAGAGCCCATTTATTGAGTTGGAGGTGAAACAACAATGCCAACAGCTTCGCGTAGGATATTGTAGCCACATCTACCAAGACTGGAAGTTACCCTTAGGATTATTAAAAAAGAGCCGGGATGACAATATTAGTCGTTCACCCGACCAGACAAACAGTAAAGAATACTACATTTATTTTAAATAAAAATTTAATACGTTCGTTTATAATACATAGGCATATTGTCATTAGATGTAAATAAAATAAAAATATAATGTAAGTCGCAAATCATTAAAACGTGACAACAGCAGGCGTGGAATGTTCATACTGTATTATAATAAAAGCTTTATATTATAAATAAATAAAAAATATAAATCACATAGCTCAATGAATGCACATGAAACAAGATAGATTCTAGCATCTAATACATGAGAATGAAAGAACTTGTTATAAAATGCGAGTTTGTTCTTAGATGTAGACATTATATTAAGAACAAAACAGCGCGGCAGTCACTCGACAGCGAGTGAACTGCAGCCGCATTAGAAACGGTCTATCTATCAATTTTAAGATCACGTGCATGTCATTGACTCGACTGCAGTCTAGCGAGACACTATTAAATCTATGAGCCATTACATAACTTTATTGGAAAAACATTACGAGACGTTGACACGGTGCCGTACGTGTGCATGCGTGACATGACAGAACTACACAAGAACAGATTCAACTGATTTCAATACAAATGCAAGGCCTTAGAGCCATAACGTGAAGCCAATTACTAGATTCACGACTTAATAAAAATTGAAAAACGTCCGTACCAAGTAAATAATAACTGTAACATATTTATTTAAAGGTGTTAAATTGTTTATCTAGTTGTGTGTAGGCAAGCACACATTTATATACGAGTACATTGTGCGGAAATATTATTGGCACATGTCCAGATCACTAGACAGTTGTCAGTTAGTCTTTACGCTCAGCGAGCCGTGCTGATATGTATTATAATTATACTCACCATGGACCGTTCGACGTATTAAATGTCGTAGAAGATTTTATATCTACTTAAAATATCGGTTAAAAAGATATATCTTTACTTGAATATAACACGTTAACTTGTAACATCTTATTCTTAAGAGCTCACTTTTAATATTATTTTAAATCTCATGGTTATCCCGCTTGTCAATTAACATACACACGTAGAAGCTAAATAGGAATGTATAAAATGGATACTGTTAACTATTTTATTTATCAGTCGTCACATTGATTTGAATTTCCTTCATTTGCTCTAATATTTTACACATGGAATTCTTTTTTTTAAATATATTAAAATATACAATCGAAATCTAAAACAATATGTACACAAAATGTTACAAAAATAAACAAAACCCACGAAAATAAATTGTAATAAATCAGGTTGACGAACCTCACATGAGATTATTAAAATTATCTAAATTCTTAAACGCATAAACTTCAATTCTAAAGAGTAAATAGAGACTGCTATTGCCTGTCTGTCTGTTGATGGACGAGATATAGTTTTATTTGATTAAGAAAAGGTCGCAATGTGCTCTGATCAAACGTGTGAGATAGTATCAGCTGACGCATTCCGTTCGTCTTCATTAATCACGTTGAACCCGATTTCAGTTTAGTAAAACAATACTTGTTGGCAACTTGCCCAAATTTAATGTGTGATTAGTTTGCGTTTAGTGTATGTGAGGAATAAACGTTAACACGTCGGGTGTTAATACATCATCCATCAATATTTCGTTGGCAATAACAGTTTTGTGCATTACACATAAATTATAAGTTTTGCTAGGCAATACTTGTATAATTTTCTAAATGGCTTAATAAATAAGATTTTAAAGCCAGAACAAGTCAAATTGATACAAATCAATAAACAACCAAATATGACCAATAAATAGATGAACTTTCAGCTCCGCATAATGGCAACGATTCACACTTATATGGTATGAATGCTCGTGATTGGAGATCCAAACGGTCGACTAATCGATTAATCTCATGATCACTATCATTATGGACACAAAAGCGACTGAGCGCAACTCTACGCGTAAACTACTCCCTTAGTCGTATCGTACACGAAATGAAAAATAAGCACTCAAAATCGGGTATCACCTCGGCGTAAAAGAAGGAATACTGTTAAATCTAAATTCGGTAGGCCATTACACGCAGAGTGAGATCGAATAATACTAAGTACGTCGATCGACGCCCTGACGGGTGAACTAGCTCACTCGTACTACTTGCGTTCCCTCGTGGCCGTGGGGACAAGGGTCGCGAGTAGCACGCAGTGCCACGGAGCCGGGCGTGTCGCGTGTCGTGTTGAGCGTGCGGTGCGTGCGGCGCGGCGTGTTCACACGGGCGTGCCGAAGTCCGGGTCCCCGTCGCCGGCGAGCAAGCGCGGCGGGAACTTGGCGCGCTCCAGCTCGCCGTTCGTGAGCGCCGCGCCCGCTGTCACCCTGCGCGCGGACCCTATCCTGTGTAGGGGGTACGGTACTTTCAAAGACATTCTATATTTTTAATATACCCCGTCCCTTATGACTTATGAGCGAGGTGTAATGTGTTAAGGTGCTTCTGCCGTTGAACAGGGTCCATCCTCGAATTCAATCTTAAGCATAACAAATGTGGTATTATTTTCATTTATTTTTCTCTTTTGTGGGGATCGAAGATCAGGAAATGAAGGCACAAGTTGATCCACTGACATAATACAAATATAACTTTAGTATAGTAACACGGTATGCCTTGACGTTGGCAATGTCTTGACACATTATTAATGTATGATGATGGTAATCCGTCATAATTAATCAACAATTTTTTTTTGATCCACAGCTTCATAAATCGCTTCACACTCGTACTACCTCCTCTAATTTAACGGTCACATTTATGTCACCCGTGCGGTACAGATGACTCCGCGGTCAGCAACCCGCATGTTCAACTACGGGCGGAAGTAACTATACTGTGGTTTATCGAATAAAAATAAACTTTTAAATATTATAAAATATGTACAGCCTTCGTGATGTTGTTTTCCTCATTCAGGAGGGTCGTGAACTGAATAAGAAACACTTATTTGTGCACTATGCTGTAACTGTATGCGTATTGCAACGATTGTTACTGAATTTGGTATCAGAAAGCCTTTGTCAATGGCTTGATTATGCCCCGGATGCCATACAAGCATCTCGGGGCATTACCCTACCCACTAGTATGAACACCAGTGGCACGATTGATTATAAACACGTCATTACGCCTGTAATTCGCGAAGGGCTAGGCAGAGATTTACCTAAAGTAGGTACACCCACGTTTCGCCAGTTAAACGAGATAGTGTACTGCATATTGGGTCACTTTTTTGTAGATAAGACTTCAGGGCGAAAACCGAAACTGATAAATAGAGCAAAGTGGTTGAAGGAATTATGACCTCGAATTTCGAGCAAACTAATACAGAATCAAGTTTTTGGGAAAGCTCTCTTTTAGCCGGGAATCGAAACTGACGCTAAAAAAATAGAAATACCGTCCTATATCTGTACGAAGCGGTGCTAGAAACCTGTGGCAGACAGCGCTACTAATATAACATAACATCACGCCAATAATCACTGAAGGGTTAGGCTGGGCAGAGGTGCATCTATAGTACACCCACATTTCGCCGGTTATGTTTAAGTCCCATGTAATATGGGCCGAGCCTATAGCGATCTTACCGGGCACAAATCCTGACTCCGGGCTGCTACTGAGTAATTAAAGGTGGAAAATACCCAGTAACACTTTGCGCGACCCGGGAATCGAAGCCAGGACCCCGGTGTTTCCTTTGGTATTGGTGTTACTAACTAGTTAATATGAGTAGTACCTAAATCCTTTGGATTCTCTTCTGAGGGGTTTGATGTCGCCGTTGGGCTTACTGACGGGCTTCGAGTCGATGTCGATAAGGGGCGGCGGCGGCGCGGGCGCTCGCGGCGACTCGCCCACTGCCGAATATATGCACACTCAGTTTTGATGAAGAGTTATGTCATAGAACTGCGTTTTAGATATAAAGATGAGATGAAGTATATAAGAGGCGTATACAAAAATATCGAGTTAAAATTAGTATCTAGACCTTGAGTGTTAATAATGAAGATTTACTAGAAATTTACCAACAAAATGTAAGACAGAATAGTGAGTCTTTTATCCATAAGTTCAGGTTCACAGCTAAAACTTTTTCAATACTTACCTATAGTATTATCGACGTCTAAAGACTACAAAACAAAAATAATTTAAATTTTATTACTACTTGGGCAGTTCTGTATATTATTCATCTACTTAAAAATAATCTTTAATTCATTCACTGACAGACAATGCACAACCTAAACCGCTGGGTCTAGAAGCATGACACTTTACACAAGAGTTACTTACACAAGCTGCATTTTTGAGATGGGGCAGCAAGGGCAGCTACCTTAATCGCTGTAGCTACATGAAAACGGTCTAAGGAGACTATCATTAGCTTTTTGAGAAATTTTGATTAGCATTCATAGATTTTGAAAAAAAAATTGCAGTCAGCAGAAAAATGGGCAATTTTTACACAAACATTTTTTTTATACCATGCGATCATGTTTCATATAAGGATCAAAAACCTCTATTGGACCAACCGAAGTTTGTGTACTAGAAAAGTAAGAAATCGCACAAAAAAGCTTTTCCCATACATTTCGTAGGAAATGAGAATTCCGTTTTCCTGTAGCTACAACGATTAAGGTAGCTGCCCTTGCTGCCCCATCTCAAAAATTCACCCTGTATAACGAAGATGAGCACTAAGGAAGGACATTTCAAAATTGATCCCTTAAAGAGGTTAAATTGGGGGATGAAAGTTTGTATGGAAGTTGGTCATTTTTGCTGATGGGAACTCCCACGGCAAATGGCTTGTTGCTACCTCCATCAGAGACAGGCTGGTTATCGCAGGGCGCTTCCGCAAGAGGTTCGTCCGAGGAAGGAGCGTCTAGTTCCACCGGCCTGTACGCGCCCTTAGTGCGCCAGTCCTACAACAAATCATTAAAACATTTACTCTATGCCACTATCATAAACACCGATTATGATTTCAACGATTAATGTAGCAATTAATTTAATTTACAGCCTGAAATACGTACGGTCAACCGCTCGTCAGTAAAACAGTGGAAAAAAAAACACGTGTGGCACTCGGGGACTGCCGCGGTAAAGCTATTGCATAGCATTTTTTATCAACTTATGCAATTATAATTATTTATTTATGCAGTTTTATTTTTTCTTTGATATTAATTCAAGTACAGTCGTACCATATACATACATGTTAAACGAACGCTCGGCCGAGCTACATGGTAGGCGGAGTGGGGGGTGTTAGGTTTTATTTTCGTTACGGAATTTCTTGATTCGGTCGCCGCGCTCAAAGCTCGCGATAAAAGCTATGCAATAGCTTAAAAATCGCCTTTACAGCTACGAAACAAAGACGCACTCAATGATAAATTATTATAGACTTGCGGTTGACTTTACTACATAGCATGATAACTAATAATAATATGCAGTATAGCGCAATCTCTAAACAAAATCACTGGCTACGCTCCAGCTGATTCTACTGTGTCATACGCTAGCCAAGGTCTTCCCCGATGTAAACATGCCGGCTATCTTGGTCTTGTTACTAAGTGTGCCTGCGCATCTAGTATTTGTCCAGCGTAGACGCTACGAAAACGCGACGCTAATGCTACGTCATCGCAACGGTATCGCTGCGCCAACGCGGCGTGACGCTAATGCAGCGTATTCATTCACGTAGCGTCTATGCGGTGTTGACGTCGTACGCTGGACAAATGCTTAGTGCGAAGACACTAACCATATAGCCGAGGACTTGGTACATACCACGATGGACGAAGTTTCTAAACTGCGCTCTGTCTAGAAGAAACGAAATTTAAACAGAAACTGGACTGTTCAACAAGTTGCTACAACTATGGACATATAAAATAGTAGGGAGATTACAAGCTCATCAAAGTAACGGTAAAGTTATTTTTGTTATGTTTTTTTATCGATTATAGTCGAAGTTAGTGAGATGCTCATTGAGTTGAAATGTCGACTCACGTCCCAAAGCATTTATAGGGTGTAAAATGACCCATCACATAGCCGTCAACTAAGTATTCTGTACATCAAATTAAGTAACATAGCCCAAACAAATATTTTTATGGTATGTTACTTTATTTACACATTTTATTTTTGGTGTGAAAATAGCTGGTAGTGCGCATGGTAACGCACGCAAAACACTGTGCTTATTGGTGCATGCAATGGTACAGAGGTCGTGGGGGTGTTTAAAGTTGTGTATAACATTAAAAAAACGTCAGTAAAAGTTGGAATTTTCACCTTCAATATCTGCGTAACCAGAAGGTGCCCGGGTATGGTACAATACAAAAATTTCAGCTTCGATGTGTCTTTTTACACCCGTTATATTAAGCTTAAGCTTGCCTTTACCAGCACGATTTTATGTTGCTTGGTATGTTTTCTGTATACCTAGCTAGACAAGTGCCACATGTTTAATGCTGCGGTGCTGTAAAGCTACCTAAGAAAGTGCTGTGCGAGTGATATAATTAAGTTCCTATCATATTACTAGTATTCTATTGCAGAATGCAGGTGTCGTGTACAAGCTAGGCGGGTTGTACCTGAGGTTTGCGTTTCTTCTTGAGCGCGGTGGGGCGCGCGTGCACGGGCGTGGACGCCGCCGACTCGCCGGACGACGCGTCGCGCGCCGCGCGCACGCCCCGCCCGCCCCGCGCGCTACCCGACCACTACACACCACGCCGCACATTATTATTGGTAAAACAATGCTGATTGCTTCTGATGCCACTTTAAAATCCTCTAATATTCGATACTTTGTTTACAAGTGGAACTGGGTGCTAATTTGAAATGGGGCAATAAGTGCAAAAAAAGTACTTAATAAAATGATTTTTCTGACACCAGTTGAGCCAGTCAATCGAACCGTAATTTTAAGTTGAATGTTACTCCAAAAGTAAAGTAACGATTTCCACTAGCATGCACGTAGCTGCCTTTGCAGTCCCATCTCAAATCACAACCTTGTATAGGTTCTAGATCTAAAGATGTGGTATTTATTACCTCAAGCCGGGCCTCAATCTTGATGGAGTCGTCGTCCATGTCAAGTATGTTGAGGTTGTTGTTGATGTTGTTGTAGTCGGGGTAGGTGGCGGGCGCCACGCGGTAGGGCTCTGACTCGCACTCGCTGTGCGACCCCGCCTCCGACGTGCGTCTGCGAGCACACGAGTACAGTGAGTACATGTCTATGTGCAATGTCTACCATGTCTATGTGCACACGTCAATAGTAATAATGCTGTGTGCTGTATATGTAACACATCAATAAAGTGTCTTTATCAATTATCAGAACCTAAGAAAGTACTACGGAATTGTGTAAAAGTCCAAATTAACTCTATTTTTAGTTATAACATAATCTATCGTCTATTAAGCTAGATTGTAGTGAATTATTAAGAACTTAGTTCTTATTAATACAGGAGAAAAAAAAGTCAAGTTTTGAACCTTCACGGTGATGTGATACGCGATGTGATGACCAACACAGCGTGACAGATTCTTATCAAACAACGAACAAACGTTTCAAACAAAACGTGAGAATCGTAAACGGGGGAAACGTCGCCTTTGGAACAGGAGATGATGGTAACAAACATGGTGGAATAATCTAATGGAGACCACAAAGCCCCTTATGTACTGAAGTCGGCCAACATTGGTGTAGGCCCGATATCATATGTATTTGTTCCGGACGGTCCAAATGGTGCAGTTTCACGAAGAATACCTTTTTGCATGAACACAATTCCTAATCAAGTATTTAGTATGTTTGTGCGGTATTTTGTTGTAATATTCACAAGTTGATAAGTTGCTTCGATGTTATAAATAACATGTTACTGTCTCATACTATCCCTCAAAGAGATTATAGTGTACAGTCGGAAGTCATAATTATATTAAATTGGTGTCTAATGTGATGAGCGTAAGTTTTTGGGCACCATTCCAATAAAGGGAATCAGAATTCTAAAAAGGGGCAAACGTATTAAGATTTTTCTGTATCAGACGTGATGTGATTAATGTCTAGCAGATAATAAATTAAGTGTTGATCATTAATAGACTCCGTTAATAGGCCCGTATTACAGAACGTCACTCAATACTCAAGCATTACTTAAAACTAGATTCAAGCCATTTGATTGGTTGAAACTAGTTTTAAGTAATGCTTGAGTATTGAGTGACGTTCTGTAATACGGGACTAAATCTCCATACATTAAGCAAAGTGCGATGCCTAAACTTAATAATGGTAGAGAGAGATAGTTCTTTACTAGAGCACTATTAACCTGAGAAACGCATTATTTTATTTATTTTCTTTTCCATGCATGGGGTTGCATTTAATAAATAGGACAACGTAATTTAATTAGTCTGACGTGACATATTGTCGCCATGAATAGCGTTAAGTGCCGGTTATACAAGTTGTCATCGCCGCGGCTGTCGGGAACTGACGTGACAAAGTTGTTGCGGTGCCAAAAATAACGACTGACATCTGTTGAGCGTACCTCCTAAATAATTATAATCAGTTGGCGCTTTAACTGCCTCTAAAGAATTACGTATTTAAAAGATTCACGTTCTGAATGTTAAAATGTCTTTGCAGGCAAAGCGGAACATAAGATGTTATTCGTTTACGCCATTCTTTAAAAATAAACCTATATAATTTTCCTCTTTTTACGACAGATGATAGTCTTTCCGTTCAGGTTTGTAGGTGGTATATCTATGTGAAAGGAGCTGTTCACATATACGATGACACGATTGATTGACAGGTCAATTTGTTATTTCTCTTATTGTGTTAAGTCTATACGAACCAATGGGAACAGTATGAACAATCAGTTTATAATCAGTCTATAATGTTCCCACTGCTGGGTCACAGGCCTCCTCTCTTCGAGAGGTAGCGGCCACCACGCGGGCCCAATGCGGGTTGGTAGATGTCACATGTCTTCGAATTTTTGGTTCTAAGACAAGCCGGTTTCCTAACGCTGTTTTGATAGCAGTGGTGATGAAATAATTTACACAAAGTTAAGCGCCTGTCTGGGTTCGAACGACCTGCAACACCTAAATCACGGTCGACACCACGGGGCCACCACTGCTCTCTACCGTGAACCGTCAGTCATCAAACGTTAACAACCGTCACTACAAAGGAAATCGGCTCTAAGGGCCCGTTGTGTCACCCTATGTAAAATTTCTACATTTATATCTGTAATTGTATGGTGTACATAATAAAGAGTATTCTATTCTATTCTAACACACGTGTTAAAACACTGAACTTCGTACGTATGAGAAATAATGCTTGACCGCACTCGTCCGTCAGCTTGATATATTTTGAATGAGTTTACAAAATATTCTCAGTGTAGCGTAGGCGTGAGAGATTACAACACGTTATCCAACAAAATTTTATTAGCATGTGAATGATCGCCTCTATTTTGGATCCAATATCAATCCAATTTATTCATCGACTGATGACATGCTATTTCGAATGTCTGTAACAATCTGATAATCATATTACTTGTTAGCATTTTATTTAACTACATAATATATTGTTGACCTAGCGAAGGTCGTGGGAATCCGCTGGATGTGAACAACGCAGGACCGATCTTTGTGGCTATACCTAATGTTATACAATATGTATCAGAAAGGTGTGGTACAGACCATCAAACTTAACAACTTTCTCCGAGGGAAAAATTATCAACTGCCCATACCGAACTTCAATACCTCCACTACCTACATAGTATGAGACGGCTGATTGATAGTATAGTAATCTGTACTTGAAAAATAAACGGCAGTGTGCTACTAGCTATCTGTCACTTCATTTCTCCTTAATACGTCCTAGGCCTACGCCTTCCGCAATATCCGCATACAACGTATCACTTAGGGAAGGCCTGTGCCCAGCAATCAGCAGGCTGAGATGATAATGATGACTAGTATGCGAGTAGTCAAATTGACGTACGAGATTTTTGATCTGTGGTCTTGAGTCGGTAACGCAGTTTACAATTTAATGGAGGAATAAAATGAATATCAAAGAATGAAGTAAGTAAACTGTATGATTTCCATGTTTATGAGTGGAATCTATTTCAAGAAAGCTCCGTTGATAGTACTGTTTTCTCTATCTCTAAACTGTTTCATTACTTTAGCCAAAGAGACAGACTTAAATGTTCCAAATAAATTGTAACTATAGGAACTTCAAAGGTAAATAATAAGATATTATATGAATCTTTGGCTATATTTCTGTCGTTAAATGTTTAAATGGATGCTGTAATAAATACAATTATGAACGTCTACTAAAATGTTAAGGCGGTTTTAATAGTAACTGTTTCAAAGCCACACAAATTGCTTTTATGTATCTTTTAGTTTAGACTTCACAGAAAATAATTTATTAGTCTAAAAACGTCCACTGCAGAATACAGATATCCGCCTAGATAGGGCATCTTCTTCTTTTTGAGTCGATACCGCGATGGTACTGTTAGATAAATTAGGCCCAAAAGGTGGCCACGGATCCTCTTAGGGCTTGCGCCCACTAGCGGCACGCCACGACAAGGAATTTTTATGCGAAAAATATAATGAGTGGCCCAAATTAACGTTGACAAGAGGCTTTACGAATTATTTTATCAATTTTATACGTGAATTAAATAAGGTTATAAATTATAAAAATACGCTTTATTTTATACAAGAATCCCAATTTGTCTTCAAAATAACCTAATTTAGCGCGGATACATAGAGACAAACCTTTGGTAAATTTTTCTACAATTTTCCGTCCTGCCTCCACAGATATTTTGTCTTTGTCCGTTGTTAAGAGTTGTCTTTAGCTCATCAACTCTTCTATGACGCGTAGCACAGGACCTTGCATTTAAGGTAGACTATAAACAGATCAGGCGATTAGGGTGGCCATTCTTTGGAGCTAATGAAACCACGAAAATTGTCTTTGCACCACTATTGAACACTTAAGGCCCTGTGAGCTGGAGCAGAGTCTTGTTGAAATATCCATGGACGGTTACCAAAGTGCTGTTGACTCCAAGGAAGAAGCACATTTTCAAGAATGTCTCGTCGGTAGTTTTTTTGGGTGATACCTTTTTATACAAAAACTAAGGGAGTTTTGTAAGTAGCGCAAATCGCACCCCAAACCATAACTGTTTCAGCGTTTTAGCGATGTGGAACAAATGCAGCAGCTCCAGGACGAGAGGAAGACCAGGTCCTGTCATTTTGGTGATTATGGGATTGATGAACTACAGGCAACTCGTACACGGTAGTGGTATAAAATATCTGTGGAGGAAGTGCGGAAACATGTAGAAAATTTTACCAAGCGTTTGTCTCTATTTATCCCCGCTAAAGGAGGTTATTTTGAAGACAAATAGGGATTCCTGTATAAAAATAAAGTGTATTTTTATAACTTCTAACCTTATTTAATTCTCGTATAAAATTTAAAAAAATAATTCGTAAAACCTCTTGTCAACGTTGATTCGGGCTAACCTGTAAATATAACTTAATAGTATGACAACAAAATTAAAATTTCAATGAATTATCACTGTAAATACAAAAACAAAGCTGTGGTGGTATGCTTAGGCATGCCGTGTCGGCAGCTTTCGTAATGCTTCGGCATCACTCGGGATGCTTGGGCAACCTTCAGGATGCCGAGGAATAGTGGGGCGCAAGGCAACTTTAGCTTTAGGCAACTGTTGTTACTGTTGTGAAAGGAACGCGCGACTACGATGTCACGACAGTACGCTTCGGCGATCCTAAGGACGCCGCGACATGCCTAAGCACTGGCATAGTTGCCGCCAGTGTGCGCTTGCATGTAGTGTTGCCGAGCGATGCGGTGCCGTGCTGCAAGTGGCCGCAGGCCCTTATACGGTTCGCAGTTCCTGAATCACTCTAAGACATCTTAGATGATTGTTTGAAATAAGTTCAAAATAAGTTTTATTGTATAAAATTTTTATTTTAAAGCTTTTATTGTGTAACATTTTTATTTTAAACCTTTTATTGTGTAACATTGTTTTATTTTCAACCTTTTGTTGTGTAACATTTTTTATTTTCAGCCTTTTATTGTGTAACATATTTTTTTCTACCTTAATATTGTGTAACATTTTTAAAACCGTCTCCTCGATCCCTTCATTTTGGCCACATGATCATGGTACTTTTTTTTTTCAAGGAATTACTTATTGATGTCTAAAATCCGCCATTTTGAATGTGTAAAAACAAAACTACTTATTAGCATGTTACGCATGGTCAACCTTAATAAATCGCTGCAGTGGCATACCTGCATACACATTGCACACGGCACCTACGGGCACGAAACGCAAGCTCAGCATAACGTGACCAATTGACGTCAATCGAACCTTTCCATAGAAACATAAAACGTGGAGCGGCACTTTTTGGATCTGACATCGACCAATTGACACTTTTTAGTATAATTAGTCGTAATTTCAATACCTTGTAATACAGTAATAAATTAGTTTATTAAAATAAATTTGCATTTTTTTGGATCCTCCGGTTGCACCCATCGTAATTGGCGCAGCCGGTAGGATAGTCCAGTAAATTCAGTGAATCGATCACCGACAACGGGCTATACGAACCTACGGGTGTGCGGCTACGGAGGAGTATCCGAATATCGATACCACAGAGAGATGCAGATTTGGTAAGTACCTAGATCTACTAGAGTTGCTCGCCTTCCTATATTTTAGTATCCTTTGTGTAATTTCCTTTTTTTTTCTTCCTGTGTTTCCTTTGTGTTAATTTCCTCAAGTGTTTCTATTAAACTTTCAAAATTTTTCACCCACGTATATCACGGACTCCTAAGTCGGGTATTTCTAATAGGAACTCGCAAATCGATGCGAATAGGAATTTAGATACTATATTAGAAGATAGTGAAAGTGTAGAATCTTACTTAATTATAGAGAATAATTTAACTAACAAAATGAGTACCGATTTGGTAGATCAAGTTTACAAGGCCTTACGCCTCGTTCCCGAGTTCGACGGGAACCCGAACGTGCTCACGCGGTTTGTACGTTTATGTGACCAACTTGTCGCGCAATTTGTTAAGGCAGAGCCAGGTTACGAACTAAGTAATTTATCCTTGTTGAACGGCATACTTAATAAAGTTACCGGAAATGCCGCCCGCACAATAAATTCAAACGGCATTCCCGAAACCTGGCAGGGTATTAGAAACGCCCTGATTAATAACTTCTCGGACCAGCGGGACGAGACCGCCTTATACAATGATTTGGCCCTATTAACGCAAAAGAATTTATCACCACCGGAATTTTACGAAAAGTGCCAAACTTTATTTAGTACAATTATGACGTATGTGACCTTGCATGAGCCCATATCTACTACCATCGAGGCCAAACGGGCACTATATAAAAAATTAACCCTACAGGCATTCGTTCGTGGCCTAAAAGAACCTTTAGGCTCGCGTATTAGGTGCATGCGACCCGACACCATCGAAAAGGCTCTCGAGTTTGTGCACGAGGAAATTAACACCATATACTTACAGCAGCGTAATGACCATTTGCCGGAGCGGAGATCTGTGCAGTCTACGTCTTCATTTAATCCCAGTACGTATCAGATTAAGCCATTTAATTTGCATACTCCACAGCCAGTCACTTTTTCAGCGCCGTTTAATCAGCCCGGTCCCTCCAGAAGTTTTTATCAGCCACAACCGCCAAGGCCAATGCAAGCTTGGAGACCCCAAGTGCCTTTCAATCGCGGTCCCACGCGAACCCAACAAATGTTAAGCGCACCCCCGCCTAACTATATGCCCCAGAGCAACGTGTTCCGATTGCCTCAACAAAGGCCTAGTTACACGCCCATTAATAATGGCCCCAAGCCCATGAGTGGTGTAAGCCACTTTGTTCCTAAACCTATGCCGAGACCTTCGACAGGACATGACTGGACTCAACAAGGAAATCCACCTCCCAGTAACTATTTTAAGACTCGTGAGATGAATGTTAACGAAGTAGACTTTTACGACTATTATGAATACCCCGACTATGCCTATAATGACTATTACGACCAGTTCTACCCTGTACCTTACAATTACGAACCTGTGTATGAGCCACTAGCTCATAGTGATTATGTTCCTGTGCACGTAGAGGAGCATCAGAATGTGCCTGAAGGAACATCTGCCCAAGGAACGTCTGCTGAAGGCCAGGATTTTCATACAGCCCCGAAATCAGACAAACCAAAATAGAGATTAACTTACAAACCCAGAGACAACTTCCATTCATTCAGATTGCTAATCCACCCATTAAACTATTAGTAGATACCGGTGCGAACCTATCTTTTATTAGCCCGAACGTTGTAGAAAGATTTTATCATCATATCCAGTGTAATTATGAGCCTTTCGAAGTCACTAACATCCACGCGACAACTCGTAATAATTATTCCATTACTATACCGTGCTTCCCGGAATTCAAAGAAACCTGTGACATTACCCTATACATTTACAAGTTCCACAATTATTTTGACGGCTTAATAGGCTTAGACTTACTAGAAAAGTTAGAGTCTAATATAGATTTAAAGAATAAGGTTCTTGTTACACGTAATTCATCCAATCCCTTGCGAATGTATGATTCACGTAATTGTAATCTTTACGAGGGCATAGTACCCGCTAATTCATCCAAATTAGCTAGAGTCCCCATTAATCTTCATGATGGTGACGTAATAATATCAGAGCAGACTATTTCCAATTGCACTATTCGCGACTGTGTTACTTCTGTTAAAAATAACCGTGGCATCATAGAAATAATTAATCCAACTAAACATGATGTAGTTTTCTCAATGGACAGGCCAGTTACCGCGGAACTTTTTAACGAGCAAAGCGCGACTATCTATCAGCCTAGCGATCGCGTATCCGAGGTATTATCAAAACTACGCACTGACCATCTGAATCCTGAAGAACGAGCCAACTTAGAATCTCTTTGTGCACAATATGCTGACGTTTTCTATATCGATGGTGAACCTCTAACTTTCACCAATAAGATAAAGCATAGTATTCATACCACCGACGAATTACCTGTCTATACTAAGACCTATAGATATCCCTTTGTTCACAGACAGGAAGTTCAGGATCAGATTAGCAAAATGTTAGACCAGGGGATAATCCGTCCCTCGCAGTCAGCCTGGAGCTCACCCATCTGGGTAGTTCCAAAAAAATCTGATGCGTCCGGAAAGACTAAATGGCGCATAGTCATTGATTTTCGTAAAGTCAACGAGAAAACCCTCGATGACAAATACCCAATCCCCAATATTAATGACATCTTAGATAAACTTGGTAACTGTCATTATTTCACAACTCTAGACCTTGCAAGTGGATTTTACCAGGTAGAGATGGACCCAGCCGACATTCACAAAACGGCCTTCAATGTGGAACATGGGCACTTTGAATTTTTACGCATGCCCATGGGTCTCAAAAATTCTCCATCCACGTTTCAACGCGTGATGGATAATGTCCTCAGGGACCTCCAAAATGTCATATGTCTCGTATATCTCGATGACATAGTCGTTTTTAGTGTTTCCTTACAGGAACACATGGTAAATTTAGAAAAAGTGTTCAAGAGATTAAGGGAATCAAACTTTAAGATCCAGATGGATAAGTCGGAATTTTTAAAGCTTGAAACTTCATACTTAGGTCACGTAATAAGTAAGGACGGTATTAAGCCTAACCCCGATAAGATCATTGCCATCCAGAAATTCCCTATTCCTAAGACAGCTACCGAGATCAAACGCTTTTTAGGCCTGTTAGGATACTATAGGAAATTTATTCCTGACTTTGCGCGCATTACGAAACCCATGACGCAATGTCTCAAGAAAGGTTCTAAGATCACCCTCAATGACCCTAACTACATCGACTGTTTTGAAAAGTGCAAATTACTACTGACTAACGACCCTATACTGCAGTACCCTGACTTTTCTAAGGAATTTGTGCTTACGACTGACGCATCTAACTTTGCCATAGGAGCTGTCCTTTCTCAAGGACCTATAGGACAAGATAAGCCCTTAGCATACGCGTCTAGGACATTAAACTCCAGTGAGATTAACTATAGTGTAATCGAGAAGGAGTTATTAGCCATAGTTTGGGCTACTAAATACTTTCGTCCATACTTGTTTGGGAGAAAGTTTAAGATAGTTACAGACCATAAACCCTTACAATGGGTTATGAGCCTTAAAGAACCAGGCTCCAGACTCACACGTTGGAGACTTAAGTTGAGTGAATACAATTTTACTACAGTATACAAGCAAGGCAAAAAGAACACTAACGCCGACGCATTGTCCCGCATTGAAATCAACAACGAGGACGCTATGTCTATAGCGGTAAATGTATCTGAACAGCCTCGCTCAACAGTAGGTTCTGAAACACTGACAGCCCCTACAAACAACCCTGACATAATCGACAACTCTGACACAGCAACTGTTCACACTAGTAACGAAGCCCCTATTCTAGAAGTGCCAATATCAGACGAACCCTTAAATAAATTCAGTAGACAAATCTGTTTTGTACTTGTAGGCGATATTAAAAAACGACCGACAGTGAGTAAGCCATTTGAAACGCATACCCGAACTACCATTCAACTATCTGAGTCTAACCTGACTAACGACGTTATTAATGCAGTTAAAGAATATGTGAACCCTAAAGTCAAAACCGGTTTAATCATCCATCCTCCTCTTGCCATGTATAAAATAATCCCCATAATTCAAGACAACTTCAAAAGCTCTTCAATGAACATGGTTCTAACTAAAGTTGAATTAGAGAATGTTAAAGACTACCTGCGTCAACAAGACATCATAAAGAAATACCACGAAGGTAAAACAAATCATCGCGGTATCACTGAATGTTACTTAGCCTTATCTTCTAAATTCTACTGGCCTAAGATGAAAGAACACATCTCCAAGTACATAAATGAGTGTACTATCTGTGGTCAGGCTAAGTACGACCGTCACCCCATCAAGCAAAGATTTAACATTGTACCACCCCCTAGTAAACCTTTTGAAATTATCCATCTAGATCTGTTCACAGCTCAAACAGAGAAGTTCCTTACCATTGTAGACGCTTTCTCTAAGTATGCACAAGCTTATCACCTTAGAGATAGCACCGCTTTAAGTGTAGTACAAGCTCTACTTGTATTTTGCACCCACCATGGGGTCCCGTTGACTATTGTCACGGACGGAGGCCCTGAATTCACAAATCAGATTTTCTTAGAATTCAACCGAACTCATAAAATTATTCACCATAAAATATTAGCGCATTCCCCTAACGACAATGGCATAGTAGAAAGGTTCCATTCTACCATTTTAGAACATCTTAGGTTATTGAAATTAGAGAGACGAAATGAACCAGTCGTTAATCTTATGCCTTATGCCATCTTAGCGTACAATAGTTCGATCCATAGCTTCACAAAATGTAGACCCTTGGACTTGATAACTGGACACTTTGACCCTCGAGACCCAATAGATATTGACCTATCTGAACACTTACTGCAACAGTACTCACAAGACCATAGGAAACGAATGAGTCAAGTATACGACCTTATTAACCAGACATCCTTACATGACAGGACACAACTGACTGAAACCCGTAACAGGGACAGGGAACCCGAGAAGGACTATACCCCTGACCAGCAAATCTTTGTACGCAATCCCATGGCGTCTCGACAGAAGTTAGCCCCGCGTTATACGCAAGATACTGTACTCGCAGATCTTCCAATCCACATCTATACGAAGAAGAAACGCGGTCCAGTAGCAAAATCCCGCCTTAAGCGAAGTCCTAAAGATCCCACTTTGTTACAGGATAATACTATGGCTGATGACCCTACATCCGGCCCAAGGACAAGAGATAACAGTTGAATCACTTGACAATGGACCAGGACTACTTCCCTTCAAATTAGGAGCGGCAAAGATCGTTTCCCATTTCCATTCTTTCCTAAGTCATATAGATTTAGAGAATATCCATCTTCAAATTGAAGTGGTAAAAACACAGATGGCTGAATTAAGTCCCTTAGTTAACAATAAAACCTTATTCCTATTCGACCCTCATCTGAAACATCTCAATAGTAAAATCAATTTAATTACTAGTAAAATTAGTATGTTTGAATCAACTCGTAGTAAAAGAGGCCTTATCGACGGTTTGGGTTCTGTAATAAAATCGATTTCTGGTAATTTAGACTACACCGATGCACTTAAATACGAAAACGCCATAAACACTTTACGCAATAATGAGCATAAATTAGAATTAGAAATTAATAACCATATTAGTTTAAATAGTAAATTTATTTCACGTAGCTCTCAAATAATAGATAGTATAATTTCAAATCAAGATAAGATGAGTAAAGCACTAAACTTAATTTTGGAAAGTAACGCTAATAGGGATACAGATTTAATTAAATACGCCCATCTGGCCCAACATCTGTTAATCTTAGGAGATAATGTAGAAGATCTTTATGAAGAATTACGGAGTTTAGAGAACACCCTAACATTTATTCGTGCGTCAAGTACCCCGTACTCTTTATTTAATTTAGATGAAATCAAGTATATGTTAGGTAAATTAAGGATTTTATATGCTAATGACGAAATCCTTGACGTAGAAATTAGGCATTTTTATGAAATAATTAAACTAGGTTACTTCTATTCTAATAAGCAGATAGTAGTAGTTATAAAAGTCCCGATAGTTGTTTCCTCCACATATAATTTGTATAAACTTTCCCTTGTTCCTAACAGAAACCACGAAACTCTTATACCACCCTCACCTTTCGTGGCACTCTCTAGCTCAGACTCTAGGTACATAGAGACAGAATGTCCGAAGGTAAACTCCATATATCTCTGTGAGTCAACAGCCAACCTACAAATCCAGAGCAAACCAGATTGTATCCAGCATCTCATAGTCCATCAAGAACTTCAACCCAGCTGCAAGCTGACACCCGTAGCTCTCACCACCGAAGCCCTGGAAACCCTGGACGACAAGCATTATACCTTAAGTTTTCCTGTACCAACAAAAGTGAAGATGTCTTGCGGTCAAGAACAGTACCGGACCCTACGAGGCAGCTATTTGGCAATCATTCCCCTCAACTGTAACCTGAGAACACCCGCCTTCACTATCTCCAACACTGACGACCACATCAAAGGACATGTCGTGAAGATCATTGAGATGCCCCTATACAACGAGTCGAGGCCTGAAAATTATCCGAAGCTCATCCTAAATTCGCCAAATCTACAAAAACTTCACACGCTTAGCAACGAGATAGCGACGCAACTGCCTGTACATTTAGATGACGTCACCGATCCCGTCATTTACCACACTACTATACCCATGTACCTCGCACTATCCGGTACATGCGCACTCATCGCCACTCTAATCTATCGTCGGCTACGCATAAGAAAAGCATCCAGAGAAATCACGGAAAACTTCAACAGCAATCCTGAAGTCGTCTATGCAATCCCATCACCACGCACTATCAACCCAAGCCAAATAAGGATTGACCCTGGATGTCTACCAGCGACCATCTTGAACAAGTCCATCGATACTCGCTGTTCTACGGGGGGAGGTGTTACGCATGGTCAACCTTAATAAATCGCTGCAGTGGCATACCTGCATACACATTGCACACGGCACCTACGGGCACGAAACGCAAGCTCAGCATAACGTGACCAATTGACGTCAATCGAACCTTTCCATAGAAACATAAAACGTGGAGCGGCACTTTTTGGATCTGACATCGACCAATTGACACTTTTTAGTATAATTAGTCGTAATTTCAATACCTTGTAATACAGTAATAAATTAGTTTATTAAAATAAATTTGCATTTTTTTGGATCCTCCGGTTGCACCCATCGTAATTAGCATATAAACATCGCGTGACCTAGACAAATCGATATACACCTTATTTAATAAAAATTCGTCCAGCCGGTAGGTTGTTCGAAGGTACTTATAAAGAATTCCACATACTTATGAAAATCATAACCCTGTCTTTGCTGTCACGCAGTCGGGTAAAAAGCATTGCAGGCGTAAGCAGCATCCTAATTGCGTTACACACTTTCAATTTCAACCCGAGAGTTTTGAAGGATATTGCTAATAGATTGCTTCATAGGTTTGAAAAATGTTAATGCTTAACAACGTAAATAACGCAATGAACATGGGTAAACTGTCAAAATGCAACCCATAGCGATCAATTATCATTTTAAGTGTGTTACGCAACTACCCCGCAGATCGAACTTCCAGCGCGTAATTTACGGCATGGTTTCGCTAAGCTAACGTAATTTACGGAAGGTGGTCCGCTACGGTAACGTAATTTACGGAAGGTGGTGCGCTACGCTGACCTAATTAACGGAAGGGGTTTCGCTACGCTAGCGTAATTTTCGGCAGCTGGCTCGCTACGCTAACGTAATTTACGGAAGGTGGCTCGCCACGGTAACGTAATTTACGGATGGTGATCAGCTAAGGTAACATAATTTATGGTAGATGGTTCGCTAAGGTAACGTAATTTACGGAATGTGGAACGCTACGCTAGCGTAATTAACGGAAGGGGCTTCGCTACGCTAGCGTAATTTATGGAAGGTGGTTCGCTACGCTAACGTAATTTACAGAAGGTAGAAAGCACGTAGATGAGAATGTACTTAGTGCACCAAGGTCTACATCGTAGACAGAGTATTCTATAGACTGCTGGATATCTTCCTTTGCATTCGCACAAGAAAAAGAAGAACATATTAACGTCACTAGCAAAGAAAAGAGACAGAGTAAAAATATTTCTGTCCTTTATCGCGTGCCGGCTGAACACATCATTGTGCACAACAAGTTTGACGTTTCTGGCAGTTGCGGATTGATTTCCAATTGATTATTAACAATTACATCGAGATTAAACACAAAATACGATCTTTTCGTGCTCAATTCGATAATATAACATTTGTGCAACTGTGTAAAATGGTAAAGTGTAGTATAATAAACTGTAAAAGTGATAGTTTGATGAAGATTTCCGGATTGTCCTTTCACTCGTAAGTATTCAATCTTTTTAAGTATTCGATCGTTTTGTGTACTACTATTTCTAATCAAATAGTTGCAGTAATGTACTTACTAATTTGTATAATGTGATAAATCTCATAAAATCGTGATTTGCGCAATATTTTTATTTTCTTACCTCAAAATTCAGTGTTGCCACTTTTTGACGGGGAATTTACCCTTTAATATGGGTAATACTGATTGTTTAATGCAATGACTATATAAAAAAGAACTTTATTTTAGACCTTGATATATATTCACTACTTATCAAGCTATGTTAGTAACAAACGTAATAAAAGATTTTAATTCATATATCTGCACTCATCTGACACCCCGCATTGGGTACATGTACACGTACATGTACATGTACCTAATGCGTCATAGTGGTGCAGCACGGCTTTTCACTGATGACCTTCGCAATGTCGTTGACACTTCCACGCACTGCGCATCATGGAAGCAATCTTTTTACGCAAGATGGCATTGAAACCATCAGTATGTACTTCGGCACTGATACACTATAGTAACGTGGAAGCCCCAACAACATCCTGAAAGTACTGTTATACCGAACTCTTAGGTCGTTGTATGCCCTCAGCGTATATCGAACCCACAAAGTGCACGTGTATAAAGATAGGCAAAAAGCCTTAAAAAGAGTTATTTTTACTTCCGGTGTACAACATGCAAACCTGCGGGCCAAAATATTGCATACTATATAGCTACTACTATACCTACTATTAATATATAACTTACTTAAAAATCTTGAAATTAAGCAAGACCACTGGTAAAAATGAAAGATATTAAAAAAATCTTATTTAACTTGCAGATTTCCAAATAACCCCGAAATAAGAAACATGTGGATTGCTGCTACTAGTAGGCCTAATTGGGCTCCAGTTCCAGAATTTGCAGCCAACATTTTGATAGCAATCTTTTAATAAAGAAAGGAAGCAAAACTTGCTTATACCGTGATGCTGTTCCGAATACGGTAATACATTTAGCTACATGATGTGATTGCAAAGATTGAATTTTATTACAATGGTTATAAAAAATTAACATTTAATTCCATTTTGGTTACAGAGTCAGTAAATCGAGGAAGCATTATTATGTTTAAGAGCAGCAAAGCCACATCTACTGAAACATTAGCGGAGGGCTCAAAAACAGTTAAATCTGTAAGTATATAGGATTAATATTTTAACAGCGTAATAACGAGTAGAAAGTTGTATGTAAATAATATTGTTTTAATAATAAGTGCATAATATAAGAACATTTTCCTTATTTATTTTAGTATCCGTTACCTGAGTTTACGCCCAGAACATTGAAACGAAAATGGCAGAAAGACCAAGAAATATCAAAACAGCGTTTGAAAAAGCTAAAAGTACTTAGAGAAATTTTTTGGAGATTAACCAAAAAGGTGGCAGATTTAGAACATGTTCTTACAGAATTAAAATCAAAACTGCTTGTTGGTGAAGAAGATTGTGAGCTATTATCAATTATCATCGATTTATAATGTAAACAAAGAATTTCTGAAAAAAAATTAGCAAAAAAAGGTCATGATTATTTAACTGATCCTTCTAGGCTTACTCTTTATTCAAAAGAAATAATAACTTATATTGTTGGTTTTATGGCAAGAAAGTTGAAGAAAGTTATTAAATGTGAGGATTGTCTTTTGGCTTTGATCACAGTTAAGTATCACGGAATCATTGCCAGGAGAGACAAAGGAGGCCTTATTTATCAATCTACTGACTCAAATAAAGTATGTGAATTGGCAGAAAAGATAATTCGAGCACGTTCACGCAGTGTTGTAATGATTTGCACGCTTGCTTGCAGGCAGAATACAATGACTTTTAGGATTTAAGACCTTACCTTATAAACTATGTATTTCTGAGCAAATAAACATTTTGTATTTGTATTTGTAAAGGAATTTCATTTTATAATGAGACAAATTTGATGCCAATACTTATATTATCGTGTTTCAGGGAATGTACACGTACTAATATTAATATCTTTATCAATTACCATTTCGACAGTCAGCCTTTTGTAGGGAATCACAGAACTCTCCTCATTAACTCAATTGCAATGCATTACTTCGAAACACGGTATTCATCATGGTACCAAACAATGTTTTGAACCAAAATCGAAAGTAAGAAATATTCATAATAAGTTAATACTTTTTCAAGGACAATAATTTGTTTGTTTATGAATAAAACATTGCAGTCGCATCATTGCTCATATTTTTTTTATTTCTTACCATGTAAACCTGAAATACAAACCTCATTTTATAAAATCTGATTTTGTGAAGACAATTGGGTAAAATGTACATCACTTGGTAACCCTAAACAATACATGTACTTTTTCTTCTGTCCCTTTCGATGACACAGATTTCATGAGTCTATAGAATACTCTGTCTACGGTCTACATACATGAAATATGTTCAATCTGTAGTGGCATCTACAAACACCACAGGTGAGCTATACGTCACACTGACGTCACGCAAAATCCTGCATCGCGCAAGCAAAGTTTACTGCGCAACTCGAATATATACAACGTCCCGACCTCAATTGTCAGGCAATTGCCCACCAGACATAACAACCGCCTGGTCGGAGGATCCTCCCGTTTCTATAAAGGATGAGTGAATTTTACACTGTGTTCCTCATGCCTCTATAAATCTATATCTATCTATATTATAAATTAAAGTAACTTTTCGTGTCTGGCTGTGTGGTCGTGTTATTATTCTAAACTACGCAACGGGTTTTGATACGGATTTCACCATTTAGAGAATTTATTCCGGAAGGTTAAAGTGCTTATTACATTAATATTAAATTTACATATAACAAAGAAGTCACGATATTTTGCAAATTCGTAAAGACCTAATATTATAAATGGGAAAATCACTCTGTGACTTCACCTTTTCACGCCTAAACCACAGAACCGATTGTTATGAAATTGTCAAATAGGTAGCATGGGAACTGGAGAAGGACATATGTATATCAATTTTCATCCTGGCTATTCGTATTTAAAAATATAAAATACACGCAGACGAAGCCGGCTGGCAACAGCTGGTTTACAAGAAATGGGTACTAAAGCTGTACCAACCTGTTGTAGTCGGGCGTGCGCGGCGCGGTGGGCGTGGCGCCCGAGCCGTCCGCCTCCGCGCAGAACGCCGCGCCGTCCTCCGGGTACAGCGGGAACCTGGGCGGACACTCGTATTATGTTACGATGCTAATAATGTTGTAGCGTAACGGTCAGTCCTAGGACACCGATCAGTGGCCATGCAGTACAAGTAAGCCCGCGTAAAATAAGTCTATGTGAACATTGTTTTGTTTTGTAGCTTTGCAAGAGCTCAACTGTTTAGTAAGGGCGGGCGCCCACTTGCGGCACAGCACGGTAAAGGATTTTTATGCGACGAATAGAAATATAATTTAATAGTATGACAATAAAATTGAAATTTCAACGGCAACGATGCCGCGGTATCCTTAGGCATGCCGCGACGTCCTTAGGCATCATCATTGAAATTTCAATGTTATTGTCATACATAACTTACATAAGTTATATTTCAATTCTTCGCATAAAAATCCCTTGCCGTACCGTGCCCCCAGCGGGCGAAAGCCCTAAGTCAACGATTGCAGCATTTCTCTCCTTTGTTTAGCCATCATTTTCGATTCTTTTCATTAATGGCGCGGATTAAAACATCAAATCTTATGTAATATTGTATCATTCCAATCTCACCTATAATTATCTTCAGACAGTCTGTCGTCATCGTCGGTGGCTATGAATTGCACACAGAGGGCGCAGTCGCCCTTCACACTCTGCAGCGCTTGTACCGCTTCTTTGTGACAAGCCTGGAAATGTAACACGTTTAAAGACTTTCGGAAGTATATGGTTTAAGACATTTAATTTCCCAAAAACAGAATACAATTTTGTTCACTTAGAATTAAAAACAAAAGTTGAATACAAATAAACGTTCATTGCGACGCGACGTGTATCGGAACGGTTTGGTAAATATAGTGAAAAACAAGTCATACGCAGTGGAAGTTATCGGGGTCGTTCATCTCGTCTGCGACTATTAAAGGACGTTACCGTTGGGGAATAATTTCGAAAACAAATACTGAAGGATGGAAAAACCGAATTGTAAGCTAGCTGGAATAAACTAGCGTGTGTATCACTTATTTTCCAACAAGCCTGATTGGCCGGTCTAAACCCAGCTGAAGACATCAACAGCATGATCCACCCACTGCTGGCATAGGCCTATCTTTGAATGTGTGCGTATTCTAGATGTCAATATTATCGTCCGCCTACCTTGCTGAAGACATGCTTCGAGCGTAGGTATGATTCTACATCATTAAGAATTGTGCGTGTCAGAAAGTCCACGCCTAATTCTAACTCTGAATTGTACCTGGGATCATATAGGGTAGCTGCCTTCATTGGTGACCCCCTATCAATGTAGCTGTAACTATAAATCTACACATCCAGATCTCTAAGGAAAAGTATGCGTTTCGAAATTCATCGCCTATCTTCAGAAATACAAACGCGCGATGCAGAGATCTAATATAGAGCTGTTATAACCATGGAAGTACTTGCCTACTTTGTATTACCATAATTACAAAGTTATAGATTAACAACTCTATGCAATTCCAATAAAATTTTCAAAACTTTTGCGTGACAGATGACGATCTGCAACTGGGGTAGGCAACCTAACAGAGGGCAAACTTCATACAGACACCTTATGATGGGTGCACTAATACAAAGCGGGGCAGGAAAAGGTTAGGAGCTTTGCTTCTGTAGGGGGTTATTCTGTGGCGCGACGTTCGTGCTAATCCGGAAATACGAAGATTACCGAAGCTTTTCTGGTTTAACTGTACCTGTGTGAGATCGACGTCGTTGATGGCGAGTATCGCGTCACCCACATACAGTTCGCCGGTGAGCGCGGCCGGCCCGCCCGCTTCCAGCTCGGAGATCAGGATGGGCACGCCGTGTTCACGACCGCCCTGTGATAATTGAGATAGATAGTATGAGTATAAATAAGGATGTTCTTAATCAATCTGTCAACAGCCCAAAGGTATGGCGATAAAAAGGCTTTGCAATTGAACCCTGTCGTTGAACTATTAATCAGAGCCCTCTACGGAGCAGTCGTGGCCACTGGGCCACGTTACCACTGGGTAACGGCCACGACTTACGACTTGTAAATCGTGGGTTCGAATCCGAGCAAGCACTTTACTTTGTGTAAATTATTTCATCACCACTGCTCGCTGTAGGTTTGCTCACGAAGGAAAAGCTTCGTGAGGACACCTACATGTCCTAATAGAACTAAAAATTAGAAGACATGTGACATCCACCAACCTGCACTGGACCCACGTGGTGGATTGTGGCCCATTCCCTCTCACAGAAAGAGGAGGCCTGTGTCCCAACAGTGGGAATATTATAGGCTAATTATGCTTATGCTCTACTAGCTGACGAACTTACTTGATTTAGTTACAGTAAGTACAACGGTTCCAAAATAATACTAATAAAATAGGTAAAGGTTTTTCATAATAACAAATCAATAAAGTACTTATGACAAAGGGTCTTTTAGATACTTAAAGGACAAGCATTTATGAATGAGAATGGTATCATTATTAACTTCCGCTAATCCATCTTGTATTTCGTATTTTTTAAATGTAATAATTAGTTACCCTAGTTGTGTGGGCTAACTATTCTGTCTGCACCCACCGTAACAGAGATGCCGAGCCCCAGATGCGGCGAGCGGCGCACGCGCACGGTGCGCGCCAGCGCGCGCGCGGGCGGCGGCGCGTGCTCGGGCGCGGGCGGCGGCCGCGCCACGCCGCGCGCCGCGCCCGCGCCGCGGCACACGCGGACCAGCGTCTTGTGACGTTGCACTAGGATCTCTGCCTCCACCTATGCACGACAAGTAGACGATCTTATATCTACAACTACAGTGGTACAACTGTATGTTACTTATCCGTCACTTTAGGGACAAGTTACAAAAACTTTTGCGAAATAAATGTTATTCTCATTCCATTATTTTTTAACACGCTTTTACTAGATTCAAAAAAAATTAAAATGAAGATTATATGTTGACAAGATCGGCCGCACTACGAGCACGCCCACCGCTTCCAGATTCTTCGCTCAGCTCCGCCTCACCGCAGCCGGTACCCAGCCTCACTGTGAGCGCTGTGACGACACCGGCCGTGGTAGTTGCGTCGAGCTCGAGCGACGAGTATTTATCCCCGCCCACGACGCCACCACCTGTTCGTCGACGTGGAGGACACCGGCCTCCGGACGGCTTAGGATCTCGAGGCCCACTGGCCTCTGAGAGGGTCCTAATTCCCGGCGGAAGTGTGCAGCGCATGAGACGGACACGATCCATCAATGAAAACGTCATGCGCTCATACTAATCTTTATTTTCGTAAAAAATCTTAGAAGTCAATTTTAACCTACTTCTAATAAAATTGTCGTATGGAAATGAAAGTTTATATGTAAGTATATGTATGTAGTTCGGATGACAAAACTATAATTTGGTATCTGGGAACTGATCTGATAATGGAGCCAGGAGGTGGATAGTGAACTCTTCAGTGGCTACTAGTAAACCCCTCAAATTTGGGCTCATATTATGATTCGCTTTGACGAGACCAATACATTGGGTTTAAGCAACGAGGGTTTGATAATAGAGCCAGGCGGTGGATAGTGGAATTGTTCAGTAGCTACTAGTAAACCCCTCGAGTTTGGAGTCATATAATTCGTTTTGATGAGTCTAATATATTGCACTTGATGTCGAGGGTCTTACGATGGAGCCAGGAGGTGGATAGTAGAACTCTTCAGTGGCTACTAGTAAACCGCTCATATATTCGTTTTGACGAGACCAATAGATTGGGCTTGAGCAACGAGAGTCTGATGATGGAACCAAGAAGTGGGTAGTGGAATTCTTCAGAGGCTACTAATAATTACTTCGACTTTTGGATCATACGATTTGTTTTATTTAACCCAATAGGTAGCACTTGGTGTTGACGGTCTGATGATGGAGTATGAGTCGGATTTTGAGTTTACACTTATTAACTAAATTAAGAATATACTAGACTTAAAAGTTAAAAATAAAAATATGTAGTTTCAAAAAAAACTAAAAAACACGCTTTTATCACGCACTAAAAATTATAGAATAATTAAATTGACTTGAATTAGTTCTTCTTTTATCCTAACTTCCTAACTAATATTATAAATGCGAATTTAAGTTTGTTTGTTTGTTACCTTTTCACGCCTAAACCACAGAACCGATCATCCTGAAATTTTGCATATACGTTTTCCGGTGTACAGAAACGGACATAGGGTACCTTTCATCCCGAAAGAAAGTAGTGTTCCCGAGGAAAACAACAATAACGTTCTTATGATAATAGATGGCGCCACGTGTCTTTCGCATCATGATTGAATTATAACACGAATTGATAGTCAAAGTCTAAATTAACGCGAGCGAAGCCGCGGGCAAAAGCTAGTAGCCAATAATTAAATCAAAAAGCGTACAGCGCTTTTTAGTTGTGTGTAAGTACTTTTAATTAATTTTAAACAAAGCGCTCCACGCAAAAAGAATGGAATGAGAATAACATTTGTATGTATGTGTTTTGGCCCTTTGGCCTCGCGCCAAAAGATCCTTGTAAGTAGTTTGTAATATTTACTAGCAAAAGTTTAGAAATATGGTCGATTCCTGTGTGTGCGTGTTCAGTTGGTAATAAAATTGTATGCCAGTGTAAACTTGATTTCCCCTTATGTCTCGACGACACCTTTGACGTCCAACATTGTATGAGACAGCGACCGCATCGCGCAATAAGTGGTCATGAGTGAAGTCACATTCAATTTAGTAAAGAAAGACAAGATGAAACTATTAAGGTAAGATTCACAGATCGCACGTTAACTTTACCAAGTAAAGTAGGTTTTGCATACGAATATGAACATTATTTGTATACGTTAACGTTCATATTCGTATGCAACGCATACTCACAATCGCTTATACGAATATGAACATTATATGCGTAAGAAAATGTTCACATTAATATGAAAGCTTACTAAGCAAAGTAAAGACAAGGTGCGCTCTATGAGTTTTGACCTAACTAACATTGTGACATTACTAATGTACTTTAATTGTTACCTTAATGAGTAATTTGCGACGCTGCTTCCTTTTTAAAAGAGGCCTTTCATTATAAATACCCTGACGATATGAAATAGGAAAAACACAAAAACCAATTCCAACCATTTTTTTATTTCGCTAAAAATAAAGTAGGCATCCACTTGCGGTTTTGCTAAGTACGTCCTCGAATAGTACGAGTTGTTGAATCATAACGGTATTATTTTAACCTACATTGTGATGTGATTTCTAACTGAAGGGGATTTGAAAACGAAAAATGTCCAGAAAAAGGGCTAGACTGACGCCAAATGTTAAACTCTGAATTTTAATTTGTTAGACCAAAATGACAGCAGCGATCGACCTTTTGAATCAGTCAGCGTCTCATATAGTGCGTCAAGTTCCTGTTGACCACTACATACATTCGTACATTCTTCACTAAACATATTTACACATTGGCAGTTTTTCCATCTTTGAACTGAAAAAGTATCGCTTTAAGTTATTCAATCGCAGCTGAAATTTTGGTGTAGCAGATTAAAAAAACTATTTACAAAAAAAAAAAAACAACCGACATCCAAAAAAAAAACACTACAAAGTCAAAAATAACTATCATTTTGGAAGTCGGTGTCTTTGGTTTCGTATTTTCGTTTTTTACGTTAATTTCTGACTTAGTAGTGTTTTTTTTTTTGAAGTCTGTTGTTTTTTTTTATCTTTCACTTTATAGTTGTGGTACCAACCCCACACAAAGTCGTATACCAATACTTGTTGTGTAAATAACAGTGACAGGAAGTTACCATAACATAATCAATATACACTAAGTGGAAAAAATTTGTATTATTGAAGATAACTGACTGCAAAGATAATAATATGTACATGGGAGCACCCCTGAGGCATACCCCATCTATTAAAAAAAAGAAACGAAATCGATCCACAATTGCCGGAGATATCGCGTAACAAACATACAAAGAAAAAATAACATGACTAATTGAGATCCTCCACCTTTTTGAAATCGGTAAAAAATTTGAGTATTGTTATATTATGCAAAGTTAACTCATTAAATACTATGAAGGTAAGCTTATCATGACTTTACGATGGCGAAATGCACGATAATCAAGTCACGGTTATACATGGTATTTAGGTTAAGTTCTGCCCAAATCTACTTAATAAAATGTTTAAATTAATTAATTCACTGACACACAACGCACAGCACAAACCGCTGGGTCTAGAAGCATGACATTTTGCACTAAAGTTCCTTATATAGCGAAAGTGAGCATTAATGAAGGATTTTTGACAATTAATTACCTAAAGGAGTTAAATAAGGAAGTTCGTCATTTTTGACGATGGGAAATCCCATCGGGCATATAGATTATACTGCATAAAAATGCCAAATGTGTGATTCGTCGTCATTATATTTAAGTGCGACGTCTCGCAGGTGTTCTTTAAATGTATGCAAAAACCGCAAGCGCAGTGCAGACGGCGCGCAGACATAAGCTTACTAAACACTTTATTGATATGTACAGCGCGACGCAAATTCAGTTTTCTTGTCGCAGGTGTAGTCATTGCGTAACACTCTAAATTGTGGCATGTGACTGTAGAATTAAAAGCTGCCGCGAAGTTATTTATTTATTTATTTATTAAACTTATACACACTATCTTTACAGGATGACCCCAATACAATAGTAGTAAAAGTAAAAGTAGTAGTAGTAGTAGTAGTAGTAGTTAAATTGATATACAGCATTTGAAGTCTTTGTCTTTGATTATATTACTTAGTTACCTAACGTTTCTTCCTATTTACTAGAAGAGCTTTCACATTCCGCAGATCAATCCAATCAAGTAATATCTTCTAGTAGGCTTTATAGCCTGAGATTGAGTATTCAGACAGGCGGTTATTAAAGCCGATATGACGCTTAACTCAAGTGAAGGTTCATTTTTGTATCATTCCACGTTCATCTGCTAGTTTCATTTTACGATCATTCGGTAAGCGAGTGAAAGATGCAGAGTGCCGAAATCCAACGGATCGGTTCACTAATTAATTAAGTTTTCACTTCTAATTCATTTTGTGTTCAGACGTTTCACTTTGAGTGAAAGACAAAAATGAGCAAAAAGTGAAGAATCTGACATAGACTTAAGAGACAAACAAAAGTTTACCTGAGCCCAGAGTGAATCTCGCAGTTCAGCGCGCATATCTCTGCCGAGAAGCTGCAACTGTTGTATCCTACCAGCTAGCTCCTTGTCTAGGTACTTTGTGGCCAGTCTGGAATTATAAAAATTGTGAATATTATAGGCAAGCTAACTTATCATTACGCATGTATTCCACGAAGGAGTCGTAGCATAGGTAAAGTTCCATGTTATGGGTGATGAGACTATAGCCTTTAACTGGGCTCGAATCTAGAACTCCGACTCCGGGCAATTTTATTTTTATTTTTGACTGAATGGGCCCGCTCTTAACCTCGATCACGCCTGATGGAAAGCAATTGATAAGGTCTATGATGAGACGATCGTGCCCAAAAGACGCCTGTTCACTTTTGCGTTGAAGGCAGACGGGTTAAATGTGGAAGGGAACAGAGAAATTCCTAGTGGCAAAATCCGCTAAACTTCCGACTAAACCAACGAGGCTTAGATATTTAACTACTTACACTACTTAGCTTAGACAACGTTTGTCGTCAAATCTGTAATTCAATATTTAAAGTCACATTCATATACAGGCTGGCAGGGATACGTGGTACATGTTTCTGAACCCCAGGGGGGTTTAGATATTCCGCAGTTATTTAAAACAAAATTGGTCTGTCATACATTCTGAAGGCGTAGGTATTGCACTTTCCTATGAAACAGCAGATTTTTTATTGATAACCGACGAAAAGTTTCTTCGCTAGGGGTCTAGAATCATGCGCTGAATTAATGGTTTCAGTTTGCGGGTTGATGTCCCTGCCACCTTGTATTACTCGTATGTACGAGGTGCATTCAATAAGTACCTAGCCTCATCGCCAGAGGGCGCTGTAGTTTCAAAAGAGTTTTACCACAGTGTAGCACATTCTTTTTTAATTCTTTTTTCAAATTTTCATTCCAATCCCTTCATTTGTTTTAATTTGACAACTTATGGAAGCGAACGTGTCGATCGGTTTTACAAAAATGGAAAAAGAGCAATATCGTTCGGTGATTCGATTCCTATTTTTGGAAGGGAAAACGCGCATCGAAATCAAAGAGCGCTTGGATGCTGTGTACGGTGACTCTTCTCCATCGATGGCCACCGTCAAGAATTGGTTCAACGAGTTTGCACGTGGCCGTACGTCGGTTTTTGATGAACCACGTCCAGGTGCACCGAAAACAGCTGCTACGGAGGAAAACATTAAAAAAATCCATGATCTCGTATTGGCAGATCGCCGATTGAAGGTTCGGGAGCTAGCTGAGACTGTAGGCATTTCAGAAGGAACAGTGCATCATATTCTTCACGAGGAACTCGGCATGAGAAAGCTGTCGGCGCGATGGGTGCCGCGTTTACTCACACCAGAAAACAAGCGCAACCGTGAGACCACATCGGAGACGTGTTTGGCGCTGTTTAAGATGAATCCAGCGGAGTTTTTGCGTCGTTTTGTGACCGTCGATGAAACCTGGATCCACTGGTACACACCAGAGACCAAGGAGCAATCAAAACAATGGATCCAGACCGGGGAACGTGCTCCAAAGAAGGCGAAAACTGTAAAATCGGCCGGAAAAGTTATGGCCACCGTTTTCTGGGATTCACAAGGTGTGATCTACATCGATTACCTCGAGAAGGGTAAAACAATTACAGGGCTTTACTATGCCGATTTATTAGGCCGATTCGACGCCGAATTAAAGAAAAAACGACCCCATCTGGCGAAGAAAAAAGTGCTGTTTCACCACGACAACGCACCGGTTCACACGTCTGCCGTTGCCATGGCCAAATTGGTCGAATTACGCTACGAATTGCTGCCCCATCCACCGTATTCTCCAGATTTGGCCCCTTGTGACTTCTTTCTGTTTCCTAATCTGAAAAAATCACTCGCCGGGAATAGATATGGATCGAATGAGGAGGTCATCGCCGCCACGGAGGCCTATTTTGCAGAGTTTGACAAAAACTATTTTTCGGACGGGTTAAAAAAGTTGGAGCATCGCTGGGCTAAGTGTATCGAACTAAAAGGAGACTATGTTGAAAAATAAATTGCCACTTTTCCAAAATTTTCGTTTACTTTTTGTAGGCTAAGTATTTATTGAATGACCCTCGTACCTCAAGCACGAACAAGCTAATCTACGTAACATTACAGTAACGTGTTTCTTGCTAGACACATGGACATGCGCTTGTAAGACATAACCATATTTGAGAAGATCTGCGGCCTGAAAACAGTTCCTAAGTTAGCAGACTATTTCATAGAAAACCTAAATATAGTTGAATTAATTGATACCAAAGATCAAAATAGCACCTAATAATTTTTTTTTTAATGGCTAGCAGGGCTAACATGACACACGCGACAATTACTCACTCTCGTGTCGAAGAGATATGTATATTTTGTCCATTTTCTCCTTTTCTGACAACGCTGCCATACAATATACCCGACTCGTTCTATCAAACTTTATGGTTTCTTGACAAACCCTAACATGGCACCTAAGGAATTTGACAATTTAACACGACATAGTCGTCGATTTTTTTGTCATTTAGTCGTCCTCCTTGACGACAAGAAGAGTAGGCAAATTATGATACAAAAAATAAATAAAAACATCTCCAAGATAACATGGCAGTTTCGTTTGTACTTATTTTAGCCATGATTGTATTTTATAATATATCAATAATGTAAATACTTAGTTTTAAAGTACTATTTATATTAGAACGAAATTCCTCTCGGCGACCGCGAGAGAAACTGTGGCGGAAGGGAGCACTATTACGTAAATGAGCATCACTTTCAGTAATAACCAGTCACTTTGCCAAATATGGTGATTAAAGAAACCTAGGGAGTTATAGCTGTATGGCAATATCAAACTTTCGCAACATAGTTACTAAAATCGCTAGTTCATTTCCCAAGGGTGGTGATTAATAACGTTCAGTGTTTTATCTTAACGCCAGTCCTTTTTGGTAAATGAGGTTATTAACAAAATTTGCAATATCATGGGTTTTATGGTGATTGTTACAATATCAACCTTCGCTTTGTCAAATTATGATTGTCGGTCCATTTGCCATATGTAGTTATTGTTTAGTAGCCCGTTTGTATTGTAATTTCGGCATGGCAAAGAAAAACATTGAATTTTAATAAAAAAAAAAGTCGGTAACAAGAAATTAAACATAAATTAAAAGAGGTGGACGTAAAATCAATACAGTACATACTAATTACATGCGTAAAATCGATCGAATGAAACGGAACCTCAAGTCGATGTTCCTATGATAAAAATTATCTTAGATAGTCCTTAAAGTGCGGACCATATTTTGGCTGTGACTGTACAACCATTATGATTGTTGGCTTACCTAGCTCCAAAAAGTTCAGAGTGTAGCGCGAGTACAGTTTCCCGTAGCGCTGCGTTCTCCCGCGCAAGTTGTGCCGCTTCAGACCGCGCCCGCGCAGCATCCGTCACGTTGCCGGCCGCGTCGCCGCCCTCCTGACAGCCTCCTGCACATTCAGACGCTGCTTTGAACTTCATCAACAGTTTTTACTGAACTTAAGTTTACTTTAAATACAGTTTTGGCGACAAAAAAAAGTGGGACCCCGGGCTAGGGAAGTGCTTCCCCAGTCAAGTTCTTTCCAAAGAGATTACTAATAGTTTAAATAACGATAACTAGAGTGGCGATATTGTAGCTTTAGAATATGGTTTCAAATAATATGATCTGCACCCTAATTACGTAACACACTATCTATCACAATCTGAATCATTTTGAAGCCTTTTGCTTATCCATTGCTTCATACGTTCGAAAAATTTGTCTACTCAACAACGTAAATAACGCAATGAATGTTGTTGAACTGTCAAAATGAAACCATTCCTACTGTTAGTGTGTTACGTAATTACCCCGCTGGTCTGGGGGTTAACAGCATTAGGAAATACCTAATGGTTTTCCACAACTCGACGTAGAAAAACAGCTATAGGACATATTAGAATAATAGGTCTTTACCTATGAAATTGCCGTTTTGTATGAAAAAATTTAAACGAATTTTTTTCATGAATTTTTTATTTGTATTAATCGAAGTAATCACCCATGCAATCAATGCATCTTTGCCATCGCAGTGGCAGTTTATTGATGCCCTTCTTAAAGAAATCAGCTGGACGGGAGGCAACAAATTCTTCAAAGGCATTTTGTACTGCCTCTCGGGTATTAAATTTTTTTCCCGCCAAGAAGTTATCCAAATTCTGGAAAAAGTAGTAGTCTGTAGGCGCAAGGTCTGGTGAGTAGGGCGGATGACGGAGAGCTTCCAACCCCAGTTCTTGCAACTTGGAGACCGTCTGCTGTGCAGTATGAGGTCGCGCGTTGTCGTGCAGGAGCAGCGGAGACGAGCGATTGACCAATGCTGGTTGGAGATGCGCCAGCTTCTCCATCATTGTGTTCAGTTCTTCACAGTACACATCTGCAGTAATGCTCACCCCGTTTGGTAAGAAGCTGTGATGAATCACACCGGCGCTAGACCACCAAACAGTGACCATCACTTTTCTAGGGGTAAGTTTTCGTTTAGGGCATTGTTTAGGTGCTGAACCAGGATCCAACCAACTTGCTGAGCGCTTACGGTTATCAAACAGAATCCATTTTTCATCGCAGGTAACAATGCGGTTCAAAATTCCTTCATTTGTGTGTCTGTTGAGCAGTGCAAGGCACGTCTCGACGCGTACTTCGCGCTGGCGATCATTGAGTTCGTGGGGCACCCATTTGTCAAGCTTTTTTACCTTGCCAATTTGACGCAAATGGACCAATATTGTTTTGACGCTAACGTCGAAAGCTGCTGCTAATTCAGCCGTAGATTGTGTATCATCAGCTTCCACAATCGCCTTTAATTCGTCATTGTCGACCAAAGTCTTCGGACGACCGCGAGGTTCATTTTTCAGGTCGAAATTTCCAGAACGGAAGCGAGCAAACCAATAACAGGTGGTGCGTTGGTTTGTAGAGTTAGCTCCGTAAACGTCGTTGATGTTGCGTGCCGCTTGTGCCGCGTTGCTGCCACGACGGTACTCATATTCCATAATTACTCGAATTTTTAACGTATCCATGATGACGAAAAAGATTGAAATGCGATGAAAATGTAACACTAATCAATAAAGAAATGACTACTTTTAGAAAAAAAAATCCATGTTTTTAAAATAAAATTAATTTGAAATTAGAATTCATAGCCAAACAAAAATTATTTTGATTTGAAATGGCCAGTACTGCAGAACGGCAATTTCATAGGTAAAGACCTAATATTTTTGGCCATCATAACAAAGCCCGAAAAAGAGACATCGCAGTTTATAGCTAAATATTGAGGACATGACACGAATATGCACGGATTAGGCATAGGCACGAAACCATGATAAGTATCTATTCCCGAAGATGTCGTAAGAGTAGTTAGGTTATATTAAGCAAGATCGGCAGTACCTAGTCTTCAATTGGAGGCGATCTCTACATGACTAAGCGATGTCTGCAAGTGTTCGTATGTTGGTTTACAGCTTATCACTCTAAAGCTCTGGCCAAACTGAGGCGAATCCCACGCGACATGCGGAACGAAATTCGGTCGAATCAATTGTGTCAACTAACTTGTACTGATGAGGTGTACAAAACTTGAAACTGGCGCGAATAGTCTCATGACTTCCTAATCAGTTCAAAGTCGCGTCCCGCGCCCCGCGCGAGGTTAGCCGCAGTTTGACAACACCTTTTGTCGCACCATTAAACTGTGGACTAAAATATTGGCTCCAAAATATCTGTAGCTACATAATACAACAAAACTTACCAGCTGACGCGGCTCGTGCTTGCACCAGTTCGGCCCTCATATCCACAAGTTCAGCCTGCAAACAGAGAAAAAAATCCTTAATCCCTGACGGTTAAAGCTCCCGAACAAATGGACGGCATCGTATATCAACAATAAGTAGTGTCGAATGTCATGGAAGTGATTCAGCACAATAGAATTTAATCTCGAAACGAAATCAATGGCGGCGTAAATCCGAATTAAAGGGCACAGGCGGTCGTGTTGTCGTGTATGTCCTCGACTCGACACGGGCACATAAATCGTTTGACTTCTGCACCCTCGTGGTGCGTGCGCGCAGCCCGGGCGTGCGCGTGCCGCACCCAAGCCCACAGCCTACCCTCATCCACATGTGACATGTCATCTCCCCGCCAATTCCATGATGATTTATTTTATTACTTCAGCTGAACATATCGTTTAAGTATATTATAGGCCGTGGTGGTGCAGTTTATGATCTCATTCCTATTTCGAAGAATTAAATGCTCCTCATTTTCTTGATTATTTAATTGACCACAGTTCACAGCCTATTTAACTCTAGTAGATACTAGATGGTTGACAAGTTGGTATGTCTACCTTCGCCATGTTCTTTCATTTGGCAAAGAGCATCAACGAACAGAAATTTCGAGAAGAATACAGCTTGGTTGGACCGCATTTAGCTAATTGGACGACATTCTTTAATCAACCAAAATTCCACATGTCTGTAGTCCCGCCTCTGTAAGAAGTGTGTTCTGCCAACCATGATGTACGATGCTGAGACGTGGACGCTCACGCCGGAGGCTGTGTGCAGGGTAAGAGTTGCACAGAGAGCTATGGAGCGTTCCATGCTTGGCATAAGGCTGTTAGGCCGAGTTCCAAACGTCGAGATTCGAAGACGTAAGGTTTTCGATATATATATATAGTTGGGCAGGTCACGTGGCAAACCGCAGTGATAACAGGTGGAGTAAGGCAGTGACCGAGTGGCGTCCAAGGACTGGAAGACGAAGTTTCGATGGGCGGACGACATTGTGGCCATCGCGGGTAGAACCCGGATGAGGCTGCCACGGGAGCGTCGGTATTGGTACAAGAAAGGAGAGTCCAATGCCCAGCAGTGCGTGAAGTCGGGCTGTGGGTGATGACGATTACGATGAGATACTAGATACTGCTAAAGGTGTCGATCAAATAAAATTAATATCATGGGACGGTATACAAGATGTGCTCAACAGTTAGTAGCGAAATAAACCCTACACGTGGGATTATAAATGGAGCTTGATTAGACCCGCCCCGACGTTTAACAAGGCCCTTACAAGGAAATATCTATTTAACTACATCATTTTATGTTAATGCAAGTCTATTCAATGGTATCCATACAAATGATTCTAGTTAATTTCAGAAGTAAATTGAATCACGGAATGTAGTTAAGCGACATTTACGAAGAATTTTCGTTTTCTTTTAGAATATTAAAGAGTTTAGTCTTTATTTCCGTAGTGCTAAATACTGATTGGAAACATTATATCTGAGCCGGAAATGCATGTAATTGTACTATTTAAGTGCAGGAGTATAAAGGCTCTCCCCCACAGGCGCGTTATTATCGGTCGATAATATCGGATGCGTTATTGCGATATCTGTTTCCAGTACATTTTGTATTAGGACAGCCACGGAGTTACGCACTGCTGCGATAATAACGACGCAATAGAAGTAGGACGCTTGCGTCCCTCCGTCCTACACTATTCCGATATGAGTTGTTAGAACATTTTGTATTAGGACGCATACAATCTTACACACACCTGCGTTAATAACTTTAGTACTAGTGTACCTCAATAACTTCGTTTTACCGACTGCTATCCTAATTAGTAGTGGTTCCATGTCTGTACGAGTGTCCAGATTTTTTTTCTATAATATGGATATTGATTTATCATCAGACGAAGAATTTTTATCACGAACTATCGGACGATAAAAACCCAGCTGTGTGGCAAGGAATCGAGACGCATTATCGCAATAACGCATCCGATATTATGGCCGATAATAACGCGCCTGTGTGGGAGAGCCTTAAAGCTATGATCTCGAGTGGATGTTACGACGGAACGCCAGGCGGCGCAAACGCAGGCACTGGGCAGCTGCGCGCAGGCCGCACTGAGTTGTGATGCAAATACACATTATACGCATTCATATCTAGACTATTTATTACACGGAACATACCAAGCTTGAACTAGTTGATTAGCTTTTGAATAAAATAATTATTGAAATCATACAAGTTTAAGAGCATCTGAAAAAAAAATGCTGGTAAGTAGGTGGGTGGATTTTGAATTAGATTAAAATATTCAGAATGCAAAAAGGGAACTTATTTATAACTAGTAGCTCTGTGAGCTGTAGACCTCGCGAGTCCTTACCCCTTAAAACAAAAACCGCGAGCAAAGAGCGCGAAATTACTGAAATATGTTTTTTTACATGTTCAACTCCCAAATAAGTTTTTTTACGTGTTCAACCCCCATATCTCCGCCACTAAAAAAAAAAAAAAAACAAATAACAGAATCGAAAAAAAAACATATAATTATCGAACCTGCTCACAAAATTCCACGAGAATAGGTTGAGAAATGCGACCTGTAGTGGAGAACAGACATCCGGACATCCGGACATACGAAATCATTTTTGTCCAAGCTGAAACGGAGACGCTTCGCGCTCGCTCGATCAAAAAGATTAGCTTAAGAAGTTTTCCAGTAGTAATAAACGTGTGGCATATACCTAACTATGTATATGTAACTTTCACATATTTAACCTGTTACTAATTTGGCCCTTCATAAATACTGTTAATTTATGAGTAGATTATTGAGCTTCGAGCTTTGAAGGTAATGGCTAATTTAAATCACGTCAATTGTAAATCCTGGACCTTGATTTATTACCAAGTCATTATCGAAAGGGTACTATTACAAGAACGGGACTCAAAGAGGCCCACCTGTAAAATAATAATAGCAATGGCGGTCATTAGCTGATGATAATCAACAACAGTACGCTATAGCTCGCATTCTGTTTTATGATCGATAACATAATTATTGTAATGATTGACACCAACTTCGGACTTTTATTAGGTTAATTACGAATATAATTTTAAGATATATGAGATATATTTATATGTTGTGCCGTATGTTTTATAACCCGTATTCATGCTAACCAACTCAACGCAATGGATTTCGTTGAACTGTCAAAATGAAAACGATTGTCATTGAGTTTGATTGTCATGCATATTTTACTACTTAATTATTTGAGTTCAATGATTTTGTGTTTCCAGTAGTTATCGTCTACAAATGCAACATCACTGAACTCGGTTCGTTTTATTTCTAAAATCTATTTCGTTAAGTAATTAAGTAGGTAGTAAAAACTTCGAAATATTAACGATAGCGAAAGGCGCCAAGATGTAATGTCATGTAATGTAATGTAATGAAACGTCTTGATGTGACTTGTGTGTAAGTGGTCCTGTGAACAAGAGGAACGTTCCAGTAACGTGAGTAAATCTTTGTCCCATTCCCAGACTTAATTACAACTATAAACTTTAGACCCAACCTTTGCAAAACTATTATTTTGAAACACGTTTGTTCTAACGTTTCTTAGTACAACATGTAGTCTTCACACTTTTACGTGTTCTATCGACGGTTTCTCATCGAGACTTTCAGCACCATACACACCCTTTGCAATTATCCTTGGCACACAAAGATATTGTTACATAGGTATACATGTATACAAAGACCATAAACAACCTACGTGAATGTCTATGTGAATGAACATGCTGGATAAATGCACAACAAAATATGCAGGCTGCACTCTCAATATTTAACCAACATTGTTTGGGATGAGTCTGCCTCGTACTACACACCAATAACCACGACCTACGCTGATTTCAAGATCATTATCGCCTGAACCTAGAGTGGGCGTTTGTTGTTGTTAAAACTGATCGTGAATATTATAACAACGATGAGAATTCTAACGTCTTTAACACATCACAATATTAGATGTAGTATAAAAACCATTATAATAAATGAACAGTTAAGTTGTATTGCGAGACAATGAATACGATTCATTAGGGCCGCAATAAAACGCGAGTATCTTAGAACGGATGGCCCTCGGCAATTTAAATACCAACTTCGACGACAACGAGCCCAGCTACTTTCATCTCTTCCCTAATTAAGTTGCAAGTTATTGCGATATGTCTGGGCGCTGGCAATAAAGCGGCTCCAGCGGTCAGAGTTGTGAGCTGGCACGACGTCGGATGGTTAAAGGTGCAATGGAAGTAAAGCGATTCACGCTGTAAGTACTCTCTGCTTTACGCGGTGTGGGCGACGATCTCAGATAACGACTAACAAACGGAAGATTGATTCACCGCTGTTTGATATCATTGCACGCATCTCAGATACACGAATGATTTGATCGTGGTGCGCACGCGCCGCCGCCGGTGCTCGCGGACCGAGCCACACATAGATCTGACAATTCATGCAAAGCAACAACAATAAATCTCCCAATCTGTGTGTCGACACATTTACACGTCTTCCGAGATGAAATCTGACTCTCATGAATAACAGCACATGCCATCGCATTTTAGTAGTAAGAGTTCACATGAAAGCTCTCGCGTCTTGTCTGACATGTTTAGGGGACCACACGGGTTGATATACAACTTTAATTGAATTAGCCTCGCAATGCAATCGCGTCTTGCTCTAGTACGATTCATATGGGCAGATACTTAAATTCAATTAGAATTAGAACGAATGGAACAAGAAATAACTGCTGTATGCAGCAGAAATAAACTTCTGGAAGTGAGCTAAAACATTTTTATTGGTGAAAGGTTCAAATAAGAACTAAATCAAAAGCCACAAAACCAGGCTCAGCTTTACCATTTAAATACGCAATATTGGAAAACACTTAAGTAAAATTGGTAGTAACATAGTAACATAATATGATTGGTTACAGCTTTGTTTACGACGCGACATTACGAAAACGTATGTTTTTCTAGAAACACGCGTGAGAAGTTGTTTGTGTACTTATTCACTTTCGGTACCGCTTTTCACCACAAGTAAGAGATCTACTGTACAGATCTGGAGAAGAACTACTAAATAGAAAAAAAACTTAATATGTATTAGTTACCTCAACGACCTAAAGGATCTATTACAGATTATTGAGAACCCACAATACGCATTACATCAACTATTTGGCAAAGACATTAAATACGGTACCTACATGACTTTATTGCATATTTACACATGGGTTTTTGAAAATCAAGTCTAAATGATAAGCATGTTCATTTTGAAATACTTTTACGTAGTACACACAAACAGTACAAATGTTTTACAATCTTGTTAAAAAGCGAACTGGTATGGAAATAAATGTTGAACATAAGTCCGTTTGAACTGCACAATAGCTTTTTCCTGTAAGTCTACATGAGGTCATTGTTTCGTCTGTCTTGAGCGCCCTACATGCATTGTTTATGTCTCTGACAAATACTTGCACCGTGTGCAACTCTTCATTTACATGCGGCCCGGTCGAGCTTGCAGTCGCACCACGCCGAGGACGCAACTGTCCTCTAACTTTGCACTCATTGCCAGTCAATATGCTAATTCTTTCACTACCGTTCAATTGTACCCACAACCTACAAGCAGGAATTGCCAGAGAATAAACACCGCTATACGGTAAAAATGTCAAGCACTTATGTTTAGTAATGTAAAATTTTCATGTTGGTTAGCAAATGTAATGCATAGTTCACATGCTGCATGGCCAACAAGATCACCAAATAGCGGTATGCACGCCTACGCTGCAATGATACTTGATGCTTGTGCAATTGATCTCCAAACTTACATTAGAATCTACATCCGTAATGCAGCAACGGGTGCATTACCATAAAATGTATTTTAAACCGATCGCCTGCACCGATCGATTAGAAGGTTTTATGAATGATACAAGATCAACCAGATGTGAACATTCGAACAATGGTGAGAGTACGAGGTGCAAAGGTGATGGATCGCCACCCAGGAAATGGATGTTATCAAGCAGCATGAGTAGTGGATGAGAGCGCAGCGGGGAACTCGCTTCGGCCCATTTGCCCTATCTACAGCAAAGAGTTATTATCGCTTTTCACCTCGTCCTATTGACAGTATCCACAATTCAACGACAAAAAAATAAAATAATTTAAATTTATATATCAATCAATGACGAACACCAAGAAAATCTAACACCAATTAATTGAACGTTAAACATTCAAATGAAGATAAAGGTATTGGCAAATTGTACAATCCTGAAAGCATTCTAGTATTGTTAGTGGCGAGACACAGGGAGCCACAAATCAACGTACGCGTAATGACAATGGAGACAGTGGAGTAACAGTTTGTAGCGTTTAACAAATGATCCTCTGTGTAATCACAGTGACAAGTGTAGCCTCGGCTGTTGGAGGCTGTCCAAACCATTTTATATTGTTTCACATTATAGTTCGAAGGTGTACGTAATTATTGAAGTAGGTTAAACGGACAAGTTAACTATTTTTTTATTTGTTTACGTTTCAACAGCCTACTGGTTTGTTGACGAAGCTAAATCCAAGAACCAAGTGTTACAAAACCCGACAGGTACATTTTTGTACAAATATAACAGCATGAAACTTTTCAGAAAATTCGTGTGTGTTCTTCCCAAGCAACCAAAGCCTTCAGTGTCTGTCTTAATTTAATTGCGGTGAATGAGAATTGAAGCCCACCTGCCCCATGCTAAGAGCTTTTCAAGTGAATTTAAGACGAGCACATAGGTATTTAAACTTAAATGGAATAATAATGCAGTATGCATGCCCATTCGTGTGATTTGATCGTGATCGCACCTGGCGAGCGCGCTGCGCGGGCGCAGGCATTCGTTTCCCGCGCGCCAGTCGCGTCGTGTTGTCTACGACAATTTCGCGACACACGTTTCTCAGAAACGAATCAATGCAACACATGCGCTGCACCCCCAATGAGGATATGTTAATCTCAGTCTTCTTATAATGTCCGGTGTACTATTACATATACTACCTTTGTATGACATCGGCAGATACAATCTAAACCGAGTTTTACGATGCAATTAAAATAATCATCGACGTTATTAATCATAAGGGAAATTAACATATCTATTGTGATTGATTAACAGGTGATATAACTGCATATTCTTATACGATGCTTGTAACCATGCCTAATGGCAAATGAAATTGAATACCCCAGAAAAACTAGTTATTGCATAATGCGCATGTGTATTCATGTTAATATAAATGTATTAATAACCGAAAAACAGTTATCAAGAGTCGAATCAAAGACGTGTAGTACATATTATTAAAATATACAGGTGATTAAGACAAAATAAAATGATTTACGAGATAATCACGATGACAAATTATAAAAGTGTGTGTCTCTACGTACGTATTAAATATCCGATCTGTTGAATGCAATTTGTTACTGATAGAATGACTCATGAGTTTGTTTTAATAGTTCAGTTAAGAAATACTTGAGCTCAAACGTTGCAAACATGAATTTATATCTTGTCTCCCGCAAGACATATTTCAAGATATGAGACACCTAAGGACAGATATTTTAAGGCAGTGGCCACTGTTTTAATTATTCTGCAATTGGTGTAGATAAACTGATAAAATAGTAAAATATTTAACCGAGATAAACATTAATATTTGTATAATTTAGACACATTTTTGGGCTGATTAGTTGTTCAATGGCAAGGTCGTGAGATTCATATAGAGCGAGCTGCTCATAAAGTATATGTGCTGATAAGACTCAAACGGCAGCCAAATTAAATGAGACTGGGCAGAACATGTCTGCCCCACGCTAGACTACGGGTGCGTTTCCACCAGGGATGTATAAAGGTACGTAGCGAATTCTGATGGGCGAGGAAGCGGTGAGCATTTGATGGAAAGAGTCACACCTTTCCACAACTCCGCTATGCCATCACTCAGCTTCCTCGCACAACCTGGTGGAAACGTACTGTTACTGTAAGCCAAACGGTACAAAGCTAAGCACCAGCTCAGTGCTGTAAGGAGGACTAGTAATATGACGATAATACGAGGTCACAGTAGGCCACGAAGGAGGTGATGGGACGAATTGGGACCCAACGGAAAGCGTCGATAAAAATATTTTTTAAGGCAATGGTATTATAAAAAATACGAACTTCAAAAAGTCTGAAGATAAACCAAATAATCCAATTAACATAACAAAGGGCACTAACATAATCAAAACACTGATTGGAAGCTTATAGTGTCCAGCTGTCCACTGTGCCCAATATAAAAGGTTACGTCCGGGAGAACAAAGACCCAGCGGCTACCTGGATGGTAATGTAAAGAAATTTTCATTTACATAGAAATAAAAATCAATAGCCTGGATAAATTATTAAAGAAATAAATGATTTTCATATATTCCTTCTTTTTATTCTCTCCAGTAAAATGTCAATGATTCATAATCACAATTGGTTCTTCTCTATTGAAAGAAGCGATAGCCGACAAGTGTACAGTAGACTGTTAATAAAATTTATTATGTTAATAAACAATGCTCTCAGGCTCATAAAAACAACAAACAATAAAAGCGATTTTAAGCTATAAACGTATGCAGTGGTTTATGAGTGTTTCACTGAGCAGTAAAATTGGCATCAAGTCATCGACGAGGGGTGTAAGCTAAAGGCATGAATCATCCGTCGCTCGGCTTCGACGAATGCATAGCGATCTAGTACGCTAGGCTATTTATGTATAGTCTATTTGCATTTATTGCAATTTGAACTGAATTCCTTTATGTTTTATTACTTTTGAATGATTTTCCCATCATAAGCAATTCCGCGCAACAGTCGACCACATCAAGGGCGACGAGAGTAATGTTCAGTGAGTCTATTGAAGGCTAGGGAACAGGTTTGCGGGCCTGGCGCGGTGTTTGCGGTCACGACGTCCGCCGATGATGGTGGCACGCTCGACCGGACCACAAAGTGGACCGCAGGAGCATCCCGCCGCGCGCCGTCATCGCCCGCACCACCCACTAAACCTCAAAACATGGAATCCCAAAGGCGCGTAAGTTGTGCATCATATCAAGTAAATAAATAGGGGAAACACAATAGCATTCATGAATGACGCGACGCTTTCGAGATAAGCATCCGGGAACAAAGCTGGCGGACGCTTACGCCGATAGATGATTCTGCGTCTATTCAATAGTCACGTACGTTACACAAAATCCGGCCGACGCGGCGACGCATTGGATTTGCGAAAACTACTAGTATCACGTTACACGTAACATCCTCGGTATAGATACTACGCACTTACCAGCCAACCGACACTAGGATATATTGTATGCCTGTATGTTTGTAATTAAAATAAAAATCCTGCTTCACACGATGACGTTGGGCGCGACCACAGATTACAAAACACTCATTATAACAATAAATATCTTTTCGTAGAGACAAAAATGCAAATCTTATGCGGTTTAGTACGTACAGCCATGCTCAAGCTAACTCACATATAAATTACTGCCCCCGTCACGACATTTATTCAAATGAATCTATCTTTAGATTACCAATCGTTTTTCTAACGTATTATTTATTTTATTGCTTCAAGTATTGCTTTTCGTATAATGCGATGTTGTTTCAAGTGGCACGCATAAGAACGATATCACATCCATTACAATAACGTGTGAAAGGAACAAATTATTTAAAGTTCATTTGCTGGCAAACGAAATATTGCTTCACGCTAATCAAACAGCCATTTCTCTGAGTGAGGTAATTGTGAAAATAATAGTGATTCCCATTGACCTGTGTGGGACGCGGTGTGCGAAGTCATTACTCATTTACGTCCTCCAAGCTAATTGCGTTATGTTTCAAATCGACGCAAATAATCACTTATTAAAAATAATATGACAGGTACCTATCGCAGATTGATTGAATATCCTTGAAAATATCAAAACAGTAACTTGTCACGCAATGATAATTAATAAACGGTAATTACTCAAGTTTTGTCATAACATAACTCATGGCTCGTACTTATTTTAGACCTAGTTACTAGAACCGTTATGCGTAATTTTCTAGATTTTGCTACAATAGCCTTTTCAACATTGCTTTGCACAAGAGAGGAACTTAGCTGAACGTGAAAGGCGAACTTAGCTGAAATTACACAGCTTTTAAGGAATGAGTAAACATAACAAAAGAGCTAGGCGGTAGGCCAGGGAAAAACTAAATAACAACCACATAGTACTTATTTGCAATGTGTGCACTTAATTACATCAAAAACTTTCAAGCAACGGCAAACGGAAATAATGTTTTTAATGAAAAGTGAGACTCCCGAATAATAGATCTACAGAAACGACTAGGTAATTTGCGAGACAGAGCTTCCAACATTATGAGGTAGTTAAAGAGCATGAAGGCCCATTACTGGTAATGTAAGGCGATGTGGAAGAAGCGCGCACACTGGCTGACACATGCGCACGGCCCGCCCTATGTTTACGTGTGCCACTTGCTGTTGTTAAGCGAATACAATCATAATTTGGCAGTAAGACCTAAGCTTAAAGTACTAACCATTCTATATAAAAACATGCACAGAAGCAGGCAGGCATCATCAATATAAAATGTTTTATGTGCAATTTATACTTCAAAGTTTATATCAACATGTTATGCCAAGACATAAATCATCTGACAAGTTACTTAAAACTAATAAACATTTTATCATTTAGGTATTAAGTAGAACAAACACGTCAATCATAGAGATAGTCGCATAGACGGTGCCACTGGAGCAGTAACAGAAGGAAAGCTTGATTTCCTTTTTACAGCCGGATGCCCCCTATCGGGGAACCGAGATTCCCAACTGCGCAAACCTTGGTAGATGTGGCGATCTGTGAGAGTAGGACTAGTAATTGCTTGGTGTCGTAAAATTTTGCATTTAAGTTTAACGTCGATAGTTATTACTCGATCGAGAATTATTACGGCGAGTTACTAGAACTCGTCAACCCGCTGCACGTGTGTAGGTAAGTAGGCATTGGAACCTAATTAAACGTTAGTATGGTTTATTCTCCGGCCTGCGGCGAGCGATTCCCACGAACTGCAGAAAGGCAGACCTGTCGCATTATCATATTAAAGGTAAATCGTGTACAGGCGTGACGGAGTACCCATTTCTGCAAACGTCGTACGCGATTGCGACGCGTTAAAGTGATGTTTTATGTGATGCCGGACCTTGGCCAGCTTACTTCATATCCGATGTCAACGCTTCAATGTAAGTAAACAACTAAGTTTGTTTTTCTAATGCAACACTATAAATTGCAACTAATTAACATATCGTCTTCAAGGTACGAGCAACTCTGTCAGTAATAAAATTGAAAGGGTGTACACATTTGGTTGGTATAACGATGATTGAGACTATAAAAACCAAATTCGACGTGTGAAACGATGATTTCTTTGAACATACAGAGCTTTACATCAACACCCAATAAGTAAGTTGTTGCTTCCTCGTATCCGCTAAAGGATAACTCGTGTGAGAAAGTTATGTATAACATTGTAAGTAAGTATAACGTGAATCGATAAACTTGAGAGCAATATCAATCAGGAAACCTCATCGCATTTTATGAGAACTATAAAAACATGGCGTATTATTAACATAATGGTTAGACAAGGTAAAATATTACTTATTGTTTAGACCACAGTTGGCATTAACTACCATCATATTAAAATAGTAAAAGAAACAATAAACTTCCAAGATATTGCATTTGTTCCTATTTGCAAATGATAATTCACACTAATATTATAAATTCGAAAGTAACTCTAGTCTGTATGTTACCTTTTTAAGCGTAAACCACTGAACAGATTTCGATAAAATTTGGCAAAGAGATAGACGGCATTCTGGGGAAAGACTACGTTTCGTCCCGGTAGCACGTTACCGTGGGATAATTTCTGACGTCCACGCGGGCGACGCCGCGGGCAGAAGCTAGTACGGTATAATTGACAAACAAAATAAACGCATTAACATTAACGAGCTTTATATTTTTCAGGGAGGGAGACTTGTAGACTTTTATGAAAAAGGAGACTGCCTTAAAAGCGTTTATTTTTGTAAAATTCTCTTTAAGGCTCTTTTTACCCGACTGCGCCAAAAGGAAAGTTATGGTTTTCTAGTGTATGTACCTATGTGTGTTTTCTCTTTTCAGTTGGGTATGTGTTTTTGCAATCGGTTTTTTTTGTATTAATATTAGAGAGTGGTTGTCAAGTCTATTGCCTTCTTACTTCATGAAAATGACAAGGACAGTTTTTTAGTACTAAGTAAAAATAGTAGGTATTAAATGGAAAGTTTCTATGAATAACACACCTCTGCTCAACCCTTCGGTGAAACAAGGCGTGAATGTTTATGTTTCTATGAATGACTTTACTAATTTATTTTCAATCAACAACTAATCTTATTCTTTTCCAAGTCTCCCTTGTTCGACGTCGGCCATTAAACGTAAAAGTACGCTGTAACAGGCACGGCAGGAAATAAAGATTTATGCAAGCAATTCCTTTGCAATAATTAGAAATGGGAGCTAGAAGCTCAGTGTGAGCTTTTATAATCGCACTAGGTTCTGCCCGCGGCTTCGCCCGCGTCGGAAATTATCACACAGGAACGTGCTACCGGGATAAGTAGTATCCTATCATCCAAATCCATTCAGGCGTTAAAGCGTGAAAATGTCAGACAGATAATAAATGCAAATAATATTTATTTTATTTTTATTAAACAGGTTTTTATTCTAAATGTCTAACTTAAAAATAATAATAATTCATTTTAATATTATCATCATTAATTTGATATACGCGACGCCATTGACGATGTATTACCTACATATAAGCTAAGTTATTTTATAACTTCAAATTGTAATTACTTTTAAGCGGATGGACCGACTTAAATGAAGTAAATAATAAAATAAATTATACCTCAAGATGCAGGTTCTGACTATATTTCCAATTCCTTAAATCTCAAAAAGAGATACACAAAAATGTCAATAATTATGTGAATTTTAAAATCATCGCCTATTTTACTCCCTCGGGGGATGATTTTACAAAAACGCGGGAACAAATATTTTTTTATTACTTACCAAAATCAAATTAAATTTTTCATATGCTAAAGAAATGCTAAGTTTCCCATTAAAACTTTCATCCCCTATATCACCCCCCTTTAGGATTATTTTTGAAACAAAATGTCCTTCCCCAGGATGCCATCCTCCTTGCCAAATTTTATCGAAATCCGTTCAGTGGTTTAGGCGTGAAAAGGTAACATAAAGACAGAAAGACAGACAGAGTTCCTTTCGAATTAAATAATATTGACAAGTATGGATGTCGATAATAAGTTCAGTTACTGCTAAACTTATAATCGATTTTAAACCGACTGACATGGCTAGCTTTTAAATAAGACATTACACAGAATCCAATTCGTAAAAACATCATAACTTAACTTGTTCAACGCATTATCTTGTAAAATCACATTCAACGTCAAGATACAACCAATAAATCAGTGCTGATTGAAATAAATGGCAAGCTCACTATGGAGCATTAAATATGCTCCATGTGGTATTTGCAGTCAACAAGTCCTAGTATATTCTCATTTTGGAACAGCTAACTTATGTAGTGTCTGTTTACGATCGACGGTACTGTTTTTCATAAAACATTATACAAGAGCCTTGTTTAAATGAAATGTGACCCTATTACAAAGTATAAGTAAAAAGATTTATGAGCGGTTACGAAAAAGGAGATCAAGCCTGATCAAGCAATAATTTACGTATGCTAACGTTACCGATCGGGGTAGTAAAGCCAGGCACGCGCTTTCTAGAGCGTGACTTGTAAATCTATACAGAATCGCTGCAAGCTCGGTAGGTAGGGAACCAATACATTTCGCCAATGAGGAGTAAGTGGAGTGGCGATGACCGCAGTTTCTACGTACCTACAAGTGATTCAAATCTCTGAGCTTCTGGTTCATTTGTTATACTTGCAACAACTACGAATACTAATAAACAGCAACGATTCCGTGAAATCATAAAAGCGAATACGATTTTCTAAACGAAAAACAGTCTAATACACATCTACCGTTTAATTGGCTCGTTAAGCTCGGTTGTTATTTCACGCCTATGTGTCAGTGTAGCAATTTAGGATTGCACAAATCTACTAATTGAACATATGAATGAACATTATTATCAGCTACAGTATCTGGCTTCAAAAACAACAACCACTGCTAATAATAAGTGCTTGTATGTACAACTTTATGACTCACTTTGTTTGAAACGAATGCACTCTATACTCGTACTTGACAAAGAGAATATTTTGAAAAGGGTTCTATATGTAGAATTCAAAGGTTAATATTCAATTTTAGTCATCTTCGATATCTGGCTGTTATAAGTAAGTCTTTAATTTAATCGGTGAATATTAAGGGGCGTCTCCACAACTTCAAAGACATAATGAGTAATGAATAAAGATATGTGTACAATCGCCTGTAAAGGACAGTTGACCACCCGTGTAGCTTCCCCCTCTTACCTCCCGAGAGCAGACGGCTCAAAACCCACATAACCTGTCACGAGCCGACTGTGGTCAGCAATGGATGGACACGCTTCGCGGTAATCGAAAATTATTAATGCTTAATTACTGTATGAGCACAATCGCGCCTCTCGCACTCCGGCGCCGCTTGTTATCATTTATTGAGACCTAACCCGTTTCCATCGCATATTGATTCAATAATATTATGACTTTATATGGAAATACGGGTGTTCTGTTACGAGGTGTTTTTAATGTCATCGCAATTATAATGTCGCCACGGAGGCGTTATTTAAAACCAAATGTAAATGATATAAGAATGGCAAACAGCTTATCAGCTTTTCATGAAACCAAACAAACGTGGAGATTTCTACTGCGATAAGTGATCGTATAATGTAAGGTTTCCAATGTAATACAATGACGCAAATAAAATGTTCTCAAAGTATTAATATTGAAATCTATACAGGGTGGCATGGGACATCGATGCACAACTTGTTACCATGGATTCAGTACATGATTCTAATCCCCCCCCCCCCCCCCCCGTCTACGTTGAAATTTTTAGTCGGTTATTTAAAAAAAAATGCTGTTCTATTCATTTTGATCGCGTAGGTATTGCACTTTTCTATGAAAAAAAAAAAAAACAGATTTTTCTATTGATAATCGACAAAAAAATTCTACGCTAGTTGGCCTAGAATCATGTACTGATCCATGGTAACAGCGCGTCGATGTCCCATGCCACCCCGTACCTATAGTAGTACAAAATTATAATGATATAAGTGTATAAAATATTCCCCAGCAATAAGAAAAGTAATATACGAATATTATGCTTCCAGTGAGTTGGAAATGAATATGAAAAGCTAAATTTCTCTACAAAAGACCGCTTCCTACCAGAATATTTTGTGAGACTATTGGTATTCATGAATATGCTAATTTCAATAGAAAATACTGTTGGCATGTGCCGCTAGCTTAGGACCAGATAATCCAAAACGAAGTAAAAGCTCCCTGCAGAATTTCAGTGAAACAGGTAATAAGAGAATACTAATACATCGTAATTTCATGTTCTGTAGCGCCTTCCGAGTGCATGGAAGCATGTATTACATTCAGATGATAAGTGGTCAGAAAGTAGAAACAAGAAATATTAGATGTCTTTAACAAGACAAGGAAACTTTTCCGGTTGTTCATGCAGCACATTTGGGAAGACGTCATCTTTCAAACGGGGGCTTGGGCGGTTATGCCGTTATTATTTACCCAAATACAAAGAAAAATGGATGGATTGTGCGAAAGATGATAAAATAGGCCAGGAAAGAAGAGACCTCCAAAATTACTGCAGAGATGTACGGAAAAGAAAGACGATGAGTCGATCCCAAATATACTAGGATAAAGACAGGATCCTGATGATATATAACTGGATAAGGAAAGCAGCTCTCACGTCAGAAAAAGTTATTCAATCTTATTATAATATAACCCAATGTTTATGCAACTCATCGGTATTAATTGGATCTATTCCCATCCAATACCAAGAGCTAATACCATTTGGTATTAGTTTATTTCCGAAATTATTTTCTATTCCCAACGAGTACCACATTTTTTTAAATAAAAAATCTATTACTAACGAATACCAAAGCGTGACTTTTTGTACACTCAGCTACACAAAGTTTTATTTAAATTGCGTTTTACCGAAATCTAGGGTAATCTAAATATAGGGTTTGGGTTATTAAGCTGGTCGACGGAGCCCCGCGAAGCGGGGCTCCTATTTCTGTCTAAAGGGTTTAAAGGAACCTAACCAACCGAACCTCGGGATGCCACTGACGTCGACCGTCTAGGGTTAGGATTTGCGGGAACATTTATTATGTTTTCGGAAACTTAGTTCGTCACTCAAAGCATTTTAATTTTACTGAACCTGACTGTATCTGATTTCTTCAAACTTGTTTTGGTATTGGTTTTAAAATGTGGTACTCGTTGGGAATAGAAAATAAATTCGGAAATAAACTAATACCAAATGGTATTAGCTCTTGGTATTGGATGGGAATAGAGCATTAATTGTACCAATATTCCAAATGTGACAGGAAAGCGGCGGCACTCAACAAAATGGTTAAATTATGTTTGCACAGTCTACACAAATCAGACTGCTATCACGAACCGTACTCATTGCACGCCTTGCGCCGTAATAAGTACACGAGTATTGTGATAGACGTCTTCGTTAAATAATTTCATTGCACTTGAGTCACTTGACAGAAATCGCCAATTACATCAACCTATTTTGATAATGTCTTACTTTATTCTAACCATTACAATGGAAAATTAAAATAATATGTCATATAGAATCCAAGAAACCGTTTTTATGAATAGTGAGATAATTCGTTAATATAGCCAAAGAGCCTACGCTTGAAGGCTCGGACAGACTGGCGCGACACGCGACGCGAATCGCATGCGATACAAAGTTACCGGTCATCGCGCGACAGGCGGTGCCTTTGTGTGACGTCGCGTGTCGAGCCTGTTTGTAGGAGCCTTAATAGACTTTATCACACACAATCTCCTCAGTGCAATCAATGAAGGCGCTTGCGTACATACGTACTGTCGTCGCTATCACAGACTGGTGCTGATAGCAAACATTAATCGGCTCGACACCCATCGAAGGGAAAGCCAATTTATGTAACTAAACGTAGCAATAGAACCAATATTGATTAAGATGATCGATGAAGATTCGGATCTTCAAGCATGGACGTGACGCAATGTATACAAGTGTTTAAAACACACAAGTACCCTGCGTACTCACAACATGCGACATCATTTCTCTATAAAGGCTCGTGCACACTGGCGCGACGCGACGCCCGACACAAAGGCACCGCGTGTCGCGCTACGAGCGGCACCTTTGTGTAGCGCTGTCGCGTCGCACCTGTCTGTGGGAGCCTTAAAGCGCCGGCCATAAAGAACATCTTCTTCTTTTAATTAACATCTAATCAAGGGCTTCATTTAGAAGAATCTAATACACGATTTACGAGCGGTGAGTGACCAACTTTCTCACGCGTTTTGCTGACCAGATCAGCGCACCTTATTTTATGGCATCTAATCATTTCATCTTAATTCTTAGAAAGCTCTTTTCTATATATGTATAATGCATGTTTGTAGGTTGTTCCATCTAGTTGTAAAGTATCTGCAACCAACTAGCGCTGCTACCTGATGTTTAATGACGTTATCGTAATTGGACTGGTTCCATAAACTGAATTGTATATTTTTATCGTTTAACTAACACAACTTTTCTGCACTATTAAGCACAGGCGTAACAGCGTAAGTAATACTTTACTGCATTCAAATGAATTAAAATCACAAAGCGTTGTACTTACAATACTATTTAATCAAATAAATCTACAATATAATAAATAACACTTAATGAAAAGCCGCTGAAAACTGTAGTAATGAAAGGCTTCAGTGCGAGGGCGGGCGGGGAGGTGCGCGTACGCACGAGACGTGTTCGGCGAGTCGGTCGGCGCGGGAGCCGGCCGCCAGAGCCGCTGCGGAAGCTGCGGCAAGAGCACCTGTTGCACGACCTCGCGCCCCGCGAACACAAACCTTACGCGAAACACGTGTATTTACCTCGCGATTTTATGCCCTGTGACATGAGTATCAGTGAGAGTTCAGTGACAGTGCCCACAGTAACGCCCTAGAAGACGCAACTACGATCTGGAGCAACCCTAGGTCGGTAGCGCAACGTTTTATCTTTCTTATCACATTATCGCATGTTTTGATTGCACACGCAATATCCGCTGTGCGAATATCTTGTTCGCGTTAGTTTTATACTGCATCCTTTTAATTGTAACTACACATCTCTGTCTTTTCCATAATATTATGGCATGTCCTGGCATTGATGACGAAAATGAAAACTATCAAATAACACGCTTTTATCTCTCTTTTATCGTTATAACGTTTTTACTTTATTTATTTTGACGAAACCATTGTTTGAAATAAGCTATCATCATTAATTCCTCATCTCATACATGTAGTACCTACCAGAGTGGGGCAAAAACTAATAGTGAAAACAATTAACAACTAACAATTAAATTGCCAAATTTAGTTGCAACTAACAACTAAAATAATTAATTGTAATTGTAACGTATCGCAATTAACAATTAATTAATTGTGCTTGTAAAACTTTGCAATTACAATTAAATTAATTGTGCTTGTAAAAATTTGCAATTACAATTGATTAATTGTTAATTGTTTGATACACGTTTACAATTACAATTAACAATTAATAAATGTCAGTAACTAAAAAACATAATGCAAACAATACAAGAGCATTCTCCTTAATATTCTCAAGGGTATGTAAAGCCTGGATTTAAGCCAGAACATTACTACGTAAAAGTGTAGCACAGGTGCTATATACAGGGGCCACCGTAGGCGCGGGCTTGCGGACGGCGAGCAATGGGCAGCTCGCCGTCCGCTAAGGACCAGGCCCGGGTCGACGGGGCGTCGTGTTCCACGCGCGCCTCAAAGAGATGTCAGCACCATTGACGGGGTCCGATAGGACCGATGCCTGCCGGGGTCGCGGATTGTTCGAAAGAGTTACCGTGGCCCTGGCGCACAGGCCACTGAAGGAACACGGGTGGGTTTTAGTCAGTAAGAGTCTGACACGCCCTTCCGCTCCGCCCAGAGCGGGAGAGGTCATTTGACGATTTCCCACCCAAGAAAAAAAAAAAAAAAGGTGCCATATTTACATTCGTCAAATACTTACGTAGTTAAATTAAATATTAATTGTTTAAAACAATTAATTTAATTGCAAATAAAATTTTAATTGCAATTGAATTAATTGTAAACCACAATTAACAGATTTAATTGCAATTGATTTTAATTGCATTTCACAATTAAAAAATAATTGAATTAATTTAATTGCAATTAATTTAGTTGAAATAAAAATTGTAATTGTTTGCCTCTACAATTAAACAATTAATTCAATTGTGCCCAACACTGGTACCTACATACTTATTTGCCAGAAAATTATAAAAATGTATATTAAACTTCATGTTGTCATCATCAGTAGGTAACAAGTTGCAGATATTTTCAAAAAAAACCGCACGTTAAATATACATGCATAACCGTAATCAAAACAAATTATAATTGACAAGTCTCCATCCATAAATAAATTTGCTATCTGGAGCATGCAAATGTCATCAGTGAACAAATAAAACTAGTGTTTACCAATAAGAAGACTGCTAGGTGATGACAAGTAAACGTTCTTAATAGTTCAGGAGAACCCTAGGAGGTCTGCCAAACCTCGGCGAGTCACATTACGCGTGTTATCGACAATATCGCCATCGCGGACTGGTTCCTACGACCGCTACTCGCTGCTATGCCGTTTGCGAACATCGCTCTGATCACATTTTGTCCATTTTATATGATTTCAATTCAAAACATCAACCTACATAACAGAACATAAAAGTGAACGTGCACCTTATCGAACCTGTAAATTAAATTCAAAGAAGCAACTCTTTTCATTAACAACTTGGTGCGATTAAAATGTCTTCACGCGTGCTACATCGTTAGGATTGATCACGTAAATCGTTGTGCTTATTATGTGACATTAGCATTTAAAGGACCTCTGGGGACCAGAAGCGATTATTAGAGTAGTTTATTCCCTTGTGTGGCAGTGTGAACGAACCTCGAGGAGGAACGGCAGCATAAATCAAGGCATTACCGCCTCGACATTGGTTAACTAGCAAGGCGCTGTACTGGAATATCATAATCGTTCGCCAGACATAACTAACGTTAATTATTAGGAGACGTCGCTACTGGCTCCTGAAAGCTACTCGGAGGCCCGAGGCTAGCATTGCATAACGACGTGGGAAGAGCGATAAGTGAAGGGCATAGAAGAGTAAACACTCGTTACTGCACTGATGATTTCATATCGGTCAAGGAAACTCGTTAAAGGAAAACCGCAACCTACAAAATTATATTTTTGCATTAATTAAAACATATTATGAATTTATGGTGTAAGAAGTAACGTTTCCAAAAGTTTCATTTTTATTAGTACTTATATCTAGTGTTTCACTAATTAAAAGCTAAATATACAGTTCTCATTAAAATGTTGTCCTGTCTGGCGAACGGATTCACTGTATGATTTAGAAATGTCAGGGTAATTGGATTTATCGTACCAACACTACCAACAGACGGGTTTCGCCTTAACCTTTATAGCTGCTTTAATTCTTATCGATTCGCTGGTAAATGTCGAATCAGAGAGTACCTGCAGGCAATTAAGAGATCATCAAGGGCTCGCCTTGAGCGTCTGTTGAGTAAGCTCTTCCGAGGGAGTGTGCACATGCGCTCATCTGTTCACTATTTCGAACTGCATAATCACTGGTTACTATTTAGAACTACTCGATCAGATAACCGCATCTATGATAAAGCTCAATGCTTTCGATGCAGTCCGTCGATTTCATGTCGATTGATAAATCTGGTAACCTCTGGACCGTTCTTGTGAATGTTATATTCATAAGTTGCTGATGAAGTGATAAATCAACCAAAGATATATAAAAGTTTTCTTGTAATATATTTAATTATACCGATATTACATTCTGAAACGGGAATTTTAATCAATTACCAACACACTGACATATGCTTGCTTATAATATTGGTGCAACCTTTCAACAAGAGGAAATTCATGTACAATTTGTAATGTACGCGAATTCAATACGCTCGATACCGAATATAATTAGGGACTATAAATTATTAGTTATGTTCATACGCAAAACACACTCGTGCCAAGCCAGGAGCCGAGAACTTAATGGACTTTCGCTTGTAAATAACAATACGTAAAACGTTTTAAAAGGACGCGAAAATTATTTGAGTTTGACTTTCACCGTAAGTGGGTTCTTCGAATTAATTAAAACTTATATTTCGTCGCAAAGACTGAAGGAAGAGTTTGTTTCCGCTTTCAGGATATCGTCCCATATCCAAAAAACCCGATTGGAATTCGATATTGTTAATTAGGGATTTTGGGTAAACCAGGATAATTTAAATTAATTAATCACCTATTTCATACTAAAGTTAATTAATTTATGTTATCAGGATAACTATTCGAATTTTCCACATAGGCTCATTAAGTTTGTTTATGACGGTTTTCCTGAATTACTGAAGAGTGTTACCTACCGTTTTTTAACCGACTACTTAAAAAGGAGGTTCTGAATTCGTCTGTATATATTTTATCAGTACAACTTGAACATACATACATACATAAACCCACGCCTTTTCCCATGGGGGTAGGCAGAAACTACAAAACGCCACCTGCTACGATCCTTACATACTCCTACTGCCTCGTTTACGTTCGTGTATGAAGAACTTGAACTACTTTAATAATAACTGATGAAACATCAACATCACGCATTTTCTGCAGCGGCTGGAAAAACGTGGAAATCAGTTTGCAACTGACCTAGGACCAATGAGTAGACTTAAATTAATCCTGATTAGAGAAGTAGCACAGTTACTGCCGTTACTGGACATAGGTTCATTTTCAAATTATTAATCCAAAAGCATAATATGATTGGTATTACCGGTGCAGCGGTGGCTCGAGCTTATTATAGTAATTGTTAGCGCAAGCATGCTATTTGTAGTGCACCAGTCAATTATTGACACGATATCAGCTACTACAAATTACATAACCTATCCTAAGCTGTTCGTTAGTATTCAGTGGCTGCTATTATTGTTAATAAATGCAGCAGAGTGCGTTCTTAGGGTGTACAATTAAATCGGGAGGTATGCATATCAACGTAAGCAAACACGACACAAGTCGGCAGAGCTCCCGGCCTCCCGGTTCACGAGGACCTTGTATTTGTTCTACACAAATAAACCTCCCGGCACGTCCCCAAGTGCGGGATACATAATCACACAAACAAGGGCAAACGCCTACTTGTTACTTAAACTTTTAACACAACGTTATGCCACCAAGACATTTTAGATCATCGCAACCACGGTGATCTGAATAAAAAAGTAATAATCGTCGAGATCAAAGTTGCTAAACTGACCTGTTCTGTATCTTTAGTCTAGTCGACGGAAACTTGAATTATTATGCATAAATGGTGGATAAATGATGACATGTAATGGGCACGGTTTTGCAGCCTATATCTATGTGAAGACGAAACATTGTTTTCTTAACCTCCATCCACACTTCCCGCGTGTATCAGTTGCGAGACGAGAGAGAAAGTACCAACGTACATTTCGTAACTCCTGCTTTTGAAACAAGTAAGAAAATCGAAAACGAAAACTAAGTGTTGTTTTGTTAAACAACAGTATAAATATCCATAAAAGATATCAATACAGCCATCAATAAAAATGCTAACGCAATTTAAGCGCGTTACTTAATGTTATTATATTACGTGAGTGCATGTGTTCAGTATTACATAACTGCTTAAGACTTGATAGCAAAACATATTACTGTGAATGGGTATCAAATGAGAATTTGGAAAATATCTCTGTAACAGCTATAACAGCAATGATAATAATATGTATATTTGTAACACCTACGATTTGTACTTGAATGTTACAATCGATTTTTTCGTCGAGAAGATGTTGATCATCAATACCGGTCCGGTAGACGGGGGAGGTCCCGTGGAACGACGCTCCGTCATCCTCTATTTGCATGTGGAGCGCAAAATGTCGCCGCGAGATAATTCCGCCTAATGTGTATTCAAAGCGAATCATCACCATGCTAATGTTGTAATTAAGATAGTATCGCGACCAAGCCGGTTTGCGAACGCATGCCTCTGTGACAGGCGCTACGAAAGACATCGGTTTTTGTATCGAACTTATTAATTTCATTTTACGGGAAATTAAACCCGTTATTATTATTTTAATCGCCTGTTTTAAATTCTAATTTGCTTAAAACTTTAAAAGGTATTAATAAAAAGGCTTAAATTAAAAAGTGTTATTAGTAAATTAAAATTTTTAGATAGCAGTCTAATCATTGTGTTCTTCAACACTTCTTTGTAAAGATTCCAGTCCTCGATATTATTGTATTATTGTCAACAACGCATTCCAATACCATTCATCATAAAGCTATCCTGTTGGAAGCACTTACATTTAGGGCACATTATCAGTTTTTGTTTCTTCAAAAGTTTATGGGGCATTGTTAAAAGTTGTCTCTTAACCACAAAGCCTTAACGTAAAGACATTGAACCTGCTTGAGTGGTGACCTCCTTGACATCGGTTACACTTACTCGCTACAACAAAACCATGATTCAACATTTCTAAACAATTCCTTTCTATCTTAGCTTAGCATGAACGATGATATCAGGGCTATTCCAAGAATGTAAAGATTTAAAGCAGCTTAGCATTGAATTTGCCACACACGTTACTTTTATTTATGCTAATGTCTAATCAAATCATATAAATATAAAATCATACACTGATGTAGCAATAAAGAAAAGGGAATCGATAAGTACTTTATTGATCATGAAGACCTGTTCAACTAGATTGGATCAGATAAGAAATCAATGGTTCTGGTTTAAGTCACGGTCCTATTAGGCAATGTGTATTGTCTTGGACAGATGCAACTGATTAGAATCAGTGCTGGGAGCGGCACGCGCGCCATGCGCCAGCCACGGCCACTCGCTGGCGTGGCGTGGCCACAGTTACGCTTGCGCCTGGGCACAGCGGCTGAAATATGCAGTCCCGATATATTACACAATACACTTGTAAGCGGCTCTCCCGGGACATTTAGCGGTATTAAACTATTTGATAAGAAGATAAAATGTGTCTGCGCTTGCTTTAGTTAAAATAATTTAACTTCACTACTATTTATTTTGTGAGATAAAACACAAACACAGAACAATGTTTGCCTGGACTGGAGTAAAAGTTACTATTTCGTAGCCAACTAGTATTTGTAAATACATTAACTTAATGAAAGATTAGAATAACTGAATGTTAAGTAAAATAATTTAAGTGATGTTAGATAACTTCCCTGGAGCTAAACTTGCACGCAGGACAAGGCCTTCTCAAACTTTATTACCATGTCATGATTCTTTTCATTAGATATCATATTTTAACAAACCAATTTCAACATCAATGATAATATCGTTTACAATGTAATAAAAAAACAAATATAAACGGTAGCAGTCACGCACAACATCGTTTTTCAATTTACCATCAGGTAAAATTTGAATAATTATGAAATTATCTAACAGCGGCGCTGCCACTCCAAAACGTATCTGTGTAAAATAAGACCAAGATAAGAGAGGAACATTAAAGATAAATTGCACCCAAATTCCGGATAGTTTGTTCAGAAAACGTGGACTGTGCCACCAACTAATTGGCAGCCGGTTTGCGTGAGATGGTCGCCGCGCCGTCTGCCGCGTCAGTAACCCACTTACGAAGACGAACAACAGAAGCAGATGACACAATAGGCATACTATAAGGACTTGGCTTAATGCTCACAACAAACGAACACCTACATCCTAAACTTTCCAACTTTCTTTGTGTAGCTCTGCCAGCTATTCGTTGTAATCTTTAAACCGCAACCAATGTTAGCGAAAAGATTTCAAAATACCATCAGTTTAGTTATGGTGACTGTAAACGACACGATGTCATGCCGACGCGTCTTTCATTCTTAAAGATGATTCAACTATCGACAAGATTCTCGAAACGAGGACAGTGAAACGACCTAACGCGAGCTGATAACGTGGCCTAGGAGCACTCGTAACTATCTCTAGGTGCATTAACACAGTTCGCTGTTGTACTTTACTGCAACAGAACAAACAGTGCCCAGGGCCCAGGGCTACAAACTGCCGCGGGACGACCACCTTGTTAACGTTTTTGGTAAATACATATCTCTCATACATTCACACATGCATACATACATTAAATGTATGATGAAGTTGAGCAATTGATAACAATACAAATAGTGCATCTAATCAAAATCTAATAAATCCAACTTACAACTGCCACGACACTAAGCCAGAAAAGGCCCTTTCCTGTGTAACGCTATCATTTAATAATCTGGTTAATTAATTGAAAGTACATAATTGGGACAAGCATAATTTAAAGGGTCTCTAAAGCAGTTATTATGTTGTTAAAAATTGAATGACGAAGGAAGTTTAAGCCGCATCGCGCAACGGCTCTCATTGAGGCTTCTTTTTTGTTGTTTATCTCTGATGAATTGAGCACGGAGGTTATTTATTTTAAATGGTGACTCATATGAAATTGCAACATAAAGGCAAATTTATAATGAGCTACCCGACGACATTCCACGAAGGCTGCGTAGTCGCAGACAGGTAAACTTTGCTGACTTGAGTCCGCGACTCCGCGCCCAACAATGTGATCACGACGCGGGCGCAACCAGTAGGCACAGCTACTTTCGTAATGAAACCATATTGATAGAGTCATTTAACTGAATATTTATTACATGTAAATGCTAACAAGTCCAAATGATTTATATCGATTATAATTTCTACGTTCTTTACTGGCTGACACGAGAGATTATAATTTATTAACACTTCTTTCTGGCTACTTAATCGGTACGCCCATTTCCTATTTAAAATGGAGGCATCGTGTGTAAGTACCTATAACCTTGTTTTTGTTGCTTTCCTACTGAGGTTAATAATCTTTATATTTAGAAACGTCATTATTGTGGTAACAATAAATCTGGAGGATTTGAGTGCGTCTACTGAACAACTATTTATCTTGATTAAGTTTACCGTCAATTATGAGATGTAAATGACGGCGACTTGAGTTTTTGTGAGCATTTACGAATATGACGTAGCCGTATTATAAATAGAGCATTTAGTTTCTACATAACTAATAAAATAACCCAGATTTCAATTCAATCGTAGCTCATATCTTTGGCGGGGAGACCATTCAACTTTGCATAAACGTAAAAGCTCGTAAGCAAAGATTGTAAAAATAAAAACTTATCAATTAACATGTTTTCGTTTCTGCATTTGAGCGAAATACTTTATGAAAATGTTCAAAGCGTCATAAATTTAAAGGAGCAATAAGAATCATACCACAAAAGGGACAGCTAAAATAAAATTTACAGACAGCAAGCAATCTCGGGTGGTCCACGGCTCCACGATTTCATTATATGACGCATAACAACAGCGCACGTATCACGGCGTTCCAGATAAAAAGTAATAGGACATCCCCTTTCCCTACATTTTAATTTAACAACGGAAGCCGCATGACTCGACAAGAAAAGAATCAGATTAATTTCACCGTTGTCCCGCCTGACGCGACCGATCCGTACAAATAAATTGTTCCCAAACATCGGAGCGATTAAAGCATGTAGACAAAAGGGGTAGAGAATGCTGCAACAAAATAAACGTGATCTCACCAGGAAGCCCGTCCACAATAGGACGAGAGAAGGACGAAAAGGCCAATGACTTGTAAAAACAAATATATCTCTATTAATCCCATCTTATACAAAGCTAATTATGTCTGATGCATTTCCATAAGAACTTAATAAATATCTGCTTAATAATAATAAGTAGCATTATTTGAAGTAGTGATATTAATGAATTTCATTTAGAATTAATGTGTAACAATAAAAGCAATGAAAGCGCGTAGCACCTGGAAGTGCGTGCTGTAGCCGCGTTGGCTCGCCTCCAGTTCCACTGAACTTTGACAACTAGCTGCGGCGGTAAATTGCTGTAACACATCCGTCTGCCGTGCCGCACTTATACGCAGCACAGAACTCTACTAACGTGAAAATGCATTTCAGGAAATGTCATAAAACGAGTCGCACGACTTTGGAAGACTTTTCGTCAACAGGATATCAGTAATACGCTTTACATCATAATGAGGTGGAAGAAATACTTTTCATTGCGTTTCTGCATTCCCAGGTCGTATGTTTTCAAGTACTGCGAGTTCGACGCACTCCACAAACGCATTCCTTTTTCCTTTCTGAATTTTGATTCCCTCCCGGTATGTAACAGGAACAAAAATATAATGACGGGTTTCGTCAATTGATCTCATACAACAATGTTTCTTTTCGAGTTGTCGTGACATGTTCAAGTATTGTGTTCAGTTCGGGAGCGTGTACTTTCTTTATCGATTTTTAATCATGCGGGACGCCCTTTCATATAGCTTCATTAAGAGAAATTGGTGTGTCGTCATTCACTCCATCATGATTTAGCTGTCATTGATCACGTCAGCGTCAGTATGAATACTCGATGCGCCGGTAAATCATGACAGCCGTTATATGCGATTGCTTCCACATCTGATCTAAAGTCAATTAATAACGATACTGATCTATTTCTTTTGTACGCGACCCGTAACGAATTGGACAGTTACCGAAAGTAGCATGTCTACGTGACTACTAGGCGACGACAACGTGACGCTATTTGACATCATTGCATCGTCGCATTGTTGAATAAATATACAAATACTCAACGATAGAGCCTCAAAGTATTTAACATGTAATCCTGAGTTACATCCGTACAATGTATCTTCGAGTCATTCAAACTAGACACATTCAAATGAGGAGAACATCCTCTTTGCACTACATATTAAAAAGATACAATCACATAGAACACATAAGACTGACGTTATAATAGCGGACGTATTATGATTACGTAAGCACATGGTGCAAACGGGAGGAGGGCTGAGGTTGATGAAAGGCTGACCTTAGTAGTGTGGGCGTAGCTAGACAATGATAATCCAACAGACCGAGGTCCACGAACTATACCGGAATGCAAATAAATAGATGCACATGAACAGGACGGGCCCGTACACCTGTCACTGATCAGACAAATAAACAATGCACGTCATGCCGCGACCTACGGTAGCACGGATCTAACATAACACTGCCATCAGCATGAAACACTTGCTAATGTTTAATACATCTTCGCATATTATAAATTCTTAGAAACATACTTTATTGATGCGAAATTTTAAAACACATTTTTTGTAGTTACATGAAGTAACCATAGTTATCGTAAGTATTTGAACTTTAGAAGACAAAACGCCAATAAAAATACTTTGCTTATGCGCTTGTCACAACAATACATTTGGGTAGTATTTAAACGCGCGTTTGTAATAAACAATGCGTGCCTAGCACGTAGTAATGAGTCTGTGTCTTGTCGTCTTCTTGTATGGCAGGCCATACAAGATGACAAGCTTCTTGAAATACTTTCAGTTTAAAAAGACAAATGAAAACTGCTGTAATCGATTTGCAATCATTCAGATTTGCATTGTTAACAACATCAATCTGCTCAAAAAATTACGAGTGATTCCTCAAACTTCATTTAATAGACCAATCTAACAGTGACACAATATGGGATTTTGCCCCATACATTATTTGTGTCCACACGGTTGAACTTCGCGCATGCTCAAATCGGAGATATGACTCGAATGTGTGAAGCTGCAGCAGACATTGATACTGATATTTTTAGGATATTTTGAAATGGATTAGTTTTATAATAATATGGAACACTAACTTACAGTCCCAGTATGGCAATTTTTTTTTTTTCTCAAACATTTAACAGTGAAAAATATTTACTTTGAGTCAAAGATGAAAAGAAGAAGAAGATCGCTTTTAGCGATAAGATCGCCCATTGTGCCACCCTGTGTAAAATGTCTACATTTATATCTGTAATTTTTATGGTGTACATAATAAAGAGTATTCTGTTCTATTCTAAGACGGAAAAGCTGGAGGCTCTATTTTCAGTGACATGAAAAAAAATAGGTATGGTGGTAGTGTCTTCTGGAAGAACTCTACTCTGATAGTAACTACCAAACAAAGACCGTTGCGTCTTAAACAGCATAAAATTAATCAATTGTGTAAAATATTTGTTTTGAGGGCCTGTCTGTAATTTCAGCGGAACAAAATACAGGTACCTGGCAAACTTTCCCTAAGTGTAGTACCTACCTACGTACGTAAGTACCTACGTACTACCAAACATATGTACCTAGTTATATCTTAAATTGAGATAAATCAATCGAATTGTTGTAATCACTACATGTATGTCTAGAACATGTAATAAAATATATTACTTTATTTACTTAGTCATCGCATAAATATTAATCTATAACTACAGTACTGTCAAATTAATGATGAATTAACTAATAAATCAGGCTAATTTATCTATAGCGATTTTTTGCAATCGACGTCTTCTCAGTTCGTCAGCGGCAACCACGTCAGTCTTGTCTAGGTAGAGCTGCTCCCACGTCGAAGCCGAATAATTTGGCTATTTATTGGTTTAAATTTATAGCATGCGCCGCGAATAACAAATTGCAATAAAATTGTCAAAGCATGTCCGTTTAATGTATTTTGTTATTGCTAGATAATATAAAGATAATTACTTCCCAGCAATAACGTACCCAGTGTAATTAAAGGATAATAGACGCCCATAAGTACCTACTTCAATAAAGGTTTAATTTAAAGCAATCACAGTAACCGCTCTAATCGATTTGTGTGCAGTTATAAGGTAAATAAACGAACCTTAAGGAAATTACTTTAGCGAAGTCGTATGCTTATAAAGAACCGCTTTACAGTTTACTGATATCAATGACCCCGCCACGCGAGTGCCGCACTGTTTGTTTAGCATTACAGAACATTTTCATACAAAGCCTTCACGATGACCGTTCACGCCGGTATCTTAACGAGACAAGTTTATCAGGTGTTAAATCGTAAATCATATAATTAAGTTTTTATTTTCGCATCTAACTAAACTGTTACGAAATTTTTCTCATAATTTTTACGCAACAATTTTCACAATAGATGGAATCCCACAAATGATGAACTAAGTTTCAAAACAGAGCCGCCCACGCAACATTAAGCTTATTGATATAGCCCGTGTTACACTTTAGGCGCTATATTAATGGATTATCAACTCATTTGTCAAAATCTAATGAAAGGTTTATGAGATCGTATCACTGAACAGTGTACGTTTTTGGAATTAGTGTGATGTTTTATCTTCTATATGGTCTATGATTGAGAGAAATCAATTATACAGTCTATTAGCTGTGTTATTAGTTAGAATAGAAATAGAAGCAGAAAAACTTTTGATAGTATAAGTATCTAACATCGTAATCTTTGCCATAATTTAGTTTATCAGTCCCGGTTTAATGAAAGGCCTTGCGCTTAGAGAGAACTACCGTTAAAATGGCTTCCTTATATATAGATATGGTGAGCTTCCGAAATGACAGCGCTTTTACGATCATACAAAAAGATGCAAGTGCTCACGAACCTGATAAAATAACTCGAGTTACTTCTTGCGGGACCTCTGAGAGAGAATATTTTTTTTATAAGCTCGGATCATTCGGTACCTTGGACATAGGCTATGCCCCTAAGGTTTTTTCAAAGAAAGGTACCAATGCTTTTACAGAACTGCCTTAAGCCGGACTATGTCACAGTAAACTTGCTAAACCTGAACGTGAATGGATTACCAATTGATAAAATCAATAATTTCAACTATCTTTAAAGAACTTCCATTACATATTTTTGTGACACCAAGTTCCATAAATATATTTTTCATTAACGGTTCCCTTCAAGTCCCTCATTCTTTAAATATTGACAAAGACAACTAACTTCAACCAAGATCATTGTGTTCCGCAGACGGGGCGATGTTAAGAGCGGCTGTGGCGGCGTTGGCGTGCCTGTGCGTGGCGCGCGCTTCGCCCTCCGAGCACGGCTTGCGAGCGTATGCGCTGAGCACACAGAACCCCAAGGTAAATATAAATACAACCCTGTAAATACTGCACTACCATCGAATGACAAGGGCTTAGAACAGAAGCATCAACCGTATTAAGGCTCCCGCAGACAACCGCGACGCGACGGTGCGATGCGATTCTGGTGGGACAATTTCCATGAAGTTTTCATAGAAATTGTTCTACTAGAGTAGCGTCGCGCTGTCGCGTTGTGCCTGTCTGCGGGAGCCTTTAAGAGAGCGAGATAAGCAACCCCACGCGCATTTGAAATCATGAATTATACAGGTTTTACGAAATAATCTCACGACTCGAACTTCTGCAGTCGCATGTTGCATGTTGCATGGTCACATTCTGAGCCCATTCTTACGTGTTGAGCAAAGTGGTCCTTCTGTATGTACCTGAAGTTTTTGTTGAACAATCTTGTCGCGTTTCCAAACATGTCTCTAGAATATTAGAGCAAATGGAACATGCAATGTCACCGACACCAGCACTATTTAAATAAAACTCTGATATTTTCGGTTGTCTGCTCTGTCGAACATATAAATTACCACTGTCAATAAATAGGTAGTTGAAAACTAGACTAAATGAATTTAAAACTTGTTAAGAGTTAGGCAATAATAAGTACCTAAGAGAAGCAATAGGAATTGAGTAATCTACTTAACACGCTAAACTTTAGCTTTAACGATTTAACAAAATATACAATCCAAAATGTCCTCACTCTGCACTAGACCATTATTACGTGCCTAGTTACCGGGCACGTAATATTGGTCTAGTGCAGAATGACCAAAATATTCGGTGCAACTGGTATTGCAGTTATACGGTAGGTAATAAAGGCATGCACTGGATTACCAAAGAGCATGAAAACAAAATGAACTCTATGGAAATTCAAACACCTAAAGTAAAAGTATGCCTAAAATAAGAGACAAGGAACAAAAACAATGAAGCGGTAGCACGTGTACGTTATAATTTGGTGATCATTGAAGTATGTCAGAGAACTGTAAGAATGGACAAAAAGAAAACTCAGACAAGCACACTTGGAGCCGAGAGTCAAATTCTCTTGACGAAATTGAAAGATACGGAACTAACCCGAGTCCTTTTCAAAGCAGGTCACATTTCATAAAATATGGACTATAAACGAGACACACATTTTATTCTATAATAATAATAAGCTCTCCGACAGACATCAAAACGTATGGCGAGGACTGCCGGAAATATCATGATGTTCTCGTAGATTACTTTCGATAAACTAGTTTATAAATAAATGTATGCCTATTAGGAGCTTAGCATTTATTTTGGTAGTGCTTCGCCAGGAACAAAATATAGTGGTATCTAAGAATAATCTGTTACTATTTAATTGCAGGACATCACTGGTATTCTTTCTAGCATAGAAGAAAGACTTCGTGTTTTAGACACAATTAGTGCCGTTCAGGAGAAACAAGCACGACGCCTGGATGCCATTCAGGATAAGCTTGGTGAGTACCTAAATCCTGAGCAATCCCCCAGGTTGAATAGTATTCAGCCAAGAAAATCAGTGAGTGTCGTGGAACACTCGGTTGGAACGAAGTTACTTTCGTAGATTTTTACTCAATTAATTGGCTATAAAAAAAGAAAACCGTAATATAAAAATTTTAGGTTAAAAATAAATTATTATCATAAAAAAAACAAACAAACTATACCTGCGCAGCCGGTGCGAACATACGTGCTGCCTTGAACGAATAAGCGCGCACCTATGACTGAGCACAGCCAATAGTATAAATGCTATGGATAACCGTCTACACTAAAGAAAGGGTCGTGACGGAAACTCGTAACGAAAAACTCTTACACTTTTTTTCGCCTAAGCCCCATCCGCCAAGTCCGTACCGTGCGATAAGGAACTTCGTTCCAAAAAGAAAAATGTACCCCTATGTGCCCTTAAATATTGCATATCACATTAAACCAATAGATACATGAACAACACGCTGCATGGTAAGGATCGATAGCAACCAACTCAAATATTTACGAAATAATTGCAAATGTGAAACAAAGACATTGTTAAACAAATTGTCTTCGGACTACAGCCAGAACAGCATGAACTAGAACAAAGTCATATCACAACAATACATAGGTATTTTGTTCCGGGAAACTAATGAGTCACGTATATACGGACTACGGTAGTCTTATTGTGTCATATCCTATTTTACTATGGGTCAACTTTTGCAATATCTGCTGGCGTACATCGCTCGCAATTGAATGAACAAGAGCAACGTACAATTAACTGCTAAAGGCACCGCTTTGGACTGCAGTGGTATGAATAAATTAGCGAATGGCCGTAGTACGCACGCTGAATAGGATACCGCTAATATTCTTGTATTTGCTTTCAGATCGCGTGGAAAATACATTGACTTTAAAATTAGAAAGAGCTCAATTAACAGCAGAAAGACTTGAGCACAGGTTACATATGCTGCAAACTAATGTGCAGGTGGGTTTTGTTTTACTTCAGAAGTGCATGTTTTTACGTATGTGGAAATGACAATATAGATTAAGCATTTCTCATGATTTCAGGCTACCATCAAAGAGAGCAGTGAAAAAATAGAACGTAGTCAAACGAAGATAGCTGAACTGGCTAGGAATCTAACCACGCATATTATAAGCCATAAGCATTTATTAGAAAAGGTATTTATAAAAAAAAGTATTATTACAAGTAGGTGCCTTAAAAGTATTATTTCATAATTATTGTTATGTCGCCACAACCCAAAGGCTAGGTCACAATCAGTTAATTTTAATTAAGCACGATACCATATTTGTATTCGTTGGAAGTATTCCCAAGATTAGCAAAATAGTATATTAAATTATTTAAAATAAAACTAATGAGCCATGTTGCCATAAATATCATTATTGGAAGTTCCAAAGTTATTTAACGATAATAATGTTTTTAACGAGCTTTCCCAATATTCCAGGTAAACGGCGCATACGCAGACACGTGGCACCGTAGTTTAATACTAGAGTCTCTGATGAGGGACGGCCTCTCCCTCGTCAACGTGACGCGACGGGAGCTGGCTGACGGATTGAGAGCCTTGGCCAGGCGACAACGGGATGCGAGGATCAATTCTGCAGATTTAGACCAAATCTTCACCAAACGACTTAGCGATAACTCTTATAAGATTGATCTTAAGGTATTTTTTGTTACATCTAAGATAAGCACAACCCGCCTTAAAATCAAAAGTTTGGCTGCCGTATTTTTTTACCCATAAACAACAAAAGTGATTCAATCAAGCATTCAATCCTTGACCGACATGCTCGTTGAATATTCGCTCAAGGAAACCTACATCGAGAATCTTATTTCAAACAGATTAAAAAACTAAACTTTATTATTTTTTTGCAGATGCAAGAACTTTTGGACGCACAAAAGCGTTTTGTGGATTCGTGTCAGCAAGTACAGCAAGACGATCCGAAGCAGGTGACGGATGTGCTGGAAAAACTAATCGATTCGTTAATTAAACTGTACGTAGCCCATGAATTATTCTCTAGCCATACGAGTCCTTATTTATGTAAATTACGGTGAAGACTGAGACAGTACACCAACCTGCACTTGGTGGTTACGCGGAAATGTTATTATACAGAAGTTTCTGTAAACCTATTTAATTTAATTTCTTGTCATATTTCACGCAGACCTCTAAGGGAGACCTGTGTAAGTTGTTGTTCTTGATTAAACAATTACAACTGCTGACATGCTATTCGAAGGCATACTTATTGATCCTTCTAGAATGAGATACGTCAGTGTTCCCGTATGATTAAGTAATGGGATTATTTGCAATTCCAACCAGATATCATTTCAGAGTCAGAGGTCCTGTTTTTGAATTTTTGCACGATTGTGAAACTTTTCGAGTAGAAGTAGTTTTTACATGATCGAGATCTTCTATTTTCAGAACATCTTCGACATTCCATGAGCTCAAGAAGATCCAAGAAGATATAAACAAGTATGACAACAGAGTTGTTAAAATCCTGAATGCGACACGAGTACCGCAGGTATTATCAATTAAATATTACCTAATGACTTCCTCATAATTATCGTAATAATATGTAGAATTATCCTTGTATTGTTATTTTTGCGTGGAAGTTAGCGACGCATTTAAAAACTAGCTAAACATTTATCCCCATTCTTATCATTTTCAAGCTCGTTTCAGAACGAACAGGTAATTTATGGCTCTGATTATTCTGCTTGCTAATAATTGATTGGTGTTGAGCCGGGTTGACGTGGTGGGTTTCAGATTCAGAGGCACAAATGAGTGATTGAATATAACCAATTCTTTTTTTTCTCATTTCCAGACGGATGTCACCTGTCGACGCTTAGAAGGCGCTTTTCGCAATACATCCCACACAATCCTCAAAGAGAATGAACTACGGCAACTGACAGAGAAGTTCGTGTCATTGACGGACAGAGCAGATGCAGCGCTGCAGCGCTTGGAAGCGCATCTGAAAGACGATTCCCAGGAACCAGGTCAAGCATCTGACGTCACTGCTGCTGCTGACAGACTACTGCAAAAACTGGAAGGGATCAAGTAAGGGATGGAAAATACTAGATAGAAGAATGATTCTAAAAACCAAATAAAATGATCATTAATGTTCTTAGAGCGTTGTTCTTTTAAAAAGTTCAGAAATATTCAAATACTGTGCCAAGGACATGCTGCTTAAACTATTGGTATGATTTTATTATTCATATCATAGACTATTATTAAAGGGTTCGTGTCTACATTATGCATATCTAAGACGATAACAGAGAACTCATTGACGCAGCAAATGCCCTGCGAGACATAATAAATTGATATGCTTTCAATGTATCATTTGCCATTACAGCAGTGAAGAATCCGATGAAGAGTTCGATTGGGAGGATGACGAGGCCGGATACTTCGCCGACGGCGGGGGTGGCGATATCATAGGCATAGACAAAGACATCTTGATTGGCGGCGGGGCTCGCAGAACGAAGACCACGACTGTGCGGACACCGCACCGACGACATCTGCACAAACACCCTTACGACCGCGGCCCGAACATTAACTACCCTAAACCCTCATTTTAAGTTTGTAATATAAATACTGTGAGAACCTTTTGGTGTTTTATTTTAAACTTTGTGAGTATTAAGAACCTAAACGAGAGATTATTTTCTAACTGGATTGTAAACATCAGCCACTGACCAAATGTGGTGTGACCAGTGGCGTAGCTATCGGAGGGCTAAGCGGTTCCATGCACCGGGGCCCTCTAGCTCAGGGGGCCCTCGGACCCTGACCAGCAAACCTCAAACTGAACTTTCGAAAATTTCTCCCACCTTCAGAATATAAATATAATAATAATAGTAAACATATATTTCAGAATAATTCCATATTTGTTAGTAACAATTTAAACTTATGAAACTAGTGTTAGTAGTAATTATTCTAAGCTGCATGAGGCACGCCGATCCTGGGGAATGTCTACTTAACTGCGTGCAGTCGTATCCACCGCTCCAAGATCGGAGAGTCCCACCTATCAGCCAACGTTCTAAGAACGGTGTTGGGGCTAGCGCGAACACGGCGTAGCAAGGATGCGCATCTCTTGCGCATGATGGCTGAAAAACTATCAACTTCCGCGTTGGCAAATATGCCAGACGCGCTACAAAAACGCGGCAGCCCCATCAATACCCAGAACGTATTTTTATATTGTACGCGCAGGCCACTGTATGCCCTTTGCGTAAAGTTCACCCACAGGCTTTGAAAAGCGATACCTTAACCTGAGCCGTACGACGTGCAAACCTGTGGGTCAACATCCCACATCGAACAGCCAGCGACCTGCGCTCCCGCTCAACATCAATGTTATCGTTTAACTCATCAGAGACCCAATGACCCAGATACTTAAAATTTGCAACTCTTTTTACAGGTCTGCCACACAGCGTAACTGGTGGAATTGTGCTATAGCGGTTACTGCCTGCCTTAAATATCACGAATTCGCTCTTTGGTGCATTGTATTTGAGCCCGGTCTCAGAGTACAATTCATGGATTTATCGATTTATCGAACCATATCGTCTGCATAACTTATATTATTAATGCATACACCATTAATATGACAGCCGATTCCGGTTCTGCTAAGCTCAACGATCAGATTATTCACACACAGATTAAACAACGCGGGAGAGGACAGCCCCCCCCCCCCTGCCTCACCCCAGACTCAAGCCTGTACTCAGCTGAAAAGGAGTTTGCCCATCTGACGCGGTTCCGTTGATTAGCGTACCAAAATTTAAACAAGTTTATTACTTCCCGGGGCACATCCGTCTCATGCTTCAGTTTACCCCATAGCACATTATATGACACAAGGTCAAAAGCTTTTGACAAATCTAGGTAACACGCAAATACTGGTACCTTTCTTGCTGTATAGTACTGCACAGCCTGCTTAAGGCTCAGGATAGCACTCTTTGCAGAGATAATAATATAGCAGGTTGCAACACAACTTTAATCATGGCAACTTAGTTGATAGAAATTCGAAACTTGTAGGGGAATTCCCCAGAATTCTTTCTGTTGTTTATTCTTGTTCCCAACTTGACGGATTTGCCGTCACATTTCACTAAATCTGCGAATCCGTCAAATTGGCGTAGTGGTAGTATACATATATGTTTCTTCTGTTTCCGTTCCTTATTTTAATGGCTGACGGATTTCGGAAGCATTAGATAGCAAACTAGAAAATTCATTGAAATGACTTCGAATCATTCAAGTGCAAAGACAGTAGTAAAACTGCAAGAAAATATGGTATAGATCCCCATTCAAGAGAAAAGGCAAAGGAAAGTTAAAAAAACATTATGAATTAGCTTCTGATCACCGTTTTCAGAACAGGGAAGAAATATTTAAAATTACTACTTTCAACGATATACTAGGCACAATAATAGATCAATTAAATACACGTTTTACTGGTAGCAGTCTACTCTGTCAAATATTCAATTTGCTAACACCAGCATTTTTAAAAGAGGTAGATGAAGCAACTTTATTACAAAAGTGTGACCAATTCCAAAGTAAATATTCAGATACTAGCTGTTGCTGCGGCTTCGTCTGCAATCCAGGATACAAAGTAACCTATGTCCTTCTCCAGGTCATGGTTTACCCATGTGCCAAATTTCATCCAAATCAGTTCAGCAGTTTTAGCGTGAAAGCGTAACAAACATACAAAAAATCAAATTTCTCCACTTTATAATATTAGTTTAGTGATTTAGTGCCCGCCCATTTAGGTTTATGTGAAATAAAATATTTCGATTTTGATTTTGACTTGGCCCCAAGTTATCCCTTATTTTTTTTACCACCTTTTTCCACCTCAATTAACCCAGGCATGGACTGTTCACCAATAATGTATCTAGGGAAATAATTAGCAAATATGGAGTGCTAGAATGCGACCTAACGGAAGCATTTAAAGCAATATTATACAATTCTATACAATGTCTGTCACTTCTAAGCGGAAAGATCATTTAGCAAACTAAAAATATTTAAGAAATAGAGGGGGCTAAGGCCAAGCTCGACTCCGACATTTATCGCTAATAGCAATTGAAAACAAAACCGCATCCGGCCTGGATTTGACCGACTCATTGATACTTTTGCGAAAACTAAAGCTAGGAAAAGATTATAAATATAATTGTTATTTTATTGTCAGTTGGTGGTTGGCTGGTTTATTACATGAAGGTTCGTCCAACCTTCATATAATAAACCCTTTAATTTTTCCCACTTCGTTTTATTCCTAATAATACCTACATAATTCTAATCTACGTCGTTGTTTAATTCTTTTTATTATCTGCCTACTACGTTACTTTTCCGTCTTCCGGTTCCGGGAATTCCTAAACTCTTCACAGCTATTCTGGAAGAGGTCTGTCTGACTGTATGTAGTAAGTAGCTTTGTTGTGCTGCGCCCTGCCGTGCACAATAAAGAGCTGATGATAAATTAGCTTTGCACATTTAACGTATTTATATAATTAATCTGGCCCTATCAGAATACCAGCGTTGCGGTATTTTTTTTTTTAATATCGCTGCATTATGCTGAGATAGGAGCCTTTTTGGCCTCGCACAGGTCTTTTTAATTTTACTTTTAATTTTATTGTTATGTTGTATGTTTTATTGTTAGTTTTAAATGCTTCTTTTTTATATATATATTTTTTTTGTTTGGATTTCCTGTGCGTGTCCCAAATAAAATATATTTATTTTCTTTCTTTCTTTCTAATATTTTTGCTTGATAAAACCTTACAAGTTTAGAAAGGGCCCCAATTATTTTTTTTGCACCTGGTTCTTTGGATACTTAGCTACGCCACTGGGTGTGACCATAATTTACCTCACAACACGATATGGCATAAACATCAGTTGTCTACGCAAAATACGCGCATTGACGTGGAGTTGCGGACACCAGCTCGTATTACCTACCTAACACCAGTTGTCATGGTCTGCACATGTTTAAACAATCTTTCTTTGCATACTGAGGAAATGATTACGAGCAGGTATTCAAATCAACACACTACTATCGGATTTCTCAAGGAAGTTCCATAAAAGCGAAAAAATGTGGCATAGATACATACGTCAACAACAAACCTTAAATAACATCATCCTGTATATGGAAGTACTGCTACCAGGTTGTAGCAGGTTTACGTTTCAACTATTATAGGTTTATTTAAGTAAGAAGTGAACATAACAAAAAAAAAAGAGTTGTGCCACCATAAATTCTGACTCATGTTTTTATATTTTAACATCGGTATATGCAAGTCAAAGTTCAGATGTAATTAAATGCAATATTGCTTTAAGTTGGTTTCCTGTTTCAGGTTGCAGTAAGCATTTAACTCTAAAAAATATGTTTTTTTTTTGTTAAGTTTTTTCAATTTCATTTTAAACAACTGCTGCTGATATTCAAGGATTGATTCAGTTATCCATTGCAGATAGAAATTGGCTGTTATTAGACATCCTTTATTTGCCATTGCCTTTTACCACACCTATACAGCAGGACCTTAACGAGAACCACATTCTAACCTCATATATGTATAAATCACACTTCAATGAAGTTCTATTTTCAGGATTCACATTTAAGACATTAACATACCTCAATTTTGGCACTGTTCTGAAATATTGTAAGTGCCTTGTGCGTGAGTTGTGCAAAACATGAGCTGAGTGTGGCGATCCTCTGACGAGAAGTGAACACAACCTCCGGCTCGTCTGTCTCCAACTCTGCTGTAATTTACAAACATAATTTTTTATTAAATATTTAGTACTTTTTTTGATGGAATGAAGAACAGTAAAGATAAGTACTTGTAATTCTTATTTTCTTACAATGATCAAACCGGCAGCACCCAACCTGGGTAAAAAATACCACAGAGTATAAATGATAATTATTACCTTTCTGAGCGCTCTGGCGACACGTAATTCTTGCTACCTTCAAACTGATAGTTAGCACACACACACACTGCAAGGCAGCCAGTTCTATAGCAAGTTCGCGCGCGGCATTATGGCGCTTGCTTACGATGGACGTATAAAGTGAGTATTGGTGAAAAATACTCAGTAACGAAGTGAGCACGCGGTTTTTATAAAAGTTTTTTGTTAATATGACAAGCTCTCATTTTTAATAAATAAATATTAGAACTTGAATTTGCTATTTCATTTATTGTACTTAATATCTGTGCTTACATCTTAATAAATTAAAAAACAATATTTTCTTAGTTTCTTTTTCAATTCTGTGGTATTTTTTATGCACTTATTCGTGTTTGCCTACCTAGCGAATGCTGCCAGGGTAAGATCTTCACACAATTCCAAATGTTATAGGTTCTGATTTTGGTAATATACCAGATTTACAAGACTAACCAAGCTGTACTGGGAACCTTTAATTTCGAGTAGCTTATACAGTAAATTACAATTTGGAAAATTATACTTTGAAAACTTTAAATATTATTATTAACCCTTTGTATGCCGGAACGTGGATCCACATGATGGCTTTTTAATTGTTTCTGTAGTTATGGCAATCAACCGGTTAATCATTACAATTTAACAACTTGTCAGTTAAGGAGGTGTTGTTTCTCTTTCTATTAATTTTGTTATATAAATAATTTAATAATCAATTATTCTCTTTTCTTAAACTCATATTTAAGCATGTACCTATGAACAACATAGATATCATAAACTCCAAATCCCTCAGATAATGCCAATGGTTTTAGTGGATCATATTCACAACAAAGGGTTATAGAAATATTACAAATGGTAATTAAAATAAAATATATTTTAAAAATGTATAAGATCATGAATTATACAGCAATTCAACACTATCATCACTTTTATAACAACACAACATAAAGCAGCATGAAATCAGACAATCACTGCTGTTCTGAATGCAGAGATCCAGTTGCAGAGTTTTAAGGGACTACACATGTACAGAGATCCAGTTGCCCAGAGCTTTAAGTGATTATACATAACTTTTGAATTAAGCAGTAGGTAAGTGATGTTGGTTTAACTTTACAGCTATAAAATGACTGAAAAACGCATAAATAAAATCTTCATCAAAAACCACAGCAGCATGATTCCGATCGGAAAATCATAAAGGCGAAGGTACTGGAACTTTACTACATACAAAATAGTGATAAACAAGTTTTACTTACTTATAGAGGTGTCTAATTCGACACATGCTTTGTCGAATTCCTTTTCTAATAAATCTAACCATCGAAAGCCTACTCCTGTAGTCGCCATTTTCACAATAATTTGTTGACAATTTACCGTCAACTTGACATTAGCCCAAGCCAATCGTTCGGAAATAAAAAGTTCAAAAAATATAGTAGAAAAGAAACATTCTGACATTACAGATACATAAACGATTTATATGCTCAAATTTTCACTCGTTGATTATGGTGTACAGTCACGAGTATAAATATATTACTATGGACAGCTGGGCAATAATTATCTGATTTCATGAGTCGGCAATTACATCTGTCGGAAACACAGTGGCAAATATATGTGATCATTTGTGGAAGGCTTAAAAATGTGGCAGCACAAATAAGTGCAACTAGCTTCATATTTCTGACTGACCGACCCCTTGACAATTCAAAAATACCTTTAATTGGTTTATTTGAATTAAATGCTTTGAGTTTGAGTTTGAAGTGACATCGAAGGAACACCAAAATTATGTGGTCGTCTCTCACCGGGCATCCCCAAGGTAACTGCGGGTCTCACCTGGCGGGGACAGACCGCCGAGGTGTTGTGAAGAAAGCGGCGCGACACTATGAATCAACGTCGTGGTGCGCCTACAGGAAACATCATAGCAGCCTCTCACATGGACACGCGTAGCTAATCGCGCGCTCAAGAACTACCACAAGTAATTGTTATGTAAACTCAATGAGGGGGTTGTGTTTACAACCTACCACAAGGCAATCCGCGGCCAGGGGGTGAAGCCCTGGTACTGATCACCACGCCCTCTGACGGGGGCGTAGCGATTTCAAAGACAACTATCTGACAATACAAGCGACACCAAAAGAAAGAATACTGCATTGGCTTCACAAAAATGTGTCAACTCGACACGTCTTCTCTGACAAAAAGGGTTTTTTCGTGTACGGACGGTCGATGCAATTTGAGTAGGTTCTAAAATAAGTTCTCCTTTATGTTGGAACGATGTTGTCCTTATACTATGAGTTTTAGCAGTTCTGTAGCTTCTGCCTATCCCCATGGGAAGATGGCGTGAGTTTATGTATGTATGTTTGTATCAGTTTTGTCTTTTATTATGCTCCAAGTAGTTAACTTTGTCTGTGTTGCTTGGTGCTTGGTTAATCTTTTTTTTTTCTTTAACCATACGCTGCATTAATAAGATTTTTTCATACTTAAATGCTTGGATAAAAATAAATGTAATAATTCATAAGCGTCTCTTTTGTTTATGTCTGAGCGGCGCTCTTTGCTTTTTAGAAGAAAACGGCTCGAAACATTATCTGTCAGATATTTACACAACGAGATATCACATTCTTCTGAATTCAACTGAGTAGGCAGATATTTATAACGCAAGATAATGTCCGTTAATATGGCATTGGCACATATTTTTAAGCCGATGCAGCATCCTATATTTTGGCGTCGCTCGTCTCGCCAGATAATTTTGGTGCTCCTTCGATGTTTTGTGCTACCACTTGTATATGCCTTCCACAAATGATCACATAAATATTTGCCGTCATATATTATGAATCATAAAATCAGATATTATTGGCGTGCTGTCCATAGTAATATATTTATGCTCGTGCTGTACCCTATCAAAACGATCATTATGAAGTTTTTGAAACAGGTTTTTCTTAAATAAAATAAGTTTTGTAGTGGCAGTTGTTTATTTTAAATTGTAGTTATTTACAAAGAATTGGTTACCTACAATATTGCGCCACAGACATCTTTTTCGCACATTTCTGAGTAGCTAAATCACTAAGCTTTATTAATTTACTATAATAATTACACTACATAGCTACGCCATGCAATGGGAAAAGGATATTGCGTAAGTAGAAAGAATTGGCCAGAGACCTGAAAATTAAAAATATTTATACAAGCAAAGGATTTTATCTGCAATAAGAACGCCTAAAGAGCTCTAGCCAGCTAGCCGTTTTTGGTTTCAGAAATGATTAAGTCTTGATTAAGTGGTAGGTGTAGATACAAACATACTGTGACTTCCACAGACGGGACGCATGGCGGTACAAAACACTATAATTAAAATCTCGTGGAGTAGCCACGAAATCTAATTTTCTTCCTTTTTTTTGCAATTTACAGGTCAGTGTCAGGTAGGTAAACAGGTTGTACATTGATTGAAATTGAGTAAACACATACTTATATGGCTATACAGAATTATAATCAGTAGAATCTGAACTCGCTTACTTATGTTAGAATTGGTCTCAAATGCCACGATTTCATGGAATAGTCATTCAATTGGGTAACTAATTATGAACTTAGAGAGTTGTATCGATGATTTTTATTATTGTAACTCTATAAATAAGTATTTAATACGGTCGCGAATCATATTTAGATCAACATACAACCTGGTACTGACCCGAAAATTGCAAAACACGTAAGAATTTTTTTATTTTTCGAGCCACACTGACGCTTTAGTTTTAATTAAAATCATTTGCAATGTGATTCGTATGTTTGGGAATGGCAAGGTTCAATTTTGACTCAATCACTAAATAAAATCAGAACCTATTACTAATTTAAGTACTAGTGTCGGTACTTAGGTACTTGCAAAATTTAAAAAAATGTTTTGGACATAGGTAGGTAAAGCTCCGTATTTTAAAAGCCATGTTTCGCAACACTAAACATTTTGCTAAAACAATTTTGCGCAATTTGGTGTCTCAGTACCTAAACACGCAGCATTCTGAAAGGATGACTCAAATTGCAGACTATCTGACATTCAACATTAGTGTTGGAAGAATGGGAAAAAGTAGCTTAAGAGCCATTGATGCTCAATGGCTAATTGGCTATGATAACTATAGCTCAATCATTGAGCTATATTCCATTAATCATGCACCCTTATGTGGAAGTCTCTAAACACAAATAACTCACATACCTACCTACATATATATTTACATTTGATACTCGTTTACAAAAGAATATTATTTAAGTATATAAAACTAACAAAAACTTAGGTTCCGTAGCCTATGACATGATTAAGTTTTTTTTTTACTTTTACTGTTTATTGCTTAGTTACGACATGTAACATGAGCAATATTTTTTGACTTAATTACTATTTAGCGCCCGACTTAAGCTTTGCAAACTTTATAACTTATATTTTGTCAACAAAGCTATACCCCTAAAGTAGATCAAAGTAAACCATAACCATATTAACATGATTACCGATGTCATATGGCTACTGAACCCCAAAATTTATTATATACATTTATTACAAAATACGCCAGTATCTGTTCAACATAAAAATATTGACGATACATATTCACAAACAAACTAATTCCCACTAGTAGTAACACATACATTCAGTGTCTTTTTATTATTATACATTCAAGTATTGCCATTGTAAAAAGGCAATTGTAAAAAAAAAAGTTACAAAGTTTTTACTTTTGGTGGTACCTAACCAAATAAACATAACTTGAACCTAAGATAGTCCAACTAAGGACCACTTGCACCGCCAATGACTAAACAAGTTTAGCGATAAGTGAACGACTTTAAAACTGTTTATGTCAAATGTTTGAAGATGACAGAGACAGAATGATGTCGATAATTCTTTAGCGCTAAACGTGTTTAGTGATTGGCGGTGCAAGTGGGTCTAAGTAAGCATGCAAAAATAATGTGTAGGTACTCTCGCAAGTGTTGCGTATGCGCAACGTCACATGTACGATACCAGTACATTCGCCTGACTTGACATTGACTGAGGTTCTGTAATACGGTACTAAGGCCCGTATTACAGAACGTGCCTCAATATTCAAGTATTACTTAAAACGAGTTTCAACCAATCAAATGGCCTGAATCTAGTTTTAAGTAATACTTGAGTATTGAGTCACGTTCTGTAATATGGGCGTTAGTCTCTCGGTTGCCCGGGGCAACAAAACAAAAGGAGATCCCCGGCCTTCTCAGTAGCGTATTTCTACTAGAATTTTTCAAAAAATTGAATACTTAATGATAAAAATTTTAGGTCACAGAGACCCCACCTCGGAAAGGTTAGATTTTCTTTTGAACTTTTATAAAGGGTCACAATATTTAAAGAGCAGATTTGATAGGAGCAAGCTTAGACGCTCGAAATTAAGGCACCCCGCCTCGTAAATTTAAGTGAGGTTCTTTTGACCATTCGTACAGAAATAGAAGTGACTTTGTGGAATTAATATAAACAAAAAAATTGAGTAAGAAAAATAATAAGCGAATTGAAGATGTAAGAGCGAGCGAAGCCAGCCCGAAAATGTCTGTTATAACAGCTTCTTACTGAATATTTTGACATTTTTTAGAATAACATGACCGTCCCCGCCCCTCCCCTACCCTCCCCTAGTTTACTACAGTGCTTTATAAAGTTTTCTTTTACATACCCATAACTTCTATTAAAGGCCTTCTGTTCTTAGAACAACACGTCTTATGTGAAAAGAACGCTTTGAAATTCTTTTTAAATTTTGTGACAAATTGGAAAGCAAAAGTGCTTGCTCACATGAAGACCTTTGATAAAACACTGTTGAAAGAAAGCTACTTTATGTTTTCAACGCAATAGACCAAGACCATTATTATAATATACCTAGTACAAGACAATATTTCAAGATTAACACACCATTGACTTCCCTTAGTAAACTATAAAACTGTTCCTTTTATTTAGAGAATGCTATTATCAAAACATGCATTACAGAAACCAAGGTGTTAACATAATTTAAGCGGTAGTTTGACATTTACAAAATTACTTTTAGTAGATTCATTAAAGAAAATATTATTATCTACTAATGTATGATCATTATTTGAAATATAAAGATGCAGTTCCCACAGAAAAAAGTATAAGTGGGGGTATGTCAATCCATACTTAAGTTCATATTATCGGAAGTTTTATTTAATCATGTTTCAATAATGACTTGTTCACGGCAAGTATAGAGCTCCTCTTTATCGGTTCACCTCCCACGTTGAAGCACTAAGCAGTCACCCATATCGCAGTATCAGGCGACCGCAACCAAGAGCGGTGAAGCGGGGAGGGAACCGCGGTCTTTCACGGCTATCAATTCCTAACTCTATACAAAAACCTGGCTTCTATTTAAATTCAAAGATTATAGAACAGACACACCAAAAGATTATAATTATTTTCATATTTTACACTCGAGTTAATCTATCGCTTATTACTCGAACCTCTAATATAACAGTGACAGAGTACTAAATGCAATCCCACACAACAAAAATTATAACTATTTATAACCACAGGGAAAAATTACAATCATAATGTTTATACATTTATATAATTATAAAATGGTTTAATGCTATTGAGTCCTTTACAAACATTCTTTGTAATCTAAATATTTTTATGAATATAGCTAAACAAGCATTTGTTTTTTTTTTATAATTTTATTCTGGCAGGTGCAAGAGATAAGTGCCTAGAGGCGAACATTGGAAATCAACAAATAAAATAAGTGCATATTTTGTTCTGGCTTTGTAAAGATTGAGGTTTGTCGAATTGGAGATATAATTTAGACTGATAAAAAATTAGACTGAGGTTCAGCACGTGCCCATACAACCAGAGAGCTTTGCATCTGTGTCAGGCATGAATCAAGGCCAAAAGTAGCAAAACTGGAAATCTGGGATGTAACACATACCTACAACGATTTTACCTCAACTATCAACTTTTTTGTTTTAACAGTGCACTAACACTCTGAAGATGGTCACAGTTATAATTTTAAGTTACAAAAAATATGAACACGAAAATTTACATACCTATACAACAATAAAAAACATAAACATTTATGTATCTACTTGATCAACTAAATAACCTAATTGTAAAACAATAATGGTAGTTTATGAAACTGTTGCATAATGAGGGGTATTAAAACACGAGTGTGTTTAAAAACCGAGCCGTAAGCGAGGTATTTAATAGTATCACACGAGTGTTTTCATACCTAGTTATGTGCAGTTGATGAGAGTAGATAAAGTAGTGTATGAAATTGCACATAACTAGGTATTAAAACACTTGTGTTATCTTACCGAGCCATACACACTCTTGTTTTAATACCCCATATTATGCAACAGTTTCATAAACTACTATTAAATTATGCCCACATATTTATAGTTACTAAGATGTTTATACAAATACCTACAAAAATTAATATGAAGAGAAAAAAAATACAAAATACAACAAGGAACCTTTGGTTTTTTACATAATATATCAACATTGTTAGCACAACAGTTTCGATATCCAATTTATTTCTGTTTTATTAGTAAAATAAGAATTAATTAGGTACGCAAGAATTTTAAAATGCCATTGGATGGTTAAAGTAACTTAAAAAAAAAAATGTATATCTAAATGGCTCAGTTACTGAATTCAGAAAAGTGTAATTGCATTCGTCAAATTATTATTTATTATCTATTATATTTTAATTAGAAAGAAAGGTTGCGATACGTCCATCTCCTTGGTACTTTAATCTGCACTCAGATTCAGTAACTAACACCGTGAAGTGTGTATAGAACATTTCTAAATATCCCATCTCTTCTCGAAAAGATGACTAAATTCAGACAACCTTGGTCACCCAAATAGATAGCCCCTTAGTAAAAATATTAGGCAATAAATAATTTAAAAACAAAAAGGACAGGTATCTATAGTAGTACAGTAGTAGTTTTTTATTTTTTTTGTGTATATTTTAAATATCTTATTTAAAACTATTTTTATAATTGCTAAAAACTTTTATGGTGACTCTTTTAGGGACTACCAACTATTTAATTAAAATCGTAGGAAAACATAAATAAAATTATACACTAATTTGTATAAACCAGATTTTCTAGTATTTGTACTGTTACTCTATTTTTGTAAATAAAATAATGAATAAGCCTGAGGTCAGAGAATGTTACCTGTCACCCAAGATGAATGGATAATTTAACCAGAATATTTTATGTCTCATGTATTTTAAATGTTAGCTTTATAATCTTCAACATTTGTTAATAAAGCAAATTACAGACACACCTTAATGAAAAATGTTTCTTTGTCATAAGCAGCACATACAGTTTACACTTTCTAAGTCTCCAGAAGAATATTAACATAATTACCATAAATCGCATTGGTCGCAACATAGCTTGCTGTGCACATACAAACACTACATTTAAATCACTTAGCTTAAGTAAAAAGCACTTTGTTCATTAAACATAAACTTTCATTAAGAAACAACGCACCCATTCTTGTCTGGTATATGTCCATCTGATCGCTCAATCTCTAATAATATAGCATGGAACATGTCGGTCACGGACTGAAATTGTAAAAGAACATTATTTCATTACTAACCTAAACTTGCAAATAATATATAACTACAGGCTTGAGAGGGATGATTAATTTCCCCGATGCTGACATGATAGTAAATTTATTTGTTTACTCACATCATAAATCTAAAAAATTATATAAGTAAAGAGATAAATTAAATTAGCCTTGACCATGTGTAAGTTGTCCCTGTTCTAGAAGCTGGTATGCTTACAATTACCTTTTCTCAATACTACATAAAGTACAAAACAAAGTAGCATGAAACTTAAAACTAGTGATAGAAACTCACCTCATTTCGTTTAGCACTGGTTTCTACAAATGCAGCCTTCCATTTCTCTGCAAGTCTTTTGCCTTCCTCTGTACTAATTTTCCTTTCTAGATGAAGATCTGTTTTATTACCAACTAATACTATGGGCACACTGAAATTAAAAATTACAAAGTGTAACAGTATAAAACAATAAATTAATAAACTGATAAGAAAATACTAATAAGTAATTACTCACTGTATTTTTCCAATCATATCCAAAAGTTTGTCATAAATAATTTGGACTATTTGAAAACTTTTACTGGAATTGATGGAGTAAACAAGCACATAGCCATGGAAGTCCATACTGTATTGAAGTGGAAATATGCTGTACTCATCTTGACCAGCCGTGTCCACCAGCTTCACTTCATACTCAGTTGAGTTCAGCCGGATGAATTTTGTGAATGCTTGAATAAAATGAATAATATATACATATTAATAATTGAGATTATTTGCTGGCTTAATTTAAGGCCACAGAATCAGCACTGCCATCCAATGTGGCAATGCTGCCAGCCTTTTGGGCACTTTTTCCGTTGAACGGGATGCGGATGATTTTTTTCATGTCCATTGGGGAAAAAAGGGGAAGAGCTCATTGGAGCTATTTTAGTGATAGTTGGAATATTGTATTTAAGATTATTTGTTAAAAGGATGAAATAATACTTGTTGCCTTATTTTTGGCAAGTTAAAAAGTTACTTATTTATACAGATTTACATACTTCACAATAATAAGGCCTACAAACCTGTCAACAAAAGAACACCATGTAATTTATTTTGAAATGAAAGAGATAAAAGGAAGTTTTGAGCCTAATAGTATATCTAATATATTCTTATCACTAAATCATAATAGTATATTAATTTGCACTTCAATTTTGATTTAAAAAAAACTATACTGTAAAGTATGTTTCTATTAACTTGGTTATCTAAATAGATATTCTATAACCTTCATGATAATTTTGAAATGAATCAAAAATATTAAAATAAGGCGTTTTAGAATGAGAAAAACGATTCTGAAGAGATGAATATTGTTCGCGAACATGTGGGGTATCGTACAGTACACAAAGATTGATTGTACAACGATCGTGGCATGACAAAAACATGTTACCAATAATATTAACTATAAAATGTACTTACTGTTTTCAATTGTAGGATCATAGGAATCAACAAACTGACCTTCTACGAACTGTATAATTAAAGATGATTTACCTGAAAACGTTTTTATATTATTTGAATGTCACTTACACTAAATAAGACGCACAAGAATTTGAAACGATAACATTACCCACGGAACGATAACCCATCATAGCTATCTTCCTTTGCTTTGATGGCATTTTGGAAAATTTATGAGGAAGAACTAGAACGTTTAATATAGTTGCAAGCAAGCTGTTAGATGTAAAAATACAAATTCAACCAAATTCATAATTCTCCAGTACACGACTTTTCGCTTGTTTGACAAACGTAGTATTTCTTTGGCATTTGACTTTGACATTTCATTTTTCAATGATCCGGTTTGTTCTCGGTTTCTTTTATTGGGTTTGGATAGTAAAAACCGTGTAGAAATATATTATATTTTGTTCGATTACAAAAATAGGATATTTTAGACAACTTTTTTATAAAGTTAGAAAAAATACTAGTTCATTTTAATAGGGATAAAAAACTTCAGATGTCGCTTCTATCACCATACCAAGAATTTGACAGTTAGCTGTCACTACCCATATTTTGATGCGTAACAACTTTCCTCTCGGTTTCCTGCAATGGGCTCGCCGTAGGTGAGTATGTGTTCCTTATCTGTGGGAATGATTTCGTGAAAAGGGACGGAAGTATGTAACAGGAAGCCGGGGAAGCGCGCGCTATTTGATTTGACCAATGAGCGTGCGTGGTGGTAAAGTTGGCCGTCAGGCTATACCAACCCATTTTCCGAGAGGTTGGTACTTTTAGCCAACAGGTCGTGCGTGTGTGTGACAAGTTAGAGAAAGGGAAGTAGAGAAGGAGAATGCATCAGCTGTGCGCTTAACCTCCAGTGTAGTGTATAAAGTGTACTGATAAATAATCTAATTTATATGTGTAAAATATATAAAAAAAATGTATTTACTGTTGATAATAAGTGTCTGAAAAAAGTGCAATTCATTGATAAAAAATGCAAGTGAGTAATAATGAATCATTATTTTAGTATTTAGCTTTTTTAAATTTTAAGGTTCATTTCTGTCGCTGATCAATGAAGCAGTTTCCGTTTTTTTTTTAATGTTAAGAAATCGTACTAACCGTTTAATGAAGCATTGTGCTTTTTGAAGTATCTTCATAAATGACGAAGTTATGATAGTTTTATCTCCACTAGTTTGATAGTCGCCGCTGCGCCGCTGTCTTCGCTCTCCCCCAAATGAAACAAGAATACTTATCTTCAATAATAAAATGCATTATATCTGCTGTCCGGAACAGCAGGCGTAGCATGCCTAGAATAGAATAGTATAGAATAGAATACTCTTTATTATGTACACCATAAAAAATAACAGATATAAATGTAGAAAATTTACACAGGGTGCCTAGTAGTGGATCTTCGAGTTGGTCTTCAACTCTGATCCAGGTTATTACTGTCGTAAGCCTTGACAGTCTTAACAAAAAAAGGACTTAAAATTAAATATAACAAGTACATAATGCACGTTTCTATTAAAGCTGCTTTTTTACCAGTGCTACCACTGGTAAAAAAGCAGCTTTAATAGAAACGTGCATTATGTACACCCGTAGCGTCTACACGCTTCCCTTTTCCTTAGCTCGTCTTTTAATTGTGCTACACTCCAAGTTGTATACATTTCTATCTAGTTATTGTTTAATTTGTGATCAATATACCAGTAAACACATACACAACAATGACGGTTTCTGGACTAACAACAGTGCTGCCACTTAAGATTAGCTGAATTCTTTTCAATCAAAGTGCAAAGGAGGATTCAAATAATGGTAGTTATTCACGACCACATATCAAAATATACCGTTCCAGTATAAGCTGACTTCTCATTTTACAAAAAGTCTATACAATGGGTTAGCTAAAACTGGTCGTCGTTGATGATGTGAACATGGATTCGACGAACAGAATCGCGAAAATTACATTCATGTGTAACAATAACAATATTTATGTAACTCATGGAATTAGGTGCAACTCTAATTTTGACAATTTGACATGTCAAGTCAAGTCGAAAAAAGCGCGGGAAACTGCAAACTTGGCGGACGCGGTCTTTTTGAGATAAACTTTAAAATATAAAAAAAAACTGTAATATAAGATCAGTAGTCGTAGTTTTAGTGTTTTATGTTCTTTTATTTGTAATTTCATTTTAGTTTTGGTTAGTTTCTTCGGTAGTGGTAAGTTTTTATTAATTTTATTTAGTTAGCGCGAGATGAATGAACCGCCTGACCCGGGGGACCTTGTGCCCCCGGCAGGTAATTTTGTTACAATATCCAACGAATCAGGCATGGATACCGATGGGTCGTCTTCGGCTCGTCATTTAAAAAGAAGTCGTGTGCATGTTTGCAAACACTGCAATAAACGCCGCCGTACCCGTAAAAACCACGGTTCAGTGTCTTCGGGTTGTGGTTGTACGGAATCAACACTAGCTACTGCATTGGAGCCTAACTGCCCCGAAATAATTGTTTCCACCGATGTGCCTATTAATAAAATACCTGATGTTCCTGCACCGTCCGTAGTTGTTCCCACTCAGATAGGTAGAAAATCTTATGAGAAAACTGACAGCGCGCCTTTTGTTATTCATGTCCAAAAAAAAACTATTTCACCAGATGATGGAACGACATTGCACCCAATCACATTTGGCAAGTTCTTAAAGCTCAACGCCTTCCAAAACATAATAAACGGTAGCGTCAAAAAAATCGGACGCAATAAAATATCTTTATCTTTTTCCAATTTCCTTGACGCAAATTCATTTATTACTAACAATAGTCTTGAAACCTATAATTATAAAGCTTTTATACCTACTTTTAATGTTACTAGAATGGGTTTAGTGCGTGGTGTTCCTGTGGAATGGTCTCCGGAGGAAGTTATTGATAATACAACAGCACCAATTGGTTGCGGCCCAATTTTAAAAGTCAGACGCCTCAATTTTAAAACCATTGTTGATGGTACAACTCTTTGGAAACCATCCCAATCTGTAGTTGTTACGTTTGATGGGCAGGTTCTACCAAAAAGAATTTTCATGTGCTATAATGCATTACCTGTAGATTTATATATTTTCCCTACTGTACAGTGCTTCAGTTGCTGTCGTTTTGGTCACACTAAAATTCAATGCAGGTCGAAACCTCGTTGTTATAAATGTGGCCAAGGCCACACTGGAGACAGTTGTGAAAGAGAACAGGAAAGTGCATCTTGCTGCCTTTGCTCTGGTTTTCACTATGCTACTAGTAAGTCTTGCCCAGAATTTTCTAGACAAAAGTTAATTAAAACATACATGGCGCAAAGTTCTGTATCTTACGCTGAAGCGACAAAAGTATATCCGCCAGTAACTAAATCATATGCTGATACACTTTTATCCTCTCCTTCCAAAAAATTTGCAGATTCTCCATCTATCCCTTTAGCTAATAGAATGCCTGCTTCAAGTAGTTATAAAAAGACTGTCTTTCTCAAACCACGCTCTCCTCCCAAATCTATACAAGGTTATAATAAAGAGGCTCACAATGCCATTATTAAAGATTTTGACATTCCCCAACCATCTAATGGTTGTGCTTTTTCTAATAATCATATTAATGAAACAAAAGACACAAATTTTTCCATAAACGATTTTCTTTCCGCATTACACAATCTTCTGTCTCAGTTCAACATTTCACCGTCCAACGTTGCCCCTTCTTTTAATGTTTCTCACTCCATCCATAATGGACAACACATCCAAAATAATCCAGTGGAACTGCCGCAGTCTAATAAACAAAAAGAGTGATGTTATATATCTTTTAAACAAACATGAGCCATTTGCCTTTGCTTTAGCAGAGACTTGGCTCAAATCTAATCATATTTTTAAAATTAACGGTTATTTAACCATTAGAGAGGATAGATCTGATGGGTATGGTGGAGTAGCTATACTTATCAAGAATTCTATCCCTTTCTCTATCATTACCTTACCTCCTCATAGTGAGGAAATTTCAATTGTAGCTATTCAGGTGCATCATACTTGTCTTATTTCTCTTTACATTCCTCACCCTTCTTCTTCTGTTCTTCAAGAAATGAATAATCTCTTTTCCTTTCTTCCAAAGCCATTCTTAATATTGGGGGACTTTAATTGCCATCACCAATCATGGGGTTGCTCCACTTCTAATTCTTATGGGGATGAATTACTAGATATAATAGACTTACATAACTTATGCATCTTGAACTCGGGAGCTGCCACACGCCGTTCAGATCCCAATCAGAACCAAAGCGCAATCGACCTTTCTATCTGTTCTCCAAACTTAGCCTCTTCATTAACTTGGCATACTCTAACCTCTACTTATGGTAGTGACCATTTTCCAATAGTTATTTCTTATCCTCTTTCCAAATCAAATACACCATTAAGGAGATCATGCTTAAAACATAAACTTCCTAATAGAAATAGTAATAACTGGGACAAATTTAGAAACATTGTCGACAGAAACCTCTGCTCCTTGCCTGTTATTTCTGATGGCAATGAAAATAGTTGTGCTGAAGCTTTAGCACTCATCTTAATAGCAGCGGCCGATGAAGTTTTTCCTGTAAAAAATAACAATATTACTAAAATTCCCTCGCCTCCATGGTGGGACTCAGAATGCACAGAATTGATTAACAAACGTAAAGAGGCTGAACACAATTATAATCTTAATATGTCTGATGTTAATTTTGAAATCGTTACTAACTTAATAAGCGAAACTTATAAAGTTTTTAAGAAGAAAAAATTTGAATCTTGGCGTACATTTTGCTCATCAATTTCACCGAATACTCACCCTACGATAGTCTGGCGCAATATTCGTAGATTTAGGTCCATTTATAACAACCCTTCTCCAATACCCGATTCTTTAGCCAGTGAGTTTTTAGATAAATTAGCTCCTCCTTTTGTTCCTGAGGGTATTAACCTTAACCTGTCTCTTGTATCCACTATCCAAGACACCCGTACAACGCTAGATCTTCCATTCACTCTCACTGAATTAAAAGGTGTTATTCATAAAACTAAGGATTCTGCACCAGGCATTGATGGCATCCCGTATTCCTTTTTTGCTAACTTAAATGATGACGTCCTCAGTTATTATTTGGAGCTTATTAATTCTATTATGAATACGGGAAACATCCCTATTGAATGGAAACGTCAAATGGTGTTACCATTCCTTAAACCAAATAAAATTACATCTGATGTTTCTTCATACCGTCCCATAGTTTTGTCTTCAATTCTGATGAAATTAGCGGAACACTTAATTAAAAACCGCTTAGAATGGTATGTTGAAAGTAAGGGTCTGTTGGCAGAAACACAATATGGTTTTAGAAAAGGTAAAAGTACAACAGACTGTTTAAGTATTTTCACGTCCGATATTCGGTTATCCTTCTCTAATAACCAATCCACCGTTGCAGTTTTCCTTGATATTAATGCAGCTTATGATAATGTTGTATTATCAGTTTTACAAAATAAATTAATAGCCTTACAAGTCCCATTGTTTTTGTCAAATTTCATTATTAATATCCTGAGTGAACGCTCTGTTAACATGTTAATAGGAGATCATGAGGTAACTCGTCTTGTATGGAGAGGTCTCCCACAGGGTTCCGTGCTGAGTCCCCTTCTATACAATATTTACACTTTTGATTTAGACTCGTCCTTAACTAACCATGTTAAGGTTATTCAATATGCCGACGATTTATTATTGTATTCTTCAAGCCAATCTGTTGAACAAGCTACCTTTGCTATCAATTCTGCTTTATCTACTTTGGAGTCATGGTTACATCTAAACGGTTTGGATGTATCCACGTCTAAAAGTGCAGCTGTTTTATTCACCCGGAAGAGAAATATTCCCCTATTAAATCTCTTTTATAAGGAAATACCTATTCCAGTTAAAGATAAATTCAGGTACTTAGGTATAATAATCGATTGTAAATTAAGTAGTGTTCCTCATTGCGATTATATTGTTAACAAATGTGAAAATCACCTTAACATGCTTAGATGCCTCTCCGGTGTGTGGTGGGGTGCACACCCCTTTTCTTTGAAACTCGTTTACAACGCAATCATCAGAAGCACTCTGGATTATGGATTGTTCGTTCTGGAACCTGCTAGTGTTATGGCTTTTAAAAAATTGGATCGGATCCAGTCTAAGGCATTACGCATTATTTCAGGTGCCATGATGTCTAGTCCCATTAATGCACTCCAAGTTGAATGCGGGGAAGCTCCTTTATATCTTAGAAGACAATTCCTTTCTGACAAATATTTGTTCCGGATTATTCAGATCTCAACTCATCCTCTCATTCCTAAACTGGACTCTTTAGTGTTGCACATTGAATCTTCTAATTACTGGTCCCATAAACGTACTCCCTGTTTAGTCGTCAGCTATAAAAAATTCCTTTCACTTTCTTCTCCTATTCACCGTTCCAATAAACTTCCCCTATTTAGCAGTAGTTATGAGAGTTTACAATTCAGTCCTATCATTAAATATAACTGTGTAAGTAAAACAGATGCCGATTGCCATTTAAGTTTTAATCACTTTTTAGCTGAACACTTAGAGTACCACCATATATTTACGGATGCTGCCAAGCGTTCTCCGACGGGTTGTGTTGGAATAGGTACTTACCATTCTCAATACAACATCGTACAAAAAATAAAACTGCCTCCGGAGACTTCTGTTTTTACGGGGGAATGTTTCGGCATTTTAAAAGCCATAGAATATATTCGTGTTTTAAAGCTTAAAAAATCCATTATTTTTACTGATTCTCAAAGTGCTCTTCTAGCCATCAACAAATCCCCTTTCGAACACAAATCGCAGTTGCCTATAATTTATTTAATAAGAGAATTTGCGTTCAGAACCATATCTGAGGGTAATACACTGCAATTTGCGTGGATCCCGGCACATGCTGGAATCCATGGCAATGAAGTGGCTGATACACTCGCCGGTGATGCGGTGCAGTGTGGGGACTTAGTTCCGTATACAAATTTTTGCTGTGATCTCGTGACGTTACCAAAGACTTTTCTTCGGGACACCTGGAAGGTAGCTTGGGATATCGGAAGCAAATCGAAGGGTCGTTATCTTTCACTGATTCAACCCGACGTTCCGGAAAAACCGTGGTTTGGCAGGGCAAAGTTCGGCAAGATGGAGACCTCCATTCTAATACGGATGAGACTGGGACATGTCTGCTCTCCAGCCCATCTTGCCAAACTTCATATTATCGACGACCCCATTTGCCTGTGTGGCGCAGACGTTGGCGACTTAAATCACATATTTTTCTCCTGTCGTTTATATGACCGTTCATCCTTTCTCAGTGACCTCTTGTCTCTCCGTACTCCTTTTCCTACCTCAATACTTTCTTTACTTTGTACAAATAGCTTTCCTGTATATAAATGCATAGTCTCATTCATTATTTTAAATAGTATTAAGTTGTAATTTTTCGTCATTGTATTTAGTTCATTATTCAATATGATATCACTGTAATTAATACTGATCCTATAGATTTAACCGTCCTATCCTAAATCCCGTTATAATTTTTACTAGTAATATTTTCGTTTCCCTAACTTTGTTTTCATCATTTAGAAGAAGTTTTTTCAAACGTGACATTGGCTGAATGCACAAACCGTGCGAAGCCAAAAAAAAAAAAAAAAAAAAAAAAAAAAAAAAAAAAAAAAAAAGTCAAGTCATTTGATGTCATTGTTATTTTTAATCCTGGTCTATGGCAAAGTTTTTGTGATTTGTAAGTTCTGTTTTTACTGATTACAATTTTACAAACAGGGGCGTATTCTTTGAATTTTTTAATGCGTCTTAATTAATACACAACAGTTGATGAAGGTAGGACTAAACTGCTAATCTGAATATGTGTATCTTGCTCTGTCTGACACTGAAAAATAATGATTTTGTTGTGATTCATCACTACTCTTGTAATCTGTTAGATTTGTTTATTCAGTGCTCAATATTTTCTTACAAACTTTACAGCTTAATTAAAAATGTCTGTGACTATTCCTGAGTGCCCGCCGAGCCTGAAGTCAATTCAGCATTACTTGAAGACTGCTGCTGAGCATGATACTAGAGATCCAGTTGTGGCCTATTGGTGTAGACTCCATGCCCTACAAGTGGGTCTAAAAATCGCTAATAAGAAGACGCCAGAAGAAACAAAGCTTCTAATGTGTAAGATATCATTATTATCAAATTAATATTCTGATAGAATTAGGTACTTAAACTATACTTAGGCTTTCTTGCACCACAATTCACTTAAATGCGTTTAGAGCTAAACAAAATAGGTATCATTCTGTGTTTATCAGCTTCAAACAATTGACAGAAATAGAATTATATTTTAAATCAGCTTAGTAATAAAAGAATTTAGTGGTTTGTGGCGCAAGCTTAGAACATATGTTCTAAGGCTGCAAGTGAGCCTGAATGTAGTATAAGTATTTGTTGTGAACTAAATCCTAAAACTAGTTGATTTTAGAGATGACCAATGTTAAATCATTACAGCTCTAATGGACTGGTTAGAAGAATCCAAGCAAGTCAATAAAGATAATGATGCAGTTACTAATGAGGTAGCTGCACAAGCCCATCTTGAAAACTATGCTTTGAAGCTATTTCTGTATGCTGACAAACAGGACAGGGAACAAAATTACGGAAAGTAAGTTTTTATACATATATCATACATTAAATTATTTTCCTGTTCCACTAATTTGATTCTGTTTTCCTTGACATACCTACATAGGTTATTTTTTAATCCAATTAATTTTGTTTTGTATTGAGGTTGAATGAGTTCCATTCAGTTGGGTCAGTGGGTCGTCTTAGGGGCAGAGTTGTAGGAGTTGGGAGTACCTGCTTAGGGGCACTATGAGCGGCTACCAACAATAATAATTACTTCTTTTGTTAAAAAAAATAGGGTACAGTCAATATTTCGTTTTTTATTTTTCTGAAATCTACCAATTTTATTGCAGTATCGGTATCAGTAACCTTCAGTTATGCTAGCTATGATAAATGTACTTTGACAATGATGTATAGTGAAATTCAAATTCTAACAAAAAAATAAAGTTATGCCATTTAACAGATGATAATGTTCTATTCTAAGTAGCCTTTACTTTTAGGCTAAATATATGTGTGTACTGCTTAAGTTTTACTGCCTATTATTACTATTTACTTTAAAATTATAAAGTGCAGGCAAAAGTCATTTCATAGTCAGTTATGTTGTACCGTAAAACGGGGCTACTTGGGACACATTTTGACATACTTTAGCAAATATCTTGTTTATATCGCATAAAATGCTATTGTCAAAAATTTATATGGGTCTTGGAGAACCTCTTACTTCTGCGGATATACGTTTGCAGTAGCTACTTACAACAGGAACTGATTTAAAAAAAAAGAACGTGGCTGTCCCAAATATCGCTTATCTGGGGCTATTATGGACAGTACTGAAAAATGGACATACATTGCATAGTTTCAACCAAAATATCCACTTTAAACAAGTCTATCGATATTTGGGACAATAAATAACAAAAACCACATAAAATAATGTTTTTTTTTTAGAGATTGGGAGAATTTTAAGATGAAAAAATATCTTTTTTTTTAAACTGGTTTATTGCAAGGGTAGGTAAACTTCTATAAATGGTAAGTGTATTGAAGCTTAAAGCTTAACTACATACAAAACATAACAAAGACTTTGATTACATCCGAACAAAACTAAACTTCTAAATACTAACCATACATTCTTACAAAATTAAACTGTCTTCAAAACAAAACAAACCTTATTAATCATAAACAGTCATTTAAAAAAGCAGTCTTAAAATTTTACAATGTTCACTTATGATTCATATCAGCCTAAACTTAATCATTAATCAACATTTAATTAAATATTTACCCAGGTATCTATCTACGGTATTTAAATCAGTCTCTTCTAGTTTACCTTGCTAAACCTAGATATCACATTGTACAAACTCAATATTCAAAAAAAAAATGTCTTCATCATTTAAAAATGTGAATTCTGTTTCTTTCTCATTTATAGTCAACAGCTCAATCTCTTTAACAATCATTTCGACATTTACTGTGTCTATATCTACCTTCTTAGTCTTAATGAATTTAATGCCGTCACTCCTCCCGGTTTTTTTTAGAAAAGATATTTTGTATTTAGAGCCAGATTTACTCAAAATATGTCCCACAAAATATTGCACCTTTTTTTTTTAAATATATCTCACCAATACGAAGGTACCTACATCATAATCACAGTCAACAACTTCTGTTTCTCTACTTGGCCCTGGAACTGGACTTGGACTGTGTTGCACCAGATTCATGTTTTTGTTATCATCGGAAACAGGTGTGTCATTCTGTTGAGTCTCTTTTAATTCCAAGGTCTCTGGTGTGTTGTACGTCAAAGAGGTGGCTGATACTGGTTCAATCTGCTGATTAATATATTCAAAGGACATTTCATGAAAAGATACTGGAGACTGGACCTCTTGATGCAATAGGAACTTATCGAGACATTGGGGAATATCATCATCACTAACATTTAAGATGTCTGAGTCACTGTGAGTGCTTATTTCAATGTCACTATCCGAAGATGAGGTTTCACTACGTAGTCGCCATTTTTTTCTTTCAATAATTTTTTTAGGAGTTGTATGTTTCGTCGTTACATTTTCACAAGGCTGAGTGTTGCTATATTCATTCATTTCTAATACTTCTGGGCCTTCTGTTGCTGTCGGTGTTTTTTTTACTTTACCCTTACCCTTGCCTTTGTTGTTTAATTTTTGATCGTGTAATTCACAGGATGGCTGGGATACATTTTCTATTAGCGGTAAAATAGTAGATGTTGTTGTTACAGGTCGTGATTTTTTTCCTTTTCCTTTAGCCTTACCCTTCTCTTTGTTGCTCTGTTCTTCAGTGCTTAAATCAGCTAATGTTATGCTTTGGCCGGCAGGAACATTGCAGCGTTTCTTCCTGGTATTTTTTGTTTCACCGGTACAACCTCGCATTTCTTCTAACATCTCTATCATAACACCAGAAGCACTGCTTTGTATATCAACATCTGATATTTGCCCAGGAAGCCTTTCTTTCGGTTTATTTCTGTCGACAGGCAGCAGGCCGCATTTGGCGAAACCAGACTTGAGATTTCGTGAAGCAGCATCCTCTGCCTGCAGCAATTTTAATAATTCACGTAATAGGGCAGGAAAGCTATTTTTAGCAAGCGTTTTGCATTTTCTGCCTTCGCCTTTTTTCCAATCAGTTAAAATAATTCGCCAATAATGTTTCAAAGGAGCGAAAAAGGCAACATCAAGAGGCTGAAGAATGTGTGTAGCTTTTGGTGGTAAGCACACAAACGTAATGTTGTATTTTCCACAATCTTCCAATACTTTAGACGAGAAATGCGACGAAAGATTATCTCCTATAAGCACAATCTTTTTTCCCTCTTTCGTTTTTGCATATGGAATGATGATCGTCTGGAACCAATTTTCAAAACATAGCGAATCAAACCACCCGCTTTTGGATTTATTGTATCTTGTGTCTTCTGGGCCTCCTAAGAGCCACGTGTCGTACAGATGCTCTGCTTTATATACAACATATACTGGTAAAAGTAGTCCTGATGCTGTGCCAGAAAACATCAGACTCACAGAAGATTTAGAATTGTGAATGATCCTCTCTGGGTACTTTTTTCCTCGCCTAAAAATGTACTTTTTGGATCCAGGGTCGTCTGTCAAGTTCGTTTCGTCATAATTTATTACACAGTCAGGTGTAACATCTTCCAAATTTTGTTCATAATGGTCAAAGAATGCGTCAATCACGTCTGAGCTTAAGGTTGCTCTGTCCGACGATATATTTGCAGCACATCTGTTAGAAATCTCATCCTTATGCCTTTGTACAAAACAAGCCGCCCAATCCCGTCCCGGTAAATTGTCTTTCAAACTATAGACCGTCCTTCCTATTCTATGTAAATATTTTTGGGCAAAGACTCTCAAATCCATTAGATCTAGGGGGAATCCCCATTCTCCCATATGCTTAATATAATTGACGAACGTTTTTTCTTCCGCCTCTGAAAATAATGTAGGGTGCCCTGGTCTAGAATACAATAAGTTTTCTGCTTTTAAATGACGGTTAATTGTACTTTTGGGGACGCCATATTTCAGTTCCGCTTCTCGGGTAGACAGTTTTTTAGATTTAACGTCAGATACAGCCTTGTTCAAGTCATCATTAGTATAAGAGAAGTATGGCATGAAACGTTTACCTTTTCTCAAGTTTCTATATGTTCTCGTATATTTTCGAACCATTATACGAATTTATTTTATCTGAAAAGCACAAAACACCTTGTAAATACATAATGATAAACATACTTATAAATAAAAATAAATTCTACACAAATGCATGAAAGTGACGGGGATATTTGGGACACTGTCCCAAAAAGCCCCGCATCGGTGTCCCAAAAAGCCCCAGATACATTTTCAATCATAAATCCAAAAATTATAAGCATACCAGAATTAATTATTAGTACGAAAACATCGTGATAATATATATACTCGTAATTTAAAAACAACAGCACTCTTACCTCTCAGGATTTTGCGCTACCGGAGAAGTTTTGACACCTATTTTTTTATGTAAAAAACACTCTCTAACTCTTTCACCAAAATTTTGAATTAAACTGTGTAATATACTGACACTGACAGGTGACATTATGACTTAAACTATCAATGTGTTGCTAGAGTTTATAAAATAAATCCTACCATAAACCAACCGAAAGTTATCGATACTTTTGTTCGAAATCCTGGGTCGTCCCAAATACCCCCCAAAAACCCAAATAGCCCCGTTTTACGGTATTTATTTTATTATTATTTATTTTTACATAAAACATATATTCGTATGGACATATAATCAAGGTACGCTAAGTATAATATAGTTATCTAATAAATTTCCTCTGTACAAGTTCAATACGAGATTTATACATCTCATACTGGGTGTTCCATACTTGGGAAGCTTACTCAAAGGTACTGCACACGTAAGAACAGTAAAGTACCTTTGCTGGTTTTAGCAAATGAAAGTCAGAACAAGTTCGTATTATGAATCCCATAGCTTTGGAGGCTTTCTTTATGATGGATTCTATATGTTTGTCAAAAATTAGTTTACTGTCGTGTATCACGCCAAGATCTCTAACACTATGCAGTTTATTTATGTAGTGACCATCTAATTTATACACAGAATTAATTAAACGTCTGCTGTGTAAACGGTACATGAAAACATTTAGACACATGTTTTGTGACATTTGTTGTGTCTTTCTTCATGCAATTTTTATAATTTGAAGCATTCCGTTAAAAGTAATGTAAGTGCTTCTTTTGAATATTGTTGTTGTTGCAACCAACATTCAAAAGAACCACAAATGAGTTTAGCTGTTGGTTGAGAAACCTCGCTTCCAAAAGGCTAAAGAAAAACCAATACTTATTGTTGCAGAAATATTGTGAAAGCATTCTATACAGCTGGTATGATCTATGATGTTCTAACTACTTTCGGTGACCTGACGGATGAAGCGACCCAAAACAGAAAGTATGCCAAGTGGAAGGCTGCTTACATTCATAACTGTCTCAAGAATGGAGAGACACCAGTTCCAGGTATACTACTAATTCAATTTTGTTTGATAACTCAGCATTAGCAGTTGTAAATAAACCATTGCTTGATGAAAATATTGTTTAAAAAAAGTTAGACATTGGTGCCGATTCTGTTGTCACAAATGCCTCTACACTAGACAAAAAATCACCAAATTTTAGTTTATTCCTGTCAAACGACGATTTCCCATCTGAAATAGACATAGCACAACTTAACTATTTAGAAGTTTGACAGCACTAAGATGGCACTGAGTTAATAATTTAGTGAAAATGGCAATTTTGCTATTCTGAATTTGACGTTTTTCACCTAATTTTTTGATTGTCTAACTAAATCTGACTATTTTTAATCGCGATTAAAAACGTGTGTAACAGTTGTCATGAACTAAAATTCACACCAACACCTCGACTTGATGTGCAAAAACAGTACTGTATCTTTTTTATTTTGCTTATATCTCGAAAATGGTGTGACCTATCACAAAAATAATGAAAATTTCGACCCCCTTTATAAAGCACCTAAATCCCTAAAACTCAACATGTAGGTAATAATTTTTCGTATTTTCCATACAAAAAGTGAAAAATCTTTACATAGTATAAAATAAAACAAAGTCGCTTTTCGTGTCTGTACGCTTAGATCTTTTAAAATTCGCAACGGATTTTAATGCGGTTTTCATCAATAGATAGTGATTCAAGAGGAAGTTTTATATGTATAATACATGCATATTATAGTAGAGAAAAGCCGAGAATTTCAAAGATTTGTAATGTGATGTAAAAGACATATTTTTGTGCGCTTACATTGCAAACGCTGGCTAAACCTTAAGACATAGATCAAAATAATGTACTACGGAATTGTATATTTAAAAAAAGATCTACAAAAAAGTCCACGATGGTATATGTCTATCACCTAAGGATAACCCACAGTAGCCATTTTTATCTTTACATATTACAAAAAAAGAAATGGGTTGTTTACGAAGCTATTTTAAACAATACAATATTATTTCTTAATTAATTAAATACGTTAGATACGTTGTGCATTTAATGTAGATGAAAATTGCCCTTTACAGCATATCATTAAAATTAATATCTTTGAAGATATCAGGCATTTAAATTTCGTGGGTGGAACGGCCGTCGGGCCATACGTCCGTCCTGCTGCCCGGGTGGCAGCGGCCGGCGGGCGCGGCGCGTGCATATAAATCAATCCGATATGTTAGGTAATAGGTAATACTGGCTGGTGTCCGCAACTCCACGTCAATGGCCGTATTTTGCGTACGGAATCCAATATGTTATCTACATATTTAGTAACATAATATTATTAATCACTCCACACTGACACCACATTAGTATCTACAGTGCACCCGTACGAAGCCCAGGCGGGTCGCTAGTTCCATATAAAACACGTAAGGCTGCCACCCCTGCGCGCCTAAGGCTCTAAAAAATATTCACGGGGTAGGGCAAACAAGTACTACGTGGAGTCGCGATTGTTAAATTCGATTTTAGTTGCGTCAAAATTATTTTTAAATTTAGAATTTTTTATTTTGCAGATTAGCTTTAAGATTCTCATAGCCAAAAGTAAGGAATTTTAGTGATAGTTTAGTTCGGTGTACAAGAGAATCTGCACCGTTTCAAAACCATTTCAGTTAATTTCACTCAACATTATTTTGTAGTATGAAAGCCCCTAAAAAATATCTACTTTTTGAACAAATTTTTAAGGAAACATGTTCTTTTTATTTGTAAGACCACGTAAAATAGTTCCTAGATTATTATTAATTTAATTCTTGGATGTATAATTTTAGGACCAATGCAATCAGAGGAAGGTGACGAAAATACCGTGGGTTCTCCAAGTGACGGGCAGTCTGCTCCAGCACCAGGACCTACCGACATGCCTCAAGTACCGGGTTTCACATCAGTCACTCCAGCAACCCCACCAGTTGCTCCATCAAGCTTTAACAGTTTTATGCCTGATCCCAATCTTGCAATGAGAGCGGCATCGCAACTACCTCCAGTACCATACACTCCGGATCCAAATCCTGGTGGGTTCGTACCTTATGATCCATCTCAGCAACAACTACCGGAACCTTCGACTAATCTATACGGCGATAATAGAGTAGCGCAGCTGTCTCCAGATCAAGTTGCAAAAGCTCAGAAATATTGTAAATGGGCTAGCAGTGCTCTCAACTATGACGACGTAAAAACAGCCATTGGCAATCTTAAGAATGCTCTGGAATTACTCCAAACAGGCCGTGATCCTGCTTGAATCGTAGCACTATATGGTACATATATGTGATATTTACTGTATGTATAAATTGTTTATTTTTAATGTTTGTTTTATCAAATAATGTTGAAGGCAATTTGAAATGCTTATTATCGTTAACATTAAATAAGTACATATTATATTTTGTAGGCTTGCACGCAATGATACCTGAATATAAGGCAGCTTTAAAACTACAACGTTTTTTATAAAACCCTATCAGCTAGTTGGAATCTAAAGGTCAAACAGCGTCGTCCCGTGCTGCCGAGCCACGCACTGTATAATAAACTATTCAAGTTTGAAAGCTATTTTACTAGTTTTCTCTCTAGTGATTATGATTTTAAAAGAAGTTAATACGTAGTTGATATAGGCCATAAATTAGTTGCTGAAAACAATACTATACTTACATAGCATAATTAGCATGTAATGTTCCCACTGCTGGGACACAGGCCTTCTGCCTGTGAGAGGGAGTGGGCTATTATAATCCACCACGCGGGCCCAGTGTGGGTTTGTAGATGCCACATGTCTTCGAATTTTTGGTTCTAGGACATGCCGGTTTCGTCACGATGTTTCCCTTCACTGTTTTAAGAGAAGTGGTGATGAAATAATTTACACAAAGTAAAGCGTCTCTCTGGGTACGAACCTACGACCCACAACTCGTATCACAACACAACAAAGAGAGGAAAAGGAGTGTTGAAAATGATATCAACAACACAAACAACATGAGTTGATGAATGACGAGGTACAACATTATTTTAAAATCAACCACTAATGAAAGTCGCGACCGTTACCACTAGACCACCACTGCTCTCTATATCTATAGTTACATGTATAAATTTATCCATCACTCACAAGGCTGTGCCAACATCGGTTTAGTTTTTACATGGACCGTTTATACTTTCTGCCAACCCAACCCATAACTTCTTTTCCATCTCAAAATTAGTTACAAGTTACCAGATTCGCTAAATGGTACTAGTGTGCAAGCTACATTCTTTCCCATCTTTGTTAAATTAACCAATATATACTAACTATAGAAGTCAATGGGGCCCACTACTTTATTTTTCCATGATGTTCTGTAATATAAACTTTAAAATCGGTATCAATTTATTTTCAAGAAATACAATACATATAACAAATGTGAATAAGTACTTGTATATATTATATTTATTTGTATTGTTTAAAGTAAAATGAGGTGATTAAAAATTTATTAGTTATAATATCATAAAAAGATATATGAAGTAGAGACATTTTTACCAATTAATTTGCAAGAGCTTTTGGTATAAAATATTGTAGTAAGCACTATAATATTTCTTAAATATAAAGATACAAATAAAACATATTGGTAATACTTCCCATTTATTCATTGACCATTACTTCACTTACATCACACACCACATAATATACAGTAAGATAAAATCATTGCTATTATATTAATATTTTATTAACACAATAATTTAATGTTGCCTTTTATGTAACTTAAAGTTAAGAAGCTTAATTTTTGTTTTAGAAATAAGTACCTACATAAAAATAAATGATAGAAATCAAAATATTGCTATTAAAAAGCTTTGGCGTTATTAATGACTATGATTTTGAGCAAATAATAAAATAATATAAATTACATTAAAAAGGTGCCCTGTTAATTTTATATACCATTTTTTTATAAGTGCAGTAAATATTTACTAAGCCTATCAATATGCATTGGCAGTTATTGTTATGGATCTACAAACGTGACACACATACACATCACTCATACATACAAAATGAACCTAGCACGTATCGCTTAAATTAATATCACTTTTAGGTACAAATTACTCTCTTGAGGCGCGTTCACCTAGAAAGTTAGAAATTAACTTGAAAGTTCTATTTTAATAAACCAGATGGTTGACTCTTCACAATAATATGCACTATCAGGGTTTTATTCTAAAAAGCTGATTAACATAACAAAATTATTTAATATTCGCAACTTTTGACTAGCATCATCACAGCGTGATTCATTAATTATCCATCGAGCAATTCTTTTTTCTACGTTACCCAGTAAAGAATGTCTTCTAAACTCAGACATTCTTAAAGAACTCGGTCATATTTTTCGAGTAATTTACTAATTTCACTCTGAAATATGACGCTATTATTTCAGGATAATAGTTCTGCACGTATGCCACTGCTTATAAAATGTAACATAATAGTTATTCTTAAAACTTATTATTCTCGCTTGAGCCCATTCCCGTTCTGTGTGGCAGTGGCTCTCTCTATTTCTTCTCGGCGGCTAATTTGATACCTGTTAAAATATTTAGACTTTATTAAAATGTCAGGAATATTTTTTTAAGTATAAGAAATGTAGGTGGAATATCCAAGACAGCAACTGAATGTAGAACACCAAAAAAACATGGCCCTGCCCAGCTCACTGTTCAATACAATAAGCCGTGATATTAATAGTTTGCTTTCACGGCGTTGATTTTGTTATCACGTTGGTAACTGTAAATAACGTTGAGAATTATTGATCACTTCAATGCTAAAGCCTTAAGCAAAAGGTTGCTTAGTTCTTGTAGTTGGATTTATTAATTTAGAGGTTCCGATGCCTATTACAATTTTGTAAATTGCAATAACCCGATCGACTGGAACGTGTAGGTATTATTTGCGCGACACAGTGGTTCGTCATCGCGTATTCCCTGGCCGACTGCCAAAACAATGCTAGTGTGCGATAGCACTAATTTTATTTCGTAACTCTTGTTTATACCACATAAAAATTGGTCAAGGTGCGCTACCCTTATACATACCGCAGAAGTAAATGGTATTTTTATAAAAATTATGTAGCAGCTTTTGGGACTTAATCTTAAGCTTGGTAAAATATCTATCAAGTTTTATACGCCTGTAAAACACTTCCTGGCGTTTTACTACTTTTTTATTACTGGGGTGGGTTCAGCTCAATTTCTTTTTGTATTTCTGGTTTTGTTTGATATTCATATGAATGTTTTATATCCACGGAACATTCGGCTAAATTTGACCAGCGCTGACGTCAATTATTATAACCCACGAGCAGAGCTTGCAGCCAAATTATTAACGAATCTAGATTATTGTGATTGCGTTTTTTTTTAATATTTTTTATAGTGTGATGGTACCGTGCAAAATTAATGTAAAACATGTTACCAAACAACAAGTCTTCCACTCAGCATGAAGAAGAAAACCAGTGCCGGCGCGCAGCGGTCGAAGGGATCGCCTACCATTATATGCGAATATGCTGCTAATATCATCAACAGGACGAGGCCTATGTTAGCTGTATTCTTAATTTTATCTGAAACAAAATAAATATAGTTTCATAAACATTTCTACAAGCTTAATGTTGAAGAAGGAACTTAAAGTTTCCATTCTACCATTGTTTTAAACGCACTGGTATTAAGAGTTACGTACATATAGCATTCCAACTATTTATTTATAGCTATTTATTAGTATTCAACCTCGCACTTGCCAGTAGGTACACACTCTCAATTTTGTGCTCGTACTTTATGACTGCATAATTTACTGACGGTCACAAACCGCGCTTTGAATAACGAAAATAAGATTCGTTATATTTGTAGACAAAGACGGCAATAGAAACAAGTATCTGGAGGTCACTTAGTACCACATTTTGTACATTTATTTAAACGAATGAATACACGAATAGAACTTTACCTTGACACTTCTAACAAAAGTGCCATTATAGGTTCATAGGCCTGCTCTCTTGCACCATAAGGTTGCAAAAAACCATTAATGGGGTTTTATTCTAGCTGGCAAGCAGCAGCCCTGACTGGTAATAACCAGAGTGCTGCGATCATCGACCTTTATTTTAGCGGTCATTTGACGGCCCAATTCTGTGACGGCCATAAGAGATATATTTTCTTCCAGATTATCGTAGATCTAAGTATTTAAATATTTACGTAGCGTCAAAATAATGACATCACTAGTTTCCGGCACGATGCATGCCACCGGTTTGCCAGTTTTCATATCACGCAACATTTCCAACACGAAAGCTCGTAACAAATTATTAGAAATTATCTATTCTGGTATAGTACCAACCAGCGCATTTAGAGTTTGTTACAAATTATGTAATACATAAATTAAATACATCAAAATATTAAAAATCCAAAAAGTTTAGGAATAAGCAGTCTGCAATGCGTCCTTATGGTATAATTAGGTATGGCAAACTTTTAGTTAAGGATCCAGAAACCGTCGCCAGACTTACACTACATTGCAAAAATAAATCTTTATTAACATAATTGTCCGGTGTCTGGAACGAAAATAAACACTGCAATCACAACAAATTGTCAAGCGCGTGTCAACTGCTGTGATTGGTTGACTGAATTATCAATAGCCAACTGGAACACTTGGAATGCGTTTAATTTTGACACATCGATTGTCGTTCTAGAAACCGTAGGTAGGTACTCGATTGAGGGGTGCAGAGCTTTATCTGTGTCTTCCAAAATATTATTGAAACAAAGCAAACACTTACGACTAGGTATAGTTGCCAGGGCCAATCCAAATAATATTTCGAGGCCGCCTACAGCCCGTCTGTACCATTTCGAAGGTAACTTGAAGTCTAATGTTTCCGTTAATGGAAACACTTTAGCGTATCTTACGTATTCTTTCCTCTGAAACAAATAAGACTTATCATTATAACACCAAAATTTATCGATGGGTGCATGGTCAGCGGAAGGTCGGTACATCTTTTCTCTGAGATATGCGTAAGTAGATAAGGGGAGAAAAGACGAAAAGCAGAAGTTAGGGCGCTAGCTACTTAGAATAACCAGAAGGGAATCGAACCCAGACCTTATGTACTACGAGTATACGCAGCCTGAGACTACGGGCAAATGTTCCATCCAGTGATTACCTACCTACAAAACAATAATGTAATACAATAATCAATTAATGACAAATTGATGATGCCGTAAAAATAGATACGACTATACGAGGGTGGGTCAAAAAGCTCGAGGAATGGAGGGGTTAGAGTGGGGAGCGGAGGACTTTTCTTTTTACCTGTAACTACTTGGTGACTCAATACAACTATAAATACTAAGTTTCAGCCCGATCAGTTCACTTGTCTGATGAGGCGCCAGCCCGCGTCGTAGCAGAGCCTGTAGCTTTAAATTCCCCCGATAATAATCCTCTAAACATTTCGATCCAGCCTGTCCCACCTTGCTGACCTCTCTCAGTGACGCCCTGAGCCGAGGTCCGTACCCCACAGGGGGTGCCTTTAGCGTGCGGTCATTTAAATAATTTTAGTATTATATTTCGCCCCTGGCTGGAGGCTTTTTCGAGTTAATCTTAAGGCACCCACAGGATAGTTCGATTAAGTAGCCAGGACCTCAGAGGTCACAACTACGAGTTACCAATCCAAAAAAACGATCAGTTCATTAACCTTTGAGATTTAGCTGGAAAAACAAGTAAATCGGGAAGGGAACACTGACTATGGAGAAAATTGAGTTTCGTGCTTTGATAATGTTCCTTACTATGCAAGGAAAAACGCCTCAGATAATTATGATAGAGATTTCATCTGTTTATGGGGACTCTTGGCCTGTAAAATCGATTATTTACAGGTGGCATAATCTTTTCAAGCAAGGCAGAGACTCGATTGGAGATGATTAGCGCTCTGGTCGGCCGATTGAGGCAACACCTTCAGACATTGTTGAAAAAGTTGACAAACTTGTTCTCAAAGATACTCGTCTGAAGAAAAAACAGATCGCAGAGATGCCTGGAGTATCGTCTACGACTATTTTGAGCATTCTTCATGACCATCTTGGCATGTCTAAGGTCAGTGCAAGATGGGTGCCGAGAATGCTCACACCGCTTCAAAAACAGCAGCGCGTCGAGTGTTCTCGCGAGTTTTTGATCTGTGTAGTGAGAACAGGGATGAGTTTATGAACCGAATTGTGACTGGGGATAAAATTTGGATTCATCACTGTGAACCTGAGTCAAAACAAGAGTACATGCAGTGGGACAAAAAAGGCGCAGCACCGCCTAAAAAGTTCGAGGTGGCACAATCGGCCGGAAAGATTATGGCTATAGTTTTTTGGGATTCAGAGGGGATTTTGTTGATCGACTATAAAGATAAAGGTGTCAATATCACAGGGCAATACTACGCTACGTAACTAGAAAAATTAAAAATGCAATTAAAGAAAAAAGAAGGGTAATGTGGTCTCGAGGTGTGCTCCTTTTGCACGACAACGCACCCGTTCACAAGAGTCATGTTGCGATGGCTGCCTTACACAAGTGCGGCTTCGAAACTCGGAACCACGCACCCTACAATCCCGATTTGGCCCCCTTGTGATTACGATTTGTTCCCGAACATGAAAAAAGAGCTTCGTGGAAAGAAATTCACGGTTGACAAAGAAGTGAAGTCGGCTATTTCTGCCTATTTTGAGGGCCTTTACAAATAATATTTTTTTCGAAAGTATAAACAAATTATTTGAAAGGTCTGAGAAGTTTATTAGGGTTAATGGAGAATATATTGAAAATGAAAAATCATTTCATGTTTAATTTCACCTCCCTTCCTTTTCATTCCTCGAACTTTTTGACCTCCCCTCGTACCTACGTCTTGTTCTAATGCCACTAGCATAAACTTTTATTATGTGTAAGATATAATAAGTCTACCTACTATATTCGATCGTTAATGTTTACATGATCACCAAGGCGAAAACTATTTCAAGGCAGTCTTTATTATAGATATCCCCGATATAACAAATTGCGTAAAATATGTATGTAGGTGATGTTTGAATGAGCTCGTTGAATCCAGTTCCGACTCGAGATCTGATTCGTTTTATAATCATTGGAAGACGCTAGTGTTTACTTACGTATTGTTCAGAACGATGATATCTATTCGGAGTTTGTTTACATTTACCTAATAAACATATCTAGATATTATAACAAACTCTCAGAATTTGTCGAACGTTTAGCCATTATTAACATTGTAAAATACCTACTCTAATCTAAATCTCACTCTTGTTTGTTCAGGATTAGCTGGGCGAGTTTACGTGTGCCTATTAGACAGCTAACTATGGCACTGCTGCACCACTAACCCTACTGAGGAGATGAATAAGTAGGTATATTTATTTTTCCTAACTCAGCCTACAATGTTCTCACTGGTGTAAGTGCTGGCATGTGCTGTGACTAAGACCTTTCTTCTTTATAAATAGGAACAAGTCGTACCTAATCTACTACAGGGCCCACAATGTGACATCCAACAAACCGAATACCTATAGAATTTAAAATAAATCTTCCTTTCTTTTTTCTTCTAATGTTAAAGGACATTCATGTTTAATTTTGTTCTTAGAGGGTACGTGGGTTTTCTCAAGATGTTTTCCTTCACCATTTTAAGAGCAGTGGTGATTAACCGGTTGAATGCCATAATTACAGAAACAATTTAAAATCTATTGAGTCTCGCGTGGATCCACGTACGCAGGGTTAAATTAATTTGCAATGGCCTGCCTTTTTTTTTTGGGTGGGAAATCATCAAATGACGTCTCCCGCTCTGGGCGGAGCGGAAGGGCATGTCAGACTCTTACTGAAAACCCACCCGTGTCCCTTCAGTTGCCTGTACGCCAGGGCCACGGTAACTCTTTCGAACAATCCGCGACCCCGGCGCATCGGCCCTATCGGACCCCGTCAATTATGCTGACATCTCATTGAGGCGCGCGTGGAATACAACGCGCCGTCGACCCGGGCCTGGTCCTTACCGGACGGCGAGCTGCCCATTGCTCGCCGTCCGCATGCCCGCGCCTACGGTGGCCGGGAGTCGGCTATCGACTCCCGAGACTCCCGACTACAATGGCCTGCCTGGATTCGAATTTGAACCCACTCGTCGTAAGCAGTGCCGGATTTAGGGGAGGGCTTCCGGGGCCCTGGGGCCTCCACAAAAGAGGGGTCCCCACAATAGAGAATTCGGGAAAAAAAATCTTTAAATTCCGACGAGTAAACACTAGTAAACAACTTTTCCTTTGATATTTTTTAAGCTATTGCATAGCTTTTATCGCGGGCTTTGAGCGCGGCGACCGAATCAAGAAATTCCGTAACGAAAATAAAACCTAACACCCCCAGTCCGCCTACCATGTAGCTCGGCCGAGCGTTCGCTTAACGTGTATGTATATGGTACGACTGTACTTGAATTAATATCAAAGAAAAAAAAAACTGCATAAATAAAAAATAAATAAATAATTATAATTGCATAAGTTGATAAAAAATGCTATGCAATAGCTTTGCCGCGGCGCGGCAGTCCTCGCTTGCCACACGTGTTTTTTTCTTCCACTGTTTTACCTTTACCTATAGTACTTTGTACAAACATGATTATATTGTTCTTAAATATGAAACAAAAACGATTCGAATGTTTTTTGATTTCAGATAATTCTCGTTTTCGATTATATTTATATGTTTGTTAAATGCTAAAAGAATCTACTTGGTTTCACAATAAATTATTTACTGAAAAACTCGAGTGAAAAAAATTGTTCATTTTATTTGGAAAATAATTTGGGAGGAGGAGCGGCTCCACTCCTTTGTTGCCCCAAGGCCTCCAGACCTCGAACTCCGGCCCTGATCGTAAGCCGGGGCCATTACCGTAGGGCACTAGTTTAACACTACGAGGGACGTTCAATGTATTCTCGGTATGAGGGTGATTTACTACTGATGTGGGTATTTTGACTAATTAATTAATTGACGACATTATATAGATAATGTCATATACATATATAGATATATAAAATTCAAAGTCCTGACTGATATATCAATGCACAGCCTAAACTGCTGGTTCTAGAGACTTGAAATTTGGAGGGGGTGTTCTTTATGAAGAGTAAGTATCCCCTAAGAAGGGGTTTTTCGAAATTCTACTCCTAAGAGGGTGAAGTGGGGGTTGAATGTTCTGTAAATCTTTTTATTCTCTGTGCCGATTGACTCGAAAATTGGTACATGTACTCTCTAATTAAAATTACTAGACACGTATATCACAGTTTTTTCCAAAATCATCCCCCAACAGAGTCAAATAGGATTTTTCTGAGGTAGAGGTGTATCTGTGATTTTCGCGTTGGCTCGTGATAAGCGACATATTGATAATGCCAGTATACTTATGTCTAATAGATTTAATGAATCATTGTCGTCACCGGTGTCCATTCTCAACCAAGGTATCAAGATGTATCAAATATGTAACTGATATTACTATGAACTAATATTTCCATTTCGCAAGCGCTACTGCTGAGCATGAGGTCCTGGGTTGGATTCCCAGGTCGGGCAAAGTATTATTGGGTTTTTCCAACAGGAATTTCTCAGTAGCAGCCCGAAATCTGGAATTGTGCCCGATTGATGTCAAGGCTCGCCCCCTATTACATGTGACTTAAAACATAACTGGCGAAATGTGGGTGTACTACAGGTACCCCTCTGCCCAACCCTTCGTGGAAACAAGGCGTGATGTTATGTAATGTTATAAGTAAGTACATGTGAGGAGCTCGTGGCTAATTAATATATAACAGCCGCACGGGTCGATCCATCAGGTTAAGCTACGCTTGCCGGGTTGGCTCGCAGATGGGTGACCATTTTTACATACCGAGACTCCTCCGTGACTCAGAAACTTTATGCTGTTGATCTCGGCTGTCATTCGTGGATCTTTGGCAGTCGTTACGGTTCGTCAGAAGCCCGAAAGTCTGACAACCAGTCTTACCAAGGGGTATCGTGTTACCCAGTTACTGGGTTGTGGAGGTCAGATAGGCAGTCGCTCCATGTAAAATACTGGTATTCAGCTGCATCCGGTTAAACTGGAAGCCGACCCCAAAATAGTTGGGAAAAGGCTAGGCAGATTGATTGGGTATGAAAATTCAAAATGCTTTTGGTAAAAAATAAAAAATTACGTTTCAGCGTTTGGTAAAACAGGGGATGATTTTAAAATTCACACGATTATTTAAATTTTAATTTACCACTTTTTTTAAGATTTGTGGTAGCACCTACAACGCCACATGCAAACTATACATCAAAGACCTGACGTCACACAAATCCTGCATCGCGCAAGCAGTTTACCGCGCGATCAACATAATATAAGACTTTCCGACATCAATCTTCAGGCAGTTGCCCACCAGACACAACACCCGCCTGGTCGGACAGTCCTCTCTTCTCTATGGGGGATGAGTGAACTTTACACCCTGATGGCTGTTCCTCATGCCTCTAAAGATTTAAGGAATTGGAAATTAGTCAAGAGTCCGTATCTTGAGACCTGGGAAAGGACATAGTATACTTTTTATCCCAGTAGCACGTCCCCGTGGGGTAATTTCCGACCTCCACGCGGGCAAAGCCACGGGCAGAAGCTAGTCTAAGGGTATGAAGGTAAAATTTCATATAGTTGTGATCATTAGTTTGCTAGTTAACCTTAGTTAACGACAACTGGAATGGCTAACGTGACAATGTTGAAGAAAATCGCACCGTTATTAAATTCCTTACCAAAACAAGGAAAAAGTCACAAAACTATTCACGAAGAAATGGTGGCTGTTTACCAAGATTCTGCACCTTCGTTATCTATGGTTCAAAAGTGATCAAGTGAATTTAAAAGGTGCAGAGAGTATTGAAGACAACACTCGCTCGGGCGGCCCGGTTACTGCCTCTACGGAAGAAAACGTGAAAAAAGTTAAGAAGCTTATACTAGAGGATGCCCGAATGAAGATGATAATGATAGCAATAGTGACCGACCTCTCCGTTGGTATCATGCACACTATTCTTCATGACATTCTTTACCTTTCAAAAGTCAGTGCAAGACGGGTGTCACGAATGCTCCCGACGCACGGTGGATCGAAAATCGGCTGTAGAAGACATAGGATCTCGATTTCTTAAATGTTATTTTTTTTGCTGGAAATGACTTCTGCTGATCATTACTATGTACAAAAATGACACCCGAGTTAATTCTGCCCAAAAACGAAGGAAATATATTTTTTTTACGAAAAATTTGTATGAAGCTAGTATGAAAAATCGAATTATCTCCTAAACGGCATGTTTAACCGTAATATCCTTGGAGGTGGTCATAGTGCTAATTATTTATGATTTTTTGGTTGCCGATTTGACGAAAAATTTAATGCCGTTTTTTTTAAAAAATCGTCAAAATATTTTTATTTATTTTTACATGTAAAACGATCCCTTTTAGTGTCCAAGTTAAAAAGTTCGATATGTTATTAACCCAAATATTAAGAACACACAAAACAAGAAAAATTAAATAAAAAAATGCTGTTTTTTGACACATTTTTATTAATTTAAATAAAAAAAGATTATCAAACTCTTATTTAAGTAACATATAAAGTTATATTATATACAAAATAATTTAATTTAAGGAATTAATACTAAGCATTTGTAAAATAAAGTAAAATAAATAAAAAAAAAGACAAAATATCATTAAATATATCTATTTTACTGTGTGTACATAAATAATAAAATAAATAAATAAATAAATATTACAAAAAAAAACCCAAACAGACTCAAATACAAATTTACAAATAAGTACATATATAATTTTTTTACAAATTTTCCTTATCACTCTCGTTGTCAGACTCCAATTCTGAGTCAGCATCCAGATTGGATATATCCAAAAACTCGAACTCAGTTTCCTGAAATTGAATTAAGTCGAGAGTTTCAGCAAAAAAGCTCTGCTTTTTCTTGGCATCTAACTTAGGCCTTTGTGCACTTAGCAAAGGATCCGAAGAAACAACAAGCATATTTAAAATGTCTTGATTGGAATCCTGCCTGCTTCTTTTCCGCGAATGATGTTCTCGAAACCTCCTAAAATCTTTGTTTCGAGACTCTGAGGCTTCTTCCGAGAGAGTCCCAATCGGCACAATATTATATATGTACTTATTTGTAAATTTGTATTTCAGTCTGTTTGGGTTTTTTTTTTGAAATATTTAATGATATTTTGTCTTTTTTTTTATTTATTTTACTTTATTTTACAAATGCTTAGTATTAATTCCTTAAATTAAATTATTTTGTATATAATATAACTTTATATGTTACTTAAATAAGAGTTTGATAATCTTTTTTTATTTAAATTAATAAAAATGTGTCAAAAAACAGCATTTTTTTATTTAATTTTTCTTGTTTTGTGTGTTCTTAATATTTGGGTTAATAACATATCGAACTTTTTAACTTGGACACTAAAAGGGATCGTTTTACATGTAAAAATAAATAAAAATATTTTGACGATTTTTTTAAAAAAACGGCATTAAATTTTTCGTCAAATCGGCAACCAAAAAATCATAAATAATTAGCACTATGACCACCTCCAAGGATATTACGGTTAAACATGCCGTTTAGGAGATAATTCGATTTTTCATACTAGCTTCATACAAATTTTTCGTAAAAAAAATATATTTCCTTCGTTTTTGGGCAGAATTAACTCGGGTGTCATTTTTGTACATAGTAATGATCAGCAGAAGTCATTTCCAGCAAAAAAAATAACATTTAAGAAATCGAGATCCTATGTCTTCTACAGCCGATTTTCGATCCACCGTGCGACGCCTCAAAAAACGTGAAAAGCGAGTGCTGTAGAGAGTTTTTAGAGCTCTGTGGTGAAGTACCATCAAGTATTTTCGGTCGAATTGTTACTGGAAATAAAACGTGGGTTCGCTATTATGACCCTGAAAGTAAGCAGGAGTCCATGCAGTGGCACAAGAACGCCCCCTAAGAAATTCAAAGTCGTTCCGTCTGCCGGAAAAAATATGGCCAGTGTTCTGGGACTCAAAGGGAATTTTACTGATTGAGTACCTACAAAAAAAAGGTGAAATCATAAACGCAGCATCCTACGCATCCACTTAATGAAATTTACGGGAAGCAATTAAATAAAAAATACAGGGTAAACTGACCACCGCCGCACCGGTGTGTTTGCTTCTTCACGACAACGCCCCGGTCCACACTGCGCGTGTTTCCAAGGCTGCTGTGCAAGATTGTGGTCACGAAGAAATTAACCCCCCACCCTATAGCCCGGTCCTGGCCCCAAGTGATTATTATTTGTTCCCTAATTTGAAAAAATACCTTCACGGAAAACGATTTTCCAACGATGAAGAGGTCAAGGCGGCAATAAATGCGCATTTTTCAGAGAAAGAGGAAAGTAATTATTTGCAGGGTATTGAAAAGTTAATTTCGAGATGTAAAAATGCATTGAGGTAATGGGGGATTACGTTGAAAAATAAAAAAAGTTTTAATTGAATTTACGTTTTTTTTTCATGCCGATACCGAGAATACATTGAACGGTCCTCGTAGGTTAATTATCTTATTCTATCTTTCGTTCTTTGATACGTGGGTAAAGGACAAGGACGGTTAAATTAGTATCGTAACATAAATCGAGTTATTGTCATCATCTATTTAAAATCATAGAGGTCATGTGAGACTCACGCAGCTGTTTCAAGCAATGAAACACGAATCAATAATTTTAGGATTTACGTCTGTCTGTCACTCATCTTGCCGTTTGTTTGCGCCTCACGAGAAAATGGCTGCATGGATTTCGTTGATACTTTTATTGTTTTGTTAAGATTCATTGAACAGCTTCTGTTATCTACAGCCTGACCTGTCTTTTGTATATCCAATCGCACACAAAACCGTTATGGAAAATTGGACATTATTGATTGGTAGTTATGATTATCCAAATTCCACTTGGTAATGGGTAGTTGATTGGTGTTTCATGAGGGATTAAGTACGTGGGTACCTACTACAGGTTTTTGACGATTTACATTTTAACTACGTTTTTTTTTCCAGGAGATAAATAGGTATGTGTACCGTGTATTGGACAATATTCGTTTCTAGGTGATAGGCAATAAGGCAAGGTTGGAACAGTATGTTCTTTTCATATCGGCAAGTCGTGGATTCTATATTTGAATGCACCCCAGTGGTGCTGCTGATGGTCGCCAGCGGTTTTCCATAAGGGCATGGGTTTAATTTTATTAGTCTCTACCTACCTACCTACCTACCTACCTACCTACAAATAAAAGATACAGGTAGGTACCTATAACGTGCTGTATATAGAAGGTATAGATGTAATACGAAGTCAGTCAGTAGTTAAGACCTAAAATTAAGGCCCTTATTATAAACCGCAGAGCTCTATCAGCATCGAGCTCATTTCTTTCAATTTGTCTTCTCAGTCTCTCACTATAATACTGACGAACCTTTGAGATGACGTTCAAGTTTTGATTGAGAGCCCCATTTTTTTGAGATTTCATTATCAAGAGCCAGATTGAGATTCCGTAAAGTCCGACTATGTAAGTACCACCGAACAACGTGTCGTGTTCTTAAGTGACTAATTGAACAGACTATGAAACTTAATTGTTTTTCTACTTTCAGCCAGTACATAAACAGTAAAATGACGATCACATGGCATACACAAGTCTGCCAATTAACCATAGGCAATAATTAATTTTATTATACCTACCTACCTTTTGCTCAACTTTTAATAATCACCTAGCGTAATTATATTCACTTAAATATATAAAGCACCTTGTAGTTACCTAGCTGTAGTAGGTACCTACTTATTTCCTAAAACAGCAGTGCTGCGATGCCGTGACAATCACAATACTCAACAAATTATTTTATTGGTTGCCAAAATTTTTGTAGGAGGATTGATTAAAATGTACCTGTTCAAATTAGCAACATGCGCCAACAAATAAATTACAGATGATTAAGAATCGGCGCAGGGGGGATCCGCGGCGCGATCGAGTCACGCCGTGGGCTGTCGCAACGAGACGACTCCGTGGTGGTATTAGGCGGCAGGCCAAATACCAAAATAGCAAGCCACTCGCTCTGCTACAAAAATCTAAATGCACCTAGCGACCTTATAATCCGTTTGCTAGAAAATTGATAAAAAATACTTACCAAATCTTTATGCAGTTCCTTCGAAATAAATGGAGTTAGCTTTGTTATTCCAACGAATACAAAAAACACCCCTAGAAGGATAGATAAACTTCTCAACACGATAGAACCCATTTTTTGTCAAACACACTTCAACAATATTTTAGCACTGATTTAGACTATCATTATTTTAATATTATTATTGTATTTTAATTTTCTTTCACTTATGTAATTGTGTTTCAGACATAGTTTGTACCTCTGTTTCAAATACTAGGTTTATTTAATTAAGATTAAACGGCTTCGGGTTAAAAGCATTATTTCATTGAAATAGTCAATAGGTGCAAAATACAAGGAAGTTAGAAGCAAACACGTTTCGCGCCGGCGCGAAAAAATCCATACCGAACTTACATCACTATTGCCAGAACAAAAAAAAATGGAGCATCACCTAGCCAACACTTTAATTAATTAGAATACATTTACTTTTGTGTGAGAACATTAGCAAAGAAAATGTATGTTTTTTTTAAATTATGTTTGGTGTAATAGAATCCAATTCTTGTAATAATTTAAATATGAATGCTTTTGAAATCGTAACATAGCGCCATCTCGTGCCTACTGGCAACATCTCGCCTCGTATGGATAATTTGTTTCTTGCACATAGGGTTTAATTCAACGATTGATTTTATTCCTCCGAGTGATGAATTCGGTCTAGAAAAATGTCACTAATATCATAATGGTTTTGGTGTCGAAATACATCGGTACTCTTTTCTCTTTGATTAGAATACTTTCCACGAAGTTCGACCAGCGGAATAATAGGCAATCTAATAATTATCTCAATGATTATCTCACTATTTATTTATCTCCCTTCTATCGTATTAATTCTGCTGGCGGCAGCAGGACATCTTGTTTGAAATGAACTCTACTTAAATAATATTATTACCAATAGTACATCCATAACAACATACAGACTGTTCATCGTTATTTTACCTCTGAATTTGAATCAGTGTCAAAATCACAGTAATCTTTATTACCATTAACCTAAGGTTGCTGTTGGGTTGCTGCCATTGACATGTCTGTCAATTTACAAGGATCTTTTTAATCGTCACAAGTTGCTATTGGGTAACTGGGTTGCTGCTGTCAGAGGTCTAAAATAACTGTGAATGGACTGTACTTAGATAATATTTTTTAGGGTTCCGAGCCAAAGGGTAAAAACGGGACCCTATTACTAAGACTTCGCTATCTGTCCGTCCGTCTGTCTGTCACCAGGCTGTATCTCAATGAACCGCGATAGCTAGACATTTCAAATTTTCACAAATTATGTATTTCTGTTGCCGCTATAACATCAAATACTAAAAACAAAATAAAATAAATATTTAAGGGGGCTCACATACAACAAACGAGATTTTTTTGCCGTTTTTATAGTTAATGGTACGGAACCGTATGTGCGCGGCTCCGACTCGCACTTGGCCGGTTTTTTAACACAACTGTAAGTACTCCTAGGGGGATGCGCCAAGATAGCCTTAATTTTCAAATTTTCTTACGTTTTTTACAATTTGCAGGTCAGTATCAGGTTGTATGGTGATCTAAGTATGATTCACGGCTGTATCAAATATTTATTTATAGAATTATAAACTTATAAATCATCAATACATTTCTCTAAGTTCATATTACCCTATTGAATTACTATTTCATGAAATCATGACATTTGAGGCCACGATTCTAATGATTATAATTCTGTACAGCCATATTTGTTATGGTCGCGAATCATATTTAGATCAACATACAACCTGATACTGACCTGCAAATTGCAAAAAACTGTATGTTATTTATTTATCATAGAATAAGGGTAACATTCAAAAATAAAACTAGAAATCATCAAAATAAGATTATATTTTCCATTCCAGGGACTTCTGTTTTAAAATAAGTTTTGTAAGACTCATTAAACATGGGAGCTCCACATAATAGAATCTGGTCATTATTTAGAAAAGGTTTTAAATTAGATAAACATTCATTGCTTAACCTATGATTTTTTATTGGTTCTTGATATCTACATATAAATTTGGTTGTGCTTGAACTGCTTAAATAAATATTATACTTGAAATTCCAATATGATTTGAAAGCATAAAGTTCCTCCCTAAATAGTATAGAATTTTCACACTTACAACAATATAACAATAATATTTTGGTCATATCATCTTCATTATTTAAAATGTTATCTATTATTGTAACAAATGGAGCTATCCCTGTTCCTTGTGCAATCATTATGATTCTATGAAACTTATTGGGTTTCAACTTGTAATGTCCGTAAGGACCTCTCCAAAATGTTGCATCTCCTTCTTTTAAATTACACAAGTGAGTAGATACTAGGCCTTGGTCATATTTTTTTACAATTATAGAAAAATCACCTTCAGTTTGTTCATTCTTAGCTCTTATAGGAGTATAAGCTCTTGTGCAAGCATTTTTGTCTTTATTAAATTTATAGAGAAAGTGGTCACCTGGTTTCCACCAAACTTTATTACTGTCTATAGATTTTGTTTTGAATGTTATACAATTGTGTAAATGGCAGACTGGCGAGTTCTTAACAACATTAAAAACAGTGTATTTTAATTGTGATATACCATTATGCTGTAATAAATTATCATTTACACTTTGCCCCCTCTCTAATGGTTTTTTATACAGCATCAACTGCCTTTCATATATATCAAATATACAAGGATTACAGCCACTATTACAACAGTCTTCCTTATCTGGTTCGATTGGCTTTTCCATTTATGTTTAAAGCACCAAGCGACGTAGTATCCCCGGGAATAATCGACACGAGTTTTTTAATAAACAAAAAGCTTTACAAAGAGTACTTGTTTAAATACAGTTAAGATTTCGTTTAGTTCGATAAAGTAAATTATTTTATTAACAGCATGACATGCACAAACACAAGAAAGAATGTTCTATTTAAAATAAAAATGTAGCATAAATTAATATTTACGTCGAAGACAATGACATTATGACATAATATCATAGGTGGCGTGATGACATGACATCAATGATCAATGACATGGCTTAAACTGTCATTCTGTTAAGGTGACCTTCTCTGAGCTTGAATTATGAGAATATAAATAATAATATAATAAATAATAATAAAAATGTTTATTCGCACCTTCAAAATTAACAGAGAGAAACAAGTTAAATAAAATAGGCCGAAAGGTAGTTACATTATCTTACAAGTTAGAGTTGCAACTAATACCTAAGCTAAGATAACTTAATATCTTGTAATATAGGTATCAGCGCCCACCCTTATTTGCATTCACATAATATTAATTATACATTAGAGCCAAAAAACTAAATATAGTTTTATACTTAATTTAAGAAATTAAATTCCCGTTTTAATATTTAACAAGATAAGGAGCATTCTAAGTACAAAATAAACCAGGTAAGTATTTTTTTTTTTTTTTTTGATAAATAATTTAAAGTTAATAAATTTACCATTTAATAGGAAAATTTTGAGGTAAGTAAATAACACTAATAGGGAATAATTTAAAAACAAGAAAATAATTTAAGTATGATTGTGTGTTGTGTTGTGTGTGTTAGTGGGGTTGAGGGTGTGTTTGGGTGTGTGTGTGTGCGTGAAAGTGGATGTGATTGAGGGGATGAGGGTGAATATGTGTGTGGGGTGTGTATATGTGTGGGGTGTGTCTATGTATAGGGTGTGTCTATGAGTGTGTGTGGCGTTAACAATACATAAATACGTAAACTTACGGAGTATCTATGCAGGCACATGAAACTGATGATGAAATGATGAAATGAGACTGATTGAGGTGCTTTGAGGTAACGGAATTTGTATTTACATAACCCATAGAGGGAAGTAATATATCGGATATAACGCCAGAAAACTAATTTATTAAATCGAAATTGGGTTTTAATTTTTTTACTGGAACTTACAGAATCTTTAAACTATTAACAGGCAGGCATTCCACCTTTAATAAAATTCTAATATTTGAAACTTTTTTTAGGGAATCTGATCAGACCATAAATTAACCTTAGATTCTTCTACTTCTTCGGAAATCTTTTAATATAATACATAACAGAACCCCTATATTCGTTAACGACTGTTTAGACAATCATTTTGACGTTTAAACGTCTCCTAACTTTAAGCAACCCATAAAGAAACAAAATATACTATTTAGTAGATAATTTACTAAAGGAATAAAGCAGTGTCTTAATGTCGCGGACAGTATTTTGAATCCTAAACGCAACGTAGGATTCCAGGTAGCGTTGAAAATTACGAAATATACATTTTTTTTTTTTCGAAACTTTGTATTATTCCTATAAAATATATGTAATTTTCTAAAAAAACAAATTTCATGTTCGTCTGAAAAATACAATCATACACGTTTAATACATGTTAAATACTGTGTATTTTTCATATTTAACAATCAAATGGAAAAAATCTTTCTGAATAAAAATTGACATTAACCACACAAATTAAAGAAAACTGTCATATTTCGGCCCATAATTTAGATTCTCTTGAAGAAGGGGTATATCCCATTTCGTAGAATCGAAGTTAGGGGAAGGTGACATAAGCGGAGCAGCCAGGATTCTTTGTAGTAGTGATTTTTTATATTTTTTCAGCAGTTTCAGAAATCAATAAATGTATGAAAATTATAAATTATCGAACTTGTATAACTTGACTAAAGTAATCCTACAACTTTTGTGGCCTATTAACTATTGCTCCAAATGGCTAGTTCTAACCATACGTACAATTTTTTTTCGTTGGTCTGCACTTTCATAAAAGGCCCAATAAAAATGATCTCCTTAACGTTTGGTATCTTAATGATGGAACCTTGGGGGGCGATGTAGAAACTGTTTTAAATGACCTACAATTCTTCTAAAATTAACTTCATTCCATTCGCCTTGATCTCAACTTTTAGACATGTGAACTATACTTAGCGGACAGTACTGACAGACATCTGACACTTCCCAAATTTAACGCGATAGGTCCAGAAATAATAATTATTGAAAAATGCTCTCTTCGTTTCCTTGGGTATCCAATCTTTGAGAATTCCTTTCCCGTTTTTATTGAGGAAAAAATACAAAATTTCAATGACGTTTCGGATTTTTTTTTCCAAATTAACATGCATTCGGCCATAACCTTAATCCGTTACTGCTGTTTCGGCCCTAAATTAACATATTTCCTTCGCGGTTCCCATTTATGGAAGCACACCCACCTTTTGGACGAAATTGACCAAATTATCCATTGATACATTGGCAGACGACCGAGCTTGAACACAAGCTTCTCTTCCCATTCGTATGGGAGGCCTCGGCGTCCGCAAAAGTTCTAGTACTAGTTTACCGGCTTTCATATCCTCGGTTTACGGCACTGAGAAATTAATCAAGAAAATCCTAGCCTCCACACTGATTGGCTTTGATGTGCCGTGCTTCACCGAGGCTATGGGTGCCTGGCGTCTCGCTTGCCCGAATTCAGATCCACCCGACAATCCATCTTCCTAGAGACGGTGGGAAATATAGTGGTTAAGATGTTATGTGTGTGTGTGATGTTATAGTGGTTACGATGTTATGATGTTAAATATAGTGGTGGTGGTTTAGGTTAGGTAATATAATAACCTTATCGGTTATTATATTTTCGAGCCGTTTGGGGTTGAAACCCTCGAGCCGTGGGGTTCGAGTGCCCATGTTTTGTTCAAGGAAATCTCTAAACGCCTGTTTGACACTTCCCGTGACCCAACGGCTGGCTTTTACCTTGGCCAGAGGCTACGCATTGCCATACAACGTGGCAATGCTGCCAGTCTCTTGGGCAAATTACTAGTCGACAGCGATGCGGAGGAATTTTCGACGCCATTTTTTAGTTTGTTAATAGTTTTAGTTAGGTTAGGTTATCACATTTTAATTGTAAATTCTATTGTAATTAAATTAAATACTTTAAACCAATAAACAAAAAAAAATATTAATGAATAAATAATAATAATTCAATAAATATTAATAGAAAAAAAAAACGTGTTGGATTTTTGAGATGGGGCAGCAAGGGCAGCTACCTTAACCGTTGCAGCTACGGGAAAACGGTCTTAGGAGACTTTCCTTAACTTTTTGAGAAATTTTGATTTGCATTCACAGATTGTGAGAAAAAGTTACAGTCAGCAGGAAAATGGGAAATTTTCACACAATTTTTTTTTTTATGCTGATCGATCAGGTTTCGTATAAGGGTCAAACACCTCTATTGGACCAACTGCGGTTTGAGTACTAGAAAAGCCAGAAATCGCAAAAAAGTTTTCCCATACATTTCGTAGGAAATGGGACTACGACTTACTGTTTTACCATCGATAAACTGACAGTTACAAAAAAGACTAATCGAAAAACAAATATAAAATAATAACTTCTACTTTGGGTATTATTTCACCATAAAATTGAAAACTTGAAACTTTATATTTGGACTCACCTAGAATTTTTACTTTTGTGCTTCAAGATAATGAGGTGCTCAGAATGGTAGCCGTTTTGACGTGGGCACAGGTTTACTCTCTTTACTACAGAGCGGGTAGCAGCTGATAATGTGAAAGTCAAATCGTCAATAAGGCGTCAGCCTAAATCCAACATTCGAACGCGGAGCTACCTACGCGCCACAGCAACCGATAATTTTGTTCGTCGACAAAAATAATTGAAACCTATACTCTTACCCTAACCTATACTACTACTATAACCTATACTGTGAGAACTCTTTGCTTGAGCGAAAAAAAGTTTTTTTTTTGTAAGCTTTTCCATAAGTACGTATTTCTCAACGGTTCCAAATTCAAATCACACAATCACAAGCGGGCTCGGGATATATTGAAATTCAGTAGGTACCGTCAAACGGGGTGAATAGGGACGCAGGGGTGAATCGGAACGAAACTTTAAAAGGGATTTTAACATTGAAATAATATAGATTATTGCCAAAAAGGACTCTAATGTGTTTACTGTATTATAATTAACGATTAAGTGCCCTTGGTGACAACAAATTATATGATTTAAATGTTAAAATCCCTTTTCAAGTTTCGTTCCGATTCGCCCCTGCGTCCCTATTCACCCCGTTTGACGGTACCTAGTACAATAGTTACGCTCGGCTGGAGCCTAGTTTTAGGTTAGGTTTGCATGACATAAGTATAATTGAGGTTAGCGAACAGGTGGTGTGAAAATCCCTTTATGTCTGAGAGTACTGATTTTTTAATAATGACAACGAAAAAATACTCAAAAAAAAAAAAACCTACAAATATTGAGTAAAATATTTACTTATAATACTAATGATCGCCTAAAATTACCGTTTTAAAATCTCACGTCTACACACATTTGGAAAAAACCGTAATCGTATGGAATACCCAGCGAGTCGCCGGCATGCTGTAGACCAGCGGCGACTAAAGTAACTGCGTGTGTATCTAGCTTATGGAATATCATTATGCTAGTTACACAAGCACCGACTTTAGTCGTCAGAATCTGCTATTTTGCTGGCGACTCGCTGGACATTCCATGCCATACGTTTACAATTTTTTTAGGTCGCTATGGCAGAATGGCTGATTGGCTGGATTTGACTGACTAGTGTTGAAATTCTGTTTCGGAATAGTCCTGACTCCTGATCCTTTGAGTTTGTTTTTGTTCATGGGATGTACTCATGATAACAAAACTGCGATTATTGAAAGTACTGTAACTTTCACAGTTATTTTGCCTCTGATTTTGCTTCACTGTCAATATTACAGTGATCTTTATTTATTCGCGTTACAATAAGATTGCTGCTGTCAGAGGTTTATTAAATGTGAAAGGACTGTAGTTTAATTTCGTCTTCTATATTACTTTAATTTTCATTTAATTTAATTTTGTGCGTTACGTTTACTTGTGCCGGGAACCACAACACAGTTACTGATCGATAAACACAGAGTACATTTATCTATAGGGCAGATAAAGCTCCTGAATCCTGATTATTCGACATGTTCATCGATGAGAACAAGTTTTTTTATGCAATATAAAAAACTAGGTTCTTATAATCATAACATTTTAGTGGAAAAAAATAACTACTCTAACGCAAGCTTCATGCATAGTAAAAAAAAAAACAATTTCCGTAGTAAGTCGATACACTAAGATTTCCTCCCCATCTACACAAGATCAGCATTTCTTGTTTGTTTATTGATAGCTTCCTGTTGGCGGGAATTTTAAGATCGAACATTTATTATCATTTTTTAATAATGTATCCATCATCAATGCACTGCTATTATGATATTATTTCATTTTAATATTTTTTTGGTGCAATTATTTCTATGGGTTGGCTAATGTATGTTCAATTTGTTTTTATTTTTTGCTAACAAAGACTTCAGCGCCCTCTGCACAGACGCCAGACAATCACCGGTTCGCTGCCCGCCATAAATTCTCTTTGACCCATTGCCGTTTGCTGTACTGTAAACAATTATGTGAGTATTTTATTGTAAAACTGAACAAAATTCAGATTTTGTTGTGCATTTTAAATGCCAAATTTATTGCCACGAAAATGTATGTTAATTTATTGCAATGTCTCTTTGAAAATACCGGAATTCATTCGTATTTAGTTAATGTAAGCAGACTCCATTATTATAGTCGCTTGGCGTTCCTGGATTTACTGTTGTTTTAACACCGAGTTTCTCTTGAATTACGTTATAATTTAACATTTTTTTGGAATATTCTTCGACGTTAGTTATTTTCTAATAAGTTACTGTCTGTTCTCAGACACTTATAATGTCGTGGATAAATAATTAATTCGAATGCTGTTAATTAGTGTAGCAAAACGATCTTATTTTGTTGACATTTTCTTCATTTGTTTTATTTCATGACCAGGTTTTATATTAATTAGTTTATATTTCCAATTAGATTGACTTGCATCTGTAGTTTTGTTAGGTAAATTCTCAATTCACGAAGTGGCGTCACAAATAATAATGGAGTACGAAATGGAGTTGGTCTGTTTATTGTGTGTGGAACAGTATATATATAATCTGGTTAATTATTTGTTTCAGATTATTTCTTTGTACCTAGCTGTTTATAAATAACCGACTATGTCTGATGACGGAGCCACGGTCGTAGAGAAGAAAGGACGCGGTAGACCGAAAGCCAATGGAACACAATCAGTAAGTTGGTTTTATATATTTTTTATTTTAGGTTTTTGTAATATGAAAATTGCATTTAAATTACGTGACTACCACTTCATTAATTGAGTATATTTATTTGTATTATCAGGAGGCTAAGAGTGATACCAAGAAAAGGGGGAGACCACCGGCAGCCACCAGGAGTAAGGAATCCACAAAATCATCGGATGATGAACAAGCTCCAGCAGCTAAACGAGGGCGAGGCAGGCCTAAGGGATCTAAGAAAAAGGCAGCTAAAGGAAAGGTATTAATTCTTCGAAATATAAATATGTTTGCATAAATAGCAAATCAAATTGTTTTAGAATTGTTTAATTAATGAATACTTTTATGCTTCTTGTTCTAGAGTGCACCAGTTGAAGGAAGGGGCCGTGGACGACCACGCAAGGACCCACCACCTAAGAAAGATGCTGCCTCCACTGAAGAGGAACAGGATGACGATTATGAGGATGAAGGCTCTGAGGAGCAGTAAAATATGTGTTTTGTTTTCTGACTTAACACTCACTTTTAGTGTAATTTGTTTGTCACGATAACTCTTTTTGTGTGTGTTACTGCAATTTACTCATTTTGTTGTAGATCTTTACATTATTGCATATATTGGTAAAAACCTTTTGGATAATATTGCACATGGGGGTTATCATGACAGTACAAAATTCTCATCTGAGATTGTCTACCCAAATTTTAATCATGTGAGATTCAAATGTAATAGCTGCTTAAGAGACTGTGTGATTACAATGCATTTACTCGAAATATTTAGCAAATTAAAGATATAATTATCTCACTTGAATAAATTTGGGATGACTTAGCTCTCCCTAGAAACGTACAACTTTTAAGATTTAATTTGTAAGATCCTTTTTTGTAGAGTTTATTCAAATAGGTATTTTGTAATCTCTTGATTTGTAATTCATACAACTTTGTAGATTTATTAATTTGACTTTAAAGTCAAGTATTATTTTATATAATAATAAATAAATATGTTCACTTTTCGAAATAAACTTATTTTTCCCTTATTGTATTTAATATTTAGATACACTGGTGACGTTTGTGATCAGTCTAATATCCATGTGTTCTTGATTAATAAATCAATTGGTATATTGCTGTTCCACAAACTAAATAGTATCATGTAGTGGTATGGGTAGTGCCATTTGTATCAACCTTTTTTTTATATCCAGGCCGACTAAACTTTGTTTATTTATTGTGTGTATGTGCGTGAATGTACAAGTTTAGAACAAAATATAAATAAATTATGAAATCCATGCTGGCTTTTCTCTAACCAGGTTGGTATTTTAAAAAAACATTTTCGAATGGAATCTGATGTTGAGACTGCTTCCTGCCTGTCTTTATAATTTGTGCTGTTCAAATGTACAGTCAGACGGGGTGAATAGGGATGCAGGGGTAAATCGGGACTAAACTTTAAAAAGGGATTTTAACATTGAAATACCTAATATAGTTTGTTGCCAAAAAGGACTCGCAATATGTTTACTGTATTGTAATAGCAATTAAGTGCCCTTGTTGGCAAGAAACTATATTATTTCAATGTTAACATCACTTAAGTTTCGTTCCGATTCATCTCTGCATCCCTATTTACTCCGTTTGTACAGTATATCAATCATGTCAAAACTGGAGGTTCAGAAAAGCAGTTTTATAGCTTTTTGTGTGGCTGTCGGCCTTTAATATTCCCACTGGTAGGACACCGCCTCCTCTCAGTGAGAAAGAGTTGGCCGTAATCCACCACGCAGGCCCAGTGCGAGCTGGATGTCACGTCTTCGGATTTTTGGTTCTGACAAATGACGATGTTTTGAGAGCAGTGGTGGTGAAATTATTTACACAAAGTAAAGCGCCTGTCTAGGTTTAAAACTACGACCTACAACTCGTAGGTAATTAGCGGCCGTTACCACTGGGCCACCACTAGTTTACATTATTCTAGTAGCAGTCCAGTGCTCGATTGCAACTGGATTATCTACCTACTTCAGGGCAGTGCATCAAGTTAGATGTCCTGATTCAGTCTAAAACTGGTTTGGCGGTCTACTTGGTATTCAATCCAGCGAGACTGGAATCGGCTTTTTCAAGGCAGTATTTTCAAGCTTCCATGAAATTTTTAGAGTGAGACGAAAGTTACATTTCAACTGGCTTTTTAACCCATTCCATGCCAGTAACGCACTCGTATGCGTTTTAGTGTTTTTTATTTGTGTGCCTACAACGCACCCGTACGCGTTTCGTGTATGTTTCACTAAGGTGTAGTTTTTTCATAGTGCGTTTCATTAAATGTTGCCATTTTTTTATTAACCTCAATTTAGATTATATTTCTGATATAGCAACACTGTTACGGTAGTAATAGACAATGAAAAATTTGAATAGGCGTCAGTTTTCGTACTGTGATTTTTGCTAGTAATGTGAATCAAGTTTTTGCAGTGATTTATGTGATAACAAGTAAGTAAATGTGATTATTTAATCAAATTTAGTCATTTAATTATTACAATAACGTTATTTTAAGTCTACTGATAATATTTTGGATATTATTTAGAGATCAAAACATACCAACGATAATGGTGCGTTCAATGGCATTTATGAATGACTTTGTTCGTGGATGGCGTTATAAATCGACATTAATCGGTCACTCAATATTACCTACTACTGTTATTATAACTTAATTTTATTACTTGAGATATTTTACTACAGTCATCGTATTACATACCTACCTAATGGTATTCACCGTTGGCAAAAAAAAATTAATGGTATGAATTTTGTAAAGCTTACTAGTATTTTCGTCTTTTCTAGGTATTTTTGTTTACTGTTCAAGTATGGCAAACAATAATAGAGGTCGTCGCTTGGTTGAATTATCACTTAATATTGCCGAAGGTACTTCACAAGCTAGAAAAAGTAATTCACAAGATAGGTGAGCTATAATACAGACAGTTGATCTTTATATCTATTTAATATCAATATAATGTTTTTATTACTACAAACCCAGCAAATCGGATGACAAAAATGTTTCAGAGTTAAAAGTAGCACATCAGGTTTAAAGCGGAAAAGGGCAAGATCTTTAAATACGGCAGTAGAAGTGGAACCTAAGAATATTCGGCGAAACTCTATTGAATCCCGATGCTTAAAATTGCCATACCCACATTATTTTCAAAGGTACACATGAATTTCCTACCTTCAGTTTTGAGAGTATTTTTAAGTTTCGATTTTCAATAATATTTTGTTGTTTCAGTAAACAACAACTATTCAATCAGTCTCCAGTACTTTGCACATCTTCTAGTGGCGTAGTTAAAACTTGGTCTGTCGAAAATGTGTCAGAATTATATTCAACTTCGAAGGCGATTGTTATCGATATGGTAGCCCAAGAAGACTGCGAAAACAAGACTTCACCAACTGAAATTAATTCTGTAACCTCGTGTAATGAACCTTCCACCTCCTATAATGAACCTTCCACCTCATATAATGAACCTTCCACCTCATATAATGAACCTTCCACCTCATATAATGAACCTTCGACATCGTTCGAAAACATTGGAATGTCATTGTCTATCGGAAAAAGCAATAAACGATGTGTAAGAACAAGAGGGGGACACGTAGGAAAAACTTTAAGGGACGGAAACAATTTGAAACAAAAATCAGATACTGAAACAGATGTAGCTGGCCAAGGAAAAAGTCGAAGAGTTAAAACTAGAGGAGGTTCCGCATCTTCTAACAATCACCACTTAAGAACTGCTCGTGACTTGTGTCAAATGCAAAGTGTAAAAATGCCTATTGAGGAGCAGCTTTCGGCAATGTTAAATGAAAATGATGATGGTGCCCGAGAAAATAACGCAAGTGACCAATTTCAGGCGCAACAACTTTCAGATCAACAACTTTTGAACATACTTGAAGCTTCTGATGAAAATTTCGATGATGAGGTTCTAGATGAAGACTTTCTTCACAATTTTGAAGATTGTGACTCAGATGATGATAATATGATACCAACTGAAACTTTAGTACCTCCAACTAGTGATGGCGAGTATTTAAATTGGTCAGACCAATCATATTAGGTCTTTACCTATGAAATTGCCGTTCTGCAGTACTGGCCATTTCAAATCAAAATAATTTTTGTTTGGCTATGAATTCTAATTTCAAATTAATTTTATTTTAAAAACATGGATTTTTTTTTCTAAAAGTAGTCATTTCTTTATTGATTAGTGTTACATTTTCATCGCATTTCAATCTTTTTCGTCATCATGGATACGTTAAAAATTCGAGTAATTATGGAATATGAGTACCGTCGTGGCAGCAACGCGGCACAAGCGGCACGCAACATCAACGACGTTTACGGAGCTAACTCTACAAACCAACGCACCACCTGTTATTGGTTTGCTCGCTTCCGTTCTGGAAATTTCGACCTGAAAAATGAACCTCGCGGTCGTCCGAAGACTTTGGTCGACAATGACGAATTAAAGGCGATTGTGGAAGCTGATGATACACAATCTACGGCTGAATTAGCAGCAGCTTTCGACGTTAGCGTCAAAACAATATTGGTCCATTTGCGTCAAATTGGCAAGGTAAAAAAGCTTGACAAATGGGTGCCCCACGAACTCAATGATCGCCAGCGCGAAGTACGCGTCGAGACGTGCCTTGCACTGCTCAACAGACACACAAATGAAGGACTTTTGAACCGCATTGTTACCTGCGATGAAAAATGGATTCTGTTTGATAACCGTAAGCGCTCAGCAAGTTGGTTGGATCCTGGTTCAGCACCTAAACAATGCCCTAAACGAAAACTTACCCCTAGAAAAGTGATGGTCACTGTTTGGTGGTCTAGCGCCGGTGTGATTCATCACAGCTTCTTACCAAACGGGGTGAGCATTACTGCAGATGTGTACTGTGAAGAACTGAACACAATGATGGAGAAGCTGGCGCATCTCCAACCAGCATTGGTCAATCGCTCGTCTCCGCTGCTCCTGCACGACAACGCGCGACCTCATACTGCACAGCAGACGGTCTCCAAGTTGCAAGAACTGGGGTTGGAAGCTCTCCGTCATCCGCCCTACTCACCAGACCTTGCGCCTACAGACTACTACTTTTTCCAGAATTTGGATAACTTCTTGGCGGGAAAAAAATTTAATACCCGAGAGGCAGTACAAAATGCCTTTGAAGAATTTGTTGCCTCCCGTCCAGCTGATTTCTTTAAGAAGGGCATCAATAAACTGCCACTGCGATGGCAAAGATGCATTGATTGCATGGGTGATTACTTCGATTAATACAAATAAAAAATTCATGAAAAAAATTCGTTTAAATTTTTTCATACAAAACGGCAATTTCATAGGTAAAGACCTATTATCCCATAAAAGATATTCCTTTTGAAGGAAATCCAATGGGATTAAACGTACCACTAGAAGCATCTGAACCAATCAACTTTTTTAACTTAATTATGACTGATGATTTAATTCAGGATATAATTGAAAAAACCAATCGTAATGCAAGCAATATACTTGCAAAAAGCTTACCAGGGAGTCGAATACAATATTGGAAAAATGTTACAGTTTCAGAGTTCAGAGTATTTCTGGGGTTACTTTTCCATATGGGTACGATAAAACTAAATAGGATACAAGATTATTGGAAAAAGAACAGATTATTTAACCTATCCTGTTTTCGTGAACACATGAGTCGAAATCGTTTTTTACTAATTCTAAGAGCAATGCACTTTGAAAATTTAGAATCAGGGGATAACAAATTGGCGAAAATTTCACCTTTGGTAATGTTTTTCAATAATAGGATGAGAGAAATATACAATCCTTTTCAGAATTTATGCATTGATGAGTCCCTTGTATTGTGGCGTGGTCGACTAATATTTAGACAATACATAAAAAATAAGAGCAATAAATATGGTATAAAATTATATATTTTGACCGATGCAAACGGCATTATACTAAAACAAATAGTGTATGCCGGCGCAGGAGACCCAATTGTAGGTGGAGTGAATCATTCCTCAAAAGTGGTTTTAAATCTATTACATGATTTTTTAAATAAAGGCTACTCTGTCTATATGGACAATTTTTATAATTCTGTAGATCTGACAGAAAAATTATTGTCTGAAAATACTTACTGCACGGGAACATTACGATTGAATCGAAAAAATAACCCAAAGGACGTTACGACTAAAAAGTTAAAGAAAGGCGAATTTGTCTCGCAGTACCAACAAAATGGTGTTTGTGTCATGAAATGGCGTGATAACAGAGATGTTACTATGATATCATCACAATTTAATTCGCAAATGATTACTACCACTACAAGAAGAAATACAGAGGTGTCAAAGCCTAAAATGGTCGTCCAATATAATCGTAACATGGGTGGTATTGATCATCAGGATCAAATGATAGCGTACTATTGCTGCGAACACAAGTCTATCAGGTGGTACATAAAATTGGGAATCCACCTATTCCAGCAAATGATGTACAATTCATTCACCTTGTCTAATTTGTTTTCTGGCAATAAATTAAGTTACTACGAATTCAGGCAATCAATTATAGAAAATTTACTTCCCGAGAAGGTTCAAAATGTGGAAGAGTCCGCAGCAGAAGGAGTAGTACTTAGCACTATTCATGTAATTCAGCCTTGCCCACGGAAGGGAAAATCAATGCGCAGAAGATGCAAATACTGCTGGGAAGTTAATAAAATACGTAAAGACACACCATTCTTCTGTCCAAACTGCCCTCAGCAGCCTGGGTTTTGTATTGTTGATTGCTTCAGGTTATACCATAAATATAGTGCATGAGCTCACGCACACATAAGCATTCACATACAAACACACACACACATTCTATCAGAATACATTACACAATATTTTAGCATTTGTTTTATATTTTTCACATAACTATAATTATGAAAATACCTACTTATATTATAATTATGAAAAATGAGAATTAAAAGACTGATTTGAATTAATATAAGTATTTTTATTTTTGTACCTACACCCTAACAATTTAGATTCTTTGTTCATGTTTCGAATCGTGCATAAAGCCATCCACTATATACTCTCAAAGGTGCGTTCTCGGATCTCGCGAAAATCTTTATTCACCTTGTGCCACCCACGCACCATATGCGTTTGGTGTTTTTTTTCGTATTTATCAACAATTTTTATTAATATTATTATTAATTACACCATGAGTAATCTATTTTGAACCATAATACACAATAAAAACTTATGGCACCTGGTCAACAATTTTTTTTTAGAGGTGGCATCGAATGGGTTAATGATCAGAATAGTCTTGGATAGTGTCGATGACGACATCTCCAATCCAGTTCAATGTTTGATTGAGTTACTGGATCGGATTTTGCGTCAGTCTAGCGTTACATTATTACCGAAAAGCAAGAAAATAAATGTACATCGACAAAATTGGTTGATTTGGTCTTTTTTTACAGTCTACTGCGGTTATCTACTTTATTTATTTTTTTAAAGAGATCTAGGATACTAGCTAAAGGTCTTTTTTTTTTTTTTTGGGTGGGTCTGGTTTGTCAATTTTGATCGTGTTTCGATGCGTTATTTGCGCGTTGACTGTGATTAAAAAAGCGCCCTGTGATCACCTGTGATAGGACCTTGAATCGACAAGTTTTGTTTCACTCTTAGGGAGAACTTAGACGATCAATCTGGCACCATTATCGTAATCCGTGCAATTATTGAAGTTGCCAGATCGTGTAGTGGGAGATTGACGCAACATCTCCATACATTTTGATTCGTACCATCGTCATCATTCTCCTGCCCTTTTTCCAATTTATTTGGGGACGGCGAAAAATGTCTTCTTTTTCTATAGTTCTCTTTTAGTTGTCCTCTCGGTAGTAATTCCCTGTCTATTAATATTATCTTTCACACAGTCCATCCATTGGCATTGTTTCTTTGGTCTTTTTCTTATCTTAAACTTAGTCATCCTCATTCATATTACTAAAAACTTTCCTCACGATATTTACGTCATTGCTCCTCTTCATTTTTTTTATTCTTATGAATCAGATTTGACAACATGGATTTGAATTAATTTGATTTGGCAATACCCGTATTTTTAGGGACGATCTCATTTAATTTAATCTCAGTCTCAATGTGTCAAAAATGTTACACAAGTTTTTTACAGTGATTGTTATTGAGATGACAGTAGTACTGATCAAACTACACGAAACTGTCAAATTTCTCTAAACGATTTTAAACCTTAAAGTGTTCACGATTAAGTTCTAAATCGAATGAGAAAATCTTACAGTTTCTGGTAAATTGATGTGCAGGCGACTGTACTAAAATTTGCCTACAAATTGAGGTTTCAAACAGTTTATGGTCCCCCTAAAAGTGAAGTAAAATTACTTGTATATTATACAAGTAGGAAGCAGCTAGAGCGCTTTTTTACAATGCCGTTTGGGTCCACGCGAATCTAATGCTAGAAAAACGCGATACAAATGCACCTATACCTTGTCACCTCACAGTTATTTTACCTTTCATAGCAACCTTATAATGCAAAATGATGCGTAAATTGTCCGTGAAAGGATGTAGTACTGCTTTTTTTAAGTTTAAAAAGGCGTCGAAGATGGCGCGTGTAAAAAGGTTTTGAATAGGCCCTATTGACAAGTAGCAACTATTTTGTTACAAACTAGAATAAAGAATTAGTTTATGCTACTGGGGCATGGTTAACCTTTATTGAAACAAACTATGAACGAAAAACACAACTCTAGCTAAATTTATAGAAAATGAATATTTTATAATCTGTGGCGCCGGTGCCAAAGGAAATTAAAAAAGTTATTTTTTGTGTTGTGGAGACGGTTGCTGACTCCTACTGTCAGCGTCATTCTCGTAAATGGTGTTCTTACGTACATTGAAAAATGTTTTTGGGATTACTTCCAACGATTAGGCGATCTTTTGAATAAAGAAACATGAACTGAAGATTACAATTTGTTGCCAACGTGTGTTTTTTTATACTTATGCACAACATTTGACTACTTTATTGAACTTTTAAAGTATGCTATACTACTAAGAAAACCGTGTCGCGCAGTACATTGAAAAGTTGTTGACTAATTTCAAAGTTCTAAAGAGTGATTGTTTTCGTGTATTTGATGATCTTCGTTTCATTGTTATGTGTGGTTGCTGTCGAATTTAAACTTAGGCAGTACAACAGGTTAGTTTGGTAAAATACTAGTAATTAAAAGTTTGAGACTGCTCTGCGCGGAATGCCGTGACACAGGTAGGTTAATCACGTAACGTTATCTGTGTGATTACATTACACATCATAACGATCCGATCATTGATGTCACTGTACAACCATAATTTTTTGTATTTATTTCTAAAACAGGTACCAATTAAATAAATTTTGAACATTATTTACTTCCAAAGTAAGTAATGTAAATAATTTATATTCTGTAAAGTTTTCAAAACTTTGTTTATTCCAATGGAAAAGTTCTGTTAGGTACAATAATATTTGGCTGTATTTAGAAAATATCTAGTCTAGAAAAAAAAGTTGTTGTTCTAAAAGATAATTATTATAATTTAAGTTCACAAGTTATTCATTAAGTAGTTATTATCTTTATGTGATCTATGCAGGATATTGCTGTGCACATATCAAACTACTTATCATTGAGATTAATTCGGTTAGACCACTTCAATACTGTATTTATCAACAGAATAGCTCCCTAAGGAAGAGTCCATAATTTTGAATTTGAAGGAGTACAAAATCCACACAGACGACAGAGGTCTGTGTGGATTTCGTACTCCTTCAAATTTCAACATTCTCTCTACCCACCCCCTTTAAATGGTAGATTTGAAAAATTACTCATTGTGATCTTTATTATTTGCCTAGATAACTACTTGTGCCAAGTTTTAAGTTTCTAAATTGAACAAATGAATTTTTTTAAACAAACTATATTAACCTTTTTCGCCCCGACATAGGTTGGTTTTTTAAAAATTGTTTGGTACATTTCCTTTATTTGAGCCTAAGATTATTTATACCAACTTATGAGGTACTTGCGAGGCAAGTGGTAAAATCCTCGCCTAAAAACTTGATTACCTAGTTATAGTTTGATTTTTAGTGATTGAATAATGTTTTATTCTTATTTTCAGGATCATTGATCATAATTACAAAGTTTCAAATTAATTGGACCGCTCATTAAGTTTTGTCCATACATACTTTGACACCTCTGAAACCATTTGGTTTTGGAAAACAATTAATGCTAATCTTTATTATTTATTACATCTTCATACGAAGTTTCAAGTTGAACCAAACAATTGTCTAAAATTCTTTATACTAATGAAATCCCCTTTTCAATCCCCCTAGGGGCTGAATTTCCAAAAATCCTTTCTTAGTGGATGCCTAATTGCCTATGTCACGAAAGGAACCTAATAACAAATTTTTGTCAGTTGCTTTTTTTATATCAGATTCAAATTAATATTGTGTCTGACATGGATTATGGATGGATGATGTATCTCACATGAACATACATGTGGATATAATTCATGTATGTTTTATAAATAGTCATACAAAGGGGTGATATGTACTGCGCTCCTACAAAAAATGCTAATTTCGTTTTATAATTAGTTACTACTGCTTTTTTTTACATTTACCTTTATGCTGAACCTATACTTCGTATTTCATAATTTTTTATACAAATATCCAGGACGAAAAGTAGCCTATGCCCTTCTCTAGGTCCCAGGCTACCTATCTGTAAAATTTTATAGCACTGCATTCAGTGGTTCAGGCATGAAGTGGTTATAGACATACAGTTACTTTTGTGTATAATATTAAGAGTTTTAGACAAGGAGCGGATGGGATGGTTCTGATGGCAAGTGGGGCGCTACTCCCAGTTAAGTCTGCCCTATCTTTTCGAAGTAATTCTTCGCACTAACTGGTCTGGTCAAAAATGTACCACCGCTTTTTTAATTGGCAGATGCTTTCTGCCATGCCAGGTTATTCAGATGCTTTAGCAGTCGGGATTTGTAGTTGTCAACAAGTGTACTTATCTCTTGGTTGACCATCGGATTATTTAGGATTTCATTGATCTCTGTTGTCTTTATAAACCATGGTGCGTTGGATATTTGTTTTAATAAATAGTTTTCTGCCCTTTGCACTTTCATTATGTTGGAGGCACTGGCTGATCCCCAAAGTTGGATCCCATATTATGTCTAGATTTGCTTTAGTATAGTTTTGTATATGAGGAGTTTGTTGTCTATAGCCAGTTTTGAGTTTCTTCCTAGTAGCCAGAATAGACCTCTGTATTTCAGGTTAATTTCTTCTCTTTTTGTTTCGTCATGTTTTCTCTGGTCGAGATACATACCCAGATACTTCACAGACTCATGGTGTGATAGTTGACTGCCGTTAAGGGCGATCCGGTCACAACTTTTTTGACTTGGATACGCTGGCGTAAATACTCCATTTGGCTAGCTATTCTACAGTTTCAGTTAAACTGGTTTGCAAATTGCGAGATGCTTGTGTTGGCGGTGTCATCCACGAAGGTGGTAATTGTGATCACAGAGCTTTGTGGCTAGTCGGAAGTAAACAGGGTGTACAGTACGGGTACAATAACCGAGCCCTGTGGTACTCCTGCAGATATTTCTTGAGTTCCGAGGTGGATTGATTTTCTCTTACTTGAAATATTCTATTTGTAATGCCTACATTACAAATAGAATATTAGCAATATATTTTAGTACACCAAAGAATGTATGTGGTAATAGGGTTTTTATTTTGAATAGCATCCCTTTTTGCCAGACTCTGTCGAAAGCTTGCTGTATATCAAGAAAGGCAGCAGAACAATACTCTTTTTCTCAAAGGATTTTCTGGTCATCCTGCACACTCTATGGACTTGTTCTATGGTAGCATGTTCTTTTCGAAATCCGAATTGGTGATCTGGGATAATGGGCTTCTCTTTGACGACAAGTAACATTCTATGTAGTAGGGACTTTTCGTAAAGCTTAGACATAATCGGTAAGAGACTGATTGGTCTGTATGATGTGACATCATGGTCATCGGTTTACCAGGTTTATGGATCATTATTACTTGTGATACTTTCCATATATCTGGGAAGTAGCCTACTCGTTGAATGGAATCAAAAAGTATAATGAGGTACACAATTCCCTCGCGAGGTAATTCTTTGAGGACTTTTTTGTCGAGAAGGTCATAACCTAGGGCCTTGTAGTTGTCCATTAAGTTTACATTCCTATATATCTCTTTAGGGTTTACGAGTACTAGTTTCAAGGGTAGATCCAGTTAAAGATCTTGGTTGAGGACAAGGTCGATATGAGATTCATCCTTGCTTGGTTTCGGGTTATTAGGCTTAAATAAATAGCTGAGATGGTTCGCAAATGCGTCAGCTTTGTCTTGTTCAGTTCTAACCCAGGTTCCATTTAGGTTCCGAAGCAGTGGTTTGTGGTGTAAGGGTCGATCCAGGTTTTTACAGGCTCTCCATAATGAATAGTCAGTCGTTTCTTGTAGCTGTGAGACCTTTCAAATACGTATCTTGAACTAATATCAGGTATGGATTATTGTTATAATATAATAGACTGTTCTCTACTACTCCATAGGTAAAATTCTGATATTTAACTGCAGCTCATTAGACTGTCAGCGGACCCGAATATAGTTGGGAAAAAGCTAGACTGACATTGACAATTTAAAACATTGAATCCGTGCAAAATATCATAATATAGAGATTTAACTGCATTTATTTTTGCTCATACCTAGTTTTACTAAGTTTGAGGTTAACTGAAAGAAAGTTGTAAACAAAAAACAAATTACGTTTATTCCAAACTCTTCTTGCACTGATTTAAAACAATATAGCATCTCAACTAACCTGGAGATCTGATGACCAAAATCATAGCAAATTGTTGAAACATAAAGATCCAAATACAATTTTGATTTCTAAAAATGTGCAAATTGACCCAAGTTGTGAAATAATGTCTAAAGAATAATTGGCTTGACTGTCTGATCTGGTAGTAATAGTATAGTTATGTTTGTCTGGGTTTTAACACAACTCCCTAAAAGTTTATTAACTTGTATAAATATTGTAAGTATCTACTATGAATTAATCGGCCATAGTTAAGAAGTGTTAGACTACGTTAAGTTTCAGACTACGCAATAGTTAGTTACCTAGTAGATACTTATTACGAATATTAGTATTATCAATTTTTCCTTGGGGATATGATGATACCCATTATGATGACGATTTCTAGTGAACAATCGTGACACGTGCCGTGATTTTACGCAGGCCTATGCCGCATTTACCATACTCGACCACGAGTGTCGAGTACCTATTGACTATAATGCTTTGCATACGAGACTTCCATTCTAATTAGCTTTGTATGGGTTTATGCGGTCGGTACGTACTTGTGACACAACCTTCGTATATGTAATGCCATCACGTTAATATAATAAATGCAGGAATACTTCATCTTTACGATTAACGATACGGTTTCGAAAGTTCCTACTACTTGAAGTGTGGTCGATTGTAAGCTGGTAGCGGGCGCATGTCATCTTTTTGTTCGGTTAATTCGTTTCGGCAAAATAATAAGGTGCAAATAAAAAGTGCAGAACATATTTATTCCTTGACATTACACATTACATTACCCACATTATACATTTGTACAGTGACAGTTATTTGGGAACCATCAAAGGGGCATCCTGGTGTAGGCATAAAGTCATATCAATCTAAAGTATTTAGTTAGTAAAGAATGGATGAACCATTCTCACCATTCTGTACGTCTATACCACCCGGTCGTTGCCTCAATGACTCACTGATGCACGCGCTGAGTAACTCCGTGTTGAATACAATCATTGCGAACGAATTCAGGTACGAATTTCGATACCGCATATTTTTTATTTGTAATAAAAAATATGCGGAATAATTAAATAATCTAATATTAATTTAATCTAATATTTTAACTTCCAAAAATAATTCAGCATTTCTGTTATGGATCGAGTCTAATTAGACTCGATCGTTATTTTTTTCATAATTTGGTAGGTATGCATATTATGCCTAAAGTAAAAGGTTTTGTGAGTCAGCGTTGAGTTGCCATCGATCGAGTATATTTTTTTATTACATTTGTACGGGTAACCCAATGTTAATCCCATACGGATCACACACGCTTTTCTCAACACCGAGTCATCGACTAACATACGGACGCAAATTAAAAAAAAATCCCGACTACTACGACGAAGACTGCCACAAAGTTTTTTAGAGGCTGCACATAATAAAAAATCTCGACTACGGTGAAGACTGTTATAAAGTTTTGTAAAGGTGCAAATATAAAAATTCCCGACTACTATGGTGAAGACTGCTACAAAGTTTTACATATACAGGGTGCAAATAAAGCCAGATGTACTGGTGGTCGCCGGAGCTAACGTCTCTGCGCGAGGCGTGCTTTGCTGCGCGACGCCTGTACACCAGACACTGCAGGCTCCGTATCCGCCCTCCGTATACGGAAGCCATTCAGGCAGACCTGTACGAGGGTTACAGAGCGGCGAAGACCGCCCTTCGAGCGCAGATCCTGCGGGCCAGGGTAGTGGCCCGCGAGGAGTCGCTGGGGACTCTGAACAGGGACCAGTGGCGACACCCATACAAAATGGTGCGGGAAAAACTCCGCCCATGGGCTCCCCCCCTGACGCAGAGTCTCCGGCCCCAGCTCGTAGAGGGCGTGGTGAGCACTCTGTTTCCCTCGCAAGGGGAGCATACTCCCCCGCCCATGGCTCCTCCTACTACGGTGCCCGATGCGGACCACACTGATGACGACGACGATACTCCGGAAGTGACCGAGGTAGAGTTGAGAGTGGCGGTACGTAGGCTGAGTGCCAAAAATACCGCCCCAGGACCCGACGGCTTACCTGGAAAAGACTGGGTTCTGTCCTTGGAGGCTCTGGGGCCTCGACTAAGAGGGCTCCTAAGCGCATGCTTGGAGGAGGGCCAGTTGCCACTTTGTTGGAAGACAGGGAAACTGGTCCTCATTAAGAAGATGGGGCGCCCTGCGGACCCTCCGTCCGCTTACCGGCCCATCGTGCTGCTCGACGAGGTGGGCAAGCTCTTTGAAAGAGTCATTGCAGACCGCCTCGTCGGGCGGTTGGTGCGGGTGGGGCCGGATTTGGCGGAGAGCCAATTTGGTTTCCGCAGGTGGCGCTCTACGGTGGACGCAATCATGCGCGTGCGAGCCCTCACGACGGGGGATGCTGTGGCCCGGGGTTGAGTCGTCTTGGCGGTGTCCCTAGACATCGCAAATGCCTTGAATACCCTGCCCTGGAGTTGCATCAGGGAGGCAATCCGGTATCACCGGATGCCGACCTACCTCTGTCGTGTAGTCGAGGCCTGTCTAACGGATAGGGCCGTCATTTACCCCGGTCACCAGGGAGAATGAAACCGGCGAGAGATGTCGTGCGGTGTCCCACAGGGATCGGTCTTGGGGCCGCATCTGTGGGACATCGGATACGACTGGGTACTGCGCGCCGACCTCCCTAGCGGCGTCAGCGTGGTGTACTACGCTGACGACGCGCTGGTCCTGGCGCAGGGGAGGTTAATTAATGACAAAAATTAATGACACGCGGGGTTGCGACAGTCGTTGAGAGGATCCGGCAATTGGGACTCGAGGTGGCCCTGCACAAGTCCGAGGCCATGTGTTATCATGGTCCTCGGAACGCGTCACTGTCGGGTTTCCAAATAACGGTAGGAGAGGTTCACATCGGCGTCGAGTCGACGATGAAGTACCTGGCACTCGTCCTCGACAGCCGGTGGAACTTCGTGGAGCATTTCCGTCGTTTGGCTCGCAAACTGGTGCGGGCCGGGGCTGCCTTGAAGCGGCTCTTGCCCAATCTAGGGGGTCCAAACGCCTCCTGCTGGAGGCTCTACGCGGGGGTCGTGCGGTCCATGGCCCTTTACGGGGCACTGGTGTGGGCGCGTCCCAGTGGGTCTTGGCCATCCGGCTGGTCCGGGGATACCGCACGGTCTCCTGCAAGGCGGCGAGCCTCCTTGCCGGATCGCCGCCATGGGATCTGGAGGCAAAAGTTCTCGCGCACATTTGGGAGTGGCGCGAAGAGGCGAAACTCCGCTGCCGTGAGAAATCGCGGCACAGCGGACAGAGCTCCAGCGGGATCTCATGGCGGCATGGAGAGTGCGGCTGTCGCAACTCAGCGCAGAGCACGCCACGATTGCGGCGGTAAGTCCCCTCTTTGAGGAGTGGCTTTAGAGGCGCCACGGCGTCGTCACCTTCTGCCGGACGCAGGTTCTCACCGGACATGGCTGTTTCCGGAGGTTCCTGTTTAGGATAAGGCGGGAGGAAACGCCCGGGTGTTATCATTGTGTGCATCGACCGGAGGACACGGTGGAGCATACGGTGGAGGTCTGCCCGGCTTGGGCGGAGCACTGCCGTGTCCTCGTGACGGCGATCGGCGTCGGCAATCTGTCGCGTCCGGCCCTGGTTCAGGCCATGGTACGGAGCGAGAGGGAATGGGAAGCCGTCACCTCCTTCTGCGAAGCAGTAATGCTCGAGAAGGAGGAGGCGGAGCGCGTGAGGGAGAGGCAATCGTTGCGCCCTCACGCCCCTAGTCGCCGCAGGAGGAGACACCCTGGGCGTCGAGAGTCGATTGCCGACTCGCGGCCACCGTAGGTGCGGGCTTCCGGACGGCGAGCAATGGGCAGCTCGCCGTCCGGTAAGGACCAGGCCCGGGTCGACGGCGCGTCGTGTTCCACGCGCGCCTTAAATAATAATAATAATAATATTAAAGAGATGTCAGCATCATTGACGGGGTCCGAAAGGGCCGATGCCTGCCGGGATTCCGGATTGTTCGAAAGAGTTACCGTGGCCCTGGCGCGCAGGCAACTGAAGGAACACGGGTGGGTTTTAGTAAGTAAGAGTCTGACACGCCCTTCCGCTCCGCCCAAAGCGGGAGAGGTAATTCGATGATTTCCTACCCAAAAAAAAAATGGTGCAAATAAAAAAAATCGCGACTAATATGGTAAAAACTGTCACAAAGTTTAATAAAGGGTGAAAATTATAATATCCCGGCCAAGTAGGTACTATGGTAAAGACTGCCACAATGTTAGTTAGTCCTGCAGCGCAAAAACATCCATATTAATATTATAAATGCGAAAGTAACTCTGTCCGTCTATATATCCTTTTCACTCCTGAACGGCTGAACGGATTTGAATGACATTTGGCACACTGATAGACCATGGCCTGGGTAAGGGCATAGGAATCTTTTTTTATAATAGTACATCCCCGTGGTATAATTACCGACATCCACGCGAGCGAAGCCGCGGGCAAAAGCTAGAATTTCAATCAATTGGTCCTGCTGGCAATTTAAGAAACATAGTAATAAGAATACGAAATTCATGTCGAAACGAAAGAATTTTTATAGAGACCAACCAACACCCAAAAGTGATTCCACAATGTTTCCTTCTTGCCATTTCTGCAATATTAAATTTTCTATATGGTACAACGACGATATAAACTAGCTTAATTTCACACTGTGGAAACCGAATTCGCATTTTATTTGCGCAATGGTTTGTAATTATGAGTAGTCACTCTATGACAGCCTACGATATTGTGACCGTCACGCTATTATTTTGGTTTCGCTTTACAATTGTGGCAATTGATATCGTAACTGTGCTGATGGATGGATGGCCTCGTTGCACTTGTATCATTTTGTCAAATGAAACACAATGTTCAAATGGCTCTTTTGTTTCAGATAGCATGACGTAGATTATTCTAGCCAGCTTGCTGTCCAGCCAATCGTCTAACGAGTGCATTGTATCGAAGTAAGTTTCACCTGTTTCACTATGTGGTCTCCGACACATATTGCTTGTACTGCATTCTGTAGATAGAAAGCGTTAACCAGCTATGTTAAATACCATTGCGTTCGTCAGTAGGTCACAGCTATGGTCGACGTCCTGAATTTTTAAGTATTCCATTAAGGCGTTGCTTGCGCCTCCGTCTCAGTTTGTGTGCGCTTTTCTCTCGCTGATTGCGTCTTTATACGTTCTCCTGGCGGTTTTCACCACAAGGGTCGCTGTATCAACGCAGTAAATGCGCTGCTGCGCCCGCCCCAGAGCCATGCTGTCTAGCTTCAAACATTTAAACTGTGTTGTGCTAGCGCTACCAAACTCCTTGCTCATACATGGCAGTGTTTAGAACTCATATATTACCTTAAATTTTTTATGTAGCACTGATGTGATGTTACTTATACCTGAACTTTGTTTGGCCCATAGAGGTAAAAGGTTTCATTGATTCCAAAATACGCATATTGTGTTAGTTTCTCTCTCCAAATTTACGAGTTTCCGCTAATTCCGACACTTACTAATAGACCCTTCATAACTTACTGAGATCTACACGTGTAAACAAAGTAAGTAATGCATACATTTGCTCCAGTTGGTGAATATATTTAGGTTCGGTTTGTTTACAATTTTCATTGCATCCGGTTCGAAATTTATATATTTCTTCTTACTCAAATAATCAGAAGAATGCCTGCATTTTCAAGTCAAAAGTGAGCATTTTGGAGACCTTTGAATACTTGGAATAAGTCCAATGCTAATACTAAGGTACTACCGGTTAGGTTATGGTATGTGATAGAAAGATAGCGCAACTGCCCATCTATTAGATCTAATGTTGGTCAGCAATGAAATAGCCAGTTTTCTATGCTCGGTTCAAACTTTCACGTCTACTTCTCGCAATAAATGCCATTTAACTACTCAGAACCTGTTTTTTTTTCACCGTGTGGCATCGAGGCTTTCGTTTGTTCCTTCGGATCATGTTGCATTCTGTGCTGCAGAGGTTACGCTCTGACTGACGTATGAAGCCGGAGTCGTCGGAAAGTGACCGACGAAAACTACGGTCGGCTTAAATGCGGATGTTTGTTCGCCCTGCACCGTTTGCGGTTACCATTTTACGACGACGGCCGTACTTTATATACAGGAACTTAATTCGTAAGATGAGTTATCATGCGCATAGTGGAGCCAACTAAAATCTATAGACACTCCTTCGGTTGCCGGAGTTATAGACTCTTATTGGCGCTAGAACGTATGAGGCACGTTTGAATTGAAAATATGCGTCTGATTGTCTTGCACGTTAGTTAATTACATATTGGTGCGTCGTGTGGGAGGAACAATGACCTTAGGGCGCACGAACAAGGGGGGCGGCTCCGCACTAGGATTGGCGCAGCACCGCGTCAGCAGCAGAGCCGATTGCTTCTAATTTAATTAGGTTGCAAGTGGAACGCGCCTGGCTCACGCAGCCTGACCGATTTACACACTCTCACTGAACCTCTGCATTACATAACAAATATTTGATTCGTTAAGCTCGTAGAACTAGAAAACATGTGATTTTTTTCTATTTGACATGAAAACGAAGAAGTTTTCTAACAGTTACTTCAAGCGTTTCAATATTTACTTAATATTTTCTCAAGCATCGACCACTAGTTTTAACTTATCGTACCTATCTGTACTTATAGCACATGAATAAATTAATGTGCGTATTGTACCTAATTCTTAAAATTATCGTATAATCCCCTTGTATGCTGCAAATATTTTTACATGCAAAAATACTACTGCAAATGTTATTTGACCTTTCATGCATTTTGCCTGAAATTGCCCATTTGGAATAAAAATTAAAATGTTTCAGTTATTTAATGGTTGTGGACGGTATCGTATCGATCCACGGATTTTATCGGAGCAGTTCTTAATTTAGCACACATTTCAACATTTCACTACTGTAACAAACGTTATATATTATGTCAGTGCTGTGCTGCAAAAGAGATGTTTTAACGTTACAAATACCCAAATTATACGTACATTTAACACTGAATTGGTACTATTGACTTGCAAAACTGATTTAGTAAACAATAGCTTGTAATGGCATCTCGCTTTGTCTGAACATCAATGGCGCAACTGTAGTATTGTTTGAGATTATCTTTTAAATCGGTTTACCTTTTCGACTGTTATGAAATCATAATCAAGTACCTGCAACTGCAATAGAATTCAGATATTCGAAAAACAACTTCGTTGTTCGTTGTACTTAGAGTAGGTAGAGCGATGCCGATAAAATTGGGGCTACATGACATTTTTCGTGTCAGGTTCGCTATTGCCAGAACCTGCGTGAGGTGAATCGGTTCCCTTAGCGAATCACACTCGGTGCCAGGCTCCACCGACCCCATGTACGTACCGGTGGTCGATATACTTAGATATATTATGTCAACTGGCTTCGTATACCGGAACAGACATTCTGCGAACAATTTGTTGCGGTGACGTTTCACTAAACATCGCTATCTTACAATCGCATGCTCGGCGATCCCGTTTTCATTGAGAGTGAACGCGTCGGCCGGTCAGGGTCATTTGTTGGAGCACGAATGCCGATGAAGTCCGTGGCGTCACACTTTTCTTTCTCCTCCGCGGTATCTGGCGGGAACGTGGCACTCGAGACCGGCTGGTTGCATGCCAACATTGCTGACGAGCCCTCTCTCTCGCACTCTCCGTAGTATTTGCCCTACTATCACTTCGCCAATGAATGACACCAAACACTTTGTCATTTGATACTTCCTTCTTTAACATTTTTGTGATTTTTTACCATGACTACTTATTCTCAATTACTTTGTTTAGTTATATAAAGCTTCACTTGCTTTCTTTGTCAAATATGTTTCTAGTTATGGTGAACATTTTAGAAGATTTTCGGAAAGAGCAAGTTCGAATAAATCATAATTTTGGGTGTTGTGTTCGCGACTTCGCGTGGATTTTAGCAGATTGCCGTGTAGATACTAAATATTAAATTTAAAATCTTTTCTTAGCTCTGCAGTCTACAAGCTCTAAGAAAATTTCAAAATTCATGTACCATCGCGGAATGAAAAGGTGAAGCACCTTTAGGAAAAAATTCTTGCAAGGTGTATGGTGGGTGGGACATACTATTCCGACTACGTACTGCCTGCTATCTGGTAAATCGTACCAATTTTATAGTATTTTTGGGCGTGTTTTTGGCGTAAAGTCCACGTTACTTATACGTAGCACCTTTTTGTACTAAAGTAATAAATATAAACGGTATAATAAGTACGATAACCCACATAGTTGTAACTCGACTCTAGAATTAAGTCACGTCGCATTATTATGGAATGTTCGTGTATGGAGCAGGTGTACATACGCTCGGCGCAGCGTCAGTCGATGCCCAATATTATTGCACAAGGGCTTTAACCTCACGAACTCTATAAATATTCTTTAGTGCACGTTTTCTGGCAGCCAATTAAGTACCATTCGTATTTTAGTTTTTTAGCTGTTTGCATGGTGATTTAAACGACGACAGTTTGTTAAAGTTATATTGTAATCAGTAAGTAGCCCTTGGTTAGAAGGTCTTCGGGGTAGAGCTTAGCGGCTCTACTCGCCGGTACTTGACGAGTCTCGCGTGCCTTCTATGTGAGTCATACTAATGCCTTAGCTTGGTGCTTTCGCATTCCGTTTATTAAATACTAGCTTCTGCTCGCGACTTCGTTCGCGTGGAAGTCGTAAGACATCACAATGTACTAAAATAACAGCCACATTTCCTGCCTGCGTTATTGCTTCGTTTTTGCTTAGCGTTCTTCCCGGCTTTTGTTATTTTTGCAGGGCTCCTAAGGGTCGTAGCGTGATGTTATAGCTTATAACCTTCTTCATGAAATAGGCTGCTACAAAATGCAAAAAAAAAAACCGACTGGCAGGTACAGATATTAGCGCGTTTAAACAAACAAACAAATAAATTTTCTATACCCGTCATAATTTCTAAACGAAAGGTCCGATTCGAATAAATTAAAGAGGAATAGACATGTCATATTTTTGGTAACATTATTGCAATTTTCGTAGAGAACTCTAAAAAGAAGCCCATATTACTCACTGATAAACATAGCTTTCTATAAGTGAAAGACTTTTTTAAATCGGATTGTATTTTTTAACTTTATCTATTACAAATTACAAAAAATCTAATCTTTGCTCTTTATAATATTAGTTTAAACAATAACATGCAGTCATTATTCTAGAACTTTTATATTTTTATGTGAATATTAAATAAGGTCCTTAGTTTTTATTTAAAGTTCACCTAATAGATTTTAGTGAGCATTTTAATATTATATTTTACTTTTTAAGCTTAAGCACAAATGTTAATATTATAAATAACACTATTGTTTAGGATCAGAGCATAATAATTGTATCGTTTCTCGAATTGCTTTAATGAATCATAATATTGTATGAAGATTATGATGAAATAATTTGTTTCTTAGTCATACAAGGGTTTTTCCAATAATGGCGCGGACACAGAATAATAACCTACCAAATATTGACCGAAACAATTTTTAATTAATCGTTTGTCCACTGCCACATTTCAATAGAATTTAGTATAGGTAGTGAACTAGCGGCTTGACATCAGTCACTCTTCGTTGATCTAAAAACTCGTTGTCCATTTGCAACGAGGGCAGCGATGATACAAAAGCCGGTTTTGAAATAAGGCGCTCAAGATAAGGAGCGCTGAGTGACGTCTCTGGGCACATCGAAGCGAGCTTAGCGAGCAAATGCGACTATGTGAATTGTGAAGATGAACTTAAATCGCCGTCAATTAGTATTGTTGCGTGACAGGCTAACAGTACTGTCGCATTACATAACAGACATGGGAGCATTCACATAAGCGGGCCAAGTTCTCAGGCCTGACTCGCACAACGTCGCGATCATCAGCGAGTCGCAGACACTCGAGTTTCACGATTCCCGTAATCGGAGTTACTCTGTGCACGCAATTACCCTGATAGCGCATCCTCATTTTGTCAAATGCTGTCTTTACCGCTAGAGAAAACATGCATCATAAGAATAATGCTGATTGTTACGGACTTTATTTTAGATAGCGATGCTGATGAGGCTTGAGATAATTGTTAGGTAATGATTCAAACGCTTAATGAAACAGAAAGTGTTAATGCGTATCCAAAATCCGAATACCTGACAAATGATCGATGATTTTTTGTTTATTTTTCTTTATCATAATGATTTTGTTTATTAGGTTTTTCTTGTAATTAAGACACCGGAGAATACCCATAATTTATAAATTATCAAAAATAATACCGAAACTATCAAAAATTTATCACTGTTAGGGCTGGCAAGGGCATAACGGTGCTTAACAAATACGTGCTGTCGCGTCTCGCGTCGCCGGTAGGTCCACTTGTTCCGCCCCTATGCACTTGCCGCGGGGGTCGATATGCCCATGGTTTTTGCACCCGCTTTATTATTTTAACTACGCGTTCCCACGCTGCACTTAAACATTAACCTGTTCAATGAAAACTAGAATGTTTATGTTTACTCATAAATTACGCTAGTGTGTTGCTTCTTGCAGATTCTCATACTGCATTGTTAGGTGTTTGTAGCTTCCTGGAATTAATGTTTACCTATTATTATTTATGGGTTTTTTTATAGTGCAAAAATATTGTGTAGTAAGCAAAATTCAAAAACATCCATGCGCTGAAATTGTAACCTGGAACTATTTTATTTCTGCAAATATTTGATTAACATTGATGGAATCGAAACATGTCAATAACCCTTGTACTATGTCTGTGACGGACAATTCGGCAGATCACCTCCTGCTGAACCGCAGGAAGAGGCAAGGTCGGCGTCCAAGCGTGAATTTCCGGCACCATAGGCCGTAGACGACTACTCACTAAGCTAACAAAGTAACAAACACTATCGGAAATATTCGAGGTTTCTTTCGCGTGACATCTAAACTTGGAAGTTTCTTTGCATGCGCACAAATGTAGGTATATTTTGGTCATTGAGCTAGGTTATAAATACTTGAAAAGTATTACGTTGCCTAAGTAACAGTTGTCGATGCGTGTTTATTTTTTTAAAGTCAACGATCTGTTTTGAATGGCTCGCAGTTCCTCGCTCTGGCCAAGTGTAGTACCTACCTCGTACCGTACGCTGCATTCAGCCAAAGCGGAAGCGAGCCGAACCATAACAACGTTGACGGCTGTTTCGGTTTCTGACAGTTAACACTAATAAACTGGTTCAGATGAAAACTGAGATGAAATAGGAACATGTTTCTGTGTAATTCTAAACTTAAGCCAACACCGGTTATGTTGTTAGTTACTGTTGTAGGGCTACCTACTGTGTCTATAAAAAAAATACGCATTGTATTTAAGTAGGTGCCCAAGTGTATCGAGATAAAAGTATTTGCTATTTAGTATTTTTTTACCTATTAGTGACCGTTTCTTTTTGTTTTTTTTGTCCGTTTTTGGTCTTTTCATAGACGTCTTGGGTCAAGTGTTAGCGGCTTATGCAGGGCAGGGCGTGACTATCGCTCATTGCTTAAGTTTCTGCCTAGGTAACTAACCCTAACATTTACATACAAACTTATTGATACTAAAACTGGATTTTAGAAATTGGCAGCCCTAATTAATTATTTTAATAATAATGTAAGTAGAAAGCCAAGTTTGTCAGTTGAAAGCTTCTATTTTTAGGAAATGAGGGCGAAATTAATAGCAAATATTTTTACGTCATTGTAACTTTTTTATTGAACTTTATGTCGAATGGCTTACATACACTAACACACAAAGGTGGAGCGGAGCTCTGCTAAAGCATGCAGTGGTAACTTGTGCAAATGTTCAAAATAGCATTGGTAAAAAGTTAAAACAGTTTGATTGTTTGTTAAAAGTCACACGTTTGCTTACTTACCTTTTTAGGAGAGAGAAAATTTACGGGCATTGGTGGTCGGTCGTTTCATGGCCGCCAGGGCCATATGTTTACGATATAAATACCTACAGTGATGCGTGCGTGTACCCAGTGTACCGACACATGATGAATGCCAGAAAGAAACCGCCCACAACGACTACAAATTTCGCTGAACCTCTAAATAATAAATGCATTTTTAGATTTTGGCTAGACGCACATGCAATTAAAAGTAATCGCCAATTAATTCGATATCTTTTCGTAATAGAAAGTTACCTGACAACCTTAGCCGCTTGACCTAGATTCATGATCGCCATTGAGTGGTTACCATAGTCACTGTGTTTGTTTGATTCAATACTAATGTTTACTATACATAAACGAAATGAACTGAACCAACTGAACCAGTCGGCGCGCATTGTGTACGTAAGACTGTTACATTAATCAAAACGGCGGAAAGAGTATGACGCTTGATCGGAACTGCGCTAATACCTGAATCATTGTGTTTTCAGAAAGCCGATGAGTTTTTCGCGGTTGTATTTGGGTCTTACACGAGTTAACACGAGTGTTCTATATTTCTAAAGGTGCCATATTTATTTGACAAATTATCGCTATTGGAACATTGATAAGGGCGACTTGTTTGGGTGCGGCTAATTGTTGACATTCCTTTTTGTCATGACACAATAAACCAATCGGTAATGTTTTACGTGTTTTAAGAAATAAATTAAAAATACTAACTGTTAAGATTCGATTAAAGACTTGAACACACTGGCGCGACGCGACGCCCGACACAAAGGCACCACGTGTCGCGCGTCGAGCGGCCCCTTTGTGTAGCGCTGTCGCGTCGCGCCTGTCTGTGGGAGCCTTTAGTCCAAATTCAGACTGTAATTAAGATAGCGGGTAGGTAACCTAATAATTAAATCGTTACTGTGGTCAGCGTGATAAACTTTGAGTAATTAAAAATTAAGATGACATTAGGTCGCATAATGAGAGCTATGATATGAACGTGATAGTAGTTCACTTTGATTATTTGTGTCATGCTAATTAATTTTGTGCTGTTACAGTGAGAATTATTGTATTCAATAAAATAATATGTTTTATTGCGAGTCGCACACCTAATGATTTATCATGAGTTCATGACAGAACATTTACTTGTAAGCAATTTGCTTAACTTTATAATTCCGTACCTAGTAAGACCTTAAAATTAGGAAAAAAAAATCTTCAAATATTCTCACAAATGGATATGAACAAGTGACACACCGTTCTGAATTTCTGATAGATTTCTTTATCGATCTATGTACAGTCAGGGACGCAAATTGTTAACCAAACTGTCTGAAACCGAAATTGTTCGCATTTTCAAATTACAACTGTCATTCTTGTCGCCAACCTGCTAAACAATGCATTTTTCTGACTGTACATAATAGTTGCTAATCATTTATCCCTAATCAGAGGTACGGTGTTTTTGTCATTGTTGTAACGATCTAATGTTTTTTTCTGACGTTCCAGGCTGACTGATGCGGTGACACAATGGACGCGGCGGACAAGCGAATGCTGGAGCGAGAGGCGCTCCGTAACATGATCCAGCAATGGAACGCCAATCGCCTTGATCTGTTCGCGCTCAGTGAACCCAATGAGGTAACGTTACATTATACATCTTATCACCTTTGTATAAAGTCTTAATTGCTTTGTGTTTAGCTTGCTGACCTTACGACTTATTAATTTAACGACTACTGTTAATATTAACATCAATATTATTAATCAACAATGATACCTACTTTTATTTCTGCTCCTAGCCTTGTTTTTAAATTAGTCATGTTGACTACGTCTAACTAGTCTCTCTCATGAGAGTATGTATGATCTATCCTATTATTGCACATACATGTAGAAAATACATACATTATTCATTCTGAATTATCGTTATGATCAGCGATGTCGCTACACGCCATCATGAATCATGATTGTCTGATTTTAAAAGCCCAATGAATCTAATCTTTATTGTGCTAAGACTTGATATGATTCAGTCAAGTATAAGAAGAACAATTCCAGATACTAAATCCTACGCCGAAATAGTAAAATACATAATAATTAAGTATCTAAAACGACGATAAACGCAGTCACGGACAGGATAGGATATAAGCAAGTGTATTTGTGACGTCATTCAGTACACAATTGATCCTCGCTAATCCCGGAAGGAATCCTACTTATCGACATAGCGGCGAAGTAATAATAGATTAATAGGCCTTCACACTTCACACATTCACGGGTCATTTACTTTTACTTTCAGATTATAATGAGATAGCTTTACAATGTGTGCAGTTTTATCAATCTATACTAATATGATAAAGCTGAAGAGTTAGTTTGTTTGAACGCGCTCATCTCAGGAACTAGCAGACGGCTTTGAAAAATAAAACTGTTTTAATTTGATAGCCCAATTCTTGAGGAAGACTAAAGGCTATTTAAAATCACGCTAGGACCCTTAGGAGACGATTAAAAGAAAAAAAAAATGCTAAAGGAAAACGAAGTTAAGGGTCGTACACACTGGCGCGACGCGACAGCGCGACACAAAGGCACCGCGTGTCTCGCGACGAGCGGTTCCTTTGTGTCGCGCTGTCTCGTCGCGCCTGTTTGTGGGAGCCTTTATAGCGCGGGCAGGCGATGCGACGCGACGGGGTGGGTCGGGGGAACAAGAAATTTCACGCGGACGAAGTCGTGGGCAGAAGCTAGTTTGAAATAATATTGAAAATAGAAAACATTTTTATTCAGTGTTTCGATTCATGACTCTGCACATCTGAATTTCTTTCAACCTAGTTTTTTTGGCCGATTGCCAGGTCTCGAGTTGTTAGAAGGGATTTAAATACATGATTAATTATTGCACATTATAGGTAAGAAAATGTTTAGACTGGTGTCTGAAAACCTGGATAACATTGGGTTATTTCGGTATAGTGTTATCAATGTGTGTGGACTACCTCATTGGTATAGTGGCTTGTGCTTCTGCTGAGCACGAAGTCCAACACCCTAATTGTGTAACACACTATCAATCAAAATCTGAATCATTTTGAAGCCTATTGCTAACCCATTACTTCATATGTTCGAAAAATTTGTCTGCTCAACAACGTAAATAACGCAATGAATGTTGTTGAACTGTCAAAATGAAAGCCACTCCTACTGTCAGTCTGTTACGCAATTACTCTGCTGGTTGGGAAAAGTTTTATTGGGTTTTTCCATCACGAATTTCTAAGTAGCAGCCCGGAGTCTGGTTTTGGTGATGGCAATAGGCTCGCCTCCTATTACATGGGACTTGAACATAACTGGCGAAATGTGGGTTTACTAAAGGTACACTTCTGCCTAACCCTTCGGGAATTACAGGCGTAATGATTTGTGTGTTAGTATTGTGTACAGTGGGTAGCATCTCTACCTGCAAACTAATTTAATCCTTTAGAGCCCTCTAATCTGGCTAACCAGAGGGTCTAGACAAATGGCATTCGCTTCGGAGCGTTTCTATTTCTACAATCGCTATCGCTTTCGCTAATGTTTCCATCATACGAATCGAAAACTAGCGATAATGCATGTCAAGAAGTTCCACTTGGGTACGCATCTCTATGGAAGTAATCGTTCGACGCTGTCGATTCGTTTCATAGAATCGAACGTTGTTAACATTGTCTTGCTAACTTCTATTCCTTGACCTATGATCACGTGACATTTCGATAGCTTATGTCAACCCCAACATTTTTTGGATTTTGTACTAGCGTCATCGCTAATCGAATGTTACTTTGTCTAGGCCCTCTGATTAGAAATACTGAACAAAATTAACACAACAAAGCTAAACATGCCTTTGTTTGTAACTTTGTAAAGCGTATCTTCGTCATGGCAAATATATTTTATAAATATTTTGCGAAGATAAAACGGATGCTGTGTAACAATTTTATCGTTCAAAGAACCGAATGAGATAATTTAGTTTCCAATTCATTGTTTTTGTTAATTGAATTTACATAACATAACATCACGCGTCAAATCCCCGAAGGGTTAAGCAGAGGTTTACCTATACTACACCCACATTTCCAAGTCCCATGTAATAGGGGGCGAGCCTATTGCCACCAACCGGGCACAAATCCAAACACCGGGTTGGAAAACCCAATAAAATTGCCCGACCTGGGAATCGAATCCAGAAGCTCATGCTCAGCAACAGCCTTGCGACCACTAGACCATCGAGACATGCAGTAGTGAATTTACATTATGGAATTAATCGCGAGTTCAATACCCGCAGAGAATAAATATTTGTTTAACCTACTGATAGTTGTTCAACTTCCGGGTCTAGGCGTTTGTGCATATGATGTGTTACTAACTAAATGCATACGGTACAGGAAAAATCCTCTACTGTGAAACAAAATGTATCTACCAAGGAGTATCTTGTTACCCAGTAACTGGGTTGTAGAAGTCAGATAGCCAGAAGCGTCATGTAAAATACAGGTATTCAGCTGCATCCGGTTAGACTGGAAGCTGACCCCAACATAGTTGGGAGAAGGCTAGGCTGACTGATTGATATTGAAACAAAATGTATCTAATTTTCTGTAATGTTCTTCTTTTCAGAATCTGGAGTTCCACGGTGTGATGCGGTTCTATTTCCAAGATTCGGGTCAGAAGATAGCAACAAAATGTATTCGAGTCGCCTCCGACGCCACTGTGAGCGATGTCATAGGTGAGACTTGAGTGCCTATTTAAGGCTCGTGCAGACAGGCGCGACACGCGGCATGAATCGCACGCGAGACAAAGGCACCGCGTGTCGCGCGACGCGCCGTTTTGAAGGAACCTATGTATAGGTTGTACCTATTGTGCTTTTACGACTCGCTACGTAAAGACGATTTCACTCAACCGCTACTAGGGAAACTCTCTTGACTAAGATACCGGTTGAGTTTTCTTTGAAGTACCTTCCTAACCTACATTTTTCTTTCATGTTTTTTTTGCCGATGAAGTTTGGACCGTCTTAACTTAACTTTTTAATTTTGAAAGTTCGTTATCTTACACCCGAAGATTTCTCAAGAGGGGATCAAACTTCAACGCTGTTGTTTTACAAGATATTCTTCAAACTTTAAGGATAGCGAACAAATACTTAAAAAGAAATAATAATATTAATCTGAAAAAAAATATATTTTCATGTTCTACGTAAACTATAGGTACGATTAATTTCAAACGTTCAGTCACTACCTATTTTTAAGAATTGTATTAAAAAATAATTTTATGTTTTATTAGTCTGGAGTTGGCTTCGCTCTCCATTCAATCTTGTTAGAAAAATAAACTGAAGTATTGTTTCCTTTGATTTCCTTTATACTATTCTTATCTCGAGACTATAACATATTTTATATTCTATCGAGCGAGCGCAAACTATTTCGTGGTGATTTATTGTTATTTACCTGAAACAATAAAGTTTTCGTTTATTAGAAAATGTTGTAAAAATCATCTACTATGAATCTGCGTGTTACAATAATAATTAGCTCCTCGCTCCCCTGCCTCAGGAATGTAGAAATAATTAAAGTTGGTTGTATGTAATATAAGTCACCAGAAGGCAGTTATTATGACGGAGCGCAGCCAACTGGTCACCTCCTTACATACCGACATACTAGATAATTAACGAGTCTGTCCAACCGGATAACGAAGTTGATAACATGCTATTACAAAATATAAACAACTTGGGAGTATGTTAACTTATTAACCTACATCTGAGTAATGTAAGTTTCCGCACACAATCCCGCAGTGGTATAATCGGGTAGAGATGTTTTTCTTGCGGATAATTTTTGAGCTTCCCGCTAGCACATTCTCTGCCTTTTATAAAGGAGGTACCTAACTAAGCTTACAGTTCGCGCAAAACTTTTTGAGCCCTCTGAACGTAGGCCCGAGAACGAAGCCGCGTATAGTACAGTTGAGTGAGAGTGAGAGAGTTCCGTCGGACACCTATTAGGTCTTTACCTATGAAATTGCCGTTCTGCAGTACTGGCCATTTCAAATCAAAATAATTTTTGTTTGGCTATGAATTCTAATTTCAAATTAATTTTATTTTAAAAACATGGTTTTTTTTTTCTAAAAGTAGTTATTTCTTTATTGATTAGTGTTACATTTTCATCGCATTTCAATCTTTTTCGTCATCATGGATACGTTAAAAATTCGAGTAATTATGGAATATGAGTACCGTCGTGGCAGCAACGCGGCACAAGCGGCACGCAACATCAACGACGTTTACGGAGCTAACTCTACAAACCAACGCACCACCTGTTATTGGTTTGCTCGCTTCCGTTCTGGAAATTTCGACCTGAAAAATGAACCTCGCGGTCGTCCGAAGACTTTGGTCGACAATGACGAATTAAAGGCGATTGTGGAAGCTGATGATACACAATCTACGGCTGAATTAGCAGCAGCTTTCGACGTTAGCGTCAAAACAATATTGGTCCATTTGCGTCAAATTGGCAAGGTAAAAAAGCTTGACAAATGGGTGCCCCACGAACTCAATGATCGCCAGCGCGAAGTACGCGTCGAGACGTGCCTTGCACTGCTCAACAGACACACAAATGAAGGAATTTTGAACCGCATTGTTACCTGCGATGAAAAATGGATTCTGTTTGATAACCGTAAGCGCTCAGCAAGTTGGTTGGATCCTGGTTCAGCACCTAAACAATGCCCTAAACGAAAACTTACCCCTAGAAAAGTGATGGTCACTGTTTGGTGGTCTAGCGCCGGTGTGATTCATCACAGCTTCTTACCAAACGGGGTGAGCATTACTGCAGATGTGTACTGTGAAGAACTGAACACAATGATGGAGAAGCTGGCGCATCTCCAACCAGCATTGGTCAATCACTCGTCTCCGCTGCTCCTGCACGACAACGCGCGACCTCATACTGCACAGCAGACGGTCTCCAAGTTGCAAGAACTGGGGTTGGAAGCTCTCCGTCATCCGCCCTACTCACCAGACCTTGCGCCTACAGACTACTACTTTTTCCAGAATTTGGATAACTTCTTGGCGGGAAAAAAATTTAATACCCGAGAGGCAGTACAAAATGCCTTTGAAGAATTTGTTGCCTCCCGTCCAGCTGATTTCTTTAAGAAGGGCATCAATAAACTGCCACTGCGATGGCAAAGATGCATTGATTGCATGGGTGATTACTTCGATTAATACAAATAAAAAATTCATGAAAAAAATTCGTTTAAATTTTTTCATACAAAACGGCAATTTCATAGGTAAAGACCTATTATATTATGCATACTGCGCAGCCACTCGCTGCAACTTCCGAGAGCTCATAAAGTTTTGTGCGAACTGTACCTTAGCTTCCCAGTTTTACTCCTATCGATCAACTCAGCCCACTGCTGGACATGGCCTTTCCCAGGCTGCACTTAACATCCTTGTATGTCAGTTATTCTTAATATCATTTAACTACTTTTTTTTAAAGATTTTTTTCAAGAACACTTTCTGAGATAACAGCAGATAAAAATGTATGGAAGAAAGCATGTTGGGTCGACCCCAAATCGGCAGGAGACTGATGATGACTTTCGGGCAACTGTCAATAACTTACGTAAAGCTTCCCTGTTATTCTCGCTTTTATCCACTGTTTGTAAAAAAGCTTCTTTCGTTAACAATTAGTTTACTAATCACCATTTCGTCCAACAGAGACATTAATCGAGAAGTTCCGTCCGGACATGCGCATGTTATCCCTCGGTTCCTACTCGCTGTGGGAGACACACGGGCCGGACGACGAGCGCAAGCTGGAGCCCCATGAGAAGCCCTTGCTGGTGCAACTGAACTGGCATGCCGATGATCGGGAGGGACGGTTCCTACTTAAGTGCCTTAGCAACAACGAGGTAATGTTCACCAATGTTATTTGTTCTAGTATTCAAGTTTAAGGCGCCGCCTCATTCACGAGGATGTGGGTTCAAATACGGACAAGTATCAATGAGACTTTTTCAATGGATATGTAAGAAAGAAAGAAAAGAAAGAAAGAAAGATAATACATTTATTTGCGGTAAACATGATGCAAAGAAAAAACACACAAATACAAAAAATAACGAGTTGGGGAAAAATATGCTTCACATTCACGCAAAACGGCAATCGCTCAGCATAATGCTACGACCCGATGCGAGAAAGAGCCACAGCGCTGGTTTTCAGCGATAGCCGGCGCTGACTTGATGACGTCAACCAGTGCAGCATACGAAAATTAAAAATAAACATTAAAATAAGAAATAGAATAAATACACTATAACCTAGTTCAAAAAGTATACAAACATAATCTTTATAACGTGGTAACATTCCGGGGCAACGACTCATGCGCCGCCGGGCTTATGGGCTTATGTACTTTCTGAGTTTATCTTGGACATTACTGAGATCGGTGAAGGGAAACATCGTGAGGTAACCTGAACTTGTAGTTACTGTAATTTTGAAATCGCCAACCTGTCTTGAGCAAGCGTGGTGATCAATGCTCGTAGTTCTATCTTCTATGTATGAAAAGAGGCTTTTGTCCTACAGTGGGACAATAATAGGCTGATGTTATTAGTATATTATTCAAGTTACCAGAACTGAAGTATGGTTTATCAAGACTGCTGAGCGTGATGTCTTAAGTTCGATCCCAGGTCGGTGGTGTTGGGTTTTCGCATTTTGAAATTCACAGTAGCAGTAGATGTATTTTACACCTGTGCTTACTCCTTCTGGGAATAAAGGAGTAATATATTCTGGGAATAAAGGAGTAATATGTTCTGGGAATAAAGGAGTAATATATTCTGGGAATAAAGGAGTAATATAATGGTGTCAACAAACACGCGATGCTGAAAGGTAAAGACAAGGACCCACCTATTTATGTTATGGGTAGTCTCATATATACCCAAGGAGTGCGGAGTTGTTTTTGCAGCCTATCCTCACAGCAAGTCTGAATTGGGAGAGGATTATGCAGAACTCGACTGTGATAAGCTTAGGGTTACCATATGGAACATTGAAAAGTCCTGAGATTTTGTCGCAAACGTAATAAACAACGTCCACGATGAAGATGATTAATGAGAAAGTACTGCTTATATTTTTTTCAATTTACATATTTAATAAAAGTTGATTCTTAAAACCAAAGTGGGTAAATTAGATTATGTTTTTTTTTAATATTATGTTGATGTTAATTACGTTGATTTGTGATTTGTGCTGTGATACTTACTATCCAAAAAAGATTATATTTTGTTTACGTTGATTGTAACTTACCAATAAAAAAAAACCTGAAAAATCTAGATAGGGATAGGTACTTTATTTTATTAAAAAAACGCAATATCCTGAGATTCCCGAGATTTCCCTCAATCCGGCCGCAATCCTGTCAGGAGCCTAAAAATCCTGAGATCTCAGGACAAATCCTGAGATATGGTAACCCTAGATAAGCTAGTTATCATTTCTTTGTTTGATCATTATCAGTATAATGGAATGGCTTTCAGCAGAACATATTTTAATAATCCCCTATTATGCCCACAGGTCCCATTGTCGGCTGTGAACGACAAAGGAGATCAAAACTTCAAACGAAAACTATCGAAACGAGAGAAGAAAGAACTGAAGAAAAAAGAAAAGCTATCGAGGCTCAAATCAGACACCAACGATGAAAATAGACCAGTCGCCGAAAAACTTTATACAGGTTAATTTTTAACTGCTTTATTTTGATAGAATACGTTGTGCTACACTAAAGGTCGAGACATGCCTTCTTATTTCTGTCGGCTTCTCGGTTATTGGAGAGACCTTTAATGCGTGAGACATTATCGTGAGATAAATAACGTATGACACTTTCGATCACAATCCGAAGGGTTCTTACGGAAGTGCCTAATCCATGGCTTCATTCATACATTTGAAATATTCGCCTGCTTGGCAACGCATTGAATATTGTTGAAGTGTCAAAATAAATGACATTGGGCTTGTAAGTAAGTGTGTTACGCAATTACCCCGCGTGTCTCGAGACTAAAGTCTCCTCGAGCGCAGACGGTAAAATAAAAAAGTAAAAATCATTTAAAGTACCAGTTTTTTGTATGTTTTTCAAAAACTCTTCTCAGTAACCTTTTGATGTAGGTAATGTAAATGTAATTCAGGACTCAAGTTGTGATTCACATGTTTGTAATGCGCGTTGGAAGACAACTTGTTGTTTTTGTCCTGCAAGGACAATACGCGTACGACACATTGTCATTTATACAAAGGCGAATATTATGAAGTACTAAATTAACCAACCACAATATTGTTACCATTACGGGTAGAACTTGTATGAGGCTGGCGTAGGAATGTGTGCCAATCCCCACGTGCCAAAATTTCGTGTGCCAGTGCACAAGAAATGAGAGGCCTATGCCCAGCAGTGGGTGACGTGGGATTGGGGGTGATGATAATCACGATGAAATGAAACAAAGCTGTAGTCTCTGTTGATTGACAATTACTGGTAGCCAGGATCTTTGTTTCAGGCAGACAAAAGACCGCAGCTTAATATTATTATAACAAATTTTAATTCATATTGTCTCTTAATTTATTTCCAGAGGTGAGATAACATTAAGTAAAGCCAAGCTTATCATACTTGGTAAATGGCGATTGATTTAGAATTGTATGGTATGTTATAAAAGTATCTGACGAAAGTGTAAACAAACCCTGTTCGGGATAAATTCTTACGCAATCACTTGCTAAAGGAAAATAGTAACACATTCATGAGTATTTGGACCGTTTCAACTTTATTTCGCACCACTTTTCACAATTTTTTGTTTGGATAAAATTATTCAATTGTAATTAAAAAATAACCGACGAAAATTGAGATTATAAAAGTAACCTCATTTGTCACATGAAAAACATCTTCAAAGTGTTTAAGTAATCGAATAATCAGATCAAAGCACTCAATTTGTAAGTGGCACTACAAATTGGCTTTCTGATCCTTTTTTTTTTACATTTTAATCAGATAATTTTGGAACAGACTATAAGATTGGCGTGTCTGCGGCTGTTCGAACCCTGGCACAATGCACATCCTTACAACTGTACTTTTATAAATAAAAGTCGTTTTTCGTGTCTGTCTGCGTTACCACGTTGTTCTTCTAAACTAGGCAACGGATCTTGATGCGGTTTTCACCATTATTTTGAGAATATATTCCAGAAGGTTTATGTGTAAAATAAATTAATATTAAACTTATACATGATAAAGTGATCTCCATGTTTTGTCATGCCGTAAAAACTGCGAAGCAGGGGCGGGTCGCTAGTTAGTAGTAGCTAGTAAACGCAGCGTCTTTTAGTATATCCCTTAGACTAGCTAGAGTATTCATAACTGGATTAGAATTTATCTGATTTATGTGATTAAGGGCTGATTTTTCAATAGTCAGATAACTTTTATCTGAGGAATAAATATTGTGTAACAGCTTTTGTATAGAAAATATGTCGAAACTGTCAGATTTATTCTTCAGATAAAAGATATCTGACTATTGAAAAATCAGTCCTTAATCATATAATAATGTTTAATCTTCATAATCTCACAAAATGTTGGTATATATTTTAAAACTATATGTTGTAAATGGAACTATTAATCACACAGAACTGCCGGAGACGTCATTCATGCGCAGCATCAGTAACCCGGAGGCGGTGATGCGTCGCCGGCGGCAACAGAAGCTCGGCCGCAAACTGCAGCAGTTCAAGTCCAAGGATGGGGGCCCTGACACAGGTAACATAGTAAACTCGAGGAAAATGATTGCTAAGAAAATTGTCCGTAAATTCATATCATAACTTATGCGTATAAATTGCAAATTAAAAATTAACGGCAAATTGCTAGTGTGCTAATCTGCTAAACAATTTATTTCTTTGACCGTAAATTCAACATTTAAAGTATGAGCGCGCTTGCTTATGCTAAAGATTTCCTTTGACAAGTAATTCTTCAAGTAATACTAGATTTAAAGTTCTCACTTCATGTGGAACTTACCTAGAAACATATCGAGAGTACTTTAAATCACCTCGTATAATATCTAAAAAGAAAACTACCTACATTGTCAGCATGAACTTGACATTTGAACTTGTGACGTGTCATGTGGACTATTTCTAAACATCTGCCTCACGGTTAATAGCACGCAGTATAGTAAGTAGTTAATTTTAATAGTAACAGTTGTTTGATGAGTCACCACCAGAGACAACCGCGACTTGCGTGTAATAGATAGCTCAAGCATGTTCAATTAATTCGTGAACTTTACACTACTTCCGTTGGACTTTGTCTGTCATTAACTCATTACTGTCGACTACGACTTTTAATACCCCTCTGAACACTTCAAAACTAGAGTCGATCGTCTGTTGTTTTAATCGAAAAGTGATCCATAATCAATTTTGGAATAGATATAGAATAGAAATTGTTAATTATCCAGGTAATATATGTATAAGCAGCAACTTAATTTGCGTAACACACTATTAATCAGAATCTGAATCATTTTGAAGGATATTGCTAATCCATTGCTTCGTATCTTCGAAAAATTTATCTGCTCAACAACGTAAATAACGCAATGAATGTTGTTGAACTGTCAAAATGAAAGCCATTCCTACTGTTAGTTTGTTACGCAATTACCCCGCTGGTATACAGGTTAAACACAAATTAAAATGTTATAAGTTGCTTAAAGTATTACCTACAGCTAGGTTACATTATTAGATTTAATTGCCAGTGAGCCCCAAACTAGACAGTCTGTATCTTCGGGCTCAAGATTTGATTCCCAGAGTAGAGACGTACTAATGATCGCCAAAGTCCAATAATTTATTTCAATTAGGCCATTAAAATACACTTTTGAATCTCAAAAACAAGAAAAGTTTATTGTATTTTCTAGGAGCCCGTTCCAGAATGTCATTATTGGGTAGAAAGGTTTTCCGTAACTTTGTAAAATAATCCACCGCAATAAAAAGCCAAATTGAAAGAGAAAATAACAGTGATCACCATGGTGATCTTAGTTTGTTGTTACTAGGACGTTGTTCAGTAGTAGTCAAACTTCTTGTAAAGAAACTCGTCTGGGGAGTACTACCACCACACTTCTTACTGGCGCTTCGCTGTGTTGCTGTGTTCTATTTTAAAGGGTATGGCTGCCCAGTGTAGTTAAGACACATGAGTAATTTAATCTATTTTTAACTTTAACCCCCGACGGAAGAAGAGGGGTGTTATAAGTTTAACGTGTGTATCTGTGTGTCTGTCTGCGGCATCTTAGCTCCCAAACGGCTCAACCGATTTTGTTTTTTTAAAGGTGACTGGATCGAGTGTTCTTAGCTAAAAAAAAAAAGAAAAAATAAAGAAGAATCTTTTCAGCCGTTTTTAGAGGATTTTGTTTGTATCGCGGTTTTTTTTTAATTTTATATATAACTTGTATCTCTAAAATAGCAACGGGGATGCGATAGCTGTGGTGTAACAGATGTCTATTATAAGCCGCGGTGTCTGATTTGTAATCAGCTGGACAGAATAGCGGTACGCTAAAAAAAAATGCAGTGTTTTCGGTATCACCCGTCCAACTTAACCTTTAAGGAAGGTGTAATTAAATAACAACGACAATAATATTAATTAATTTCTAATAAGTGTTGTACATTTAGGTGGTACCCTCAGGGTATACGGTTCAATACTGCGACCCGACGTGTCATACGTCACATTACTGCTGTCAGTGAATGACTCGGCTGCCACCGTCCTGCGGGAGACGCTCGACAAGTACGGCATGTCGTATCAAGATCCGCAACAGTTCTGTATCGTGCAGGTAATATATAACATACATAAACTCACGCCTTTATCCCATGGGGGTAGGCTGTTACTACAGAACGCCACCTGCTACGATCCTTGCATACTCCTTTTGCTTCGGTCATACATGCACGCCGGTTGAGAGTACTACGCAAACGACATTTCTGGAGAATATCACCGCTAAGGTCATTATATGTCCTCGGACGTCCCCTCCCGGCGTTTCTATTCATATCTGCCTTGTAAATACCTTATTTTAGTAGCCTTTCATTCATCCTCCCAACATGACCAAATCATCTAAGCATACTCTTTTAAATTTTTGTCACTACATCTTCTTTTGCAACTTCATAACTCCTTTGAATTTATTTGGCACCCCGCTGGTATGAGGTACGCCATCCACGTCATGTCATCACCCTGTCACATTTTTATTCTTCACCTTAGTAGGTGATGACGGGGATGACGTTATCAGCGGAAGGTGCCAAATTAATTTAACAGTAACTCCGTTACGTTACTTTGTATTTAGTTTGTTGTATTCACTACTTATGACTTGCACCTGCTCATAAGTACCAGGTAAACTAATCTGGTAGATTCATGTGAATTCTGTTCCAATTTTTCTATTTTGTGGAAGTTAGTTCCTATACAAAAACAGTGAAACAGGCCCTTAGAGAAATTTGTATTAATGACATTAACCACTGTTATGGGGATGGATGTCGTGACTTATACAAGGCCGTTACCGTTAGGCACGCAAAATGTATTAATGCTTCTGCCTCTTCGAGTTCATGAATATTGCTTCCGCAAAATTCGTGAAAATCGGTTCGGTAGTTTACCTGGAAAAGTGACAATAACCAAAACTTTGTGTATACGGAAATTACATGTAAACTAAACAAAACTGTCTGTTCTCAGGAGGACAAAACCGACAATTCGGAATACATTTTGGAAGACGACGAATGCCCGCTTGCCCTGATGAATATGACGAGAAGTAAGTACAGCATGCTCCTCATTAAATTCAGAATCTTAGTTTTACGTAGTCTAAGTTTCTAAGCAAAATTTCCTAAATAAATGGAATTTGAACTTTGTCATGTGTTACATTCTGTTTGTGGCTCCAAAACTTGATAATGATCTAAGTTTCGTAATCATAGTATAAGCGTAATTATGTCGTGTCAGGTATCGATTCCAAGTTAAAAATATAATGATTCTTATTGTCTGTCAGACTATTCATTAACTAAAGGTGCTGGTAAACAGTACACACGTATTTCCAGTTATTATTTAACCTTTTAGAATTAAAATTGCCCCTTACGATATGCGCAAAAGTCGCAGTTTATAACTGAAACTGTAATCTGTTTGTGACTGAAGTGTTTATGTTCAGAATATGATAAACCAACGTTACAAAATAAAAAAAACACGTGTGGCACTCGGGGACTGCCGCGGTAAGGCTATTGCATAGCATTTTTTATCAACTTATGCAATTATAATTATTTGTTTATTTTTTATTTATGCAGTGTTTTTTTTTCTTTGATATTAATTCAAGTACAGTCGTACCCTATACATACACGTTAAGCGAACGCTCGGCCGAGCTACATGGTAGGCGGAGTGGGGGGTGTTAGGTTTTATTTTCGTTACGGAATTTCTTGATTCGGTCGCCGCGCTCAAAGCCCGCGATAAAAGCTATGCAATAGCTTCAAAATATTTTAGTACAAAAACGATTCCAAATGCATTTTGTATAAGTTTAGTGCAAGTTCGTGTATAAGTAGTGCCGTTTGCAAACTATGCGACGTCGCGTGCCCGATTATATAGTGCTTCTAAATAACGACAGCATTCACTAACCGATTAGGTGAAATAGGTTTTTTATTAACTGAGAAAATTTGATTAATGGGTTTTAGTGGCTGGCTGGTTCTTACGGCTCATTGCCTCGGTCGCATAATGTTTTAGCATAGGGTTAGCGCACTGGCGCGAACTTGCTTGCTCGGTTACTTACCGATACGATAACTGAGCTAGATCGTCGTTAGAATTTACGACATGAAGTAAAAAATAAGACACTAGAGAATTGAATAAATTAATAAACTCAGCCTTTCCGCAATTAGCAGATCTACTTGGCTTTATACTAATTTAAAAAAAAAGGGACAAATAGTAACCCTTGATGCTGGTAGCAAATAAATTCATTAGTAGCTTGTTATGGAACGGCATCACATTTAACCGAAATACAGAATATAAAAAAAAAGCAATCACGAAGCCGTCATCTACGCATTCTGTACATCAAACTAACTAACTTTGTGCAAAAATAATTTCTGGGAATACTTATTTTTGGTGTGAAAATTCGCTGTATACGGTAGTGTGCAATGTAACGCACGCAAAACATTGTGCTTATGGGTGCATGCAACGGTACAGAGATCGTGTGAGTATAGTTATAACATTTAACACTTGCTTTCGCAAAAAACCGCCGCAAGAAGTTGGAATTTTGACCTTCAAAATAAAGGGTGGCAGGTACACCGACGCGCAACCCGTTACCATGGATTCAGTACATGCTTCTGTACCCCCCTGCATTGTAATTTTTAATAGGTTATAAAAAAAAATGCAATACCTATGCGGTCAAAATGTATGCAGTATGAGAATCTCTACGCTAGGTCTAGAATCATGTGCTGAATTCATGGTTACAGTTTCGCGCGTCGATATCCCTGCCACCCTGTTTAATGTAACCAGAAGGTTCCCAGGTATGGTCCAGTAAATAAAATGATCATAATACCGGTAATTACAAGTGACTCGGCTTCCTTAAGGGTATTTTTAACCCCCGACAAAGTTCTCAAAAGAATTTCACTTCGACATTTGTTTGTATGTCCACTTCATCTGTCCAAATAAGTACTTAGTCTTCTATTTTCTAAAGCATAAGGAAAAATTCGCCACGTAAGCTACACTTCCAAGAAGTGTAAGCAATCTTGAAGCTGCAGAGAACAGCGTTGTTTAGTTTCGTGTACAGTGAAAATGAGATGACAGCACATGAGCCACTTGACCCACATGCTAGAGTAGAGACAGACACTATGTTCTAGAAAAATACATTGTGAAAATACTGTCTCCTGGGTCTTTTTTACTTACGGTATTGGTAGTGTACCATATTTTTCAGACCTTTGTTAAGACAGTTTCGTGTTATTGGATGTTAGTATGTTCCAGCTATGTACATTGTACATACAGAACACGCTGGTCGCTAAGGTATTATTTCAGCAAAATCGTATATAAGAATCGTATATAATATCGTCGTATCGTATAGAATCGTATATAAGAAAAAATATTATCATGGTTTATAACGTCGCGCGTTGTAGGCAAATATTGTTTCGTTCATGAATACACACTGAAAAAGTAAATTTAATTAATCCTGGAAGATAACGCAGGTATTTGCTAAGTTCGTACCTGAAACTGAAATTAACTTTGCCTCCAGTTATCGGCATTTTTCGTGAAGGTCTCTCAACAATTACATAAAGAATTCGAGATTCTTTTATAAAAAAATTCCTTTAACCAATTTCATATATGAAGGTAATATTGGATCGGAGCACGTTTCTGTTTTATAGTAACATCATGTTATATCATATTTGAACTTTGGAGGAGTCTCGGATATAGAGAGCATTTTAGATGATAGGTATCGTAATGGCAAAAAAAGGGCTGGCGGTAAAAATGATTTGTAGTGCTCGAAGATTTGCCGTACTTAAGGTCTATTCAGCCATAAAGAGTGCATTTTTCGAATTTTGGTCTCTTCTATGATACCAAAATGTTGAAAAACTACTTTAATTTAGTTAATAAAGAGGACAAACGATATTTCGACCAGTCATGCGGTTGGCAAGTTACCAAGTGTCAACTTATAAAGTTTTTTTACACACACTGCCACGATAATTTCGCCTTACCAAAAGTTGTAGGCAATGTAAATACATAAATATGTACCACACGCTGTTAATATATTGTCAGCAGGCGAGCCTAAACACTTTCTACCTCAATCAATATCATACAAGTAAAAGTTTAATCCAAGAGTTTGAAACGTTTAATCGGTATGATGTCGAATTAGTTCTATGAGAGAGTGCAAAACAAATCTGCACAGCCAGCGGTCGACGAAAGAGTTTTTATTTCTCGACTTTCCCGGATCGCAATCGGAAATAGCATCATACTCATAATACATCCATTTCAGAAATCGTGGTTGTGGTCAGAACTCTCGATAACTATAAATTCTAAGTAAATATTTTTTCTTTAATCTTTAATATTTTAGACCAACCTTGCTGAAAGCAGACATGTTCTTTACGTATTTTCATACATTTCTTTCCTAAAATGGATCTAAAATATTTTGTCTTATGTTATAAAAGTAAGTAGTTTTTGCTCGCGGCTTCACCCGCGTGGAGGTCGGGAATTGGCCCGCGGGAACTTACTATCGGGATAAAAAGTATCCTATGTCCTAACACTCCTAATCCAGGTCATAGTTTACTTGTTGTACCAAATTTCCGTGAACACGTAACAAACAGACAGAAAAAGTTACTTTTCGCTTTTATAATATTTGTATGGATAGAGATAGACTGTAGTGTTGAAGCTACAAAGTATATCTGAAATGTTTTTCGCTTTCAAATACCAGTGAAAGCAAATAGAATAACTACATTCTTGACATCCAATCTCGTACATTTCAATCGTCGTACCTACGTGTCCGCGGCGGTAAAATGGTTAACTCGCGCAGAATAGAATCAGAGCAAGCTCGCTCACTTTTCGTTCTGAGAGCAACGTGTGCATAAAAAACTTGTGTTTATTGTTACATACGAGTACATATATACATACATGAAGCCTTCTTCCCATGGTGGTAGGCAGAAACTACAGAACGCCACCTGCTACGATCCTTACATATAAGGAGTATGTAAGCGTAAATGTGTTCCTCCTTTTATTCTTACAGTCTCATGTAATATGAATGTTGTATGTGTTAGAGCACATATCTCATTTCATTTCATTTCATGTATTTATTCATTAACAATTAACATTGTGTTGAAAATTACGTATTAAATACAATTATTACATGCAGAAACAATACATTTAAAAGCCTAGTTAAAATTGATGTTTAGTTCAAGAGTCAATTAATTTAAAATCAAATAAAAATATTGTCAAATTAATAGCAGGTATAATGTCAAATTCAATGTTAAAATATTAAGAGTACAACTTTATCAAGGTGTCCTAGTGATGAGCACAGTGTTTAAGTCAAAACATAATTTAATTTAAAGATTGTTCACTGCTATTATTATAAGTGACTACTTCCATCATTTGACAACAAGAAGGCTTTTAATTTAGTTTTAAATGAGTGTAAGCTATAAAATAATAATTTTAAATCAGTCGATAACCTACTAAATAACTCCACTGCCTGGTATATGGTACAATGCTTAGCTATGTCAAAAGTTGGTGCCATTTTGTGTTTAAATTCCTTCCTTCTTATGCTTTCTCTTATCTTACGTTCCTCTTGTAACTCATACTTATGAATATACTTAGCAAAGTGATTTAGGATTACTAATATATATAAACTTGGTACTGTTAAAATGTCAAATTCTTTAAAGTGTTCTCTACAAGAGTCTCTTTGTGAGATCCTTACTATTCTCCTTATGGCACGTTTCTATAAAAGTAACGCTTTCAGACAGTTACAACTATAGCTGTTACCCCAAAGCATTATGCTGTATCTTAATCTAGATTCTACCAGCACATGATATATAGCCTTTAGTTGCTTTAGATCTAACATATCTCTAAGGCTCCTTGAGTGCATAGCATGCTGATGAAATTGAGGAATCAGTCAATCTAGTTGCGACATTTGCGATTATGGTATACTTTGGATATACAGGGCGTAAACATCGACGCGGAAACTGTTGCCATGCATTCTAAGTAATAATAATAATAATAATAATTTCTTTATTTCACCAAAAACAGTCATTACAGTTTGATTAAAAGATTATGAGCAAATAAGGCTTATAAATAGGTCACAATAATTTAAAACTCTGACTCCTAAACTAGGTGTATGTGCCTGTGTCTTAGGAGTCAGTGATTCTCCGTAACAAACAAAGCCATATTATAATAAATCAGGACGTTTCAACAGTGAGTAAATGGTGTAAAAGAAAACAGGATATAATTTATGAAAAGAAAACAAAATTAAAAACGTTTAACTGTGTGGTGAGGTGAATTAATGTAGGGTTTGTGTGTATGTGTAGTGTGTGAGTGTAGGATGTGTGTGGGAAGTACATGATTCTAGACCCACAAGCATTGACATATTTGGTAAATTATTAAAAAAAATACTGTTATACCATACCATATTTTGACCGTGTGGGTATTGCACTTTTGTATGAAACAGCAGATCTTCTCTGGGGTATTCTAAATCATGTGCTGAATTCATGTTAATACAGGTTGCGCGGCAATGTCCCTTACGCCGTGTATTAAGTAGTAGTTGATAAATGTCCATGCACTCCAGTTTCGATTTCAAAGTTTTCATGCACTTCACTCACACCATCTGCTTAAGAATTTGTATACCGGCTGGCTGCCTTAGACTCTATTGGCATGTTTCCAGATTATTAATCTGCAGTTCAATTAAAAAAAAAAACAATCAAAAAGCATGAGTCAGATTCTTATGTTTCGCTATTTCTGAGTTGGTTCATAATCATAAGTGCTCTCACCCCTTGGAAGGAAGTTAATGAGTTCAAAGTCAGCCCGAAATATACACATAGGGACCTTAATTCACTTTTATGATTAACTTTAATTTTCCTAATGGTAATTTTAAGGTAAAGGCATGGCAAGGTAGGTAGTTAGGTGCTCGCAACCGCAACATTATGACGACATCAGCCATCCTTGTTGGGGGTGTTAGTAATCTGTGGTAAGAATGGTACGTACTGGGATAGTCTAAGGCCGTTTGTCCACCGCCACCGTCAACGGGAAGTCAATGAGAACGGGATGACGGCGCTGAATTAGCGATACATATATTTACTATGGCCGCGTGTCCACCGCTCACCACCACCGGGACGTCACTTTCAGTTTCTCATTGACGTCCCGTTGACGGTGGCGGTGGACAACGGCTTTAGGTAGGACATTCACGATCGACGTAAAACCTCTTATCTCGGTAAGGTATAAATTAGCATGATTGCCGAGAGTTTTGTCAAACACACGACAAACGTTCTAATTTATATTTTACAACATTTGAAAACAACCAATTTGAACCGGGCACCTAGCTTCTGACGTTTCATAAGTGCCCATGTAGGTTTATGTGAAATAAAATATTTTGATCTGATTTGAACAATGACATAAGAGTAACATTGCACTGACTTACTAATGTTTTTGCGTCATTCAAATTTGGCCGTGAATGGGCGAGCTTTAACGCGACCATTTGGCTGAGAACACTTCTAAATGATGTTTCTTATGAATTCATGTAAATAAAATACACTCTTTAATTTAATTATATTCAAAGAAAAAAATATTCTAATAATAGTGTGGAAGATCAATACTGGTAACCTACGTTTTGCAATTTACGATTCCAGTAAAACATTATGTTCAAGGTTCACGCGCGTGTAATACCTTTTGTGGTTATTTCCCTATAGAACGTACATCTGTATAGTAATATTTTTTTAATTTCATGTAAATCATCAGGCTAAGCTGCCCTTGAGCGTGCTAATTTTGCCCACATCTTTATGCGGATCACGCTGTTTTTCATGTTGAATTTTTTATGGTCCATTTCCTTTTTCCATTGCTTAAATTGACATCCAAAACAAATTCCGCGGATTGAGATAACAAACCAATTATAAATATTAGATCAATATAGTAACCAGTTCTCTAAGTTATCTGTGCCAAAAATCAGTGACCAAAAAAGTCCAAACTGCTGTAGGTCTCACATTCTATTTGATCTAACTGGAAAGCAAAACTTAGTTCATTACTTACTGAACTTTTGTCTCTCGGCAAATATCGAAATTGAATCTTGTTGGACGTTCGATTTCGGGATGGAATTTGTCCCCTGTGTTGATTCGGGTTATACTTGCTCTATCGGTCATGGTCGAGCTTAGTTTAACAAAAATTGATGCATTGCGGCAGAATTTAATACTCAAAGAGCTTGCTTGTTTCCAGTGCATTTATGTTTCTAGAGCCAGATACGTATTCACCTCCTAAGCTTAAGCTCCTTAAGTTTTGAGTTGAGCTGCACGACTACTGTCAAATGCGTGCACTGACTGGACAGGTCCACTCATTCTGTGTGGTTTTTCCTCAAAAGACCATTTCAGACACAAATCTACATGGGCATCACATGATCTGACCAAGATTATGTCTGGACTTTAAAAGAGACTGTGACCTCCGAGTTTGTTCTGGCCTTTCTTCTCAGAGTAGTCAGATAAGAAACGCCGACTTCATCTAGTTTTTAAAATATGATTGACGTGTAAAAGTGTTTGTACAAACCTACTTACAGAAATAAAATCATTTATCATCTACCTAGTCATTAAAAAAACAATACGAAAGAAAAGTTAAATTAGTAAACCGCCCACTGAGACAACACAACCTTACAATATAATATTTTATCGTGTTTATATTTTATATTAAATGGACAAATAATTTTCCCTATAGGAATATCCTTCACGTTATCGGATACTCAAGGATTCATATTCATGAGAATTCAGGTTAGATATAATAATCTACATAATATTACGCAGACGTAGTCGTGCTTCAATCGAATCTAAGTTTACCGGAGTCCAGGAGCTGGACGTGACCTCTCCCAAGTTGCGTTAAAAGTTAAAACATAGTGCGCTTGGTTCCTTGCGAATTGTGACACTCTACTAACTTGGACACCCAGCATACTACTCTACTGTTTCATGAAACATTTAAAATTCATACTAATATTATAAATGCGACAACAAGTCTGTCTATCTGTCTGTTACCTTGTCACGCCTTAATGGGCTGAACGGAGGTCGATGTTTGGCACTCAGGTAGATCATGACCTGGGTTAGGACATAGGACTTTTTATCCCGGTAGTCAGTTTCCGTGGGATAATATTCAACATCAACGCGACCGAAACCGCGCGCAAACGCTTGTTTAAAATATATATGAAAGAAACAAAGTAAAAACAATCTTGATAATTCTTCTTAAACCAACTTTGGCAAAAGTGTAGGAGAACAATGATCTAATATAGACATTTGATGGACATATAAAACGGAATCGAATCTCCAACGGGAAATGAATGAGTGAGCCGTAGCGAATTGTCCGATAACGCTTTTTCATCAATAAGCCCGACCTACAAATTCTTTGGTCCAAACTGAAGTTGAGGTAGGTACTATGTATAGAGATGGAGGGCGGTTTCTGAAGGGAGGGCCAGTACTAAATTTAATTATTTAGGGTAAGGAGGGTTTTTTGCTTAAGACCTCACTTCAAAACCTCATAAAATACATTTCTAAATGGCCTCTTCAGTCTTCTTAAACTTTTCATAATATTATTCAAATAATTTTAAGTTAATAGGCAAAGTTCTTAATTTATTTAATTCATACCTACACAATAGAAACCAAATAACTGAAGTCAATAATATCAATAATATAGTAAATAAACATGAAGAGATGTTTCGGTCTTCAGAGCGTAAAGTATTATTTGGGGTACTTCAAGGGAGTGTATTAGGTCCCTTTATATCTATATTGTACATAAATGACCTACCGCAATGTATTGAACAGCCGATAACACTGTTTGCGGATGATAGCACTATTACAATACCCTGTAAAAGTGTAAAAGCGTATGAGAGTGACGTACATAATAGTTTAAAACAGGCGGTAAACTGGTTAACGTAAATTATTTATAAATAAATTGGAGCAAAACGAATGTTATTCATTTTAGTCAACGGACCCCTAGCATTAACTTAAACATACACTACAATAATGATAGAATAAAAGAAGTTGAAAGCACAAAATACCTGGAACTCAAAATAGATAAAAAACTAAATTGGAAATAAAACATTAATATTTTATGCAAGAAAACTAGCAAATGTGCTTACGCTCTTCACACATGATCACCTATAATAAACACGGATGCTCTTCTTACTGTTTATTATGGCATAGTAGAATCACACTTACGTATGGGATTATATTTTGGGTAAATTCCGCTGAAAAAGAAACCGCCTTCAAGGCACAAAAAAGATGCATTCAAGCGATGTTTAAACCTAAAACCACGGATAGCTGTGTACAGTACTTTAAAAAGTACAAAATATTAACATTACCTTGTCTGTACATACTAGAAGTAGCTGTGTTTGTGATGACAAACCCGAGTCGTTTTAGACTTCTAGACGACGTAGTTTACCGCAATAGACGGATAATAGCGTGCTATGCCTAGAGTCAGCCAAGACAGCACTTGCAATTATGCGCAAGTGTCTACTGTATGGCTTCAGTAATCTTCAATAAAATACCGAAGAGTTGCCGCTATCTTTGTTTAAAAAAGACCTCCAAGCGTTTTAGTGGTGAAAGATTATTATAATTTAAGTGAGTTCCTGAATGAAAATGATTTTTAAGTTAGTGTATTTTTGTGTATCTTTTGCATACGGTAAAATATGGCTGAACTTGTTATAATTTTTGTTATATATTTTTGTTATCCTTTATATTTGAAAAATAAAATTATCTTTATCTTAAATAAAACATGAATGAAGGAAATTGTTTTGGAAGCTGACACTTCATTTACTTCAACACTTTCTGCGAGGAAAACCGAAAGGCTACTGCCTATTCCAGCAATGATGCAGTTAAAACTCGGAACAATCACCAAACCACAGTCACGTGCGCACTGGAACTGACATTCACATATTTTTGGCCTGCGTCGTTCGACTAAAAATATATTCTGCATGTGATTCAAAAAATTTATCAAGAGCGTTCAAATTTAAAAGGATAATCAATGCATGTCTATCTTGATGAAGAGATTCTTCGTGAAAGTATTTTAAGTAAGTAGCATTTAGTTGGTAGTTGCACTGTGTCGGCGTGTCCACTATTTCCGCGAGAAGGTTCCTGTTGGGTCGGACAATGCTCGCCGCGACTCACAATGGGAATTCATGAGAGGGAACGTGCGGGCGCAGGACGCGGCAGTCGCCTCGCAGACGCCGCGCCACGCGCCTCACTTACCGCGCGCCTCGACATGGATTGGGGCCTCCGCCGTAAGTTCGCACGAAAAAACTTTTTGTTCAAAAATTGCAATGTGATCGCCGGCTAGGCCCACCGCGGCCACCGCCGGCGCCGTAGCCGCGATCGAAGCAGATAGTAAACAAACGCATGTGGCCGACAGAGTAGTCTGACCGGTGTGCCCACAGATGCCGGTCGACCGGCCGCCGGCGCCGGTATTTTTAACTCGTTTCGCGGTTCGATGTCCGTTCCTTCGTGGAATCGATATGCATAATACCGTCCTTGAAGTCTCAACTTTTGCAAGAGTTAAATAGAGTTATAGTTTCTCAAGAACCCAACAATCGATGTCTAACATATTTTCCGGTGCACGACTGTAAGTTGCAAACTTGTTTTGTCATTATGTTGTAGTACTCGCAGTTTCCGTGTGATGCGGAAGTTCCAAACTTTCTAAATGATTTTGTGTCGTCACCGATCAAAGCTTGCTAGTGTTTCTTTTGTCTTGATTTAAACCAGTTATTTCGCGGAGAATGTCGCGATAAAGAGCACTTTTTATTGTCTGGCCATAAAGTGGTGTCTTTCTTTCGGCCAGTTACATTTTGACCTTTAGCATTATTTGTTATTGAGAGTGATGCCTAAGGTGACTTGTTAGTGAAGATAAACGATTGCGTGTACGTGCCGAGAGAAATGGCTGAGTTATGACGTTGGGGTATCTTGCATGAATTTATGGCACATAAGAAGAAATTACTACCTCCAGAAGTCGCAATAAAAATGAGAAAGATACAATAAACAGTACTAATATTATATTAACTTAATAGTTTTGCTTATTGATAGCAGTAATTGGGTTGTGGTGTCCAGATGGCAGTTACTTCATGTAAAATACTGAAAACAAGCACAATCTGGTTAGTCTGGAAGCCGACACCAGCATACCAAAAGGCTCATAACAAAAATTATTTGAGGTAATTTCTTAAAAATATAAGAACTAAATAAAGACTATGTAGATGTCACTCATAGCAAACAATATATGAAGGATAGCTAGCTGACTGCTAAGACAGAAGAAAGACAAATTGTTCATTCAGCACAAATAACACGCACATTACAAAATACCCATGGTACACGTCCAGATATAAACAAAAATATATCACAGGAATGTACTATCGGGATAAAAGTTTCCATATTTAAATCCAGGTCATAATCTACCTGTGTGGCAAATTACATCCAAATCCGTTCATGAGTCACAAACATCTAAACCTTTTTTCAGTAGAATTTTGGAGCTATTTTCTCACTAAAAAGCTTTTATATATAAACTTCCACGAAAATAAAACAATTACTGCATGCACAGCAGTGAATGTATTTGAAGCCATAGAATCGAGAATTCGAGGTATACCGCGAAAGCACAATTAAACATTACAAATATATTATATTCTCTTGCACAGTATCATTTTCATACATGCGCCTGTTATTTAGAACCAGATCATGTTTTCTGCTCGATGGAATAGAATACAAAGCGCATTAGAGTATTATCACTACCTTTGGCGTATCACGGTGAAGTGGGTCACGAATAATGGTATCCAATATCTTCGTGCAGAACCTATTACTGGGTGTGACACCGTGTATACCCATAACACTTTGTTTTTACTTTATTTGCGACACCAAGTTGTAAATGTCAAGGTACGAGGCACTTATCCTACACCTGCTCTATTAACCCAATAGAAAGTGCGTGGAAGACGAATAGCTTGTGTATTTAGTTCGGGAACAAACTGGCGGGTAATGTATTTGTTGACCCTTCTCTCCCGCGCGTGCTTGCATACTTATACGTTGGCCATATCCTGTTATAAAATACCATGCACATGTACAATTGTACACTCTGCTACTTAGTAGTTAACTTAATATTAGACTGCGCAGGCTAAATGTCGCCATTCTTCTGTTTCTTTATTGCTGATTTTATCAGCTAACACAATATTGTCAGCGCTGGCGCTGATACGTTTTTCATTTACCGCGTGAACTCTTGTAACTTAACAATGACGAAGTATAAATTGGTTCTGTCTTAAATTGGACTTTGAAGTTCGGTTTAATTTAATTAAAAAAATTACCAGGCGCCCAACTTTTCTCCCATAGATTAGTTTTTTCAGACAATCAACTTCATTAGGACTTCACGCTTTAGCGCGTTGATTAATACAGAATTCAACGTTGAAACCTAAAATAGGGAAAGCTAAAAGTATTTTTAGACTAACTGAAGTTTAGGTCTGTTAGGGCGTTGATTGACGTGGCAGGAAACTAGCTACTAATACCCGCAGCCCAGACTAATTAGGATGCCGTATTTTAAGCCAAGTCTGTTTACGAACTTCTCCTTGTGTTGCGAGTTGCCGGCGGCGTACTGGTGTTATTTTCTGCAATAATAAACGTACAGGAAATCAATAGGAGTTATCGATAAATATGCAATTTAACATGAAAAGTAGAGCGCATTGAGAAACGTAAAAAGAAGTTGAGTGTAAAAGCTATATTTACAAAACTTTTTTTCCTAATCTAATTTGTTCCGAATAATCCTATGGATGAATAGTTCATTATCAAAGGTATTTACAAACTGAAAAGTGTTGCGAAACGCTTAAAACTGTAGTAAGTGTAGCTTTTATCCCAAAGAGGGCTTCGGCGGCTAGACGTTTCCCTCGGGGGATTACCCAAGCCATTTCGATCTTTCTTACAAGTGCCTATAGAAAATTGTTCAGAAACAATATTTGAAATGCAAAACAATATATTATACAGGTTGAATTTCTAACAGGGATCATTGGAATAAGGCGACTATCTCGGCCGTTGGTGATTTAAGCCGCCGTTGGTAAAGATTTCATGAAATCTATTTAGAGTTTTTTAGCGTATAGAACTAAATTATGGATTTAAAAAATAAACGTGTTTTCGCTTTAAAATCATAATGACAAAAACATACGTTGAACATTCAGCGTCTTCACTGAAGAAAATTTAAGCATGCTACAATTAAAACTAAGATCTAGAAATTCTTGCATCACGCTGTGACTGTAACTTCGATCGAGCGAGAACTTTCGAGAATATGTTCAATATTTATGCCGCAAGCGTTGAGTATTATTTGCAATTCAGAGGTCTCAGCAAAGTATTGTTAAGAAGTTTAGAAGTCAGAAGCTAAGCTACTAATTATAAATCCACTCTCGTCTTGAATCTCAGTTCCCACAAGTTTGTTATATACTTTTATGCATAATGAAGTCAACAGGCCTACAACCGACCGCAGATTTTTTTTCAAATATCGTTTTTCACCGCCTGAATAATTATTGTGTCGGAAACGTAATTGCTTTGCCCTGCTCACAACATCGTTCGTACCGTGGTTTTCCGTATATTATAAGAGCACTTGACGACTTGTTACATGTACCAAAAAGTAATTTTCTTCGTTCACTTGTCACTTCACATTCATATTTTCGTATCATCTTAGGTTTGACGAGAGACCTTTAATGTGTAAACGCTCCACAAACTGCGTGATAGGAATTCTTCACAATATTCTTAAAAATGTTAAGAAGAAATCAAAATGATTTTGGAACACGAACTATTAACATAGGAGGGTTTCGTTGTTCAAGTCAATAACAATTTTATTATAAAAATTGGCACGCTTGAGCTGCCTAAAGAATTATAAATAGGTAAAAAATTCGCCTACAGTTTACTGTTAACTGGCGGTATAAAATCCCTTGGGATAGATATAGCGAGTCTTCATACAGACATATTTTATTGAACTAACGCCTAACTATGGAGCATTTATGCAGAGATTTATTGACAATCATATCAGGCGGAAATGATCCACAATTTGACATGGCTAGTTCTTAGCAATATGTTTAGTTCATGCCATTGCCGCCAACCGTGACAATAGATGCGGGAAGTCTGTCTTGATCGCCACGCTTGAAGAGAAATAGGGCCCACATGGTCTAGATGGCTCTTAGTTCCATCATTATCACATATCTAGGTTTGTCGCCCGTATGGTACCCACGCGACGCTATGACTGATCCTAATATTCACTGAGAAGCGATTATTATGATGTAACTTCTTGATCCTATGTTGCCCAGGAAATATAGAAATGTCTTATTTTCTTACTTCGTTTTTAATGCACCCCGCGAGGTTGATAACCCATACAACCCACACAACTACACCAAACATTACCCTCAATCAATACTTAGATTCGATAAGTAGTGACGATGCTATCTTCACGATAATAATATGCTGTTATTAACTTCCTGGCTTTATTTTATTTCTTTATGTTTTTTTCCTCTCCTTAGTTTGTATAGGGCCGGGGATTTAATCATCTAAGCACGTTCTCTCAACGCTACGAAGGTATAAAAAAAACTGTTCCAACCAAAATAAAAATCTTTTGAAAATTTTGTGACGCGAAAAGGTGCTTAGAATGACACAATAATTATGCTAAACCTGACATAAAAAGGGACGTGGTTCGTTTTTAGCTGCTTCGAGAGCAACGCCATAAGGCGGTTAGTTATTCACGCAAGTACCTCTCCCCAACAAGCCTCCATTCAAATTTTAATTTTACGACATTCGCATCAAAGGAATACAGTCTTTGATGATCTGGAAAATCAAAGGTTTACAGTTACTGTTGCAATTCAAATTTATGAAAATGTTTCAGCGTGACTACTTTTAAAGCCTTTCATGAATTTTGTATTGATTCAAATTAGGTTCAGCTTTTAATGATATGGTGAATGTAACTTCTGAAATTTTTTGTATGTAGACTAATATAAGTTTCCGTGGTTAAGAGGCTTACAACAGCTAAAGCGCGGTCACTGTCGGAAAGAGAAGCGTGATGACACAACGCTGGTAATTTATTGCAAAATATGAAGCAATTATCTATTTACAAAAATTCTATTGGTTGGATTAAAAAATTAAAACACTATTACGTTAGTATGTTGCTTGTAGAATAATCTGACAAAAAATCAGAATGATTTAATGCATAGTAGTATGGTTTTTAATCGTTATAAGAAATTTTTAGAGGTATCTACGTGATTTTTTTTCTATCGTATCAAATTAGTTGTATTATGTTTTCAACACACTATCTAATTACCAAATACCCTGAAGAATAACATATATTTTTCTGATTTTGTTTAGTGCAGTGGATCATATACTTTTAGGCATTATAAAACTTACATTTAGGTCCTGTAGTCCCCTTAAAATAAAAATACTAAAAATAACCTCTTACATGAATTAAATTATATTTTGTATTATCCGGTTTTCAGAAAGTAAGCGGAACGAAAACAGTAAAAGATTGTTCTCAATGTAACAAGGAATAAAATACCTCTTTTATGTCCTTTCCTAACATGAAAGCGTAAAAGAGTGCTAATTATGCAGAAGTTCAGATTTTCAACTTCCGCTGCATAAATCTTTTGTTTTCACTGCATCAAAACTGGGACAAGGCCTATTTCCTGAAAGATTCATTGTTATCTTGAAAGAATTCAATGTACAGTTGTACTTTTTTAAAGTTTTTACCATCATTTTCAGATAGACCGTGCAATGGCCATTACACTGAGGTTCTCGTCTGAAATTATTTAAAGAGCCACTGAAAAGTATTTTTGTATCAATATTTACGTAATGGTTGCCACATTTTTAGGGTTCCGTACCCAAAGGGTAAAACGAGACCCTATTACTAAGACTCCGCTGTCCGTCCGTCTGTCACCAGGCTGTATCTCATGAACCGTGATAGTTAGACAGTTGAAATTTTCACAGATGATGTATTTCTGTTGCCGCTATAACAACACATACTAAAAAACAGAATAAAATAAATATTTAAGGGGGCTCCTATACAACAGACATGATTTTTTTTGTCGTTTTTATAGATAATGGTACGGAACAATTCGTGCGCGAGGCCGACTCGTACTTGACCGGTTTTCATCTTGGGACAGCTACTGTTAAAGTCAAATAATTTATTTCAAATAGCTTTTGCCCGTGACTTCGTCCGCGTGAAATTTCTTGTTCCCCCGACCCACCCCTTTGCGTCGCATCGCATCGTCGGTCCGCGCTACTACTTCGTTTTCGCTTAGCGTTCTTTCTGACTGTTTTCTTTTTGCTTGGCTCCTAAGGGTCCTAGCGTGATGTTAAAAAGCCTATATATCTATAGTTTTCCTCAAGAATTGGGCTATCAAATACAAAAAGGCATAATATATCCTACTTACAAACTTACAAACAAACAAATTTTACCTCTTTATAATATTAGTATGCAGATAGGCCATCTAAAAGGCACTTTTGAACGTCAAAATTAACAAGAAAATAGAATTGATTCTAGTTGCACCTTCCTGGTAGTCTCGTATGGAGAAGAATGGGGAAGAAACTCCACCGTTACTCTTTTAAAAACTGATACCAAATAACACACAAAAATTATAAATGGATTGATATCGTCGTCGAAGGTAATTTATTATTAGAGAGACGTTCAAACCACCGATGTGTATTTTGTTAGGTAATTGTATAACTCTCCTTAGATGTATTATTGTCCCCACATCACGAGCACATGTCCCTCCGCCCGGCCCCTGCCATACATTCATTGTTATGTTTACGCAAGGTCCGGCGCGACTCCGCGACATTGCGTGCCGGCGACATCGGTCGTCGGCAGCATGTCATATATTGCTGCACCCACCTTCCGTTGATGTTATCGTAACACTTATACACACGCATACTTTGATATAAGAGCATGTGGTACCGCGTATTGTTCAGACTTAAATTACGCTAATTTTTCTATGCATAATGCGTATGAGAAAATATTTGCATGCAATAACGCTCTGTTCGCAGATTTTTTCTAATGTTTATTCAATAAGGCGTATACTCAAATAGCTCTTTTTTTGCAACACAATAATTCAGCATATCGCGGTCCACTACTTGACATAGGCCTCTCCTCTCCCAAGTTGCGCCACATCACCCGCATCACCGCCTTCCGCATCCAGTCCGCCTCAGCCACCTTTTAAGATCGTCGGTCTATTCGCTGAGGGGACGTCACACGCTACACGTGCCGATACGCGATCTCTAGGACTTGTCTGCACCAACGGCTATCAGTCCTTCGACAAACATGGCCGGCCTACTGTCTCATCACCTTGCTAACTCTGCAAGCTATGTCTGTGGCTCTAGTTCTTTTCCCGATCTTATCTTTCAAATAAAAATCTCGAGCATAGTTTGCTGAGCGATCTTGAATTTGTGGACGAGCCCGACTGTCAGTGTCTACATTTCGGCCCAAATGTTATTACGGGCAGGACGCACTGGTTCAAACTAATCATGGTTGAATCATTGATAGGCGTCGAGAAAACTTGACAAAGCTTCACAAATGCTGCCTAGCCTAAAATATCCGCTTGTCGTAAATGTGATCTGCTTAAAAAAGTGTTACACATCATATAACATCAACTCTGAAAGCTTATATTACCGTCACGAATAAAGCAATTCGCAAAATGTTTCTGAAAATAAAGTGTAATTTGAGAGTAATTTGCCCCAATGAAAGGAAAAGGGTGTGGAATGGATTATGCTATACACATGTATATTTGTGACCTTTTAGAAAATGAGGTTTTCTCCTATGTGAACCCGACGGTCCCATATCATTTAGTGTGTAATGTTGAGTGGCGTTTCGTCGGAGCGATCGCTATCGGTCCTTTACTACAGTAGTACGCCAAGTGCTTTAAAATCTGTATTGTACCCACATCTGGATACAATACCAAGCGTACATCAGACATCTCCAAACGGAAATGCCCATTGTTATGGCTCCGATAAATACAACTTAGACGTCAGCACAATGGATGAACTGGTTCAACTATAACTCGTTCAGTATCCATTCAATCAATTCGTAACTGAAAGACTGAAAACAGCATTTCATGTCAAACTAATTGTCAGCGCACTCAACATTTGAATTATTCAATTTGACACGTGGAGAAAAGCGATTCGATCGTATCGGAGTAAGTTGTGTCGATTTGTTGACTATTATTATTTGTGAACTAGCAACAGGTGAGGTTATTATACAAATTCGGTATGTCACGCAAGCACGCAACTTACGTAGGTACCTATAGGCTCCGCCGCGACGTGCCGACGGCGACGCCCGCCAAGTAGCCGGCCGCTGCCGCGCCCAATATAAAGACTGCCAGGTCCTGTCGTTTCTGAGACTCGCCTTCGTCATCGGGTGCCATATCTTGTTAATTAGTTTTGGGAAAAATAGGTCATCTATCAATAACACGTCACATCTTGTCATTCTGAAATATCAGCTTTGCCCATTTGCACCATACTCGTAGTTTCCTAAATGTATGTTCTAAATACCTGACTGCTTACCAAGTACAAATTTAGTGTTGTGGTCTCAATTTCGATCACAATCGTGCAATTATTTTTATATTCAGCAAGTTTTCATGCCGCTTTTTATATGATGGCGCTTTAAAGTCATCTTTGAATTTAATGTTATTAAACTCATTTGAGTGAACGATTAATTCATTACTGATATGACCAATTACGATATCGACATCGCGACATCTGCGACAGGCTTGTAGCCGCGAACCAGTTTATGTATAAAACCTTGCATATTATATGTACGAGTACAATGTGACATGTATTATTTAGTATCGACGTTTAGTAGTTTCATTAACATAGGAAAAACCAATAAAGTAGTCCTTAATCCTGTATTGCATTATGATTATGACTTAAGTGGCGACCGGCTGGCACCGGTGCCGCGGTGGTGGTACGTTGTGTTCATGACGTAGTGGTGGTGTGCCACTCAGTCCAGTTACAATTAGACCGCCGGTCGGTTTGAACTTACTACGTGCTACGCTTTTGTAGTATTCGGCCGGCTATGGCTAAAGAACATACTAATCGCGCTCGCAAATATGCTTTTCAGCAGATCGTTTAGTTCTCGCTTGCGAAATGATAAAAAGGAAGTCGTGCTAGGTAATCGTTCCTCAGGTTAACAGTGTTCGTACTCTCACGTGTTGTATAAAGTGTTCATGTGGTGTGTTCAGTGTTTTTTGTGCTATTAACCACAATATCGAATTTTTAATCTGCAAAAATTTTGTTCAAAGATGCAATGGAATAATAGAAATGCGAATTATTTTTCAATTATCTACCTAGCGTGCTTGTTTGCGACTTATGAATCATCAAATTCATGATGATGAGAGTTTTCATAGCGAGGATTAAAGCACGAGATAATGACCTTTAGATGGTGTGGGCAAGTTCCACGTGGACGTCAAATTTCAGTGTAGATGCGGCAATGGACGTCTTGAGTTTAGTCCGCAACTTAAATGGATCGTAATAAACTAAACAGCCCCCTGCTATGAAATTATCAACTCTTTAATTATTTATATTCCATTCTTTGTTCGGTTTAAGTATTGATTTTGCCATTCTGTTGAACCAAGTGCATTGTTTATGTTTGTGTGTTATATCCCACAAACGGCCCCATAAGCCATAACTCCATTGCATATTGCCCAAACAGGCTTTCCTCGCCAATTTTGTGACTATTGACCCGGTTTCCAATTCAGATTTCCATGTAAAGCAGGTACGTAAGTAGTTTGTTATGCGTGTTGTTGTAGTGTTACTAATATATTTAACCTTATTAACTTAACAATCAATAAATAAATAAAAATAAATAACTAAAGTATTCTGGTTGCGGACTAGTCTTCCAAATTAAAAGTTCCATGGCAAACACACAAACTTTTACTGCAAAAGTTCAAAGTTCAAACGAAATGACTGATTTTCTCCGTTCCCAATATTGGCAGAGTGCTGCCCTCGATTAATTACGAATTATTTCTTTGTTTCCATCGATCATTACCTCAAACACGTCTATAGTATGATTGATACTGTTTAATATTGTATGTGTTGCGAATGACTGACGGCAAAAATTTGCTTGTCGCCAAGGTGTAGATTACTTAGTTTGTAACTGCTATCAATTACCTGTAGACTTAATTATTTGAGTTAGGATTGCTATTTTCATGTTAAAGTTGAAATAAGTAAGTTTAAGTACTTTTTTTTTTCAATCGATATGTTAGAAAAAATATTGCTCTAAGTTGCTGCCCCCAGAGGTTTTCTTCACCGTGAGCAATTCCGGTCTTATGCAGCGGCCTACGAAAGTTGTAGCTCGTAGCATCTCTCGTAGCTCCACGGGACAATGTAGACACTAATGATGTTGACACTAGAGGCAGGCTTGTCTCTCTCGTAGCACGTCTCCCCTTCCTCCATCAGCCCCCTTCTCTGCGCACAACGTAACACGCTTTCGAGTGCACTTACCTAAACACGATGCCACTAAATGTAGCACTTCTGAAATATCCTCAAATTGTGTTAAGCCGTTTGTACAGTGACATTATGTACAGTATAAGTGCTAAGGCTCCGAAGAATAAAGTGGAGTACTTCATTTTGCATGCACGAACCTACTCGTAACTGAAATGTAGGTGAATTATGTTTCAATCTACTTACCAAGTTCCTCTTTGTTGTTATTCTTTAATTATGTTTACTTACCCTCGTAATGAGTTCGTCTCACCGTCCCAGTTGGGTTAATTATTTCTTTATTCACTTAGCTAATGTGTTTTTTGTCTTGTAGGTCAGCCAATCAGGTAGGTCAGGTTGTAGGAACGACCAGAAAATAATAACCAATTAACAATTTATTGTTCGTGAGGTTTCTTCGTAAAAAAATATTTTGTAGATTCAATCAAAATGTCATTCGTTCTATACCTAGTCTACGTATAATACTTCGAGACAGCGATATCAACCGTAATTTTAATAACACCACATAGCGATCACTTATACGAACTCTAAACTGCCAAGTGTGGTCATTAGGGTAATGTCCCCCAGGATCCATTGTGGTACCGCCATTTATGTTTGTACAGCCATACATAAATTAACTTTCGACCACGAATAGGTATGTGGTCAAGTTAATTAAGTAGGTATGTAGTTAAAAGGAATAGCAATGTAATCAGCACGTACCTATTTAATTACTATTACCAACGACTGTTGTAAGGTCTACTAATCTATGGATTGTGTTAGAACTTGGTTAACCTCTAATTTTTTATAAGGTTAAGTTAGCCCACATTTCTAAGAACACTGTTTAACAGCCCAGTATTTGTGTTAACACGACACCAAAATATATAAGTCTTCAGTGATTCACTTCATCTAGCTTTTGTCGGATTTTAACTGCATTGCTGCAAAAACGATAACGATAAAGTCCGGAAATGCCAAAAAATAGTTTTCAGAATGAATTTCGTTTACGCTTAGGCTGACGGCGCTGAACATTTTGCAATGAGTCTTTCATCAACATTTAATCCATTATGAATTCGTTTAGGTTATACAATTATTCGTAATAGAATTCCTTTGTAATACAAATGTGTTTGTTTTATTACTGCTGTGTAACAATACAAATTGAAATATATGTTTCGTTTTTGTTTGCCATTTCATAATTAATGTAAGTTCGTTAAACCAAATAAAACCTTCAAAAGCAGTTTATTGCGACCAATAGCGCTTGCTCTTTATTTATTAAACCCCCAATATATTTTATTTGGTCGTAAAAGAGAGATATGAGTGTTCTGACGGGGAGGTATAAAATCCTTGTGTAGAAATGGGGTTATTTACATGTGTGAGCAAAAAACAAGTAACTTTGCGTAAATATTTTGTAGTCTGCATTTATCTCATAGGTCTCTTGGGTAATTTAGTAGACTGTACAACGGTTAGAAATTCCCGACAAAACAAGGATTATCATTCAGAATTTTCCCTAGAGTGCAATTAAAGTTTCGTTTCTCTGAGATTATACAAAGAACAATATTGCGGACAGCCTTGAACAATACCCATTACTTTAAATGTGTAAACTTTGAACTCAGCATTGTCCTGAAAGGCATTGAGACGAAGGTAATGTAGACGTTAGCAACTTGTGGGATCATAGAACTGAGAACATAGACAAGAGTTGATTTGGTTGGAAAATGTAGGAAAACCGGAGCTGAACCAACCGAAACGACGGCGTACAATACACCCGGTTGACCCAATGCTTAGGTGTCTCGGTCGCAGGAAGGCATTGGTCAGCTATGTATAATCCACACTTTCATATTATTATGAATTCATATTATAAATGTGAAAGTAACTCTGTCTGTCTGTTACCTTTTCACGTTTAAAGCACTGAACGATCGTTATGAAATTCAACAGATATGTAGCCTGGAACCTGGAAAAGGGCAAATGGTACTTTTCATCCCGAATATTTATATTAAAAAAATATGAAATACTAAAAACACGCACACGAAATTGCGGGCAACCGCTAGTTATGTTATATCTGACTGACATATAGATTTTTAGTTAAACTTATTTAATACTAGCTGCGGCCCGCGGCTTCACCCGCGTGGTTGTCGGAAATTATCCCACGGGAACGTGCTACCGGGACAAAAAGTACCCTATGTTACTCTTATCATCAGCCATCTGCCAGTGATAGTCCTGTCAAAATCGGTCCAGCCGTTTCGGAGATTAGCCGGTACAAACAAACGGACAGAGAAAAAATTTAAAAACAGTTTTTGTGTTATAAGTACCGTATATACCTACTGTCATATGCATTAAGTAAAAAGCTGTTATTTTGGAATTACAAACAGACACTTCAATTTTATTTATTTGTATAGAGTATGTATAGAGTATAGATGTGTAGATGTTAAATCAAGAAATTTTATTTCCCCATTAGAGCGTGTATGACCCAGATGTATGAACGTAAACGAGGCAAAAGAAGTGTGTAAGGATCGTAGCAGGTGGCGTTCTGTAGTTTCTGCCTACTACCATGGGAAGAAGGTGTGAGTTTATGTATGTATGTAATTCCCCAATTGGTTCATAGGCCGATTTATTATCACTTAGGTATATACACGAGTAGTTCCTGTACACACAATTGATCATCAATTATTTTAAGTATAAATTGTCAATACGCTTGACCTGACTTACGCGTCGACCCCAAATAAAACCATGTTGTTTGTACATATACTTTACTATTTCACTGAAAACTTACGTAGGAACTTCTATAGGTATATTTTCATTATATTGTTTATTAAAATTTGTTTATTTCAGACTGGGTAATGTCCATATTTTGTTAGTAACAAATTAATTATCTTAAGACTAAGTTAGTAGCAATTTATTAAGGTAGTTTAATACGAATTAAAATTAAAATAACTTGATTGAGAATAAATTAAATTGAAATAGACAAGATTAACTAAAGCAAATAAATAATAAATTAAATTGAATTGAAACAAATTATGTCAACTTATATTAACACAAAATATAAGTAAAAATTTTTACAAATAGTTTTTTTTTAATTTTTTTATTAAAACATTAAATTCATCAGTAGACGTGTAGCCTGATAAGCCTTCCCATCACTGGCGATACTGGACGATCCGTAATCATCCTCAGGATTTCGTTGCCACCACCTCGAATTTTGCGAATTGGTGAGACTGACGTTTTGCGCATTATAACATAAAAGTCACCCACATTCGCGTTGGCAAACATGCCCGAAGCACTACAGAAACTAGGCAGCCGCACCAAAATCCTAAAGGTGTTGTTATGTTGAACTCTGAGAGGATTGTAGGCCCGCTGTGTATAGTTGGTCCATAGAGCGCTGGTCTAAAAGCTTTGGCAATAGACTCTAAACAATGTTACCTTTACCTGTGCTGTACACCGCGCAAATCTATGCACCAACATATTAGCTCGCTCCGACACTGCTCTCCGCTCTCTCTCAATATCCGCGTCATCATGTAGGGTTTCGGTCACAACATGCCCTAGGTACCTAAACTGAGAGACCCGATTCAAAGATACCTCGTTAAGATACACTGGTGGTATATGTTCAGGTTGTTTAATCTTACTTCTGATAAGCATATACTCACTCTATCTATCGTTGTATTTTAAACCGTGACTTTCAGCATAGGTTTCACACATACTTAGTAGTTTCCGTAGGCCCCCAACAGATGGACTCAGCAACACCATATCGTCCGCGTAACTGATGTTATTGACGCAAACGTTATCTATGTGACATCCGACATGGCTATTGCTGAGCTCATTAATCAGCTGATTGACATACAGATTAAAGAGTCTTGGAGAGGTCCGCCCCCCTTGCCTCACACCACACTCAAGTTTATATTCATCAGAATATGCGTTCCCCCACTTGACAAAGTTTTTCTGTTGGTTATACCAGAAAGAGAATATATTAATGAGTTCAGCAGGGCCCCGACCTCCCCATACTTAGTCCAGAGTCTATTATAATCGACTAGGTCGAAGGCCTTCGATAGGTCAGAAAGCAAGCATAGATGGGCGTTTTTCTATCAACATAATAAATAAACACTCATCTTATGAAGTAGGTAAATAAATATCTTAAGAAGATTATTTATGAAAACGTCTAAAGCAAGGTGATTGATTGGCATTTGTTAAGAGACTATAAAAATGAGCTCGGGATCATAGAACGATCCGAGACAGGCTCTACGCTCGGCTAAGCACTACAAAAATTTATTTATGGTATGTATTTAGGCCAACCTCTAATAAAATCCATTTTGTGCTCCTAAAAATATTATTAAACACTAATATAATGATTGCGCTTCTTTTTTAGAACCTCAAATAATTCCTATTTTGGGGTCCTAAAAATACTAAATATCCAAGTAATTGCGACAAACTTGGATATAGCGCTCGCGCTCGCCGGCCGCTGCCGCGGCACCGCTCGCCCCGCTCGTTCGGCTCGCGCGCGGCTTGTCACGTTCTAACCTAACCTAAATCATTTGGTCGGAGTGCTCTAGTTTAGATACTCTGACCAATTCGGCTTAATTTTGGTTGGCCACAGTTTCAACCTGACCTAAACCGTATGGTCTTGAAAAAACCTATATGTCCACTTATTATAACTATAATTTTTATTTTTCACATAATACAAATGATAAATGATAAATGATTTTATTTCTGTAAGTAGGTTTGTACAAACACTTTTACACGTCAATCATATTTTAAAACTAGATGAGGTCGGCGTTTCCTATCTGACTACTCTGAGAAGAAAGGCCGAAACAAACTCAGAGGTCACAGTTAATATTTAACATCACCATCGCGAGTAACATCCAATAAGACAGCATCTGTATCAAATCGCGGGTACTGTAGAAAATAAAAAACAACGTTAAAAAAATATAATTATGATCATAAACCAAAAGGATCAACAAAAACCAAACCAAACAAATATTTAAAAAAATAAAACCTGTTTGGTCGGGGTACACTAGCTTAGTTACTGCGACCAACTGTGATAAAAGGCTAGAAAGTAAACAAGAGGCTCAATTATTAAAAAAAGTGTTAGAAGCGCAAAAAGTTTTTAGAGGTTCATTGATTTAAAAAAGTGACCATCATTAGAAGGTCAATACGTTTTAGAAGATAAATTAAATATTTATCGCAATAAATTCGAAGCAGTTATGCATAGCAAATTGCAAAGAACGAGAAACAACACTCACTTCGTCAATCATTTTATTTTTAGCGTAGAAATACTTAAAGGTTTACAGTTGGCATTCCCCCTACGACAACCACCCACCACCCTGACAAAGACCGACTTTCCTCGGTTGCTTCCTATAAATTATGCAACTTAAAAAGCACCACTGTTTTTGTATCCATATAACTGTGGAACTACTGAATCTTACCACCAAGAAGGGTCGCTTTACTTGGTGGAAGTGGTCGTGTATTGTTGTCCTGCACTGTTTCTTCAACTTTTAAATATCAGTTTTTTTTTTACGCGATGCGATAATTTTATATTTTCTTCAAAGTTACTTATTTATGTATGGTTTAATCATGGACGAACAAAAAAGTCGGACGGAACTCTGCTAAGACAAAACTGAGTCCCGTTTATGTGTAAATATATTTATGTGTGAGTGTTGCCGTTTGCGCGCGTAATGGCCGACTAATGTGTGAATGTGTGCGTAGAGCGGCCTGTACTTACAGCGAAGTGGCCGACTTGAGTGACACAGTTTTTTGTTAGCGAGAATCTGTCCGACTTTTTGTTCGTCCATGGGTTTAATGTACGGTTTTTGAGTGCTGTGTGTTTTAATTTGTGCCATTTGCTCCAATTTCTACATTGACTTAATCCGTGTGTGTTTGTCGTAGGCTCCATCATGTTCCATGTGCGGCGGCGGCCAGCGGACGTGCAGCCGCGGCGGCGCAAGAAGAAAGTCGGATCCGGCACCGGGACCGCTGGCGGACGGCCCGGAAACGAGCCCATGCTGGTAGAGATGTCACCCGACGCCACGGTGCTAGAGAACGGTCGGCGACTCAGAGTATCAGATGTTGTCGAGGTTTGTTATGTAAATTAATAGGTCATGACTTCATTAGCATTGCAGACTTCTGCCATGCTTACGGCCTGTACAGGTACAAATTGGGTCTGAATATGTTCATGTACAAAAAATCTAACTTGTCATGCAGTTTTGTTGAACCTGGAACTTGACAAACAAAATCTAACAGTCAGTTCCTGGACCTGGTCTGTGTAGAATCACTGACTAACCCGATGCAAACGATAGCATACACACATAATAGAAAGAAAGAAAATACGTTTATTTGCGGCCAACATGACGCAGAGAAAAACACACAAATACAAATAAGAACGAGTTGGGGGAAAATATGCGTCACATCTACGCAAAACGGCAATCGCTTAGCATAATGCTACGACCCTATGCGAGCCAGAGTCCTAGCGTTGGTATTAATTATTATTCTTTCTTGTATCGCTTGTCCTCACTTTGCTAGTGGATCCCATAGCCGAGTAAGTTAACCACATGCAAATAAGCAACTGTCTAGTTTCATAATACAAGCAAGTTCCAGTGGAATTAGTTGCTGCTATGAGCACACCCACCCCATATAATCCCTTAGACGGGCCATCAATCCTTCATGATTCAGGTCCTTAAACACAAATCATAGCGCCAAATCCCAGTGGGATGATCACAGCGCGGAGGTATCGAGGTTATACACCTTAAATTATTTACTATACAATTTATGGCGAGTGAGACTTGTAATAGACAACCGGATAGACGTCGGAATGACCGAGTTATTGTGAATCTTGTTTAGGTCTGGATTTATTTCTAAAAAGAGATACTTTTAGGACGCATCGCACTGGTTCCAGCATCGATTTTTATCAAATGTTTAAGTCTTTAAAATAAAATTAAAACTTTTGATCAATTTATTTTACAATACATCATTTAAGGCTTTAGAGAAACATTATGAAAGTTTGACTAAAGTTAGAAAATGTAAGAGTTTCGATTAAAATTCACAAAATATGTTATTAAAATACAGTCTATTTACATTTAGCTCTCATTTCTAAAGTGTATATAAATAACTTATGTATATTTGCTATGACCCAATAATGTCATAAGCGATATTGAGTGTACAATAACACGCCTCTCCTTTGGGAGCCTACAGAGCGGCAAAAAATATTTTTTACTTGCACAGTAGGTCCCTACAGTTTGTGTAAATATCAATGTACGCTTCGATACACAATATACGCTTCGATACACAATATACGCGATGTAATCCTGTAGCGATTTCATTCATAGATTTCATACAATATAAGAATGGATAATTCACAGGCATTCAACTGACAAATGCCTACAATGAAGTATTTATACTAGTTTCTTGTTTGACTCGTAGTTTCGCGAGGGAACAGACAGGTGTGCTGGCGATCGATGAAAGATATCAATGTCGTTCGGTGAAACACATCATATTTTATATACTGACAACACCCATTTAAAAGGCATTACTCACCCGCGAGGCAGAAAATTGTTTAATTGTATACAGACCTATGTTTTATGCATCAATTAAAAATAAAAATATTGTAGTTTATTCATGTTATGAAAGTTAAATCAGACTGTGACAAACATGCTTGCGTGTAACATACGGACTGCAGCAATTGTCCGGAGATGTTATCTAAGAACTAACAGTGCCACAAATATGCAAGAGACGGATGTCGCATGGATGTCGCAGACCTTATAAAGATTTCCCTCTACGTATAGAAAATGGCATTTATTCCAAAAATGGCTGCTGAACAGATAAATTCGTGACTGTTTTCATGTACTATTCGGTAACCACACACCATTCGAGTTAAACCCCCAATCCTGGCTTAAAATCGGTGCTCCGAAAATTTTAAGCAATAATACCGAGGCACAATTTTCTCTACTAGAATAATTCAATTACGTAGTTAACGCTGCTCCAGTCTCAAGCTTTATGAATTTAATAAACACCGCTTTCGCGTCAAAGTCAATTCGTACGAATATGCTCAAAGTTCCCTGGCATATTTAAATTACGACATCAGGCCAATTTGCTTGTTTATATCTTTCAAGAAAATATTGATTTAATTGAATTATTTGGTTCTTCTAACATCTGTGTAATATTTTCAAAGAATTTAACTGTAAACAACTTTTGCGAATACAGTGAATACTTGTACTTAAAATAACTGGCGATGTGGGTGTATGTATGTTATTCGACTGTAGCAATTTTAGATGAAAGTCGAACTACCTACTCAAGTTTTCTACTTCAAGAAACAGTTGAATTTTATAGTTCCAATTTCTATTCTCATACTAGGCGAGTTCTAGAACATCTACAATTTCTACAATCAATCTTCTGCTTGCCGAGATGGGTATACACACATCAAAAGTGAAGTGTCTAGGGATCAAGCACGTTTTTGCTAGTTACTAACAATCTGCTTTTTAGATATATTTTTTGTAACTCCTTAGACACTTTTTTAGTACATTTCGCCATTTGAAAAGGGAATAGTTTTTTAATTTCGGCCAAAAGATGAAAATCTTGTGTCAAGTCGTATACCTATACAATCCTGCAACGGGTTTGAGGCCAAATCAGTAAAATTTCTGCCATATTTCTGAGCGGAATCAATACAAAAGAACGTTATTATTGAGAGAAGACGTCATTTGGCCGCCAAGAACGTTTAAAATCATGCCAGGAAGTCCATGCATACAGTGGTGGAACAATCATGATTTAGGCGGGTATTAGGATCAGCGGAAGAACCGAACTGATTTGGATCAGAGGCAATCTCAGTGCACAGATTTACGCTGACGCGATTATATCAGATGTTATCATTCCTTTGTGGACCCAATTTGGTGCTTCATTGCTGCTTATGCATGATAATGCACGTCCACACACAGCTAGAGTCGTTGCAAACACACTTGCCGTAGCTAATATCAACTTCTTACGATAGCCTGCTCAATCGCCAGACTTGAATCCCATTGAGCACGCATGGGATATGATTCAAAGAAGAGCTCTGACAAACACACACCAGAAAATCTTTATAGCCTGGTACAACGGACGTGGGCGGCCATTTCGCAACGTGATTTGGATGTACTCATATTGAGTATGCTCAATCGCTGCAATTGTGTTATGCACGTTAAGAGCGGAAATAAAGACTACTAAATGTTTATTTTACGCATCTTTAAAATCTTTTAAATCTTTTAAATCTTTAAAATCTTTTATTTTTATCTTTTTATCACATTTTAATGTGAGGATTAACTAAGGTAAAAAATCCAGCTTAAGCAAAAATTGCGAAAAGTCGTTATTAATCCAAAAATAGAGAGTACTTCGTCGATCTACACATACGAAAACATTTTATTTTATTAATCTAAACTGATATTTTTGTTTAGGGCAACAAAATATTTTTTTTAAATACCTGGATCCCTCGACACTTTTTATGTGTGTAGTTCGAAATCTTGTGAACTTAAAGCAAACATACGGCGTACGCAATACGTAGATTTTATAAAATAAATTTAAGCACAGCTGCCGACTATGAGATTCTGAGTTATATTTCGAAGGTGGGTATTGTTATTGAAATCTCAAATTATGTTTGGCAGATGACGGTAGGCTCTCCATCTATTGTGTGAGCTTTAATAACTTTAAGACGCACACACACAGACCTACACAGAGCCAGCATGGTGTGTAGCAGCTTTTATCGGTTAATGGGGCACTGCGAAACAATCTTTTAATAGGGAACACAGACAAGATGCTCTGCATCAATATCTATACATATTATGTATAAAAATCGCTTTTAGTCTCTCCCTGTGTGACCGCGTTGTTCCTCTAAACTTTGTAATGGATTTTGATGCGGTTTTCACCATGATTTAGAGAATAAATTCCGGAAGATTTGTGTTTATTATACATTCATATTAAAGTTACGTATAATAAAGAAATTTTGATGTTTAGTCAAGTCGTAAAAACCGTGTGAAGCAGGAGCGGGTCGCTAGTTTCTTTAAACGGTGTTGTTCGCTAAAATATGCCATTACTATGTAAATGTTGATCGGCAGGTGGGTTCAGGCAACGGCACGACTCTCCAGCTGTATGGCCCGTCCATCCAGCCGCGGCACTGCGTGGTTGCGCCGGCAGAAGGCGGCGGGTACAACGTCACGCCATTACACGCCGACGCACACGTCTATGTCAACGGACGCAGGATCATGCACTCGCAACGGTTACAAGTAAGTTTTATTTAAGCCGAAAGCACCAAGGTAGCCCGTGACATTCCAATATTCTTACGTTTTTTTGCATTTTGCAGGTCTGTATTAGGTTGTATGTTGATTAAAATAAGATTCGCGACCGTAAGAATAACATGTATTTACAGAATTATGATCATTAGAATCATCAATACAACTCTCTAAGTTAAGGTTCCTTCAAACAGGCGCGACACGCGACGCAATACAAAGGCACCGCCTGACGCGCGACAAGCGGTGCCTTTGCGTCGCGTGCAATTCGCGTCGCGTGTCACGCCTGTTTGAAGTAGCTTTTATAATTGACCTCAAATGTTATGATTTCATGAAATAGTCATTCAATAGGGTAATTTAATCTTGGCGATTTCGCGGGCTATTCTGGCTCTTTCGTAAGGGTATTTGTTCCATATCTAGATTTTTGTACAGCTAGGGAAACGGATTACTTAGCAAATTTACTAACAACAATAACCATCCGTATATTCAAATCATAATTGTCATTCTTTATTAGTCGTTTGAAATGGCAAGGTAAATTCACGTAGTGTTTCAATCTACTAAACAATACATTGGCCTGACTGTACATGTGAGATCTGCGGCTGTAAAACTTACAATAAAGGAGGATAGAACGAAGGCAAGCAAAACAAAAAAGAAGACTATAGCATTGTCCACAGGTTCCTTCCATACAGGATCATACGCTTAAAAAAAACTAATAACACGCTGTGTCATAATAATTGAGCATAAGAATAACACAAATCAAGCTTTACTATTATCCTATTAATAAAAATACGGTTTTTCTATTGAAAGTTCTGCTGTAGGTAGATGATCTCGCCATAAAATCAATGATATGCCAATCTGATATTTTCCGCATAGCCAGGTTTAGTTACAGAGCCGAATAAATCCTTATTGCCAATTGATAGAAAAAGTAATCCTAGGTGAAATCCGCTCAGTAGAAATGCTGTGACGTAAATCCTGAACTTTATAACGGAAATTCAGCTTTTAACTGAAAGCATTTCTATTTTCATGCGATTCATTATTAACTTTTACTGTGCACTCAACATCAAGACGATCGTTTCCGTCGTAGGAAGACGGGCACGAGTGCGGACTGTCTCGTTAAATGTGTCATGTACTGCCAACCCCATTTAACTGTTAGGTTAAGCACGCCCTACGATTTTAATCGCTGCGATTTTTTTAAAGCGAAATAAAATCATTAAAAAAACCGAATACAATTTTTCAAGCGATTTTTTACCGCAGGGCGCGGTATCTAGTATATTGGTATTGTTCACAGATTTGACATTATTATCCGCAACGATTAAAATTAGTAGTGTGCGCTTAGCCTAAGGCTTAGCGTAAACTACGAATTGCGATTTTATTTCGCAGTTTATAAATAAAACGATTAAAATCGTATTGCGTATTCCCATATCGTATTGCGTAGCCTTACGAAAATATATTCAAAATCAAATCATGTATTTAAAATGGGCACATCAAACGCACTTTTGAAAAGTCAAATTTTACAAGAAAATAGAATTGATTCTAGTTGCCCCTTCCAAAAGGCAGTTTCGTATGGAGAAGAATGGGAAAGAAACTCCACCGTTACGCTTTTAAAATGTTTTACTATATTTTGTAGACATAAATTACATAATTATAATTATGTGAAGACGATACACCTAGAATAAAATTACTTCACCACAATAGGTAAATATAAAGCAATGACAGGTAAATTAATTATGTGATAGCTATACATGGTGCTCACATATTTTCTAAGTATTTTATTCGAAGTTTTGAACCCAAACGTAGCTTCATAACACATGAACGAACACATTGTTTGCATTGCTTAATGAAGCCAACGCTTGTGTAAATGAACGCGTTCGTATCAAGCTTTTGGCTTTAATATTACACGTTTATAGGATCATGTAATGAAAATTATAGAATATACCATGTAATAAAATAAAATACTTATGTAATAAAGTATTGATATAACGAGCGGCTACTAATTTCAAAGCTACCATCAGTCAATCAGCCGCCAAGAAAAAGAAATCAATTAAGAAAGCGTTTTCCTTAACGATTGTATAGATTCGATGACGAGCATAGAGTATTTGGTTTTGGTAACCTAAATATTATAGCCCTGCTAAATATTTCAGGAACGCGTCGAACTTTTAGATCAAGGTCAGTCACTTGTCCCTAGGTTTGCTAAATAGGTTACGGTCGAGTTTTATTTGTAATACATTCATCAGAACGCCCACGTAGTTCACAGCGATATCCACATTCACGATCTAGAATGGACATTCTTGTGTAAATCAGCCTCGCTTAACAACGCTCCGAAGCTTTCCTAGTGTTTTTATCTAGTTCAAACATACGTATTCGTGTCCACCAAGTATCATGTGGATATCTACCGTTCAAAATCAATATTGTTCAAAAAGCAGACCACTTTTAAACGACCGCAAACTCGTAGGACCCTTTAAATATTTATAAGTAGAGGTCTTTAAGGTGTTCATTTAAAATGTATGGCTGAAAGACAAATCGAATGTGGATTGCAGTGAATTTTAGAGTCTTTAAACGGAGATTTGTGTCAATTAATCTAAATTGTTTTGTCGCAGCACGGTTGTCTACTTAAATTCGGTCGTGTTTCGACGTTCCGCTTCGTAGACCCGGCACAGGAGAACCTCATTAACAGAAATCTCGCGCAATCACAACACTTCGGCTCCGGCTCAATATACGACAGGTGAGAACCTTGCACACACACTTTAGCTCGTTTCTTTATGTTGTGTATAGTTGGGCCCTATAGTTGAACTTAGACTGACCCGGACATTATTTGGTCGATTAGTTATCGAATATCATCGCACAATTGCAACATTTTGTTATTACTTTTAATTTGTACTAATTCTGTCAATGTAAGTAAACACGATCAGTCCCGTCGCTTATCTAATCACTTTCAAAGCTGTGTATTTTATGTTTTGTTCATCTGTCATTGTTTGTTTTCTTTTGCATGTTTCTGTCACTGGCTCACGAATATCCGCTTGTGTACGTTACCCTTACGTTAGATCGCCGACTTCGCCCGGCGAGAATAGCGGCGCGATGTCGCCGACGTCGATGACGTCACACCAGCCCGACCCTCTCGATGCCAACGCGAACACCACCAACGACACCGAGTATCAGAGGACGATGAGTCCCGTGTCGCACGACACCTACTACAGGGACTCCAACGACACCATAACGCCCTACAACAACAACACCTTGAAACTCGACAACGAGTCGCTCATTATGTCGCAACACCTCAACGACACCAAAGACGACTACGTGAAGGATGATCACACGAGCTCAGTGTACAACGATCAAGATCAGAGCTCCAATGTGAACCGAACGTCCAACTCTGTTCAACAGTACAAAGACAATTATGAAACTACGTTCGACTTGGACGGCAATGTCGAGACAAAGAGTATCTGCAGTGCGAAAAGCGGGGGCTCTGGACATGACAACAGGTATTTAGTTATAATTGATACAACCACCCTAATGGATTGCTGTGGAACTGACTTTACTTTTCAGTTTATAAATTATGTACAAACTTGTTAGGGCACAGGTTTTAATAATTAATTTACGTCTCCTTTGATGTTTGAATAACTGAAGAATTTATAGACGTCGTTTCAGAAGTGTGCGTAATAATCAAGTTTGTGTTTAGCGTAAATGTCTTATGAATAAAGCCTGCTTTAATGCTTATTTATGTTTTATGTGAAGTTTTCGCTTGTTTACTATAAATCTGCTATTATATGTTGAGTATTTTCGACTGGTTTTACCACTTTCCTTGCCCGTACAATATAGCTCTAGAAATAAATCTATCATCACGATATTGTAAGTTAATTAAACAATGTTTAGAAACACGGTTGCTTTTAAACAAGTAATTCTGCTAAAAGATCTGGTTAGTCTAAGCCGGACTTTATCAACAAGTAAATGATAAATGATTTTATTTCTGTAAGTAGGTTTTGAACCAACACTTTTACACGTCAATCATATTTTAAAAACTAGATGAGGTCGGCGTTTCCTATCTGACTGGTGAAGTGGTAAAACAAACCCTCCAATTCAAAAGAAGTTAAAGAAAAACGCATTTCTTATCGTCACACATCGTTAAATGTTACATGACGATACAGGATGAGCGCGGGCATCAGCAGTGGTCGCGGGTGTCAGGAAGCGATCCTGCCAGCAGTGCTGGAGTTCCCTGAAGCGGGCCAGGCGCAGTTCCTAGCGGCCGTCATATCGCGCCTCGATCCGCACGCGCCCGCCTTCAAGCTAGCGCCCGTCTACACCCTGTATCTGTGTGCCAGGTGAGATTTTTCTTCTATACATATAAGAAATTTAAGTCGCTTTTCGTGTGGATTCCTGAAGTTAGTGCTTGATTTCACATATTTAACAGTATCATTTAGTGGAGGGGCGCGCAATTTTACCTGTGGTGATCTGTTCTGTACATATTATAAATTAAAGTCGCTTTTCGTGTTTGTCTGTGTGACCGCGTTGTTCTTCTAAACTACGCAACGGATTTTGATGCGGTTTTGACCATCATTTAGAGAATTTATTCGAGCAGGTTTATGTGTATAATACATTAATGCTCACTTAAATGTCTCACTGGTGGTGGCGCGTGTGTGTTTGATCATTCGGTACCCTACAAAATGGTTGAGCTGGATGGTGCTGATCCACGCGTCATGTTCGTGAACGGGCGCCGTCAGTTGAGACTGGTAATCTCTTAACTGCCACGGCTTATTTTTATTATTAATCTTATATTTTGAATTGTTTCTTAATATATATTTATTTTTCATTCTCTCGCATATAGAAGCAACAAGAATAATGTACCCAGGATTTTGTAATATCTTTATTTAAAAAGAGTGTCCTTGTATGTTTCTTGCCCGTTCTTCTCCATAGAGATCTACGTTTTGGAATGGGCAACTAGCTTCAACTTTCTGACTAACTGACCGACTCTTTGGTTTAATTGAAATAAATGCTTTGAGTTTGAGTTAATATTAAACTAACGTATAAGAAATACATTTCGATATTTTGTGACTTCGTAAAATCCGTGCGAAGCAGGGGCGCGTTGCTAGTGTATAAAAGAATAGTTTATGCCGAGGCAAAACTAATAGCTAGTCAGAAAGGCGGTAGCGCCCCTGGCCATCCACGCTGATGGTCTAATATTTGACTTGCCAGACAGCGCTGGACTTTATTATTTCTAACTTAGTTAACCCAGCTCTTAAGTTTTAACTATTCTTTTAGAAACTACACTACACTTTTATGCAGCGTGTTACTTTCATTTATTTTCTTTCTTTGTTTTTATTACTTATTGTCTAGCTTTTAAAGCCACTTTATTAAACATTTCCAAGTAAACCTGCGTCAAGTCACAACTTGAAGAAATAAACTTGATGTGTCATGGTTTACTTAGTAATGTATGTACACGTTACGAGCTATATAAATCCTAACGAAACGACATGTACATAAAACTTCACGACGACTTTATAACGTACTCGAATTACGCATAAAAGAAAATCAATTCCTGCACATAGGATAAATAAATGCCAGCGTAAATAAGTCTTGGTTTGCTGGAGTAAAAGTTATCCCTTTCTACATTACCACCAAATCCTTTCAAAATAATGGTGAGATTGACTAACAAACTCTCGACTGACTCGTTTATCTTATGGTCGCAGATGCGACTTATCAGAGCATGGAATTCAGGGTTCGATCCCCAAGTCGTACAAAGGTTAATTGTTTCTTTTTATTAGAAATATCACAGTACCAGTCCAGTCTGGACTTGTGCCCGGTTGATGAAATAGACTCGCGGGTAGAACATGGGACATAAACATAGCTGTACAGTGTACAACTCTGCCTACCCCTTCCGAAATTACAGGCGTGCAATATTTATGAGCAACGAACACACGTTATATCTAAACATGTTTGCAGACTGTCCCATTTATAAAATTAGTGAGATAAATCCAATTTGTGGGGAGTGTAATTTATACTGATTACGTGTGTACAGGTACCGGGCTTCAACGCATTACCGCCCCGAGTTGACGCCGACAGAGCGCGCTCATAAACTCACGGCTTTCCTCCACCATGTTGCTACGCTTATACACGCCACCGTACAGGTAATTATCACGATTCAATATGTCTGATATTCAAGAAATATATAATTATATGTTATATCTACAGGTCATTATTTTCCATGTCAAGTATTTAACGAATATATATTATGTGGTATTTCTAGGTGAACAGACAGTGTATGTGTAATTATGTCGCACGGCTGTTGAAATTGAGAATGTAATATGTTTAAATTATAACATTCGAGAGACATGTTCGGGTTTATTAATGTTACCGGTTTTATTTATTTTGGATTTAAAGGACTAGTGTTCGTGACACAATTTCGCTGCGCGGTGAGGTTATGATTAGAGCCTCATGTGAGTTTGAAACTAGTCGGGTTAACCCGTAATAAAACCATAAACATTAAGACCAGGAGACCAAGAAAAATATCGCTGCGAGATTTTATCGTTCACTGGGTTTTCAACTCTCGGTGTTAAATCGAGCATTGAGAATCCAACAAAGTGCTTCCCAGCGCGTCGAAAAAACACTGTTGGATTTTCAACTCTTGGCGCTAAGAAGTGCGGTGAATATCCAGAGCGCGAAAACAACCCGCCGCGATATTTTTAACGTCCGTGCGAACTTCGACGTATAACCGTTTACAAAATCTCAACGCAGAGAAGTTATTCAAAACCTGTGGTGTACATAGGTCTACGACATATCTTTCTGCTACCCTATGGCCGTGTTAAAGCCATCATTGTTATCATGTATCAGGTCGATCAACTAGGCCAGTTTTGAAATACAACTCTACTACTACTCTACTCTTCAATTTCCAGGAGCGTTGCTCGGAGTCGGCGGCACAAGCCTTCTGGATGACGAACGCAAGTGAACTGCTACACTTCTTGAAGTACGACCGACACATATCGTCGTTCTCCACACAAGCGCAAGAAGTGCTCTCGTTGACTGTGCAGAATGCTTTCAGGTATTTAATGAATGTTTGTTTTTAGGGTTCCGTACCAAAGGGTAAAAACAGGACCCTATTACTAAGACTTCGCTGTCTGTCCGTCCGTCTGTCTGCCACCAGGGTGTATCTCAAGAACCGCGATAGCTAGACAGTTGAAATTTTCACAAATTATGTATTTCTGTTGCCGCTAAAACAACAAATACTAAAAACAAAATAAAATGAATATTTAAGAGGGGCTCCCATACAACGAACGCGATTTTTTTTGCCGTTTTTATAGTTAATGGTACGGAACCCTTCGTGCGCGAGTCCGACTCGCACTTGGCCTGTTTTTATGTTGTTTGTTAGAACCTTTTGTATTGTGGTTATGAGTACAGTATGGGTTTCTTGGAATATAATAAAAGTTTTTAGGTCAAATGAAAGGCATCCAATTTTACTGTTGACAGTTTGAACACCAGTGATCTTTAAGACGGACACGAAATATAAAAAAAAATGGTTTTAGAAACTGTCTACTATAAGATTAATCTAACTTCACTGAACCGCAATTGTTGGTTGTGTACTTAATATGTCATTGCAAATTACTACTACCAGTAACATTAAACATTTGCCCTTTTTCACACGATCCGGTTACCTAATCTGGCTCCGGATGGCGAAGTGTATAGTTATTATCAAGGCTTTAATTTACCCCGTTTTCTACACTGCCGCCACCGGATTGGTATCCGGCACTAGCTATGCAGTAGCAGGCTTACAAGTGAATAATAATCCTTTATTCATGAAAGGGACATATTTACAATAAATAAGTACATAAATACCTAATGTAATTTAAAAATGAGTACATATATGTAAAATAAAAATAACTAAATTAAAACTTGGTAAATAAAAGTAAAATAGAATTTAAGCGGTTCTATTTGCATAAAACAAGTATATCTCTGTCTGTGCATAAGCGATGGTTAGTAAATATTTAAGTATATATTTTTTTATTTTTTTTAAATACCAATCTGCGCAATCCTGACAGATATGACAAAAGCTTTTGATTGTGTCCATCACGAAACTCTGCTAAATAAGCTTTACATGTACGGAATAAGAGGAAACGTAGGTAACGTTAGTAAGTCATTTCTAAGTGACCGTAAACAATACACGGAAATTTCTAAAATATGCACCAACACTAGGCGTGAGAAAAAATATAAATCCGAAGCAGGAATAGTGAGACATGGCGTACCTCAGGGTGGAGTTCTCACTCTTAATCTTGCTATACATAAATGACCTACCTAATCACATTAAACACCCCATGGTCTTATTCGCTGACGACAGTACCGCACTAATTAAATGTACAGACATTAATAAATACGAACATGACATCAATACTATACTTAATGACATTGTGAATTGGCTTGACGAAAATAATTTAATAATCAACCTGCAAAAAACTGACATAATGCATTTTTATCAACGCATATTGGTACCGAATATAGTGATAGAATATAATAACTAGAATATACCAAGTAAAAGTTGCGAAATTTTTAGGTATTCTTATAGACAGCCAGTTGACTTGGAAACCTCAAGCAGAACAAGTATGTAAAAAACTGAGCGTATCGGCGTATATCCTTCATAATCTTGCAAAAAAGGTCAACATCGCCACAACAGTAGCTGCATAGCACGGTCTACGAGGTCCATTTTAAGATATGGAATGATTTTTTGGGGAAACTGTACTTTACGAGAACAGGTGTTCAAAGCTCAAGAACGTTGCATAAAGGCAATACTTAGTATGAAACTGACGGATAGTTGCGTTCCTGGGTTAAAGTCACTAAAATTTTTAACGTTCCCGAGTATGTATATTTTAGAAGTCGCACTCTCCGTTAAATGAATGAACCTTTTCACTTCAGTGTCAGAATCTAGGAAGAGACCTATAAGAAGTCAGTATAAATACTTACTGAAGTAAGTATTACTGACTTCTTATAGGTCTCTACCAAACAACAACAACACAACATGACAACATAACATAACATTTATGTTGAGAGATGTAATACTGCTTTGTTTAAAAAAAGTGTTATTAGCATGGGCCCATAATTTTTAATAAAGTACCCAATATAATTAAAAATGACATAATACAAATTTATAAATGAGACTGACATTACTATTGATTGAAAAATTATATTATTCAGTAAATTACTTTTTAAATGATATGGATTTTGTATTGAATAATTTAATGTTTTTTCTCAATTTATCTGATTTTTATTTAAAACTGTATTTAGTGGTTTTTTTTGTTTTTATGTATGTATTGTGGATGTGCTACTAATGTTTTAAAGTTGTAATTTTATTTTATTTTAATTATTTATTTTGGTTTCAATTTAGTGAATAGTTTCATTAATGTTTGCATGCCTTAGATAAGGTAGATTGTACAAGGCTCATCCTTCTTATTGTAACATCTTATTTTATGTACTTGCAATCGATGCAAAAAAAAAAATACTTTACGGTTAAAGTTATTTAATTTCTAGGTAGTAAGTTTTCTATTGACTGTATTATATAACATCGGTAACAAGATCATTGTCCCCCGCAGCAACCTAGTGACATGTTTCCAAGAGGAGCTGTCCCGCGGGCTGGCCACGCTGACGAGCGCGGCGCCGCCCGACGCCACGGAGGCCACGGCGCCCGCGCTGCAGGCGCTGGCCGCCGCCATCGTGCTGCTGCGCAGGTGCCGCGTCAACGCCGCGCTCACCATACAGCTGTTCTCGCACCTCTTCCACTACATCAATGCTGTTTGTTTCAACAAGGTACCTTGTTCCCAACCTAGCTTTATCTTAGGCGAACAGACATTAAAATAACTGCATTATACGAGCATATCTTCCAATATGCTCCACAAGTTTCGATCCATTTCCAGTTTTAGTTACAAATGCATGCCCACCTTAACTGTCAAAAACCTCAAGGAACTCTAACGTAACTTAACGTCATCTTCGAACAGGTAAGGATCATGTCGTAACACATGATAAGGAGACGTATAGAGAAGATTTAAGATCAACGAAAGAAAAAGAAATGGCGCTATGCGTCTTGTATGCCTTCATCTTTTTCTATTGTTTGCATATTAGTAGTATTCAACCAAATTTTCTTCACAGTTGGTAACTGAACCCGGCATGGTGAGCGCACGATGGGGCGCTGCTTTATCGGCGCGACTGAAAGTGTTGGCGGCATGGGCAGAGAGGCAAGGACTCGAGCTGGCTGCAGAGTGCCACTTTGCGCGCATGAATCAAGCTGGTATGAAGTATAAAGTACAGGCATACTGGACTTTTTATCATCTACTTATAAGACACATAAGGATTCTACTGTCCTTAATCTACTTAATAAAAAAATTAAATTCATTCTTTCAATAACAAACAACGCACAGCCTAAACCGCTGGGTCTAGAAACACAACATTTTGGACACGAGTTTCTTTCATAACGAAGGTATGCACTAAGGACTGATTTTTTGGAAATTCATCCCTAATTTGATGAAATAAGAGATAAAAGTTTGTATGGAAGTTCGTCATTATTGCCGATATGAAATCCTATATGGGTTGTTTAGTATAAATAACAACACAAGTAAATTAGATGTAAGGAAGAAAACATTGTATGGACTACATATCTTAATTTTTATTACATAGTTTACTTATCAATCACATTATCCAAAATCATTTATTCAAATTAGATTGAGAAGCAGAGGGCTTGTGGCTAAGCAATAACAGCCGCACGGGTCGATTGATCAGGTTAAGCTACGCTCGCCGCGGTTGGTCCGTGGATGGGTCACCATCTTTACATATTAAGCCCCTTCGTGCCTCGGAAAGCACGGTAAGCCGTTGGTCCTGGCTGTCATGTCTGGATATCATTTCGGGCTTCTGACGATTACGAGTCGTCAGAAGCCCGAAAGTCTGACATCCAGACTTACCAAGGGTATCGTATTACCCAGTAACTGGGTTGTGAAGGTCAAATAGGCAGTCGCTCCATATAAAATACTGGTATTCAGCTGCATCCGGTTAGACTGGAAGCCGACTCCAACATAGCTGGGAAAAACCTAGGCAGATGAGACTGAAAAGCAGTACTTTTTTAAAGTAAAAATTACATAAAGCAGTCCTCCAAATGCCCGCCCTTTACCACGTCCTAGTGCTTTAGTTGGGAAGAAGTGACGCCTCAAACTCCCAGCAACATTTCTTGATTCTATATAATAGTAATTTATTTCCAGCGCGTCTAATCCAAGGCGAGTACCGTACCGCAGACGAAGCAGTAGCAGCTTTAAAAGCCTGTTTCAAACTGAACTCAGTACAAACGCGAGCACTCCTAGCACCGCTCGCGCCGCCCGATGTGGTTGAAGCGGGCGTGGCCTACGTGCGCACACACACGGATGAACTGTACCGGGCTGATGGGCGAGAGATAAGACTGGAAGAAAGCTCGTGGTTAGGTGCCGGGTTGTTGATTCCGAGTGATGGATTCAGTGCGGAGGTAAGTTTGTTTTGAGATTTTTTTGTCAGTATAAAAGTTCTTCGTTCTTCTTCTATATTTTCATAACCAGTCGTTTCCCCGAACGCGCGACGTAAAAACAAACAATTTTTGAATCGAAAATGTAACTATTCTATAACTTTTTGTTTAAATTTTAGCTAAAAGCACAATAAGTAACACCCATACAACTATGTATTTTCTTAATGTCCCTCGGCAAACTTCGTGTTTCGTCAATCGTCTTATTTCTATCAGTTGCCCTTTGCACTTGATGCAGACTAGACGCTCTCAATCGACTTGGAAGTATATAGAGTTGTTAATACTCTTTCAACTTAATGTAATTGATTTTTTAAATGGGAGGAAAGCTGCTAAAGTCTCAGGCACGACAGATAATTTTAAGCGTATACTTGTATTTTTTACAATAAGTCGATGGATTCAAGAAAGAAAGCAATGGTTATTTTCAAAAAGTTCAAAAACGTGTTTCTGAAGCTTGTAGTGTTTCAGTCGTACCTGTAAAGAATATTGTAAAAGAAAATGATAAAAAAAGATAAATTGGCTTCCTTCCCATCACCAAAAAGAGTAAAAAAGACCAAACAATTTCGTTAAAATTTGGACGATTTTGACTATTCTGTCATACATAACATGATTTACGATTTTCATTTACGGTTTAAGGAATTATCTTGTTTAGGGACTTTAAAATCGAAGTTGGTAGATGCTATCCAATTTGGAGGCTGTCTGGAGGCATTAAGAAATTTTTTGAAAGAAATTGGTTTTCAATATAAAAAAAAAACAAAAAGCAATCGGGAAATACTAATTGAAAAAGCATGATAGCCGCCTTAAAAGTCTTAAGTATCTGAGAAATTCAAGAGATGAGGGCCGATGGCAAAAATATTGTCTTCATGGGTAATCATTATGTGCATACGTCGCACTCAAAAGGGAAACGTTGAACAGATAAAAATAAAAAGGTGTAAAGAAGCCAATTTCGAAAGGAGAACGTATAATCATCGTTCACGCTGGCAATGAAAAAGGTTTCGGTCCAGGTGCACTGATGTTGCACAAATGTGTTGATAGTGACGGCAATTACCATAAAGAAATGAATGCCGTTCGATATCAAAATTGGCTGCGTAATCAGTTAATACCAAATCTACCGGCTAATAGTGTTTTAGTACTTAATAGATAATGCACCATACCATAATAAATTATTAGCTAAACCCCCGAACTCAAACACTACTAAACCATAAATTATAGCTTCGTTGCAACAACATAACATTTTTCATAATCCAAACTCATTGAAGATCGATTTATATGACATTGTAAAAAAAACATAAAGAAAGATACTCAGGGTTTGCTGTTGATCGCATTATGTAAGAACATGGCCATACCATTTTACGATTGCCACCCATCTGGATTTTAATCCAATTGAAAACATTTGGTCTCCAATTAAAGGATACGTAGTTATTAAAAATGTTGCAATGAATGTGACAACAATCAAAGAAATTATATTGGAAATAATCAATATGATTGGCCCGGAAGAATGAAAAAAAGATGTGATCATTTACTAAAATGTAAGGATGAATATAGAAAATTTGAACCAATGTTTGATTCAGACATGGAAAATTTTATAGTAAATAGCTGTTCGAGCAGTGACGAAAGTGATCATTCTATCGCTAGTGAACATACTGAAACAGCTACATCAGATGAATGAATTTTCTGACCGAATTGAAAAGATTAATAACCGGATAAATATTTATATCTGTTGCATACCTACATGTCGAACATAAGAACCTCTTCTTTTTTGGAAGTCAGTTGAAGAATTATTTCATTTCGTTTATATTCTTATAAACAAAATGAAATACATATTACATACATTTACATACTATTGAAAAGGAGTAAATGTTATTATAAATACAGAACCTCCTTTTTTGAAGTCGGTTAAAAACGAAAATAGTTTTACAGCTCTATATAAGTTCACATGGAAATCAAAACAAAACAACAATAAAGTACTTGGTTCTGAATTCAAATTATTATGCGCGATAAATCTAATAATTGATGGACATTGAAATTAGCATTCGTTTGTATTCGGAAATTCGATGATTCCCGAAGGACATTAGGAAAATAGTTGTACTGACGAGTAATGAGTATTTTCATATTTAAAATCGTTCGCATTTACGTTACGTTTACTCCGCGCGTTCGTGCTTAACTGGAAAGAAAAATAATCTTGGTGACAGGAAGAAAATGTGACTGTCGAATTGGTGATGAGTGTTTTATACCCATAATAAACAATTTGATTTGATTTCAGGTGGTATGTGGCGTGCCACCCGGTCTGGCAGAGTTCGTGGCGCCACTGCAGCGAGGTGGACTATGTCGCTTGGCGCACCAGCCGCACGCGCTGGGCGTGTGGACCGTGTACATGTGCGGCCACGCGCCCGCGCCGCACGCGCAGCGCCGCGCGCCCGACCCGCGCGTGCACATCATACAGCTGCACAAGAACTGTAACGGCATGGGGCTCAGCATTGTTGCTGCTAAGGTTAGTTACACATACTCTATATAAACTTTACCCAACCTTTCATAATAGCAGACCCCAGAAAAATTAAAAGTGACGACAGCGATTTTTTTTTTTGGGTAATATTGCCAGCCAGCCAGCCATCGCTTAGCTTGTCTTTCCAATGGGCAAAAGCCTTAAGTTTATGTTTGTATGTGAATGGCTGAATAATATTGTCTTCTACCCGTTGAGACATGCTTTTGGACCCTCAGGGTTCCTGGATCCCAGGTTAAAGTACTATCCAAACTTGCTTACTCTTATGACCCCTAGACGTACGAGTCGTCAGGATCAAGTCTTTTCTCCCGAAAATAACTTGATATTGCGAATTCTCACATAAAATAACTAGTCTCCAAATATTGGTTGCCTAGACACTATAATAGGTACTTAAATAGTCACTCGACTCAAAGTTGCACTTTCGATCGTTCAGGGCGCAGGTCAGACGAAGCTCGGCATCTACATAAAGTCCGTGGTGCCGGGCGGCGCGGCGGCGGCGGACGGGCGGCTGGCGGCCGGCGACCAGCTGCTGTCCGTCGATGGCCAGTCACTCGTCGGGATCACTCAGGAGAAGGTACGTGGGCATTTGCGAAATCAACATATGATACAGGGTGGAAGAAGACCTTCTCTCTCTCTACACGACTTTAATTTTTTAACACCCTTTTATTAGCTTGATATGTATGTTTGTTTGTAACGGAATCTTTGAACGTGATTTTCACCCACTTCAAAACGTCGAATTAAATTGAAACTTTGTACACTTATCAAGGGCCGATGACAATAGTATAATTTAATAAGTTTGTCTCATAATCTTGACCAGGATTTTCATGATTAGCGATTTTTTATATTCATAGATACTAATTTATAAAACAACTTGGTAACCCGTTTTCACATATGATAGACCAAGAAGTCGATTATTTGTTGCTACGAAATTATCATAATTTTAAGGCTAAAAACCACCGATAAATAATAGTTTAAAAAAACTAAAAAAACACGCGTTAATTGAAACCAAACTAAAAAGTTGTTTTTTTTTTTGTCAATAAATTTAAATGAAGAATAGTGTGATAACAAAAAAAAAAATTGTAAGAAGGCGTGAGGTGCTTGATGTCAATTGTTATAAATATTTTTTTGACAGATATTGGTAAAAGTAAAGTCATTACGAAAATATCGTAAAAAGCACCCCACGCTTTTTTACAATAAAATATTTTTTTTTGTTAATCACATTACTCGTAATTTAAATTTATTGATTCTTTTTTCTACTTTTTAGTTTTGTTGTCTATTAAAGCGTGTTTTTTAGTTTTTTTAAACTATATTTTTTGGGTAAAAATTCACTATTTTCGGTAGTGTGCGATGCCACGCACGGAAAACTTTGTGCTTATGACTGCAAGCAAAGGAACAAGGATCGTGGAAGTATTAAAAGTTAAGAAATTGATATCTCAAAAAAAGGGCAAAGAAAGTTGGAACTTTGACCTCAAATCCGTAACCAAATAATTCCCAGGTATGGTCCAGTACAAAAAAAAAAGGTCATAATAACGGGGAGAACAAATGGCTTCGTTAAGGGTACTTTTACTGCCGTTATTCAACGTGAATTCATTTGACGTCACAGACAACTTAGCCCCGTAGACACCGCATAAGAGGGCAACCGCGCTCGCCAAGCATTAGCTCTACGGCCTCATATGTAATGGCCACGCCCCCAACTCGTCTAGGAAGCGCCAGTCAGTCCGTTACTGAATGTTGACAAAATAATATCGTGTATTAGTTATTGTTTTGAGGTTTTAAAAATCGACAAGAATATTCAAAATGCCGTATTGTGCAGTGAAATGGTGCGGAAAATGTAGCAAAACTTCGAGGTTACACAAAGACGGCATTACATTTCACCGATAAGTTATTTAAAAGCATAAAATAATTACAAAATTTAATTTAACGACATTATTTGAATACGAAACAAATGCAAAGGTGCAGTAGCGCTCGTTGATGTCTTTTGAAAAATCTCTTTCTTTCACGTTTTATTTTATATGGTACTATCTCGCTCTATCATCGGTAACAGTTTACTAGTGATGATGAATCGATAACAAATCTACAAATAAAATATCGATATGTTACCACAAACATAAAATAAATAAATAATCATTATTTTATTTTAAAGGTTTCCAAAATGCCTAGAATTAAAGAAAATTTGTATAAGCGCTACAAAACGAGAAGAAAATTGGTGTCCCACTACAAATAGTGTTATATGTTCCTGTCATTTTACTACGGATTGCTTTGAACTCAAAAAGAAACGACGAATTTTATTTATTACTGCTGTACCAACTTTGGTGGGTCACTTTTCAATATTGTCAGATATTATCGACTTTAGTTACCTAATTCCCGAAATATTTTGGCACTAATTAATACACTCAGTGCATGGAATTTGGCGCAAACATGGCACGTACTTCTCCAAAACTATTTTCTGTTTCATGCAAAAAATATTTCCTGAATTAAGTATACCTAGATATAAATACTAGGTAGTATCTCTGTGCTATAATGTGAGATTTTATTTGATCGGTGTACCTTTTTCAATAGATAAATAAATCTAAGTACTTACAAATGTTGCTTATCGATAAAAATATCGAGTCTCGTAGCAACCCTAAGCCGTCCTATGAGTCATTTGACGTATGACATTGAAATAGCCAATCACAGCTCTCTTTGCACCTCGGCCCCCCCCTGACTTTTGGCGATAGTATATTCGAACAAAATGTTCTTAATGAGGTGTCTACGGGGCTAAGTTGTCTGTGTTTGACGTAGAAGGTTGAACTCTCTGCAATCGTGATGAACAAGAAATTTCTTTAAGACGAAAGCGCCAGGGTAGCCCGCGAAATCCAAATTTTCTAAGGTTTTTTGCAATTTACAGGTCAGTATCAGGTTTTATGTTGATCTAAGTATAATTCACAACCGGAAAAAGTATGAATTTACAGAATTATAATAATTTAAATTATCAATACAACTCTCTAAGTTCAAGCTATCCTATTGAAAGATATTTGATTTAATCAGCACATTATTTTAACTAAGATAGTTGTATTGATGATCCTAATGATTATAATTATGTAAATACATATTTCTTCATGTCGCGAATCATATATTGATCAAAATACAACCAGACCCTGACCTTCAAATTGCAACAAAAAACGTAAGAAAATTTTAATTTCGCGGGCTACCGTAGTGCTTACCCTTAAGTTAAACAGAATTTGGCCAGATTAACAATTATTCGCATTTAGAAATAGCTAATTTACCCTTTTGAAATCCAAATACAATGTAGTAAGATTCATTTTACTTTAGTACTGTCATAGATAGGTGGGCTTAGTATTATACCCTAGATTAGTGTGACCAGTGGGGAAAAAGTAGTCTAGCTAGTTTTCATATGAATTTTTAGTGGAGGTTCTAAATTCAAATCACATTATTGACCAGCGCGTTAAATGAAATTCAGTACAATATTATTACCCGGTTAGACCACAGGGCTATAATGACTTACTTTAGGTTAGGTTATCATGACATATGCCTTGAAATTATCGAGCAGCTTGTGTAAAAAATTTGTTTTATATCTCTAACACTAATCAATATTCTTAGGCGGCAGAATACCTAGTGCGCACGGGACCTACGGTGACCCTAGAGGTGGCGAAGCAAGGTGCTATGCTGCACGGCCTAGCAACACTGCTGCACCAACCCGCCTACAACCAACGACAAGGTATGTTCATTAACACATATTAAACAAGGTGCTCAAATTACAACTCATTTTTAATACATAACACACATAACATAACATATTTTCACGCCTGTAATCACCAAAGGGTTGGACAGAGGTGTAGATGCTACACCCGCATTTGGCCAGTTATGTTTCAAGTCCCATGTAAGACGGCAGTGTCATGTAATTAGCTGTGCCACGACTACGTTCGCATGGACTAAAATACAGGGTGATCTTTCGAAATAGGATAGAAAGCGATTTTACTAGAACATTTCCTTACATGTGGAGTTTTATATAATTATATTTGGATAATTTTAAATGTAGTTTATTGATGGACTAACATAGTTTTTAAGTGCTACTAACACATATGTGAAACTAAAGTTGTCTTAAAAAATAAATTATTATTATTATTAACAGATTTTAAAAGAATTTTATTATCATCAAGAAAAGTGACAATTTCTACGTTTTACTTCTCCGGTGCTTTCCCTGAAGTTATAGTGCTAGAAAAGAAACACAACAAACATTTCCTGGACTACATTTTTTTTTGTGAAAAAGTATTAATTATGACATGTAATTATAGTAAGCATTCAAGATTCTTGGAGTAGGTAGGATGCCTAATGTAACGATTTATTTGAGGGATATAACGCCGTGTAGTTATGTAATGCTCCTGGTGACGTTGTTGTGGTTCTGGCGAGCAGTGGAAGAGGTGCAGTACGAGGACCGGTCGCGGCGCAACTCGGGCACGTTCACCAACCCGCACCCCGCGCTGCTGCGGCCCGCCTCGCCGCGCACCGAGCTCGCCACCGCAGGCATGCCCACTTTACACCTCACCCCACCCTCCCCGCACGCCCGGTAACACGGAACCATAACGCAGCTTTTTTTTACAGTCTGCTGTTGCAAATTAATCTTTTTTCTTCTTTTGTTTTACGGCTTTACACTTTTGCGCTGTCAAAAGTTTTGAGTTTGCAGTCTTCAATAACGACCTTGTCGCTGAATATCCGTTTTTTTTTTGCAGGATTGAGCGTTTTATTTTTCGTTTCTTTTAATTGTCGCTTCATTAGCAAAACGTATTCAAATATCGAATTGAAGTTCATGTAAGTGTCTATTGCAGGCTATGGTCGTCGGCCGTGTCACAATCGATGTCAGTTGCTAAGAGACGAGTCTACGGAGTCTAGTACGGACGAGAGTGAAGAGTGGCAGCCTCACTACCACGGTTCAATACCTAGGTTGATAGTGACGTTGGATAGGGAGAACAACCAGTTGCAGGATGACTTGTCCCCGGACACGCCGGGCTGTCCGCTCGAGCTGAGGAGCGACGCGCCGCCGCGACCCATCCCCGTGTTCACGTTCACGTGCGAAGACTTCGACGAGCACCAGCCCAGCGCCTCCACGTCGCAGACCCAGCACTGTCCGCAGCCCCCGCCGCGGTACGAGCCTCCCCTCGAGGAGCCGCCACCGGTACCCGAGCCTCCCGCCAACTACGACCAGTCTAGCGATAACGGAGACTCCATTTGTCTACCACCTCAGATGGAACCAATAGACACTAAGCTCACCCTCGATTTCATTAACGCTCGCAGTAGAGAGAACGAGTTCTATAGACGACGCTGTACCGGCATCGACGAGTGTGTGAGTGCGTGCGAGTGTTGTCGCACGCCACAACCTGAGACACAACAAATCCCCTACATCGATGAGCCGAACTCAGAACCGCTGATATTCGAAAATGAAGGCCCGCCGGACAAGGTTGCTACGCCTAAAATACGACGAATATTACCGTCCTTGTCTCTTGATCAATCAGATTCAGATAAAAAACCTGAAACAGTGGACGCAGTTTGTCAAACGCCCTCTTCTCCGATGGAAGTGAAGAGCCTCATATCGACTCCTAAAAGAAGACTCGAGCTTAAACTTGCTATTAAGAAAGACTATGACCAAATGGATAATATTCAGTGCAGGCTCAAGAGAGCAATATTTAGCATGTCGACATCTTATTCGGGTAAATCTGAAGATACTGAAATTCCGTCCACTTACTCAACGTCTGATTCTTTTGATGAGACGAATAATGAAATGAAATGTGATGTCGGCACCGTTAAAGCTCAGACGCCTGTAGAACCTGGTGCTAAACAGATATTAGATAGTGTCGATCGAAAGTCATGGAAATCTCCTGATGAATATAGACCGTCCTTCGGCAAAGTCAAAGAATTGACAAAACATTTCAACGACATCAATTTGAAGTATTGTGTTAAGATATACAAGCGAAATTGCCAATCGAGTCCGAACCTCAGCGTCCGCGACAAAACTACCAAGGTCATTGAAAACCTTCCCGCCAGTGCGAGTTTAGCGGATATACAATACGAGTGCAATAAAACGGATACGAGCGACACTAAGTGTGAGAAATTATCTGACGACGAAGTAAAAAGTATCCTCATCCAGTTGGAAGACTGGTCTAAATATGGATCACGCGGCAGTGAAGATACGCTAGCGCATGGCAATGAGTTCGAAATACCTAACTTGCCTTCTGAGGAGCACACCGACAATACTGCTAACGGATATGTATTCAACGAGATAATTGACAAAAAGCCGAGACGAATCACTTTAGATAATATTAAGCTGAAGTCAAATCAGTCGAGTATGAACTCGGACCAGGCGAAACAGAGTAAGGAGTCGCTGGTGGTGAGTGGGAGTTCAAAGGGGTCTTCCGATCGTGTGCCGCGGGTGGTGGCGATGGTCCGCCAGCGTGCGGCGCCCTGTGCGCGCGCGGCGTCGTGCCCCGACATCAGCGCCGCACACAGCACGTGTAAGGCTCCCACACACGCATGACGATAGGTGTGTTATAGCTGGACGCACAACTTTATTTTCGTTACTCCACTAGATATTTTATTTTGGTTATACACAGGTTACGTTATACAAATATTGTACTTCCTACATTGGTCGTCTGGTGCACACGTATTTCATGCGTGTTTACATGGAATGCATCGATTAGTGATTAACTTTGCGTCCAGGTGAATTTAATGGAAATACTCGTTTCGTGTGTGTATCCGGTTATAGAATGGAGGAAGTCTATTATTTGGACAGAATGTAATTTGTGTGAAATGCATGGATATCGTTACGTTATTTTGGTCGTAAAATCGTTCCTCGTTTATTTCCGTACGTTTCTGTCACTCGCACTCGTTTTTCGTTATTATAATATTATTTTATTGGTTGTACGTTTATTTTATGTCGATGTAGTTTTCTTTATTTGTATAGCTGATTGAATAAGAAGTTATATAGAGGTGTTATAATAGTGTCGTGATGTTATAGCGGGCGTTGCGGGCGCGGCGGGTGCTGCGGTTGCGGGTGGTGCGGTGCGGCGCGCGTCGGAGCGCGACCTGCCGGCGCGCCTGGCGGCGGAGGCGAGCGTGAAGTGCAGCAAGAGCACGCCCGCGCTGCACCACGTGGCCGAGCCGCCGCCCGCGCACCACCACACGCCCGTCAGGTATGTACGACCTACATATATCATCAAACATTTCAGCAATGATCGAAACTATCACAAAGAATTAGAATAAATTCTGTTTATTTGGCAAAGAAAATGTACACAATCATTTACAAGTTTAACACAAATAAAAAAAAATACTATTATACATGACTGATCCACGGCTACGCCAAAAAAAGGTTCCTACAGGATACTTTTCTTCCATACATGTACTGTACACACTATGAAATGTATCACTCATGACTACGCGTGACATTAAACTTTTACCGACGGAAAACTGTAAGCGCACGACATTTGCGCAACTCTAAACCGACCACAACTTTAAACATAACAGTAATTGATATAAAACATTGACAGCGTGCCCGTCAGTTCGCCGGTAGCGAGTGGCTCTCCGAGCGCTTGGCCCAGCAAGTCCCGAAGCAGCCACAACCTGTCGGCGCCCGCGCCGCATGACGGCTTCTACCAGAACCTGTCTACTGTCCAGTCCCAACAACATGCTTTACAAGACAGGTACCTATAACTAGTTTCTACATTTTCAGCACTCGCACTGACAACTGCACGTCTGAATGAATGAATGAATGAGTTTTAACATAACATCACGCCTGTATTCCCCGAAGGGTTGGGCAGAGTGGCAACTACATTACACCCACAATAAATTAATGAATGAATGAGTTTTATTCAGACAAATATAGAAAAAAAAACATAAATATTACAAAAAATGCAAACTTAGGCTATACGGTTGCAGGCTTGAATTGCCTCTTAACTCACAAATTAAGTTCATCAGTCTCGTATTAACAACGGGTACAACGCATACAACGCTTTAGGTTAGAATTAATGGTATAAAACAGCAATAATGTCCAATAATCGTTTATTTAAAAAAGGGGCACATTTACTATATAAGTAACTTAACAATTAAAACAGAGCACAGTTGCTTATTTGCCTGAACTAGGTTGAACCTGTGCTTCAGACTAGGAAGTGCATAAATACTTAATGTAATAAATTTACATTAACAGCACCTTTATATCGTAGCAGTTAGAGCAGTCTTCGTAGTTCAAGTGTTACTTACTGACATGCGGTTGATCGTAGACAGCTCCAAAAATATGTATACTTACACAGACAAGGAATCATTTTATTGTCTACAACTATTGTTCCATAACATTGTATCTACCGTACACCTACAAAACATAGTATGCAATTTTCTTTACCAAAACAAAGTAAATGTTTGGTTCCATAAAATCTATACCATATGACCAAAACCAGGTAATCTACATAAATCTCACAAATATGTATACAGTAATCATTCAGAAAAAAAGGTAAACAAATCTTAAAGTTCATTCAATTCAAAATTTCAACTTGTAGAAGAGGTGTCAGAAATAAGTATTTCGTTGAAAATGCGATGTCATAAACAATTGCCATTTACTCTAACGCGTCAGACTGACATTTTAAATTATTGTCATGACAACGATCATATTTTAAAGTAGTCACTCACCGGGAGCATTTGCGTGTAATGTAACAGTTCAGATTCGAGTATTTCATCAGTGAATGCATCCAGGCGAGCATTACAGTGCGTACCTGTAATGGTACAATTTGTAACATTGCAGCAGAGAGAGCCAAAAACCGAGCATTACACCTGAATCGATGTTACATGTACGAATACTCACAATCCGAGCGGTTACAAAAGCGAATGTTCCTTAGTCAGTGCGTTGCGCTGGCGCAGTATTGTAACGCAATACTCAAAATCAAATCATATAATGTTAATTACACGCGAATACTCGGTGAGTACCTTAAAAAGCTTAAGAAACATTCGTGATGAACATTCATGATTTACCGATTTGTATTTCAAATCTAAAAACGAATGACACGTTACTGACGTCATGCATGAAATGAAGCGGACAAAAATAAAGTTCGTGTTCTTCTATTAAACGAAGTTAAAGATGTGTCATTCGATATAAGTCGTTTGACGTTGTCAGTCTTATTTACCTTGTTTTGGGAACTATCACTGTGAACATTGTTTTGGTCGCAGGGTGTATAGATGTTTTGGGACAATTTTTTACTTTGTTTTGGTAAAATAAATTGTATATTAAGTTTTGTACAGATACTGTGGATACAATATTGTAAACAAAGGTTGAAGACAATAAAATGGTTCCTTATCCTTGTATACATCTTTTTGAGGCTGACTGTAGCATCATAAGCGCATCATTCGACCCGAGACCAGGGTAACAGTGCGATTTTAAACCGGCCATAGCGAGAGTTTCCCATCTGTTCGATATATTAACCTTTTTTATGGTGGTTAGTGTTACCATCATTATTTAGAAGTTCTATGTTCCTTGTAATGTATATAGTTGACTGATACATACATAATGACTCCAGATGGTCGTCGTTGCGCAGTTCAACTGGCAGCAACCGGCCACAGTCGGCGCATTTCACAGCGGGTGGGCAGGCCGAGGCACCAGACTCACCTTTACATCACCAGGTAATATATAGACGTCATCCACGCATTCTGTACATCAAACTAAGTAATTTTCTGCAAAAATAATTGCTGAGAATCGGCATTTATTTTTGGTGTGAAAATTCGCTGTTTAGAGTACTGCGCAATGTAACGCACGCACAACATTGTGCTTATGGGCGCATGCAACGTTACAGGGATCGCGGGAGTAATTAAGGTTAAGTATAACATACATTAAGTAAACATTTGAGTAACATTTGGTTAAGTATACATTTATAACCTGTATTCATTAAAAAAAAGTTTAAAAACTTGGAACTGTGACCTTCAATATCTACGTAACCAGAAGGTTGGTTCCCAGGTAGGGTCCAGTACAAAAAAGAAATCATAATAATGAGAAGAACAAGTGACTCTCGGCTTCCTTAAGGGTATTTTTACACCCTATAAAGTATACTACAATTATGTAGAAATCGCTACTAATTTATCTACGTTAAATTCTTACAAATTAAAATTCTTACGATTAAACTTATGACATTTCTAGTAATCGATTATTGGTCTTTTATCTTTAGGCCCCTTCTACACACACGTTTTTCTTGCCATGAATAACTACGGTTGATTCGCCGTGTGTAGGCACGGTCGTCAGTGTTGTATGGATCACTATGGAAGTTTAATGACGGCTTGGCGGCATTACGGTACGGCGCCGGCATGACTCGATATGCATTGCTTAAAACGTTATAATTATAGTATAATAATTTGACGCACTCCATCCAAGTAGGTTGCTGCGTTCGCAAAGTAAATGTACGGTTGATGAGACCGTACAACGATATTGCATCAAACAACATCATAAAAATAAAACGTAAAGTCCCCGCCACGAGAAGCTATAAATTTTGTAAATAAAAAACTTCTACTAAGTTACGTAGCGACAATTCAATCAACAACAAATAATCCCAAATTCAATTAACTCAAAGTAACATACGTGTAATACGAAACTAACAAGCAATTTCACTTGGTCGGGTTATATTTTAGCGATATAAAGCGCTGTCGGCTAATGTTTTGTGGTACTGGAACGCGTCTGACTCATGGAACGTAAACATTTGGGCCGCCATTTTGAAGTAAGTTCACGCTGACGCTGTCAATGCTGTCATTCGAGTTTCGAATGCCTTTCAGTTTGTTTGTGTTGTTTTCGCGATTTAGGTTATATTGTTTGTTATAATACTTATATCCCTATATAAAAATAAAAATTATTACAAAACTTTTTCTTTTAAACTATTGCATAGCTTTTATCGCGGGCTTTGAGCGCGGCGACCGAATCAAGAAATTCCGTAACGAAAATAAAACCTAACACCCCCCACTCCACCTACCATGTAGCTCGGCTGAGCGTTCGCTTAACGTGTATGTATATGGTACGACTGTACTTGAATTAATATCAAAGAAAAAAAAAATACTGCTAAAATAAAAAATAAATAAATAATTATAATTACATAAGTTGATAAAAAATGCTATGCAATAGCTTTACCGCAGCAGTCCCCGAGTGCCACACGTGTTTTTTTTTTCATTTGATCTAAAGGTTGCGAATCCCTGAATGTGTGTTTACAAAATTTATAGCTTCTCGTGGCGGGGACTTTAGCTAGTTTCTTGCCGACTGTACCATTTCTCAAAAATTAGTTCGTAATTAGAAAACACACTATAAGTTATGGATAAGAAAAACATTTTGAGTTGTAGCTGCAACGCTTAGAGTAGCTGCCATACTTTATTTCAAATTACCTTCCTATCTGATTAATGGCCATTTTCAATGCTGCCATTTTTTAATGCTTAAATATGATTTAACAGTGCGTTTTTATCTAAATTATGTGTAATTTTTATGGCGTAAATAATAACGAGTATTCTATTCTATAAAGAGAGCGGGCGAATTTTGTGAGTTCGTGTATATGTGGAGGGTAATGTCCGGAACCACAGCTCCTATTTGAAAAATTATTTCACCATTTCAAAGGTACATAATACCAGATGGACATAGGCTATATATTATGTAAATATATACAAAAAGAAGGACTACAATATTATATATTGTTTTCATGTAAGCCTAGTACTTTTTGTTAGGTTACTGCTCAGACCCTGTGCACAACGTGTCGTGAACAGAATACCGTCTGCACATGTAAATTGCACATGTGCGAAGCCGGGGCGGGTCGCTAGCCCAAAAAAAAAAAAAACATTCATTTAGCAGATATCGCCTAGGATTAGTGAAAACGGGTATTAAGTTTTGAATTGTTTAAGGCGCGACCTACGACTAAGAAGCCGACATTTGTAACTCAGTCGTTTTTGTTTTATTTGTAAAATGTGTGTTGTGTGTAGGGCGCAGCAAGTGCTCGCGCGGCCAAGCTGGCGGAGATGTCCGAGGAGGTGTCGCGGCGCCAGCTGGCCTACCTGGCCGCGCACACGCAGCACCACGCCGCGCACGCGCAGCACGCGCCGCACGCGCAGACACAACACCACCACCTTATGGGTAACACTTCCATTTTTATTTGTTTAATGTCAAATTATTGTGTAGTTAGCCATTTCAGCCGAAAACGTATGATACATGGCACGTCATTAATATTAGTTAAAAATTTTACTAAATTGAAAGAACTAAAATACATCACCGGACTGTGTGTTGATCACACCATTGAGTGTCCTGTGTTGAGCTTGATAAGCATGTTATAGTATGCGTATACAGACCGCCAAGTTACCAGTCTCTCTGTGTTTGATTCTGTAAGGCAGATGTGTTAAAGAAACTTAGTTCTAGTAGTAAGTCAGTAATCATCAGTGATCGGAGTAGGTAGATTGATTTTTAGTACTTGTATCATAAATGCACACAGAAAGAATAACATGGATAAGCCATTTTTCCGGAAAGTAATTCCGGTATTTCCGGATTCAATTAAATATTGTTAATGTTGGTAGTGATATTATTACTACTCAATTCAAAATTTAAAGTTTGTTCTGATTGGTCGTTGGGTTTTGTCAAATCGTGACAAAAAAAAAAAAATAGGAAGAATAATAAAGAATAAAATTGCTCATTTTATTACAATTCCTACCTTTTTTTTGAGGATGGCAAATCATCAAATGACTCCTTCCACTCTGGCAGAATACAATTCCTACATAAGTTCCGGTTTTTTTTTAATAATCCACCAATTCCGGAGGAATGTCCATAGTAATATATACGTTTCGGATCAATGACCCCAGTTCAATCTACCTACTCCGATCACTGGTAATCATATATATGGATCATATATATATATATATATGTGGAGATTTTAATATTAAATAATTTATTAGAAAATAACTCGAATACTGTATTAAGTCTTTTTGGGTTATTTGATTTGTCGAATGTTTTTATTGAACCAACCCGAGTGACGGCTTCTTCTGCCACTTGTATAGATAAAAAGAATTGTAATTGTGATTACTTACACAAAAAAATTGTAAATAAGTTACCATTGCCACAGTGGACAAACAATCACATTTTGCTCCTTCATGCCTATATAAAAAATTCAAATGAGGTCTAGGCCAATTACATGTAAACATTTAGGGAAATTAAATAATTATATAGCTAACACATTATGTGATCAGAGTTTTAATAATATAAGTGACCCAAATGTCGAGTACGCCGAGTTCTTTTCACTATTAAACACGCAATTTAATGACACTTTTCCACTAAAGAATAAAAGTATTTACACAAAGTTTTTATTTAGTGATTGGGCGACTCTAGGAATTCGTAAAAGAAGAGGAAAAGCTATTTGAACTTTATGGTCAACATATGAATAGAATAGAATATAATTATCTTTAATCAAGTAACATATATTACTCAAAAATGATTAATAAGACTTACAACTATATTAGTAAGAACTGACACTTCACAAAAACAAACAAATGGTAGTGGATCACCGCTGTGGCAACTCATGTGAGATGGCACAAAAGTGACCCACGAAAACCCAATCTAGGCGACTTGAAATCATGCTTAGGATACTGAATAACACAAGCTTTCATAAGTATGTTGCAAAATATTCAAATACTTTTAAAATTATGTGCAAAATAGATAAAACTCGTTATATTAGCAATAAAATAAAATCAGGTGATGATAAAATAAAACTACCTGGCAAATAATGAAACAGGTAGGAAAAAACGGCGTAATATTGAATTTAATTTAGAGACTACACATGGCCCCATCAACTCAGATTTACAAATAGCCCAGGAATTTGAAAACTTTTTTGCTAATATTCCCCTTAAAACTACTGATGCTTTAAATTCCTCACCCGCGCTTTTTGCTGCCTTACTTAAAAAGAGTGTAAAGGCATGCCCTATAGAGTTTAGGTTTCAGCATACAAACCCCCAAGCTGTTATAAAAGCTTTTAAAGATCTTAAAATTAAATCAACAGAAGATCTCTGGGGAATGTCTGTAGCTCTCTTATCGAAACCATTGCGCCCTATTTATGTTTCATATTTAACACCAGTGTAGACCAAGGAGTTTTTCCGGATCTTTTGAAACACAGTAAAGTAGTTCCGTTGTTCAAATCCGGTGATAGTAAAGAACCTAACAATTATAGGCCTGTGTCAATTCTGCCAGTTCTCAGTAAGGTGTTTGAAAAGTTAATGCTTAATCAAATGTTACGTCACTTTAATAAAAATTCCATCTTTCATGAACAACAGTACGGTTTCACCAAAGGGCGCTGTACCACTGACGCTGGTGTCACCCTACTAAAGAATATTTTTAACGCCTGGGAAGGAGCACAGGATGCCATTGGAATCTTTTGCGACCTATCTAAGGCGTTCGATTGCGTAAACCATGAAACACTTCTGCTGAAACTAGAGCACTATGGGATTAGGAATACAGCTCTTGATTTACTAAGATCACACCTGAAAGATAGAAATGTTAAAGTTCAAGTAAACGGCATGAACTTGTTACGGTCTGAAATGGCAATGGGCGTTCCTCAAGGTTCGATATTGGGTCCATTACTCTTTTTAGTTTACACTAATGATTAACTCCAATTACTTCAAAATCAACGGAAGATGGTGTTATTTGCAGATGACACATCATTAATCTTTAAAATAGACTGACGGTCACAAAATTTTGACGACGTGAATAGCTCTATTCTTCAGGTCCAAGATTGGTTTACAGTAAATACTTTGGTACTAACTGGAAAGAAACCCAATGCATTGGATTTAAATTATCTAATGTTAGAACTAGCGAAAGTGATATTATATAGAATGGAGAAAGACTGGAATTTATTAATCAAACGGTTTTCATAGGAATCACGCTAGACGAGAAATTACAATGGGGACCTCATATAAATTCTCTTGCGGGGCGGCTAAGCTCGGCCGCTTATGCTGTTAGAAAGATAAGACAAGACTTTTAAAAGATGTAGAAACCGCGCGTTTGGTCTATTTTGGCTATTTCCGCATTTTTGATAACATTTTGGAAAAATCATTTACTTTTTAATATTTGTAAATATGTGAGCACCACTATTGTATCTATCACATAAATAATTTACCTATCATTGTTTTATATTTAATTCTTTTTACCTATTCTGGTATAGTAATTTTATTCTAGGTGCATCGTCTTCACATATAATTATATAATTAATGTATACAAAATATTGTAAAACATTTTAAAAGAGTAACGGTGGAGTTTCTTGGCCATACTTCTCCATATGAAACTACCTTTTGGAAGGGGCAACTAGAATCAATTCTATTTTCTTGTAAATTTTTACGTTCAAAAGTGCCTTTTATGTGCCTATTTGAAATAAATTATTTGACTTTGATTTTATTTACTCTTCACTTCATTCTACAATGACATGTCTAATTTTTTACTTTCTACAGAGTAGTCCGATTTTGACTGTTCTGTTTTTATTGGATAGGGTTTATCGTTTTTCAATTCCTAATTTAGTCAGATAATTTTTTTGTTAAAAAGTTTTTGTTTTTGTAGTGTTTGTTGTCACCAACATAATCTAAAAAAAATATTGAGGCCCATGAACACCGACTGCACCGACATGAGAACGATCTTCAAATAACGACTTTTATACAATCTCCAGGTCAGCCCCAGATGCAGCTGCCGCCAGGTCCGTACGGCCAGCAGTCGCCTCAGCTGCACCACTCACAGCCCATGCTGCACGTGCACAACCAGAGCCCGCACCAGATCTACCACAACCAACACCACCCTCCGCAGAGGTCAGTTTAATATCCTACAACTGTACAAGGATCATTAGGCGCGTGGCAAAAATCGGAACTAATGCCACTATCTTGTTTTTACAATACAATTTCACACAAACGTTTACCAACAACGCTTCGTTTCCCTGTCAATGTCACTCGAGCGTCAAAAGGTCTTTGTAGCACTCTACCTTTAACTGTAAACCCAACAGCCCATTCAGGTTTAATATTGCCGAACAATTTATCCATGCAACGATTAATAATAGCGTTTAATTATAATATGGTCGACCACATGATTGCTTCACTCTTAAATTGAAACTTCAGTGAGGTTGAAATTGAAACTATCTGTCTCATAAGTCTTAAGGCGAAAATAGCCTGTGACGTTTTATGACGTGCAAGTGACATTCAACCTTAAGGTGGTAAAGCAATTACGAGGTCGATTATACAAACCAAAACATCTCTAAAATCCTAACTAATATTGCAGGTACGAATGGATGCCGCCCGGTCCACCATCACCGCAGAGGTCACAGCCGCCGGTCGCTCCGAAACCTCAGGTAAAATACGCAGTACCATATTTTATCTCATAAAGATATTCTGTTAGGGCCAGTGCAGCGCAGCTCAGCGCTGATTGAAATAAAGTTGAAAATAAATAAAATTACATTAGTCTAAGAGCGCATCAAAGCGGATAGAGGTGTGCGTCTCTGGTTATTTATTTAAGACTTTATTTTAAGGGGGATGCGGTGAGCTAACGCGCAAAAGTAATTTATTCTAATATTTTTAAAGAAATACCTATTTGTTACGGTCGCGAATTATTTTAGTCAACATACAACTTATTACTGAGCTGGAAATTACAAAAAACGTAGGAAAATTTTAATTTTGCGGGCTAACCTGGCGCTTTCGCCTTAATATACGCCAGACACACACACACATACACACACCCCCTCACACACACACACACACACACACACACACACACCCCCTCACACACACACACACACACACACATACACACACCCCCTCATACACACACACACACACACACACACATACATACACACACCCCCTCACACACACATACACATACACACACCCCCCCCTCACACACACACATACACACATTCTTTTCTAACACCATAATTTGTATTGACTCACTAATGATTACCTAAATCTTCGATGTTAGGGTGCGAGGCGAACGGACATGGAAATGGAAGAGCAGTCACATCCGCAGCCGCAGCAGCCTCCACCCAGCAGCGTGCAACCCGAAGACGGTATGGTTATTTACTTCTTCTTTTACAGACTATTTTCATGTTGCACTTCTCAAAGTTCAAAAGTTTTTTTGTGAATAGCATGAATGGTATGGTGAAAAGTCAATCTTATAAGTAACGGTTTTCGCCTCGAACTTTCTTTTAAGTATGATTTTTGAGATAAAAACACATAATAATTTGCAGGACAAATGAAGATGAGAAATAATTATGTAAAAAGTTCGTATGGCTTATAATTTTTTGTCTAATATTGATCTGCTATGAAAAATAAATGGTTTGGTCAGGTTGAGAGGATCAATGAAAGGCGACTAATAAAAGGTATTTACAAGGTAGATGTGAATGGCAATGCCGGAGGGAATGCCCTAGAATTACATATACTGACCTTATTGGTGATGTTCTCCAGAAAGGTCAAGTGCGTAGTACTTACAACCAACGTGCTTGTATCGTGCGAGAGCATGTAGGGATCTTAGCATGTGGCGTTTTTGCCTATCCCCAAGGGAAAAAGGTGTGAGTTAATGTTGCTATTTTGATATTGTTATTGTGTACAGAGCGGTACGTAGCCAGCGCGCTAGAACCACCGGCAGTGTCTGTGTATCCAGCGGGCGGCGCGGGCGCAGGCGGCGCGGGGAGAGGGGCGGCGCCGCACAACCCGTGGCAGCGGGAGGAGCGAGAGAGACAACACGAGGCACGTCGGGCCGCCGCACGCGCGCGCAGGTAACTACTAAATTATACGCACACAACCCGTGGCAGCGGGAGGAGCGAGAGAGACAACACGAGGCACGCCGGGCCGCCGCACGCGCGCGCAGGTAACTACTAAATTATACGCACACAACCCGTGGCAGCGGGAGGAGCGAGAGAGACAACACGAGGCACGCCGGGCCGCCGCACGCGCGCGCAGGTAACTACTAAATTATACGCACACAACCCGTGGCAGCGGGAGGAGCGAGAGAGACAACACGAGCCACGCCGGGCCGCCGCACGCGCGCGCAGGTAACTACTAAATTATACGCACACAACCCGTGGCAGCGGGAGGAGCGAGAGAGACAACACGCCAGCAACGAAAATAGATGAAGTCTTTTTTACATAATAACTAGCATTTGCCCGCTGGTCCGCCCGCGTGCAATTCGGAAAAAAAAACCGTTACAAAATATTAAAACCTCCAGGAAGTAAATCAGAATTCGATCGAATTCAAGCCAAGCTTCATGGTAATCAGTCCAACAGTGTTGGAATTTATCAATCTCATATATACTAACATCCACCTTTAAATTAGATATCCTTTACATAACTAGATGGATACAAAAATTATTCGATACACGCCTCTAGAATTTGATTTATCAATTCTGGGTATTTATTACTTTAGTGTTACATCGTTTCCAATAATATGACTTATTTTAAAATAATGTTTTAATTATATACGTTTTAAAAATCAAACTACCTTATGTCATAAATCACCAAATTTTGTATTATTATATTCAGGGACGCAACAATCGCTCAGTTAATATCACTAGGAGCGGCGCGTACGCCCGTACAGAACCAACAACTACGCGCGCTGCAGCTAGAAAGAGACTTCGAACTGCGAGCCACGCAACACGATCAGGTAATCATTACTAACTTTTTCTTTACTTTTAAAACATTGGTCGAAAATTACTTGCAACTTTTAAACTGTGAATTGCTATACTTTCTCAGACTTGACGGGTATCGATACCAAATCGTGATGAAATAAAAAAAAAAGCTTAATTTCGAAACTTTCATTTTCGTCGTACCATGCGTCTTGCGGCCGTTTACCCCGCGCAGTTGTAGTATTTTTTGCAGTGAAACTTCTTAGGCGACGATTCAATAATTGGACGAGAATTGAGAGCGAAATTTCAAGGACGCGTCACGTTTATGCAGATTTTGTTACATGAGAGAGAAGAAAGATATAACGCGCTCTGTCTCTCACACAAAAACTCTCTTATTCTTTATTTTTTAAGAAGTTTCATTTCTATCACGTATATGGTGCTGCGAGTGCAATTTTCATTTGTATTATCGGGATTTGGATATCGATACTCGTCATGTTTATAAAGTTTCACCAGTTAATTTTATTCGACTGTATTGCATAAGCTTCAAAATGTTAGTATTTTGAGCATGACATATCTCTTATTTCCGTAGGAGGAAGGCAACACGGCAGAAGGTTCAGAAGACACAGAAGAGCTGCTAGACGACATGGCGGGCTCCCCGCCGGCCGCGTCGCCCGCGCCGCCTGCGCACGCGCTGCTGCAGGCGCACCCGCCCAAGTCCATACTCAAGACCAACACACGCACCGAGATCACTAACGGATACGCTACTGAACAGGTACTTATTATTTATGGAATTAACTTGATCATTACAGCTGAAACGGACTTAACTGTGATTACTATAACCTGTAATGCTTGAGGCATGCTACATACTTGTTCGGGTCTGCACAATCGATTCAGCAGTATTTGTTGAACAATAAAGCCGACCCGAAGCAATTACCACATATCATTTTCGATGATGTCTCCCGGCTGTGTCGATTAATGCCGACCCGACACACACATGTGTGTAGCACGACAATCGCCAAACATTTTAAAATGTTGTTTTTTATACCGGTGTACGCACTACTGCTTTTTTTTTCAGTCTTTGAAACGCTTCTACATTTTGGCTAAAGATTCGATGATAACTGAACGAAAATTAGGCAACAAAGCGTATCCGTCCTCGATTTATTTAACCGCAGTGTATGCTAAGGTTTTTTTTATAGGTTCACTAATCGGGCAATAAAATCTAACATACACACTAGGCAAACTTAAAAAAAAAAGACATCATTGTATGCACAATGTATGAGCTAGTTAAAATTAATCATAAATAACCTTGTAAATAATATGCTGCCATAGGAATAATTATTAGTTGAATGGTTGTACAGGCTCGTCTTTAATCTTAAGTTTGGCAGGTCCGGCCCCAGAGAAAAAAATAAAAATGCTGCCTCACACCGTTGTAGCTGGAAAACATTCTATGAAATGGAGCATGTTGTTTTTTATATTTGTTCTGCAATGAGGCATCACAAATGTGCACCTATTGCACACAGACGATTGTTCCGGCGTGGAACAGTACATTGAATTCTCTCCAGCACACCTTCTCAGTCTATGTGGGCATTGATTAACTTATTTTAGAGCATAGAGTAGGCATACTGAAGTATTCTAACTTTGATTTATTGGATTTGAGGTTTCTACATTGGTTATTAACATGAGATAGTTGATACAGAAGGCGTTTTTGTACTCGCTCTTATTTACTAGACTAGACATCATAAGCAGGATTCCATACTTGACTTCCACGCTCCACCACACTGCGAATGATACAGTTAAAAACTGGTATTATGACTTTTAGGTCCCTAGATTCCTTGAGCTCTTGAGCTGTCGCGCTACAAAACCCGACAGGCGGCGAGGCTTTCTGAGCTATATTATCTATATGGTGTCTAAACTTAAGTTTGCAATCCATAATTACGCCTAAGTTGCGAAAGCAATAGTTTGAATTACGCCTAATTACGCCTAAATTGAGTAAATTGCGTTAGTGAGGTGTCTTTTTCTTGGAAGTTTATATTAACATTCAAAATCATGTGGTTTTCGATACACTATCCTTATCGATTTCAGTTTGCAATATTACTGAGTCTTCAGCAGAGTATACTGTTTGGTACAATTTTAGGTCATTGGCGTACATATTAAACTTGCGTTCTATTTTACTTGCCAAATCATTTTTAAAGATTAAGAACAGCAAAGGCGTCAGGTGTGAGCCCTGTGGTCCTCCTGATGGTATAAAGTTTGTCTGAGAGTTAAAATCTGGAACAACTACCATTTGTGTCCGATTTTTCCAATAGTACTCACTCCATTGCTGTAATGACCCATGAATATCCATGTTTGTTATCTTATTAAGAAGAATATTGTGATCAATAAGATCAAACGCTTTACTGAAATCTGTGTACACAGCGTTTACCTCTTTCCCTTCGTCGAGTGCACCTTCTATGTCACAAAAGATTTGATGTAGTGGCCCTCTTTGGAAGGAAATCACGCTGTGCAGGATGCAGCTGCTGCTGTACATGCCATTAATTTTGTTTCATCACGAGCGTTTGACGACGATAATTAATTGATACATAAGAAACATCGCCATTTTTCAGGATCGGGTAATACGAGCTATCTTCCATTTACTTATCTAGACTCAGGGACCAATTGTATAACTTAGATAGCGGGTATAGTAAGATACAGCACATTTTTTTAGAAAGATAGTTGGTATTCCGACGCTTCCAGCTCCCTTATTGACGTCTAAATCAGTAAGCGCTTTGACAATTTCTGAATCAGATAAAACAATGTTACTGAGAGTTTTAATGTAATCATGACTGGCGGATGTTGCGAATCCAGCTTGGACAAAGGTTTAGCAACCTCACATACTTAAACGCGCTCAGAGATGTTAGAGAATATTAAATCCAATACACGTTGGTTAAATCTTAAATTAACAAACATTAAATTCATGCACGAATGGGTCGATAATGCTAGCGCAAATTAGGGCAGTCCGCAACGCAACGCATCGTAGAGCAAAAATCCTTCTACGTCACTTTCATAGATTTTCTATAAACCAACTCACTGTTTTGTATGCAAATGCGTTGCGCTACGGCCCGTTGCAACTGTAATGTACGCTTGGCTATGATTATGACTAACTATAATAATTTCCTCAGGTGACTTACGAAGAAACCCGAGTAGCTGAAGTGAGTTCTGCAGTGAACGCGCTGAGCGTGTCATCAAGTAGTCACATGGTAGCGGGCGCGGGTAGCGCGGGCGCGGGCGCGCCGCCGCCGCCCGCGCGCGGCTCGTCGTTCGCGGTGATGGCGGAGCGCGCGCGCACGCTGTCGCCGCCGCGCCACGACCTGCACGCGCTGCCCGCGCACCATGCGGCGCCGCAGTACGTATACAACACACCATTATTTTATTATCATAATTGGTTCCTAAGGGTACTTGCATCAAAAAGCGGGTTCGGGGTAAAGACAAGTCATAACTGATCATTGTGGGTGAAATAATCCCATGTTAACTTATGCGCTCACACATAAACAGCTAAAACATGTAAGAAGATCAACTTGCAACGACCTGTACCGGGAGTCGAGCCCGAAAACCCGCTTCTTTATGTAAAAGCACCCTTATTTTCTTTAAGAAATTCCCCTCAAAGAGAGAAGACCCGTGCCCCAACAGTGGGAACTAAAAAAACTGATTATGAAGTTACACGAGGAGAGTTTCTCTATTTGCATAAGCAAGTCTCTCACCCTCGTGAATGAAATCTTTTCATTTATTTATTTATGTATATATAAGGTGTATCTATTCATACACTCCGTCGGACTCTTAAGTAGCAACTAAAATGCAACTTGCCCCTTAGGTCCCCAGTTGGTAGCGGTCGCGACAAGCGCGTGTCGTTCCACGAGCGAGCCGCGCCGCCGCCCGCGCCTCCCGCCTCCTCCCCGCCCCCGCTGCACGAGCCGCCCGCGCACGCGCACTGCCAGCCCGCACGGGAGGACCCTGACGTACGTACTGTACTCTAACATATCATAATACTAGCGCCCGCCTCCTCCCCGCCCCCGCTGCACGAGCCGCCCGCGCACGCGCACTGCCAGCCCGCACGGGAGGACCCTGACGTACGTACTGTACTCTAACATATCATAATACTAGCGCCCGCCTCCTCCCCGCCCCCGCTGCACGAGCCGCCCGCGCACGCGCACTGCCAGCCCGCACGGGAGGACCCTGACGTACGTACTGTACTCTAACATATCATAATACTAGCGCCCGCCTCCTCCCCGCCCCCGCTGCACGAGCCGCCCGCGCACGCGCACTGCCAGCCCGCACGGGAGGACCCTGACGTACGTACTGTACTCTAACATATCATAATACTAGCGCCCGCCTCCTCCCCGCCCCCGCTGCACGAGCCGCCCGCGCACGCGCACTGCCAGCCCGCACGGGAGGACCCTGACGTACGTACTGTACTCTAACATATCATAATACTAGCGCCCGCCTCCTCCCCGCCCCCGCTGCACGAGCCGCCCGCGCATGCGCACTGCCAGCCCGCACGGGAGGACCCTGACGTACGTACTGTACTCTAACATATCATAATACTAGCGCCCGCCTCCTCCCCGCCCCCGCTGCACGAGCCGCCCGCGCACGCGCACTGCCAGCCCGCACGAGAGGACCCTGACGTACGTACAGTCTAGTCTTTTATATCTTCACCAGTTTCCAAATTCTTTCTATTATTATGTCAGGACAAATTCCTTGTGAAGCTACGGCAGCGGCACTAAGCTGACTATTGTATAGAAAACTATTTTTAATTACTTGATAGCAAAGATCAAATAGCAATGTCGAGTTGACATCAATAAAAACCTTTTTAATGGCCGGCCTATATTATGTTTCTTTTTTGCCAGTGTCTGTAATGGTCACTTTTTTTATTCGGTAAAAGAAGATGGCTGAATGTCATCCATGGTATTGTAATTACTACGCTGAAATAGTGAGTCGATAAAGCAAATTCTATAGTGCAACGAGCAGGCAAAAATTGCCCTTAAGGTGACGTACAGTCACGGGTAAGTACATCTGACCACCGCGAAAACAAAATCCCGTTCACACGATGACCACATCTGTTTACCGCCCCTTTTTACGTTTCACAAAAATATACAGTAATATCTAAATTTCTCAGACTGTTACAATGATCACAGATGTCTGACCACCCTTCTTCGACCAATAGGAATAGAACAACAAAAAAGGATCAAGGATAAGAAAGATTTTAATGTTTTTATACTTTACATTATGTTGTCAAACAGAAAAAAAATGTTTGTTAAACATGGACAGTCACGGGTACCTACGTACCCGTGACTGAACAATACCCAAAGATATATACCCAGCGAGAGAGTGCTAATCTAAGTTGTGACCCTTTCTGTAACATTAATAAGTTCTTTGACTGGTTTCTGAAACCCATCTCAGATTACAAAATGGTGATTATCGAGACCATAAAAAAAAATGGATACTTTCTTCAATAAAATATCCCAGCCGACTAAGATATAATGTAAACTGTGCATTACAGCGGTTCATAGAGGAAGCGGAGAGTATGCTCGCGGGCCCCGTGTCGCCGCAGTCGCCCAACGCGCCCAACCTCCTCCAGCACACGCCCGGCGTCATCGGCGCTCAGGAGGTGTACAGGTACGACTAACTGTAAATAACTTACCATCGTGCAATTTAATAAGCGTCTATTCGGACAGGCGAGTTTCAAGAAAAGAAAAGAACCTTCACTTGACTCTATTAAGACGAAAGCGCCAGGGTAACTGTGAAATTCAAATCTTCTCAGGGTAACTGTGAAATTCAAATCTTCTCAGGGTAACTGTGAAATTCAAATCTTCTCAGGGTAACTGTGAAATTCAAATCTTCTATCTGAAAATTTTAATTTCGTGATCTACAGTAGTGCATCCCCTTGAATAATCATCGAGTTCATTCTATTCGTACCGAGTACAGGCAGGTTTCAGTAAAATAAAAGAAACTTTACTATTGACGATACTTAAGAGTTCATTCACACCCTGGACCAACTGTACCGCTTTGTGACTGGTCTCCACAAAACTCTCGACCGTATTATGCTACTGAACTTGTCTGAGTGTAGTTTTTGGCCATTTTGGTTTTTAGACAGAGATGAAAATATATTGGTGGCCAGTTTTATAACCTAGCGGGAAGGCACCGTGTTCTAAAGAACTTTACATAAACGAAGCTACAAATTGAGCGCTACTACCGTATATCACTTTATTGCAATCTGTATGGTTTTCGGTTGCGTAGGGATCCGCGCACGCGTCGTCTGGCGGAGCAGCAAGCGCGCGCGTCCACGGCTCCGATACCCGAGCAACTATCCTTCAAGGAGAAGATGAAGATGTTCGCGCTCGAGTCCGGAGAGGCCTCCACGCCCAAGGACAAGGTAACCACCAGACACTGACAATGTGCCGCCACGCATCATGACTGATGAACACGATTCACGTTTCTGTTTCTAACATTAGTCTTACTTTAACTACATAGTGTACCTCATCCGTATAGTCTTTGTGCACCTTCAAATTATGCGCTACGTTCAGCGACTACTTTGAAGATGCCTTCCCTTTTCATATTGGACAAAATTACTCAATTCTTTAACTTTGCATGGGTTAAAATAGACACCCGGTTTAAACGAGTCACTGTTATTTGCAGGTCAAAATATCACGCGCGCAGCGAGACATCGATGCGGTACATTAATCTAATGATGACTATTAAATTATACTTGTAATGCGTTATGAATACATACATTTTACGTGTACATAATTTGTACGTATAGATGAATATCATAAGTCCTTTTAATGATTTTATAGTAATATAGCAAAGTTGTAACGATACGTTACAGTTTGTGTTACAGTATTATAATAACATATTTATATTCCGTTCTAAGTACTACACGGTGTAAGCGAAAATAATGTATTTTTGATAATTCGATAACAACCGTTTCTAGCTTTTCGGCAGCTACTTTCTATACATGTATCTTACAAAACTAACATTAACGAATAATAATGACACTATTTTCGCTTCCACACATGAGATAAATATAAATGTAGGAAAACCTTTGAAAGTAATTCCGAAAGAACCATGAGTTTAACTGTTGTGACTGAGGTCCACGCATTGCCTTGTGACGAAACGTAGCACCAATTTTGTATGTCAATCATAGAACTTAAGCGAGTTTTCTTTCTCAAATAGGTATATTTTTATGATTATGCAAATTTTTAATGATGTTTACAAGATGTGGCTTTAGCAGCTAGTGCAATGATATTATACATTACAATTTATCAGACCATATCTTAATATAGGGAATAGTTTGTTATGATATTCAAATGTAAACTTATATTGTATTCATAGTTTCGGTATTTTACGTACATATTACCAACGGGCACATCCTATGTATGAATTAAAGTCGGAACTATTGTGCCATTATGTTAGTATATTGTATAATGGGTTTTTACCGTTTATATAATGATAAAAGTTTATTCTCTGGGAGGACCAATATAGTAGTCGACATCGGAGGGTGCCTTTATGTGTACCTTAAAAGTAAATTTACATATCCATCATATTTTCAAGCCATAAAATTAATATGCGTTGTCATACATAAACAAATATTTTTTGTAACTTCATAACATTCCAAAGAACATTACGTTTCTTTTTCTATTTTATATGTATGTTATAAAAGCATTCCTATGAAACATGAATGTATTATGTGTGTACCGCTATAGCGGTTGTTATATTTACAATATTATTTCAAAAATTGACCTGTTATTACAATTCGAATTTTAACTAAAAGCAATAAGATATTGTGAAGACTTTGTTGTAAATACAATTAATAAAGTTTATAGTATAATTAAGCACGTGTTTGTGCCAAAAAAACAAGTTCCACTGTGGCAAACCCGCATGGAGTGGCGAAATTATTTTATTTAGTGGCAACCAATTTTATCATGATTGGGTACTTGACTACTTTATTGAAGTGGTTAAATAGGGTGTAACTTTACTCAAAATATATAATATGAAGAGATGTACGAATGTCGAGGCAGCGATCGTGTAATAAGCTTTATTGTTATTCCTCATTTTATTATTATCCATCAAGACCATCAGAGTCAAATAGGTCATGTTATTTAGTAATACCCTATATAGGCAAAAACACAAAACTTCCTTTAAACTACATAGTCAAATGCCCCATTTGTTTGGTCACAAGATATTAGTCAGCATGCATACACAATTAGTTTTAAAGCTCTGAAATAATTAGCTGTCGGAACACTTGGTTGCTACTCAAAACATTACAATGGTTAACTTTTTATAGCACCATTTTACTGTACATAATGTAGGTAGTGGAATCCTTGTGATTATATTAAGGTTTTTGTACACCTGTTTGTATATGTAAATGTTTATTCGAGGATAGAGCGATGGCAACTGTTTGATGACGAGTCCAAGAGACGGACGGCCTACGTGAGGGTAGAGTTAGATTAGTTCCTGGGAATTCGGTTCCGGAGATTCCCAGTATTCACCCAACGATAGTCAATTATAGGAAGATTGAGATTAATTATAGAAAGGAGTTTTAATGATTTCAGTAGCTATACTGTATATAATTACGCTTGAAAACGTCAAAATAGTATCGTTATGAATATTTAAGTAACATAATTCGAATAATTATTATTATGCAAACTAATTATTATACTTGTTATTAACGGTAGCTATTGTACTTCCTTTCTTTTGAAAATAAATAAAGTAACATTATTCAGATGTTTTATTTATACACTTTCCTTCTTGTATGTAATCTTTACAGCTCTATCTGTTATACCCAATAGGATACCCACCCCTAGTGATGATCATTTCTACAAATTTACTTTTTCCAGCAAGGCTATTATAGAAGCTGCAAAGTTGAAGCGGGACCTGAAAGGGAAGTACCAAAAATACTTATGTGAACAATTTTTACTCAAAGAAAACATTATATTCATTTCTAAAATAAGTAAAACTACATTCGATTTGCTTGCCTGAACCAGAAATCGAACCAACTCAAATGCGAAAAAATAACATCCTGTATTTTTATGTCCCCATTCGAAAGGGTCAACCTTAAGGATCAAATCTCTCATAAATTAAATGTAAGGAACATCATGAAATCTTTATAATAACGTATAATTCAATAGGCCAAAGGTGCCTTTATTATTTTAAATAGAAAATATACATTGGTTATTTACATTAGGTGCATATAAATACAGGTGTTACCTACTTTTCGCATTTGAATCGGTTCGATTCCCGGTTTAGGCAAGAGACTTCAAAAATGTTTGAATGCATTTTAACTTGAATTAATGTTTCTATTGAGTAAAGCTTTGTGACATCAATATTTAGGGTAATTACCTTTCAGGGCCCGCTTCAAATTTCCATCTCGTTTACCCGCAAAAAATAAACTAAAATTCTATTCACTGACCCCTACAAAAAATTAGCCGTTATACGAGTACCTCCATTTCCAAATAACGCTGGCCCTTAGGACCCTAGCCCGAAACCATGAATCCAGGGCACACCGCCACTCGGCGGCGGCGACCTCTCGCGTCCGGCCCTGGTTCAGGCCATGGTACGGAGCGAGAGGGAATGGGAAGCCGTCACCTCCTTCTGCGAAGCAGTAATGCTCGCGAAGGAGGAGGCGGAGCGCGAGAGGGAGAGGCAATCACTGCGCCCTCGCGCCCCTAGCCGCCGCAGGAGGAGGAGACACCCTGGGCGTCGGGAGTCGATTGCCGACTCCCGGCCACCGTAGGCGCGGGCTTGCGGACGGCGAGCAATGGGCAGCTCGCCGTCCGGTAAGGACCAGGCCCGGGTCGACGGCGCGTCGTGTTCCACGCGCGCCTCAAAGAGATGTCAGCACCATTGACGGGGTCCGATAGGACCGATGCCTGCCGGGGCTGCGGATTGTTCGAAAGAGTTACCGTGGCCCTGGCGCACAGGCAACTGAAGGAACACGGGTGGGTTTTAGTCAGTAAGAGTCTGACACGCCCTTCCGCTCCGCCCAGAGCGGGAGACGTCATTTGATGATTTCCCACCCAAAAAAAAAAAAAAAAAAAAAAAAGGGCACACCGCCACAGCTGCGTTTAGTGATGGATCGAGAGAGAATATTTTCTCACGGAGAATGTTCGAGAATATTTTCTCACGGAGAATGTTCGAGAATATTTTCTCAGGGAGAATGTTCTCACATACTGCGGGCTCTAGTGGCCCGCACCATTTTGCACATTAGTAGTTACGTCACTGATTGAGCGACACCCTCGAATTGCTATAACTTTTTTATTTTTATCAATTTTTTACAAATTCTTTTAAATCTTTAAAAAAAAAATCGATTCATGGTTATGGCCCTCAACCCGTACACTTACCTTTTCGAATAACGACTTGGGTGTCAATGTTTCGCTGGACTCATTAGTATTTGACCAATGGTTGGGGTTATTCAGTTTATCCACCCTAAAACAGCCCTAGGGTGGATACTCTGAATTCACTTCTGATAGTACTTCCGACTTTTCAACCAAAGTAATCATTATACACACAGTAGTACAACACTAAATATAGGTACTCATACACTTTAATACATTATTAATTCATTTTTAATAACCATAAACTTAAACAGAAATAGGACACTATCACATTTTTGACGCACTGAAGTTTAGGTATCTGAGTCGCACCACCACAACATTACACGCACACACACATTAAAACCGTGGTCCGCTCGATTTTACATATTACTTAACTAATCTTGGTACTTGAAGGCATACAATTTTTATGGTGTCATTCTGGAGATAAATATATTATCTTTAATTTGAGACCATGTTTGCCTCGCAGTTGAGATTCCTGTTAATTTAATTGGTACCTGAAAACCAGCCATATTTGTATAAAAATGTGATAACGTCCTTAAATAAAATTAAACTTCCATGTATTTTATAAATTCTGCAATATTTCCAGGAAATAAACAACACTAATTTCATGATTGACTGTATCCTGGATAAAATGATCCCTTTTAATGTACATTTGCAATCGTTTTCTAAATGTCTTTGCTACAACAAACGTATTAGCGAAAAACGTATGGTATGCCAATGTCTACTAAATATCTTGGGCCAGTTTCTATAAATGACTGTACACAGCTTAGGGAGAAAGCCGGAAGAAAAATAATATACGAATTCAGATTATCCACCCCGTCTGGGGTGGATAGATGAACACGCGTTTCAGAGTATCCGACCTAGGGTGGCTGTTTTAGGGTGGATAAACGGAATAACCGAGTGATTATAAGGCGTGCACACTAACTTGTTCTGGTCGGCATTAATCATTTTACTAATTGCTTCGGGTCGGCTTTGTTCTTCAAAAAATACTGTCGACCGACCCGAACTAGTGTGTAGCACGCCCAATTTCTTCCGCAATTAATTTTTTCACAACTCTACGTCCAAGAGCGTATTTGGTGTTCGGAAATCAATAATGATTAGCTTCTGCCCGCCACTTCGTCCGCTTGAACCTTCTTGTTCCCTCGATCCACCCCGTCGCATCGCATCACCTGCCCGCGCTATCACATCGTTTTCGCTCAGCATTCTTTCAGACTTTTTTCCTTTTTGCTCGGCTCTAATGCGTCATAGCCTGATGCCTAAAAAATTAAATTTAAATTGCCTATAACCTTCCTCAAGAATTGGGCTAACAAATGCAAAAATATTTTTTTAAATCCTTCCGTACCGCCGGAGATTAGGGCGTTCAAACAAACAAACTCTTCAGCTTTATTATTAGTAAAAATTATATTTTGTTAGGTACAGAATAATTAAGCAACCTCGCTGCGTTCCTCATATACTGCATTTTCTTTTTCTGTTTTAAGGAAACTGAGGAAAAATAAATAAAAAATCTATTAATAGATTAACAGTGTTTATATTTGTTTTGAGGTTAATATTACGTGTGCCATGTGGCTTTAGGTACCTTTAGGAAAAAGCACTAAAAGATTTTCTAAAACATTATCAACATCATCATCAGTTAACATGAGTTTCAATATCATAACAGAAATGATACAATATTTTATACAACATTTGTTTTGTTTCATCCAGATCGACCCGCACAGTGGCATCGTTACGTGGACCAGACATTAGTTTGTGCACTACAATTACAATATTACGTTATATCTAGAAATATAAAACTTTACAATATATAGTGCAATTAGAAACATTCAGAATGTAAAGGCGGTTTGTACAAAACAACTAAAATTATAGTGTTTAAACTAAAATAACAAAGTTTTAGTTCGTAACGGTGGATACTTATTATTTCCTTATTTTCTGTGACGTAATTTTAAATGACAGTGAACTTTGGCATAATCTTTCACCTTACTAATTTGGAAATGTGACTTAAAATTACAACTTCGCTAAAACTTGTAGTGTTCTATATTATTATTTTAATGTGGAAGATATATATCTAAAAATAAAGGATCTCAACACTTTCGTTACAAAAGTAAGTAACAGAAATGTTAGCTAATCATATGGATTTAGGTCCAAACCTACATAATAAATTGGCATTCAATGTTATGGAAGCTGAATCTCAATTAAGTCTTACTCTATAACAAATTTACATTGTAACAATTTTTCTACATTCTCATAATCATAATTAACATACTTAATATTAAAGCTTGCCTTTTATTTACATACTAAATATTAAAACTCATGAAACTACGCAAAATATAGAAAATATATAGTTATGTTCGGAAAATGATAAATGCCAATGGAAACAACAATGTAGTAAAATAAAAATATCACGTATTCACTGTCTTTGCCCGGCTGCGAGGCGGAGGATTTGTACGCTGCGGCTAAACCCCGAACTCGCTAACAACTCTTGAATACATTTATTTATTAAACTAATGCTAATGATAGCAACCTTTATTGTTACTGAGTAAGGTTCGTTGACATTCCGTCACAAAATCAATTACGTTATCTAATATAGACTATATATTCTATGCTCATCTACATGCAGAGGTAAACCATTACCCTGCCGCGCTAAACAAACTAAACTTGTACTAATAATATTAGGCGATGGATTGGCATATAATGGTGCCGATTCTCTTGTCACAAAATTCTCTAAACTAGACTAAAAATCACAATAAATTAGTTTATTCCTGTCAAACGACGATTTCCCATTCTAAAATAGACTAAAGTGACACAACTTAACTATATTTTAGTTTGACAGCACTAAGATGGCACTGAGTTAGTAATTTAGAGAAATGGCAAGTTTGATATTCTGAATTTGACGTTTTTCACCTAAAATTTTGATTGTCTAACTAAATCTGGCTATATTTAATCGCGATTAAAAAGGTGTGGAATAAAATTTGCTGTCATGAACTAAAATTCACCACAACACCTCGACTTGATATGCAAAAACAGTACTGTATCTATTTTTTATTTTATTTTCTTTTATTTTATATTTTTTTTAAATGGAGTCCTATCACACAAATAATAAAAATTTCGACCCCCTTTATGAAACTGTTAAACCCCTAAAAGTCTACACGTAGGTAATAATTTGTCAATTTTCCATACAAAAAGTGAAAAATTCCATAAAAACCGCGCCTCCGGCTCTAAAAAAAATTCACGGGGCAGGGCAAACAAGTACCTACCACATGGAGTCACGATTGTCAAATTAAAATTTAGTTGCGTCAAAATAATTTTTAATTTAGAGATATTTTTTTGCAAAACAGCTTTAAGATTCTCATAGCCAAACGTAAGGAATTTTAGTGATGGTTTAATTCGGTGTACAAGAGAATCGGCACCAGTATACCACACAATTTTAGTGAATTTCCAGGACAATAAGCATAAATTTAATAAAATTTTGATTGTTATGCTAATTCATGGAAGGAGCCATTAGACTATTAATGCCACATTCTGCACTGCAGTGTGTTTGCACCGTACAGCGTCACAATTTGAAGGGAGTTTACTTCATGGCTCGGCCGCACAGCCGCACTAAATGCGAAGCGTGTGCGATGATGATGAACGTCATATGCGTAGGCGCACTACATACGTTTGATGTGGTCAATAATTTATTTTCAGTTTTTATATAAAATACTTGGGAGTATGGTATCGTGAAGCGGTGCAACCAGTGCATAGCCAATGTCACCATGATCTGTGTGAAACCAATCTAAGAAAAATATAATGTTAATGAGTTCGGGTTTTAACTGCAATGTTAATGAGTGTTATGGCATATTCTATATGCATCTATTTAGCTAGAGTACATACACTGTGTATTATAATCCATATAAAAATAGTCATATCAAGACCTTATCAATCGAACTGTTACATAGTAGGTGTGGATTATAAATAGATCCCACACTAATTGTGACTGACCACTAATGTACAACATTTATTACTCTCTTGTTCTGCTGCTATTCGATACTAAGACAGATTGTAGTAAACTAATATAAAAATAAATGAAATAGTCATTCATCCTATATATTTATTTTCGTATAAAATATTTGTTAATTTTTAATTGCGGAAGTCCCATGGCCGTCGCTCGACACACGCGGTCCGTGAGCTCGGGCAGCTGTGATCGCTAGTGTGGCGTTAAAAAATTGTAAATATAGTATCCATACGACCAATAGTTACGACTATATAATAATATCACACGCACGTCCGCGCACTCACTCTCATACTAATACAATATACATAATTATATCAACAACAATGGAAGAGTTATCAGAAGCCCCGTGTCGTTACAATTTTCTACGAAAAAATGTACTTAATTTAATGTAAAAATATGAATAGAACAATCATAAATCCAATCTTAACAAATAATACCTTGTATTATGTTTTTGGATTGAATGCTGTGGCACTAGTGACGTGTAGTCACCTCCTACACGGCGCGTCACCCTCACAGAGGTTAAACATTAATGGACAACACAACTCAACCGGTCCAACACTTAGAGAACCAAATAAAAAAAATACAGTTTAATCCGCTCACTTGTTTTTAAATAAACTCAAACTGACATCAAATGCGTAGCATAATGGAAGATTACTCGGGAATGCATCTCAAGTCGTACATCCAGATATACGTCGAACTTATAAAATTGACTTAAAAAATATGTATAAAGTATATATTTTACACTAATCCGACTCACTTAAGTCTAACAGATAGAACCACACCGGGTGGGGCCGGCCGCTGCTCTAACGTACCTACGTCTGTCGCTAGCGACGGTGAGAGAGTTCGCAGCGTGCTCGAACGACTATACATGTTGAAACGTGCTATCAAACAAGGTACTACGGTGAGGCGGCGCCGCCTCACGGCCGCGTCTGCGCCGGCGTGAAGAACTGTCATTGCGGCGTGTCGCGCGCCGCGCTCCAGCGGTCGAACTCGATGCCCGAGTCCGGCGACACGCCGCTGGGCGCCGCGCAGGCGCAGGCGCCGGCCGCCTCGCCGCCCGCCTCACGCACGCCCAGCGCCTGCAGCACCTGCGGGACACAGCGCGCGTGAGGCTCGGCCGCGCCGCGCCGCGGGGCGGGGCGGGGTGGCGCGGTGCGGACCTTACTCAGACTGGCGCTGTGCTCGTGCAGGCCCAGGTCGCGCTCGAACGAGTGCAGCTGGCGCATGAAGTGGAAGTTGGGCGCGATGTCGGTCTTGCGCGAGCGCACGAGCTCGAAGGCGTCGCGCAGGCACAGGCGGTGGCGCTGCATGAGGTAGGCCAGCGTCACGGTCACGGAGCGCGACACGCCCGCCACGCAGTGCACCAGCACGCCGCACCGCGCTGACATCGCCTCCTCTGTGAAAAGACTCAAGCAGAATTAGGAACTGTATTGAGGCAACAATCCAAATAATAAAAAACCCGGTTGGAAGCAACGATCAGCATTAAAAACCGGTTGGACGCAACAATCAGTATAAAAAAAACCCGGTTGGAGGCAACAACCCGAATGATAAACATGATGACATGATAGTTGGATGCAACAATAAGAATAAGAAACCGGATGTTGGCAACAATCAGAAAAAAAAGCCAGGTGGAGGCAACAATCAAACCCAGGTGAACGCAACAATCAACATTCTTTTTCTTTCTTTCTATGCTTGCCGCTGAACGACAAATACTCCGCTCTGCACGTCGCTCAATACAAGTAGAATCCTAAAGCTGTTACCAATAAATCTGATGGCTTGTGGAAAGTGTACGGAGAGGTTTTGACTCCAGTGGTCAGCGATGGGTATCTTCAAGTAGTTGATGCCGCAACCCTCCGCTTCGAAAGTGTTGGGCAGGTCTGGGGTCACGTTCAGCACATACTGTAAACAGAAACATTTTTAATTTAAATCGTTGTTAAAAAGAACAAGTTTTTTAATAATTAATTACAATCTAGCCTATAAGACTAATATGCAATTATAATCAAACTTTTTTAGGATATGTATTTTAAATCTTAGAATAGTCTTGATTGTACTTAACACAAGTCCGCTCAACTTTCTTACAGTCTGTACATAGCTGTTACTGTGTGATCATGTTGTGGCGAGCAAGATATAAAATAAAAATCTATTTAACATTGAATCCTTAAACAATGATGACCCATCAAATCTATCAGCCGTAAATACAATTCATTCATCCCTAAAGCTTGGGTAACCTAAAACCGTAATGAAAATTATGTTAGCATAGCTTTCTTAAAAACCCAACCTTAAGAGTGTACTATTTTCTCCCAACAGCAGTTCAGTGAATCGCATGAATGGACACGCAAAGGTTTACCTAATAGTAAACCGGAAATTCAGAGAAGCCGAGGCCGGCCCAAGCTCAGATCGTTGGATGGCGTAGACCAAAATTTAAGAACTGTTGGAGCGAAAAATTGGAGAGAATAAGCCGGAAAAGGGTCACAATAGAGAAATACAGTCGACCAGGCTAAAACCCACCCTTGAAAGCCTTATATGATGATGATGAGCAGTTCAGTGAGGAAAGAGCGGTGGGCCATTAAGGGTATCAGTCCAATATACTACCATTCTTTATGAGAAAGTTAATCTATACAATCATATTAATTATAAGCGCAACTCATCCCCTGCCATATTATCTGTGTATTTGTGTATAAAATATTTGTCAGACAGGGGCTATAGTCTTTGCATAGGTCTAGATAACCAGTCCACTTTAGCTACGCAAACCCATAGTATAATATCTTTTTTTCCATATCCTGCAATAGTCCTGCACCAACCGGGGGTTGTCCTTGAGTGCACTTGCATAGTGCTTTTAGGGATAATCGTCAGTTAGTGCCCCCTTATCATTTAAAATCGTCAAAGGGACCTCTGCGAGTTGGTTTCAGCCCCTCGTACGCCTTCCAAAGGTCCGGGACGCGAGGGTCGCGAGATATGTCAAAGTTAAAAAATTATAATAATAACCCCACCGCCGTATCTTTACGTTGACTTTACGGTGGGGCTTGCGCACTCCAAACTCTAGGTCTGTGCGGGTAGTTTGCCGAATCAGGTCTAGGGTGAGGAGCCAGACCAAGAGAGATACATAAACCCGCAGGGCAGCATATGGGCAGTAGCGACCCCACGCACCCTATCACCCGGGAGTATTCTTGTTCCTCTCCTCTAGCTTGACTTTATTGGCGGGCTAGAGTGAACACTGACGAGGAACAGACCTCCCACTTCTCTCTTGCCTTTATTGGCCGGCTTGAGTGGAGATTCGCAAGAGCAAAGATGCTCGGAGGAAGGAAGTATTCCAGTAATTACTGGTAGGGATCATGACCATCTTCCGGGCTCTGGGATTGTTCTGATAGCCGTGGAATACCCCTCCACTCCTCAAGCACCTCAGCTCATGTTGCCCCCTTGTCGCAACGTCACTATGTGCTAGCCAAAATTTTTGGGGGCCCACTACTGAGTGTGCAATCGGGCCTGCCATTTTATCCGTGTATTGTGTATGTATTGGTCAGGCAGGGTAAATAGTTCTTCCATAGTTCAAGGTAACCAATCCACCATAGCCACTCAAAACCATAGCCCAAAATATTTTGTTTCAAAGTTTTGCAATAGTTCTGCACCAATCGGGGGTTGTCATTGGGTGCACTTGCATAGTGCATACAGGGATAATCGTCGATTGGTGCCTCATTGCATTGAAATATGTCTAAGGGGGCTCTGCGCGTTGGCTACGGCCCCTCGTACGCCTTCCAAAGAACGCGGATCCATAGTCCCGAGATTTGAAAATATATAAATAATATTAATATAAAGAGGTAAAATTTGTTTGTTTGTAAGTTTGTATGTAGGGGGTAATCTTTGGAACTGCCGGTCGGATTTGGAAAATTCGTTTGCATTTGATAGCCTAATTCTTGAGGAAGACTACAGGCTATTTCTCATCACGCTAAGATCCTTAAGCGCCGTACAAAAAGAAAAAAAATCAGAAAGAACACTAAGCGAAAACGAAATGATAGCGCGGGCAGGTGATGCGACGCGTTGAGCTGGGTCGGGGGAACAAGAAATTTCACGCGGACGAAGTCGGGAAGCTATGTTTGATAAAGTTAGAAGTAGTAGTACCTTTATATTGTGCCTAGCGAGCGCATCACAGTCCTCACTGTTGGTGGAGTTGCCGAGGTACAGGTTGGGCAGGATCTCGATGGGGAACTCCTGCGGCACGTGGCCATGCGTGTCCTCGCATTCGGAGGACGAGCCCGAGGACAGCGCCTCCTCACAGCCGGAGCCCGAAATGCGTAGCGATCTGGAACACGGACAATATTCAGATAAGTGTTGGTGATGGTCTGTTGATGATGGATGGTCAGTATTGGTGATGTTATTCAGAAAAGTCAGGTGCGTAGTACTCACAGCCGGCGTGCGTGTATGACCAGATATACATACGAACGTAAATGAAGCAAAAGGAGTACGTAAAAATCGTAGTAGGTGGCGTTCTGTAGTGTTTGCCTACCCCCATGGGAAAAAGGCGTAAGTTTACATGTGTGTCGCAGGCAGATTGTAGAATTCGTTATTATACATACGGCGCCGTTTGTTTGCATACTGTCACCGTTATGTATAATGCCTAAGGCAAAATGTAAAACACCTAGGCATTATGTAAAAGTTCTTGGCACGCAATTGATTATTCGATCGCCGTATACATAATACCTATGCATAACCAGCCTATTATGTTCCCACTGCTGTCACACATGCCGCCTCTTTATGAGAGGGAGTGGGCCATAAGCCACCACGCGGGTCCAGTGCGGGTTGGTGGATGTCACATGTCTTTGAATTTTCGGTTCTACGACATGTCGGTTTCCTTACGATGTTTTCCTTTACCGTTTTGAGAGCAGTGGTGATGAAATTAAATACATTAAGTAATAATAATAATAATAAGTGCCTGCCTGGGTTCGAACTCACGACCTACAACTCGGTAAGTTGGGGCCGATATCACTGAGCCACCACTGCTCTAATGCCTAGGCGAATTGATACAACGAGTTCTATTTTCTACCACCTGAGGTGCTGCTAAACAAAAGAACAAAAATGGCGTCGAGTAGTGCAAATTTTTCCGAAAATACATAAAATGCGTGTCGCAAGGAACAAGTGATTTTAAAGATGTTTACTATAAACAATATTGAACAATTATCACGAATCTCAACCGGGATCATTAAAAAAGCCGTGGACTAGAGAATCAGTCCACGGCGAGACAGCCATTTACTGCTTAATATTTATTTAATTACCCAATTAAGTATTTGTTGTGACTCATTTTTATGTAGTTTACTACTTCGTTTATTATACTGCCGAACTTGTTAATAATCATGGTTACCCGAACATAATATGACTCTTGACGAAATGGATGCGATCAGAACCGTCATCAATTTGCCTTAGGCATTATACAATTTTACATAACGACGTCAGTATGCAAATGGCAGCGCCGTATGTATAATGACGAATCATACAATCTGCCTGCGACTTATATTTACATGTTCAACAATGAATAGACGATGATGATATAGTAGAGTTAATTAAAGACTTAAAAATCAGCCCCCTTTGAACGCCAAAAGTTACAAAAGAGAAACCACCACCAAAAGGGTGAGGGCAGGGGAACTCTCTTAAAACAAAAACGCTAGAACGTGGTCTTCCCAGTGTTTTATTCTTATCTAGTAACATCCACATGCCACCGCGGCACCGGCTGTTTAAATCACATGTTAGAGGGGCGAGCCTATTGCCATTAATCGGAGACAAATCCAGACTCCGGACAGCCACTTAAAACCTTCATAACTAGGGGATCGAACCCACGGCCCTACGCTCAGCAGTCACGAGGCAATATTCTCGTTATTACGGTAATGATGCAGTTTGTGTTTGAGACATGTTGTGCAGCCAGTAGAATTTGATTGATTGCTTGTGTGACTTGCGAGCTAATGGGATTCTATTCTGTTGGTATCAACATCGTTGTCTGCAAACTAAACAGTTGTCAGAGTTCCATGCCACGATTGTGCAACTCTATTTGGCAAACGAACAAATTACAGATATTAAGTCTAAATTCACAAAATTAGTTTTAATTTTAATAGATGCCGTTTTATTAGTTATCAATTTCTGTTATTAATCAGTTTTACATAAAGGTAGGTATTATTTTATTTTCGTATTAAAGCATTCTGAACACTTGCAAAGTCTGTGCCCTCTGTATCTCCTTGCAATAGTATTAAATATTTACGTCTAATGAACTTAGACCAACTTGCTTTTCAAACATAAGATCATCATTGTTTTAACAACATTCATAGGTACTCCTCACACCACTTCACATTGTTATGACGTAAATGACGTAATTGCTTAATACGTGGAAGATTAAAAATAAAGCCTAACATTTTCGAAAATAGGGTAACCAGGTAGCAGGTAACGTAATTATATTCTGCACCCAATCATCCAATTAACGCTATAATTAGGGACAAAAAAAAGACAATGCTTTCTAATAAACAAAGCTAGATAGGTATATCTACTATAAGTGTACCTGGGTAAAGAAACGAACCTAAACAAACGATAACGTCTCCAATTCGCCATCTTAGGACTTTGGAGGAACCAATATAGTTAGCTTTGAGGAATACCGTATCGGTGGAACATGTCAGGAGAATGGCGTGAGTGACGTTTACGAGTTTCATTAATCTTTAGCAAAAATGGTATCGACCTTCAGGAGTGCGACATAAGCATAGTGTTGTTAGAGCGTGGTGGGCTGGTGGCGCATCCAAGCTAGCGTTGGCGGCTGTATGTGTGGGCCCGGGCGCGGGGCGGTATCGATCGCGGGCTGCTCAATGGGGGAGGAGGCTCCGGGGGTTCACCATTCACCTGCCCCCGCGGCTCAATGGCCGCCCACGCAGCGCCGCGTCCTTACTCTCACCCCCTGTCCCCCCACATGCCGCACCTCACCTCCCACACCCCTCGCCCAAGGCTCCAACGCGTCTCCTCCCACGCGACACTTTTCCAAATTCGCCCTCTGAATCGTCTCGCCGCCATTCAGTTAGCTGTTTTGAAAGCAATCAAATTAGGCGAATGCGCGCCTTCGACGTTGCCTCGTACAGCGCGGCAGCGTACTGTTGATAGCCTGCCTCCTACGCTACAATGCCAGATTCGCGGAAAATCTGCGGTTATATTGCCATATCAAGAAATTCTTGTCCTCCAAATCGTTGTTACGTGTGCCTATTATAATATCTACGTCACATCTGAAGGTCAACCTAATAATATGTATAATAAATAAAGCAAGACCACACAGACTATATTTCGTAAAGTTATAAAGCTATGGAAAGACAATGGTAGTCGAAAACACGGAACTTTGAACCCATTCATTGAAGCAATCAATGAAAGCTTAGCCTTACTTCTGTCCGTTCATGTTACATAAAAATGGATACATAATCGTAATGAAAAACAAACTTACTGGACCAATTTTTTTGGTCCAGTTCAAAAAGAATGTTTGGCTTTCAATCGCCAAAACAATGCTGTGTTTTTACGTTTGAACCTTGTTTGTGGAATGCGGGCCCTGCTACCTCTTTTTTTTACGAAATGCCAAAGCTTTGTGGTCGTGTCGACCCCTCAAAGAGTGAGAAGATAATTAATTAGTTTACTACCTGAATAATACTGATCACATAGTTACGAGGATTAGGCGGCTCGACTAATCGACACAGAATTAAAAACATGGAAGAATCTAATAATCAGAGTTTGCAAATCTTGTTGATCGTTACTGTTTTTTTTTTTTCAGCTTCATGGTGCCCTTTGTCCATTTAGGTTAAATAGTGTAAACCTGTTACAGGCCCAATGGTTCAATAATTTATTTGCTGTAAAACATAACATGACAAAATCAAAATTATTTATTTCACATAAAACTACATAGGCACATATAAAACGTCAGAAGCTAGCTGCGCGGTTCCAACTGGTTGTTTCCTATGGAGACGAGCAGGCAAGAATCTCCACGGTTACTCTTTTAAAAATAAGTGGCTTTTACAATGTTTTAACATTAGAAAGAAAAATAGGTTTATTTGTCACAGAAACACGTGCATACAAAAAAGATAATTAGCTCTGGTATTAATGTAAAATAAAAACAAACAAAATAGATCTATAATCACGAGCACAAAACAGAAATAGTCGATAGCTGCACGTCATGACTGTGACAAGAAGGCTTCCACTCAGCATGATGCTGTGCTATGGGGGACCCACAGCACAGCGCTGATTTTCAGTGGTTACCTAAAAAGGACGTACGGAAACCAAGTCAGGTTTAATGATTGGTAGTATATGTAACAAAATAAAATAAAACAAACAGCAACAACATTACAGTGTTAATAGGTATGGGAGGACTGTAGGCCTGTCAAGAAGTACCAGATTCTTAACAAAATGGTCCACAAATCTAAAGTCTACAAGTTAGGCCTACAACGTTCTCACATTCACAAAATATAGAAAAATCTATATACAAGATAAATAAAATAATAATAAAAATAAAAGCTGTTACAAATCTAAATTAAAATCCTGTTTACAAAAGACAGTCAAAAAAATAATAGTTGTAAAGAGTTGAAATAAGAATTAGAGGTATATAATGTCAAATAATGAGAAGATTATGTTAAAGAAGAATGAAAAAAAAATACAAATAAAACTGTTTTTCTTTTCTTTATAAACTTCGTAATTTGGGCGCAGTTAATAGACATTTACATAGTGATGCCGTTAATGAGGTACCAGGGAAGCCACATGGGCGGAAGGAATTATTGCCGAACTTCCTTGTCTTCAACGTAGTCTTTAATCTTGTAATATGCTTTTTTGATAAGGATACGTTTGGCAACTTGTTATAAAAGCGGACACTGTTTAAAAGAAATGACTTGCTTGTTTTAGTTAATCCAAAGGGTGTCACAATTTCATTTTTACTACGTGTATTTATATTATGGAAATCTTTTCTTATTTTGGAAAGTCCTAAGTTTTTGCGAACGTACATAATACTTTCTAAGATATAAAGAGAAGGCAGAGTTAGTATATCAATTTCCTTGAATTTGTTTCTAAGGAACTCGCGAGGACCCATTTTATAGATTGCGCGGATTGCCCTCTTTTGTAAAATGAAAATTTAATCTACGTCAGTTCCCTATTCCCACAGCAGAATGCCATAAGACATAATACTGTGGTGGAAATAAGCAAAGTATACTGACCTAGCTGTGGCTATATCAGTCAACTGCCTTATTTTTCTTACTGCATATGCAGCTGAACTTAATCTACCTGAAAGAGCTCTAATGTGGGCGCCCCACTGCAATTTTGAATCTAAAGCAATTCACAGAAATACAGTTTCAGTAATAGCATCTAGTTTCTTGCCATCAAGTTTTAAATTTAGACCTACTTGGGGTACATTTGGTAGCGAGAACTTAAGACATTTAGTTTTGTTCGCATTAAGTAAAAGATTATTAGCTGCGACCCATTTCTAAAGTACCGCCAGACTATCTTTGACATGTAAGACATCCGTATATTTACTATTTATTAAAAAAAATAAGAGAAGTGTCATCAGCAAACAAAATTATATCAGATAAGTTAGCAATCATGTAAGGAGGTCATTAATATAAACTACAAATAGGAAAGGGCCAAGAATGGAACCTTGAGGGACGCCCATCTTAACTAAGGACCTCGAGGACGTCACCTCGTTTACGTTTACTTTTTGCTGCCTGTTTGATAGATAGGATCATATCCTCTATATATATATATATATATATATATGTATATATATATATATATATGTATATATATAGGATGATAGACAAGATCAACAGAATGTCCACTAATTCCGTAGTGGTGTAATTTTGGTACGATTAGTGTATTGTGGTCAACGCAGTCAAACGCTTTTGAGAGATCATAGAAAATGCATATTGCATCCTGGGACTTCTCCCAGGATTCCAAAATGTGACTGATGAGTTTTACTCCCGCATCAGTTGTCGACCTACCTTTAGTGAAACCAAAATCCAAAATCCTATTTGAGTTAAAATGTGACATCTGGTTTAGCATGATTTTTTCATAGATTTTACTCAATGCTGGTAGCAATAGGTCTATAATTAGAGAGATCACTCTTACTACCTGATTTGAAAATCGGTACTACTTTACTATGTACCAGGAAATGTACCGCTGTCTAAACATTGATTAAATATGCCTGTTAGGACTGGGGTAATTGTGTCAATGATATCTCCAAGAACCTTAACGGAAACATCAGACTTAACTCCATCAGTTCTACATAAGATTATGAAATACATAATTTTATGAGCCCAAGTTGACTTTATACCTTTCTATCTAGATAAGTTTAGAAATTAAATTAATTACCTAAGGTAGCAACGTGAAAAACCGTCGAGTTCAGAAAAAATAACATTGTTTCATTGCCTCTCCATACAAAATAATGATCCTCAAATAATATCAACTACTTAAGTATAAGTGTTTCGTTTTTTTATTTTTGTTTCAGATTTGTTAAAAGATAAATAATATTTTTTCTTTAAGTTCAATCATGTTTTATGCCAAGCTTTGTGGAGTTCTAAAGTATATATTGCTGTATAAATTATAAGAGAAATAAGCATTTTCTTCTTTAACCAATCCAATAATAAATAAGCTATAAAACCGAATTGAGTTAGTTTTTAATTGAATTACTTAGTATAGGTACCACGAATTTGATAAAAATATCAATGTTAATGTTTCAATGGAGAGCGTGCGTCAAACAGGCGCTTGATCCAAATTGGATCAGTGTCGCGTGAGTGGTCATCAAGATAATTATGAACAGGCGGCAGCCAGTGGGCAGCATGTACTAGCTAGGCATTAGTAGGCTCCTAGTAGGTAGTGCGGAGCGCGTGGGCCGCGCGTAGGCGACCGCCAGCCGACACGTCCATTCAGGGGAGCTGCCTCGCCCACGCGACCGACGCCATTGCGTCCGATCCCATCATGTTAACGATAAACTTACACGAGTTTTACCTACATGTGGGTGAACGGAGCCTCGTCCGTTACGCAAGTGTCGATTGTGAACTCAATATTCCCGATACACAGGTGTAACAAGGCTGCGAAGAATGTCACTCCGCTAAAACAATGAATGTGAGCTGCTCATTTAAATGCGCGCATACTAGCTACTTGTAGCAATGCATTGTGTAAGTGACGGCGCGGGCATCGGTACCTCGCCGGCTCCATGCGAATACAATTCGTATTTGAATGGCGGCGGCGTGTGCGAGGCGGACGCCGGAAGCCGTGACACGGTCGGCCGTGTTATTAATGAACGACTCCGATACGTATGGGCGGCCGGTGCCTCCGCGAGCCGGCCGAATAACGAGCGTGGCCCAACTTATAGTTGCGGGACGTAGAGGACGGGCTCCGCGAGTCGGTTGGGTAACTGTGTGCACACTGGAGAGCCGGTGCGTGTGGGCGTAAGAGTGCGTGCGGTGCGCTGGCGCACAGGAATGCGGCTCGACCCACCCGCTGCCAATGACCGCCTGCAAGGGACGGTTTTTTAATGGCGGACTCGCTAGTTCCCATCCTGGCAGCCGTTTTAACGATCCGAGTTGTCCGGACAAAGCAGATCGCTCGTTTATGTTATATCTTATATGTATATGACGGACTGGCATAAGTTATGCGTGGCCTGTTTGTATGGCTGTTCATATAATATGTATGTAAGTGTGGACGTGTGTTTCTTTGGTATTGTATTTTAGCAAGTGTGTCGAGGTCGCAAGCCACTCTAGCACCTACACTACACTAAAGAGTGATGTCGAGTAAAATTAACAAAACGTTCTATTTTTATCCAACTTCTGAGATAGTAGGTTTTGTATACCTCATAATCATAACTTATGAGGTATCATAGCACAGTCGTATGATATTATCATTATTTGTAGATGACATTACGATTATTATGACATCACTAATTAATACTGACATAAATAATATTACAGAATTGTACAATTGAATCAACAATTTGTTGCTTAAGATTAAATCATTTGCATGTAAACAAAAATAAAACAAAAAAAATATCAATTTAGGATGTAGCGGTATCTACATCGCCACGTGCGAGCTACGCTATAAGGACATATGGTCGTAAGCGAGAAAAACTTAACATTAATTTATAATGGACAACCTCTATTAGAGACTGAGGAAACTACTTTCCTGGGAGTTGCATTGGAAAGTTAGTTTTCCTGGAAATCACAAGTAGAAAATGTATGCAACAAATTAAACAATTCCGTTTATGTTCTCTACACACTGCGAAAGACCTCGTCGCAGAGTACGATGTTGACTGCTTCCACGGCTGCGTTGCATCGAATCTACAATACGGCCTTATACCATGGGGTAACTCAACAGACGCAGATAAAGCCTTCAGGGTACAAAAACGAATCCATTCGAGCCATCTGTGGCATTCCATCATGGGAATCTTATAAACCATTGTTTTTTAAATTGAAACTCCTTCATTACCTAGTAAGTATATTTTAGAATGTGCGAAATTCGTCCGACAGCACTTTGACCTGTTGAGAAAGGCTCAAGACCGTTGCCCTCGAAAAGTTAGAGATCCAGATAGAATAGTTCTGCTTAGGACACCAAGGAGTTCTCTGTATAAAAAGAACTATTATCATATGCGTGGACTTATCTATAACAAAATACCAAAGAACTAATTTTTTTATATAGATACAACTATGGCTGCTGGAAAAACGATGTTATTCTATAAATGAAATTATAAATAATGTGTTTTAAATTAAGGTCACGATAATTAATATTTAATGTATTGTAAAATTAATGAATAATAGAAACTAGCATTTAAAGCTTGCCATTGGACATAATTATTATACGCTAGCATTAAATATATTGTAATGTTTGCATGTCAAATTTTAATGTCTGACACTATGTATTAATTAGGAAACTTAATTACTAACTTTAAGACCAACACTGTACCAATATTTATAGCAAATAAATTATTATGATTAGTTATAACTAAAACAGGTATGCTTTGCCTTTTAATAAAATAATGCGTAATTATATTGAGGCAAGCAAGCAGTATTCGTTACATATAGTAAGTAATCAAATCAACTTGTCAAAATGTAAAACAATATTTAAATTGTCTATCATGAACGGCTAGTAATCGCTATAATCGCATATGATAGGAATTTTCCAAATTTTCAATATGAATTCACAATCGTTTACAATATTACGGTTTGTTTTGATTTATTTCATGGAGTATTAAATGAAATTGCTTAATAATAATCTAACTTTGTATGAAGAAACAAAACACATGACTCAAATACATATCATAAGAAAATTATCAGAATTTTGAAACTCAGCCCAGCGGCGAGTCTCAAAATTCTGATAATTTGCTTCCAGAGCAACAGCAAGAGTCGGTACTCTTGTTAGTAAATAACGTTAATTGATAATACTGTATATTATTTACCTATTATATAAAATGATAATGAAAATAAATGTTTCTTGAGAATAGTAAATTATCTGTTCTTACTGAAGAGGATCATTTAAATATGAATGTCTTGATTAAAAATCGCAATATAAAAATACAGCCGTCAACGACCGTGACCGTGTACGGATTAATTCGTGAATGAACTCACGCGGAGCGAGGATTGCCTTGACGTCAGAAACTATGACGTCACGTCAGCGATAACCTGCCGCCTGCCGCGGTCGCGTCAACCAGGATCTACGGATGTCATCATTGAACACAGTGGACAACACAACAAATTCGAAAGTAACATTCCTCGGGACAATCTTGATTCATGGAAGCCAAAGGAACTAACTGAACAGTGAAGCCTAAATCAACACACAGTTTCTTAAAAAACCGGATAATTTTGTTTCACTGCGAGGTACTTGTTACAACATTGAAACAATTTTATCTATGGATGAGGATTAGATAATATTATCAAGGGATGTTCAAGTCAGCCCCTAGAGATAATAAAGCAGTGTATTGGGTAACTATAACAAAACATTCTTTGAAGATTTAATTACAGAACCAAGGCATTTCTAAATATCTATTTATAAAACGTGAGTAGGCGCGCCGGTGGGATCGTAATTATATTTCGTCCTGTTTTTAGATGAACGTACAATGTTATAATGTTGTTTTTAAAATAGAATATTGTTCTATGTTAGGCGAGCAGGTATATCGGCCAAGGGCTTGCTCGTGGGCCGCCTAACTAATTCGTGCGTGTTTAGTTCGTCCGGACCGGAGCTGGGAGCTGACTGCCGGTGGCCGTCGTGGGCCGTGGTGGGTCGTAGCGGGCCGGAGGCGCCGGGCGCGGCGCCGCGTCAGCGTGGGAGTTGTTACATATACACCATTAATTTGAATGTTCCTATTTATAGTTCAGTCGGGTATTATTTCGTGAAAGGTAGCAGTCAGGCAGCCCACGCGATCAGAAGCGGATGCTTGCAAATCACACTCGAAGGAAAATAATTCGGGAAGCTCGAAATATGTTCTACATCCTGTTTTTAATGTATTCATGCGCTCAGATTTAGTGGGAAACTTATCGATTGCTTTGCCTGCGCACAACACTTAAAGAATTTAAGTAGATTATCTATTTTGTATAGGCACTGTTGCTACTACATATTTAAATATTTAAATTATGCGCACAGCATCTGCATCTAATGGTGAGTAATAAACAACATAAGTTTGTTGAGTGGCGTTAGCGTCGACACAGCAATATTGTATAGTGATGTCACGTTTCAAGTCGCCATTCAACATCGTCGGTTCATTAACTTCATGTACCGAACACCTACAGTGATTTGCACAGGGAAAAACTGAGCAGTGAGTGAGCAAGTAAACGGCGCGCTTGGCGCTCACCGCATGCGCGCTGGCTGGCATGAATGGAGCGCACTCCATTGAGCGCAAAGCTCCGTTTCACCGCTTCTAATGCAATACGCCAATTACGTGTTTAGGTAACTGCACACTTACAGCAGCGTAGACGGTGCTCGTCACCATTCAAAATGATGAATGAGTTTATTAACCAACTGGTTTTTTTATTCAGCAGCCTGCAATGCGGCGCTTATTTTTTGCACTGGAACGTTCAACGATCGATTTAGTTACTAACCTTAACAGGTGAAGCTGAGTAAGTATAAAATGAGACCACTAGGTTTTGAATAAATAAAATATCAGGGTACTTCTGCCTGACCAGCTTATTAGAATCGTTGGTAGCTATAAAATTTGTTGCTTGAAATAGAGCCCATATTTCTTCAGACACAGTGCCTTGTTCTGACACAGTACTAAAGAGGGCTAGACCTAAGCTTTAGCTGCCACATGCTAATTTGATTAACATTGTAATACTAAACGATACTATTCTAACTGAACAAATCACTCATTATCATGAATGGAATATTTGACATTGAAGTGTGTTCGCACGTGCAGAACTCAACCAGTCACGGCTCCGTGTGATAGGTACCTATTAACATTATATTCATCATATCATGTACATTATCACATATTGGCCGAGTAACAAAGAGCGGTAGGAAGGAACCAGTGTGCACTTTATGACTAACATCCTCTGTCATCGTCATCGATACTGAGAATTCGGTTTTATGATCCGATCTGCTTGCTTATGCGGCCCACGCGTTAAACAAACTTCAGTACATGAGTATTATTTAACTCCGCTAGCTGTTAAATACTCGAAATTAGATTTGATCAGAACTTTACACGCATTTTTACCTTATCAGCGCACTCATTTAAAATTTTCCACATGTCCTACAATCATCGATATAATATTTAATACCTATAATACAATAGTACGTACACTCCTAGGCGATTAATACCGTGTTGTTATAAAATATATCAAGCGAACGTACAATTACTTCACACGGGATCAGCTCATCAACAACATCATAGAAAGTCCGTCGCATCGCATCCAGTCTCGCCGGAATCTGTTCGGACACTTTTTCCGTCGAAGTGAAAAACCTTCTCACGCGCAAATCTCGTTCCCACGCGTGAGTTTCCTCTTTCTCTCAATCGAGTGAGGCAGCCCGTTCAGAATTACAATTCTAATGATTTCCTCGATATACTTGTATTACACAATCGAGTTTAATTATAACTGTGATCTTAATTACCTTAGACATTACGACATGGCTTCAGCGTTAGTTAAGTAATAAAAGCAACATGTAACCCGAATGCGAGCGCGGGAAAGCGAAATAGGAATTATTAAAGTTTTCGTAGATTATTCCCGGTGGGGGAGGATATTATTATATAAATTGTACACATACGCCTCTACTAGCAGACCGTCGTCCCTATGAGAATAGGCCCTCTTGACTTCTCGGTGTACCTGAACAGAACACGCAAGTTCCATTACTGGGCCATGTATGCCCTCGAGCCACGATTGATGGGCCTACTGTACCTACTGGCTACGCTAGATTTTTGTAAATTAAAACTTGCTGAAATAATTGCACTTTTGGCGCAAACGTGGTTGGAAAGAGATATTGCGGAAAACATTCCGAAATCGTGTTAAAAGGTAAGTTAGGTAGGTGAGGTGACCTTGATGAAACGCAGGATAATTTATTTTTAAACCTTGGGATATTTTCTTCTGGTTTGAGACCCAAGAACAGTTAGAAACTTGTGCTTTGTCTATATTAAGATATGTGGGCTTAATAAGTTCTAATTTATCAGCAAGCAGCCTTAGCTTGGTAGCCTCCTCCATTCGTCATTGGTGATGTATCATCAGCACATGCCACCGTCGCAAGAATGACAAGAGCTGTTGTTTTTTTTTTAAATATATTAATGGTAAATATACGGGGTGTACAAACACAGCCGTTATCTACGCATTCCGTACTTACATCAAACTAAGTAACTTCGTGCAAAATATTGTGCTTATAGCCATGCAAGTTAAGTCCAGGTAAAAAAAAATAGTTATAGTGCAGTTCGAGTACTGACCGCAGTCCCATGAGTGGTAGATGCGGCACATGCTGAGCGCCCGCCTCGCTGCACCACTCGGGATAGGCGCGCCGGAACTCGGTGAAGTCTCCTGTTGACAAACAACACGATCTATTTAATACAAATCTTAAATTCATTCATTCAATGACAGACAACGCACAGCCTATAAACAGTTGGCATGCAATTGTGGGGTTAAATAGAGTATGAAGATTTTGTATGGAAGTTCGTTGTTTTTGCCGATGCCATCGGCGCACGGCTAAAAATCATAAAATCATTCACTCATTTACAGATAACGCACAGCCTAAGCCCTGGGTCTAGAAGCATGAAATTTTGAACAAGATTTCGTTATATAACGAAAGTAAGCACAAAGGATTTTTGAAAATTCACCCCCTAGATAGGTTAAATCGTGGAGAAATAATTTGTTGGAAGGTTCGTAATTTTTTTTAAGTTAGTAACGTGAAAGTTGGTAGGTACTTAGACTTCTGTTTATAAGTAGGTAAAGGTTACAGGTATTATCGTTTTTTGGAAACTGATCTAAGGCTCCTGAGAAGTCGCAGATGGGAAATCCCATCGGGCACACGGCTTGTTAAACTGCGTGGAAGAGACATCGACGCACAACCTGTGTACATGATTCTGAACCGCCTGATTGAAATGATATAGCGGTTATTTAAAAAAAATTGCTTTGCCATACATTTTGACCGCGTAGATATTACACTTTTCTATGAAACAACTGTTTTATTTTTTAACAACCGACGAAAAATTTCTACGCTATAGGTCTAGAATCATGTGCTGGGCCAGCAGTCTCGACATTAGATAGCGACAAAAATCTGTCGCTAAGTCGTATAGGTGTCAAATTCCTTTAATAGATTTTCAACTTTATTTCCAAAGCATAAGGTTGAAAATCTATTAAAGAAATTTGACATCGATACGACTTAGCGACAGATTTTTGTCGCTATCCATGTCGAGACTGCAGGGCCTGAATTCATGGTTTCGGTTTGCGCGTCGATGTATGCCAACCTGTATAATAATTAGGCTTTATTTAATTTATTGGGTAGCATCATGTGAGAGTAACATTTGGAGCTTAGGAACACGCCAGATTTCACCAGGAACAAATGTTATGATAGGGTAAAATGTTAAAAAATGTCTCCAATGGAACCATCCGTATTATGACTTGAAGTTCATAATTATTTTTCTCAGAACGACTAGAGCAGTCAACATAAAATAGTTAAAGGAAAAATTGCGAACATTATCACAAATACAACTTATAAGAAAAGCTATAGTGATTAAAATACTTGCCTCACTATTGACGCTACCAACCAGAAATAAGATTTTATAACCGGAATACAAACGTATAATATGCACAATTAATTTAAAGTTATTCTAAGTTATGTAATGCAGAATAGCGCTTAACACTTAAATGTATAAATTTTCTGGTAGACTAACAAGGTTCTAGCAGCTATTTTAGCAGATAATTAATTACTTATATATGGTCCCTGGGATATAAAAGAGCACGCGCCACTCCAGCTGCATCTGGGGGATAAGATGACGTGGACGAGCACCTGTGGTCTAATTAGAACAAAGTCATTAATTATCTGTATGTTAGCGTGGAGGCCAAGAGAATTAAGTTGAAATACAGGCATTACGCCTAGTTTAGGCACCAGTCTGCCACAGTATAATTAAAACTATCATGTATAGTTCTTAATAATTTAAAAATGTACTTATAATATATTGAGGTGTGAGAAATAAATAATTATCTCATCTTAAGTACAGTCGCCTATATCTTTCCTTTGCTGGCCTATGTTTAGAAGGGAATTTTGCCAGATTCGATTCCGTGTTTGTATAGATTATAAAACATGTTATTTAAAAAAAAAACCTTACGTTTCGCTATCCAAAGGAATGGAATTAAAATACCATCGACAATTTTACGCGCGTCGAAAGATCAGTTATGTGGTTATTCCCCGTCTGAGTCGTCATTCTATATTAATTTTAATAAGTTCCGAGTATGACTCAAAGATAAACTATGCAGGTATGTTTTGATTCAGATGCACATAAGATCATAGCATTTCCCCATAAAGGTAGGCAGATTCAAACAGAATTAATGTGCTATAGACCCTTTCCGAACACTACTGCATAATTCTATTGAAGCCTTCAATTTCAAACTCGAAATGATTGTGCGCTCTTGCTGATGGACTTCGACCAGATAAAAGACATTATGATTAATTGGTTAATAATGGCTACTTGTAAGCAGAGGTGAACTCTGGAATTCATCGTCCCTTATCATCGGGACAATACCTTTACAAAACGAAAACAGTTTCCTTCTATACTTTGACACTGGTCCAACTGCTGTCAAATAAATTCGCCCGATCGAAGGCTAAAACACAGACCCTGCTAGAGGTTGCTTTTTGAAGTTTCAAGTTCTTCCATATTACGTTGTGTTCTGGTCGTGTTTAACATTCCTCATTCTATTACTGCAACGCAATATTGTTAGCCTCAATTACTAGTTGCGCGTCAACTATTGACGCAAATCTGTGTAGGCGGTCGTTAATTCAATTCCAAGTTTATTTCTTTCATTCATTGTGCTGTTCATTAATATACTTCCATTCATAATGATGCACGTCTGACATTTACTATCAAGCCCGAAAATATATTTGTACAGGAGAGTAATGGGGGAGTATAATTTTAATGAGCGAACCTCAGTTGTTTTTTTTATGACGTGTTTTCCGAACTACACAGACCTCTTGACTTTTAGAAAATCTTTAGAGTATTTTATGGTAAAAGTCATGCTTTTATTTGTCGGAGTTGTCACTCAACCCCACACACCTTCAATGCCCACAACTTAGTTACCCTTTTACTGAGAACGGAGAGCAAGACCAATAGCAAAAATAGAATAGAACAAAATATCTCATAATAGGTTTTTAGATGCAAATATGTATATAAGGATCGTAGCAGGTGGCGTTCTGTAGTTTCTGCCTACCCCATGGGAAGAAGGCGTGAGTTTATGTATGTATTTATTAATGTATAATTCCTAACACGGTATTGTTGCTGACGACAGGTGCGGTAAATAGACGAGCACGCAACGTTTCCGTCGCGTTCGGCCGCTTCCTGTCGTCCGCTGCTCAGCCCACGATTGTGATGCTAATAACGCTCCCATTATGTCCATCACAGACCTATAAGAGGTATATCCAATAGTCACGAGCGCGCCAACCCATTATTGACGCCCATTCAATATCCTTCGCATACGATATCATTAAAATTTGTGACTGATCCGTTAATCGACGCCGAAGTTAAATGGAATATTGCAGGAATGGGAGTCGTGAAAATATATATATTATATATTTTTTTTACGCCAAAACAGTATCTACTAAAGTTATGTGCCAACATGTTCAGGAAAAAGCTGTTTTATGCAGACGATGATGATCATAGTGTTAGTGCAATCTTTGCTTGATTATTTCATGTCTGTATAAGTGATAGAATTGAACATAAATTAATTACCCTGTATTGTAATGCCCTTGGCTTTTTATAAAGTCATTCATAATATTATTGTAGTCATACCACACAGGTAACAAAGCAACTTATAACATTTTGTCGAACAAGGCTCACCCAAATTAAAGGCACCTCTCCCCCACCGGCACGTTATTGTCGGTCGATAATATCGGATGCGTTATTCCGATATGAGTTCTTAGAACATTTTGTATTAGGACGCATAATTTGTGATAAAAAATATTCGTCTGATGATAAATCACTACCTACATTATAGAAAAAAAATCAGGACACAATATAAAATGTTCTAAGAACTCATATAGGAATATCGCAGGACGGAGGAACGCAAGCGTCCTACTTCCATTGCGTCGTTATTATCGCAGCAGTGAGCAACTTTGGGGCCGTCCTAATACAAAATGTACTGAAAACAGATATCGCAATAACGCATCCAATATTATCGACCGACAATAACGCGCCTGTCGGGGAGCGCTTTTAAATTATGTCGGCTACCGTAATGACGGTGAATAATCAGTTAGCAGGACAAGTGTGCCGATTTGCCACTTTCAAATTAAATATGGGCCATTGGGTGAGCTGCAAGCCAGCAGCTAGGCCGGCATCACGCAGCCGCGCGGCGCGGGGGTGCGGGGCGGCGGCGGCTCGGCATCGATCCGATGACTCATCGAGGCGGCCCATTCATCCGCCGCACTCAATGAACCCGTCGTACCCTCCCCCACGTCTCTGACACCCCTCCCCCTACTTTCCACGTTCGTCCTCGGTAGCAAGGACTCCATAAAACTCGCCCCTCACCGCGCAAACCCAATCCTTCAGCCTGCTACACCCACACAATATAAACGTGATCGCTTCGCACACATTTAGCACCCACTCCTGACCGCCCACCGATAGCTATACAACAAACAGTCTACCTCAAATGTAGCTTTGATGTAAATTGAACTGGTTATACCTATAATATTACGAGGTTTCGGGCACAGCGGACAGAGATCTTGAAAAGGATAAAAAATGATGTAAATACGGTAAAATATGAAACAAGATGTGGAAATACGCATGGCACACAAGGGGCAGGATCATGCATGGCGGTGGTACCGGCACGCGGGGAGGCGCTGGCGTGGCGTGGGAGGCAGGTGCGGACTGCGGGGAAGCCTTGGCCCGGCGGGCGGCCCGCGTCCGTCCTTCCAGCCCCGTTTATCAACAACCTTGTGCGATTTTAACCACCTAATACATCATTATGCAGACCTATGAACTATTCTACAAAGAATTTTCTTCTCAAGTGTTTGAAGAACGACTGTATTTCTGCTCTGCAAGTCGAACAACAAAAAACGGAAAGAACTATTTGCATGGCTTACAGATTGGAGGTCCGGGTTTTTGTCCTTATAAACATTGACTCTGAAAATGCATCGGGGATGCATGCTTTCAATAGAAATAGTGAAATTAGAGACAGTCTCAGCTATTCCACTTTGTTGCTGTGTGGTGGGTGGATGGGCGCAATGCATTGATGCTTAGGGCCGAGGCATCGTAGTTGATAAAGGCACAGTAGAGGTAATAGGTATCATGTGAACTAGGTAGCCCACGTGCAAAAATAATTGAGTAAAAGATCAGCTGGATCGACTGGCGTCTGCCAATCCCACTCCATTAACAAAATTTTACTTTGAGTTCGTAACTTCTTCACGTGCAATTTTAATAGGATCGCACAATAGGTTAAACTTTGTCATCCAGTATCTAAATTGTGGAGTTGGGTTTGGGATTCGGTTAAAAGTGAACGTCGCGCAGTGCTTCTTATAATTATTACCCCCTTGTCTCACGATTGCATTGCACTAAAATGTATAAGTTAATAGGTTGAAGCGAAAGCATGTCATTGATAATATGTGGCATCTTTAAATAGACTTTAATCAAGCCTGTTGGAACAATTTAAACCAATTTACTAAGGTTGGTGGGCGACTTATAAATATGATTGCACATCGGCCTCTATTGACTGTTCTTCGAGTTGGGTCAATTAAATCCATTCACAATGATCGTGACAAACAAGTCTTGTTAAATGAATGACATAAACATTTTAACCTCTGGCATCCCATCTAACGGCCAACAAATACAGCCTAACTCTAAATAAAGATTTTTTCACTTTCCGGGAATCCTATTCTAGTTACCTGTGCTAACAACCCTCAACCCTTATTAATGGTTACATTTAAAATATTGTGTTAAGAAAACAATAGAGAAAGAACACTGTAATAAATAAATAATAATGTTCGGTCAGATTCTGGGAATGTAGCAGATTGACGTCACTCCTAACGATTTGATTCAGGTTCTTAGAATCGACGGAATGAGAGTTTTGGGTTTCAAGGCGATATCACGAAAATAGATATTCTGCTTGTACTTAGAAAAGTGTATCCGTACGATAAACTTCACAAAATAGCCCACGCGTTTATGGGGAGATGTCTATGTTAGGATTTGGAAATAAATCGCAAAACAAACATATTTGCTGGAACAATGAATCAACTGTAGAGATTTACCGCCAGTGGGTCTACAGGTCCATTGTTACAGTCAACGTTAAAGTATTTGGTCAGTACAAAAACAAGATCGCATTCTTCCGTAGACTAGAGTCGTAGTCCACGCGCGATGACGGACATAAACCGCAAGCAAAGGTTAAACTTATGATACCTAATTACATTAATATTTCAGTATTCATGTTATATTTTAGATGATGTCTCATCGAATAATCAGAAAAAACATTCCTATATTGCGGTTGGTCAACTAAGTGTCCCTACTCCACCGCAAAATGTTTAATTTCCTGTTCATTCATTTAGATATGTGGGTTTATTTGCCAGCGTATTGAATTATAAATGGTCAGGACATGTTGCACTAATTGACTGTCGGCTCGATTTCAAGCCGATAATGAGTGTGGCGCCGTCGTCGACTGCCCGTCTGATAGCGCTCCTGATAATCGTATCAGTATTTAACGAAGTTTTTACATCGCGCTGCACCCCGACCTCATATCCCACGTTATATTATCCACAAATAACAATGTAAACCTGTACGCTGATATCTAATTTATGAACCATATTCAAATGTATACACGAGCGTTGACAAATTGGTGACCTTTACATGCTTTACGGCGTAACAAGTTACCATTTTTTTTTAATTCAGAGTTACTGTAGCGGAACCAGACATAAATAAAATCAGAATACAATACCTACGCAGCACAAAATAGTAATCCGCGGATTGGACATTACACCAGCACATAAAAACTGTCAATGCCAATGTCCTTGAAGTACTTGTTTATACACACTGAGCTCCATTCAAAGTTTTACGCTTTAGATTTATCAATGATATTGATTAACATTGTCTACTCGTTTATCATGGCGGGCGTCCATATAGGATATAGTTTTAATATTGAGCTTATATCCAAATTCAGTTTATTTAAAAGAGCTCAAAGCAAACGTTATTGTTCCCATGCGGTTGAATAAATTCTAACGCGATCTTCCTTTATGTGATCCCGCTTCCCTTTCCCATTTGCTTTTCCTCTATGATGCCATATTATCATATATATTTATAATATTCGCGTGAGCCATCGACTCCGGCCAGATGCACACGATTTCCTCTACGATTATAAATGTTAAGCCCCGAAGAGTTTACATTTAAAGCGGAGCTCATAACATCCTGTTGTTCGCAAGCACGTGCCATTTATTTTACGATTGAGCTGCTCCGTACCTACTCAGACACTTCAAATGGGCAATTCACTGTCCAATATAGATCAATGGAATATCTTATTTACAATTGAATGCCATCGCTGAATTTATTAATTTGCTTCCGGTGTTTCGAAGATTCCTGTTCCTGTGATGCTAGGTTCTTTTAGTATTTTGAGTAGCTAGCGAATATTTAAAAAAGTTTTTAACCAGGCATATTTTGGGCAGTGGTGGCCCAGTGGCAACGCCCGCGACTTACCGAGTTGTAGGTCGTGGGTTTGAACTCAAGCAGGCACATAACTTTGTGTAAATTATTTACCCACCATTTTTTTTACCACTGCTCTCAAAACTGTGAAGGAAACATCGTGCGGAAACCAGCATGTTCTAGAGCCAAAAATTCGAAGACATTTGACATCCGCCAACCCGCACTGGGCCCGCGTGGTGGATTATGGCCCACTCCCTCTCACGGAGAGGAGGCCTGTGTTCCAGCTACGGATATCTATGGTTCCAGCAGTAGGAACATTATAGGCTGATTATGCCCAATTTGCCCCAAATGCCTGTGCATTAACCCTTCACTGGTAACATTAAATTATAGATGTAGCACCTGAATTCTTGAAATATTATACAAAACTGCGTACTTTCAGTGGAGCAAAGCATGTATTTTAAGGTATACATATTTTTCACTCGCATTTTATACATAGGTAGTTAACACGCAAAGTTAAAATTGACAGGACGTGAGTGAAACGGGAACTTATTAATAAAATTGCGGCGCTCTTCCGTCGGACGAAGACGACAGTAGCTGTACACATCCGGTCTGTTTGATCATCCAGTCTATATCTGATAAATTATTACGATCCTCTTAAGTTTCCTACTAATGTAGATGTTGGAACGAAGAAATATTTGATTATTGAGTCATCAAAATGAGCCGAATAGTCGTAAAAAGCTATCGCAATATTTGTCCTCAATGTGGAGTGTGGACACATTCGTACGATGTATTATTTGTATGACAGCGAGGTGGTGTCAGGACTAAGATTAATTCTCCTTAGGTTTCCTTAAAGATTTCATTCAAGAGGGGTTCGCCTGTCACGCTAGACTAGGGGGTGGAAATAATAACAATAGGTGCGGCTATTATAAATTACTTAATTTTATTTCGCATCCTGTTATTCAGGAACTACAAACACACACAAATTTCATTCAAACAACTCCTCTTTATTTTCATTATACAATAAATTACACAGTAATAAATGGACCACTAAATTGTGTTCATTTACCAGTCCAGAAAATAACGTAGCGTTGGTACAAACAAGCGCATTCGAGACTGTGCGGTGATTATAATCTAACGTCTCGCATTGAGGAGCACAATAAGTAGTCGACTTCCTCTCCCACGTTTGGAGGAGCGGATGCCTCGACTTGCGACCTCCGGCATGCCTCTTACGCTTACGCCCCTCACACATTTTAAACTAAAACACATTGAATCGAAGACGTTTCGTCGCATAAGTAATAAATATTTACCGGTTATATGCAGTTTGTCTGAAGAGTGTTAAATTAGCACTTTTCCTTTACTTTGCTGTTGCAAAATAAATCGATACAATCGATCTTAATTAGTGCGGAAGACTACCGGTTTTATTCCGGTTTGCGAAACCAAGATTATACCAATGCACGTTTTTCTCTCGTTCATTTTATTAAAAAAAAAACTTAGCAGTGAAGCTGCAGGCCAAGAACTTTTCTACCTACATTCTGGGACATCAAAAAATAAAATTATTAATCGCTTCTGCGTGATGGGTACATATTTCATAACTCGTGTAGTACGTCGCTTTCAAATTCAAAGATAGATAAGTATCGAGAAGTTTTTGTCAATGAATGTTATGAAACGGTTCCTCGGCGTGGCAACCGGTATTACGTGTTACCACTAAGTTAGGTAATAATTTACTGAATGAATGCTGTCGTGAGAATACATAGGTAGCGACTTATTTGAAATCCATTAGTGTTTGAACTGTAGCATACTAAAACCTCGTTTTATTATTTCTGTATCTAGCCTAAAGTCTAAGGCTTACACGTAATATCCGAAAGGCATTTGGAAAGCAGGATATCTGTTACAATTCTTCTAGAAAAAAAAAGATGATAACTGCAAATCTTCAGTAGGTAGTTCAAAGGCACAAGAAAATAAAAATGAAGAAGGCATTAATGCTCAACATAAAACTTTTCAACAAGATTTGGTGATAACAATTTGGAAACTTAGTGAAACCAATTGAAATAAATTTTATATTCTTTTTCTGCAGCTTATGCATGTGCAGTTGCAACTCTAGCATTTGTTTGATCAGTTTTAGAAAGAGATAGAACATTGAAACCTATCTGATTCACTGGTGCTGGCTGAATATTACAGCCAATAAATTTGAGTTAGCTGTTTCAGTTCACCAAAAATAAACCAGAATAATATGAATAAATAAGTAGACTTTTTGCACAACACATAAAAATGCATATACATTTCAGTATTTCTAGGTGTTTAAACACGCTTTAAAACTGAATTAATAGTTTATTTATGTACATATCTAATAAAAATCTGGGAAAACTATTTATAATAAATGTGTTGTGCCTTTTTTATGAACTTTACCTTTTTGTTATACTTAGTTAAGTACTTGAATTATAAATTGCAATTAATATGAAAATAATTTATGTAAATGATTTTATTAGTAGAATATTTTATTCAAAAAATAAAACACAACTTCTACAGCAGAATTTTGAATTGAATGTAAATGTTCAAAGTTCATAGATGTATTATGTTTATTAGTATTATTCTTTTAGATACTAAGTTGCATACTTAGTGCTTTGAGGTGGTAAGCTAAGGGATTAGTTATGATGCAACCCCAGAACTATGTTGCAAAGATTGGTGATTTTAGCTTTATTTCTATATGATTATCACAAGCCTATATGTTCACAGATAGGCTAAGGCCACACATAAGGACCTACACCCATTGCATCTGGTCCCAGTACTGTGCTACTAACCATTCTGTCATTCCTTTATATTTTGTTATTTCAGTGTTCTGCAGTAGTAAATGTGTATTGTGTACAGGTTCCTAAGATTTGTTTGCCTGAAGGGTCTGTCATCTATATGTCATAGGGCTGTATCCCTTTAGATATAAAGGGTAATTTTCTTGGAATACGTGTATTACCTCTATCATAGCAAATGATAAAAAATTTGGTAAAATATAAGTTTTGATGGTACAGAACCCTAACTGTGTAAGTCTTGCATATGGCTTGTTTTTAAGATAAGGAGTTTTAAAGTTGTTTATCAATTTGATCTGAAATATGATAGTGTTTTTTGAAATCATTATTATTATCGATTTACTCCAGAACATACGATCTTGTTATAGATTTTACACATCTTTTATCTATCAAAAGGAAATAACTTCACGTCTAAAGACTTCCGTGATTAGTTTATACACACAATTATTTTTAGCTGGCCAATATTTTTATCATAGAGGAAATACATGAGCTAATTATTCGAAAATAGACCTGAGACAACACGATTACTCATTGTAAATAATGCCATTGTTACATATAAATAACTATTATTAAAATGCTATATTTCAATAATAGTTATTTTATCCATTTTGCGAGGGAAACATTTACGATTTGCAAATTGCAAAAATCATCCATTGGAATGGCAGCTTGAATATGTACATACACTCTTCTTCTTCAGGGGTTTTGGTTTCCGCACTTAGTCCTTCAAGTGGACCATTGTGCGTGTGGTTGGACACTCTTCCTAATTTTCATATCTGACTTCTAATTTAGACATGAAGTAGGTTTTATGATTACAATAACTATAGATTATAAAGCATATTAGGAAGACTTGTACCTATGTAAGAGGAGGTAAACATAGTGATTGTATTTTGTTAATGAGATATATCTTGCCAAACAACTGCAAACTTTATTAACTCAACATGTCATTGAAAAATAGAAAAGACTCCTTTCCACGATTAGTGACTTTGCAACTGAATTACACCATCATTTAGCGTCTAAAGTCAGAATGGTAAATTAACATCTGGAAATAGTGTAAACATAGTTGTTTTTGAAAGAATTTTACAATGTAAACAAGTCATGTTCATGTAGTGAATAATATACATGATGGTCATTGTCATTATAATTAACCTGAGATGGAACTATATATGATCATGGACTATAATGAATATATATACTAAATACATGCTGGATTATCATTGTACAGTTCTCTGAGGAATAATAAAAGGCTGAAGGCTGCATCTACTGTGCTACACAGCGCGCAGGGGAATCGGCCCACTAATGTAATTAGGTAATACTTGGTGCCATTCGTACCTTCAAGGCAGACGACCTGCACGCCATCTTGCTTTAGCCTCCGTAGCAGGATCCCATGCACCGAGTCCGGGTCCCGCGGAACTCCGTCCCCGTACAACACGAATATGCCCCGCGTCCGGCAATGCGAGATCCTCGCCTTCAGCTCCTTACACTGCACTGTCGATACCAGCTCGATCTTGCCCGCTGCCAACCGTCGCAGCATTATACTCGGTATAGAAAAGTTGACTGCGGAACGGATGTGAGCTATCGAGTACTCGTTGGAGCCGCGACAGTCTATCAGCACAATATCCCTCTCGTCGGAGCGCAACTTCGCCAACAACCACTCCTTCGATACCAGATCGCACTCGCATTCAGAATCCGTAGGCATGTTGTAATTACAACGTTCTCTTATGTTTACACGAGCCCTTTGCGACTTACAATCGCCTGTTGCACTAATACATGTAAATCTTATAAACTGAGTTCATAAACACCGACATTCTTATTAACACTATCTATAAGCAAATCCAAACAAACTAAATCTAAAAACTGAAGAAAGTCACTTAGAATAAACACAACAGTAATGTAACGTTCACCGCGAGCGAGCCAGGCGCCAGACGGCGAAGCAAAACGCAACAACGACCGAACGAACGATTTCATCCGACAAGGGGAACGAGAAGGGTATGAAGGGTTGAGGGGCGAGGTGGGTCGTACGGGCACTGGGCAATAAGCAACGGCCGCCCAGCCGGGCGTCATCGGCGCCAATCGGCAACGGTCGGGTCGGTCGGAAACTCGGATATCGGATTTTCGGATCAGATACAAAGCAAACTGAACATTATATAGTTCAAACTTTTCTTACTTAGTCGACTTGGGAGGATAGTCACTAAATTTATATTGCGAACAGCGCAAAAATGTAATCAATCATTAATCAAAAGCTTTCTTATTGACCCAAAAGTGCTTGAAGTGATATTAATATGTTTGTGCCTGTGTGATACTGATTATTTAGCGACAGACGACGACAGAGGCGATAGGCCGATAGCGGTGGGGAACTGCTGTCCACAGACTCATAAAGATTCTACGCTGCTGTCAGTTGACAGGAATTATCTCGAATGATTGTTCTATCTGAGAGATAGTGCAATGAGGTTAAAAACGGAAAGTTCGTCATAGATGGCAGCACAGCTGCCCGTCTACAAACCGCCATTGTTCTGTTTAAATTTACTTTTGTGTCAATCACAAACTAAACGAAGTGACTTGGAGCGCAGCATTATGAAAAGACGAGCTAAGGAAAAAGGAAGCGTCTACCAGTGGTATAAAAGCAGCTGGTGGTGGAAAAGTACTTAAATAAAATATGAACGTTTTATAATTTATAGGTTATTTTATGTTTATTGACTTTAAGTTATTTTTTGGTTGAAGACTGGAGGCGTACGACAGGAATAACTTGATCGGAGTTGACAACCAACTCGAGAATGATTTTCCTGGTTGAAGAACTTCAGAAATGTTAAATGAGCACCACCAGTATTATTTTCCTTTTTTTTTAAACTTAGTCGATTCTAATTAGCACGCTGTACATCAATACTAAACTGTCAGTAGTGTCAATGTCAAGTTTTTGTTGCAAAGTGGCGGTGCGGAGTACGACCGAGCGAGTTTCAAGATTTGTTTTATTTTTTAAGTTTCCTTTTCATTGAATTACTGAAAAATAACAAATTCCAATTTGTGAAATACATCTTGCTACACTGCCTTTCGCAATGGAGGACATTTACGGCGATTTATGTAACTACGAAGACGTGAATGCTGTTCAGGAGGTATTGTGGTTTAGCGCCAAAACGTCCTGTAATATTTTGTCTTGAAAACCTTATTTTACACAACCTATCACATAATTTAACGAAATATCTGAATAGCTTATCATATCACACTACCTTGTACACTAAATATAAAAGATCACATTTTACAGTATTATTATATTTTTATCTTTTTTATAGCTACGTGATGAAAACAAAGCGCTGAAAGTGAAGCTTGAAGAACATTCAGCTGCCATGGAAAAGCTTCAAAAAGTAAGTGTCTAATAACAAGCAAAAACCTTTTAATGTTTGTCTATGTTGTTTAAAAGTATTGCACTATCAATTTCGATTTTCACTGAAGTTATTAATACTTACTTATCTCAGCTTTGCTGCCACATAATTACTGTATTTTGGCTGTTATAACTACATGCGCTTACACCTACATGACTGTTGCAAGCTCACTTTGATGTCTATTACATAAGCTAAAGTTATTTGCTTTAAGTCAAACCAGTCTTTTAAACTTCTAAATCAAAACCTACAATACGGCTGATGAATCATGGCGGGTCCGAACTTTGTGCTGTAGGCTGGGTAATAAAAATGCTTAGGAGCCAAATGGTAATATCAGGCGAGTGTGAGTGAACAAGTGCGAAAGTTTGAAGAGCCTAAGTTCAGACTGGCTATGATTCATTGGCAGTATTGTACTAACTGTTCATGAACTTCATAACTCACACATTTTGCCATCTAAAGAAGAAGAACACGAATGGATGACACATTGATATTGTAGGAAATATTGCAGGATTATGACACTCTTGACATGGAATACAAGACATTGCTGAAAAACTACTCATCCCTGTTGATGACTGCCCGGTCAGAAGTAAAGAGGAAGACTGAAATGATTACTCAACTGAATGCAGAGTTAGTATTCTTTTAACAACTAAAACACAGAAATATTGAGCATTAACCTTGAATATGATTGATTTAATATGATTTTTCCTTGATTTCCTTTTTCACCTTGATTTTTCTTTGGTAAGATGAGTCAATAAAAAGTAGGTTAAAAGAATAAGAAGAAGTATTCACTATAGCAAGTTCTTATCTATGTATCTTTAAATAATTAATTAAAATCTATGTTTTAGAAAAGACTTGATGGTGTTGAATGCTTTAAAGAGTGGGAAGGACATTAGAAGAAATTTTTACCAGGGTGTAATGAATCCAGGTAGGATGAACTATGATAGGGCACAAGGGAGAAGAAATAATAACAAGGAAGATGATGTTAAACATAGGAATGCTGATACTAAGCATGAAAGGTAAGAACAAAATCAGTTCATCAACTTAGATAAAGCTTAGTTTGCTTTCCCGTCTCTGAAATTTCTTAAAAACTCAATGTCCTGTTGCTTATACGATGCATAGCGATTGGCTAACTACTGTGCCTGCTTCGCATTCACTCTCTAATATGGTTACAAAGAAAAATATGTAATATTATTACTTACTATATTTGAAAGACTACGTTGTTCATTATTCCTAGTCTTAATTTTATTAGTATAATTTTCCTGTTAATTTATTATTTATCCGTTTGGTAAAAAAAGCACAAAATCGAAGTTATTGCACAGTAAAATTTCAATAAAATTATAATGTATGTATTAATAAAGCATCATGAGGTAATTTTAAGGTTATACGCATTGTCAGCACTGATTACTTGATATGTGACTTTTGTAAAACTGTATGTTGAAGCATTCTTGATTTGCGATAAATAAAGAGATTGTATTTCTACCTACCCCATGGGAAAAAGGTGTGAGTTTATGTATGTATGTATTTCTGCAAGTTTACATTTGGCAATGCAGTGGTCAGTATTTAACTAATGGGAAAATAACATAAGTTTAGTAATATTGTCATGTATGTTTACGTTGCTGGGTTGGGTGGTGGTTGTGGCTTAAATGACTTATTTGTACTTGTTAACTGTATTGATGGCCTTACAATTACATCCAATAAATCACAATCCAAGAACTGGCATCATGTTACTTCAATTATTTTTATTACCAAATTAGTTACAATGTAAGAAAGTATGTTCTCTGCAGTACAAAGGCTCTCCAATTATAGCCTTTACATAAATAGTAGAAGCCTTCTGCACAATTGATGTGCTTTGCCATCTTCTGTGTAAATGACAATCTCAATTGTGCCGGCCTAAAACCTAGCTACAGGCTTTGCCATAGAGTAATCACCGCATCACCAACTTATTCTTAGATTACATGGACACTGTGACAAATTGGTAACGTTAATTTTTTTTGTTATTTTAGACGTGAAACACCTGTTTTACCTCCAAAACAAGCGGATCCTGATTCTGGTAATTGCAATAGAAACAAGTATGACAAACCTGGCGAAAAAGTAGAAGTATCCAATAATAGGAAAAGTAGTATTAATGAAAACATTGCACAACGTAAGACTGACCATAATGCGCCGCCCAAGACATCTGCTAGCAGCATTAAGGATAGAAGGAAATCAATGCCAGCTGTGAGGTAATAATAATAATAAATCTTTATTCCAGACATGAACACATACATGAACAGTCCATATGTTGTTTAGTGATGGGTTAGTAACAGAAAGGACTTATAGTATATTAGTATTGTTAGTAAGGACACAAACAGTTAAATTGCCCAAGCCCGCCCTCGTGGCTCACTGTGGTAGCACCATAGGTACATCTAATAATTAATTATCTTCGTGTACCTATAGATAATTCTACCCAGCGCCATTGTATAGGACAGTCTGGCCTGTCAACAATCATTTTCAGGATGCCATTGCGAGTGCTACGCAAGCGTTGTAGCAAGGAAGCCGCTTTTTTACGCTTACGCATGATAGCATGAAAACCATCCGTGCGAGCTTCGGCAAACATGCCCGATGTACTTACTACAACGCCGCGGCAGCCGCAACAGCAGCCTGAATGCGTTGTTATATTGTACGCGCAGGATGTTGTAGGCTCGGCTTGTATATGACACCCACAGGCCGCTCGAGTAAAAGGACTGACAGAAAGCTTTATATAAGGTCACCTTAACGTCTGCCGTGCAGCGAGCAAACCTGCGGGCGAGCATATTGCCCCTCACCGCCAAAGCCCTGCGCTCCCACTCTATATCACTGTCATCGCATAAGTCACTAGTGATAATGCAGCCCAAATACTTAAGTTTTTCAACTAAGCTTAGTACCACGCCATTGAGATATATTGGAGGTACAAGGCAGGGCTGTTGTTTTTGTGTTTTAAACACCAGAATCTCGCTCTTTTTAGAGTTGTATTTAAGGCCGTGTACCTCCGCAGACATCTCGCAGATCGAGAGTAGCTCCTTCAACCCACCCATCGATGGACTGAGCAGCACTATGTCGTCCGCGTAACTTAAGTTATTGACACAAGTGCCGTCTATGTGACAGCCAACATGTGTGCTGCTCAGTCGCTCGATAAGCTGGTTTACTAATACTTTTGCTATGTTTAAACATTCTTTGAAAATTTACTGTACGTCATTAATACAAAGTTTTAACATTACAGCATTCCCCTCGACGTATTTAGTTCTGATGACGAACTACAAAGAAACTATCAAACCAAAGATACAAGAACTGATCATCTCCGAAGTGATAATGAAAGGAGAAACATAAACAAAATGCCAATTGATAGACATAGTAATAAAACTACTTCTGAAACATCCAGTGTGGATGAAAGAGGGCACATTAACCCTGAATCTACTTTAAGGGATAACTACAAAGATAGATCAAGTAGACACCATGACAGTACCACATACAGAGGTCGGGATAAGTACGAAATTTCTTTAAAGTACAGAAAGCAATACAGTCCAGAGAGAGGACAGAAGAGACAACACAGGGAACATCAAGATGACTATCACAGACATGAACGTGGAAGATATCAAGGAAGATATCTGGAGAGTTCCCCTTCTGAATCTTACAAGTCGTACAACCGTCATCAACGCTGGAAATCAGACCACCGTTCTGATTATGACAGATATTCTCATGATCACGAAAAAAACAGACATCACCATGACAGCAAATATTCATCCAAATATAGATCAAAAGACCATGAAGAACCTCAATTTAAAAGACAGAGGACAGAGTCGTATGGTAACCCTGATGCTCACTCTAAAGAAGGCAGGAGGCATTACCATGAGAGAGAGTCTTTGGATGAGCCTGCACCGAACTTCTCTCCTCATGAATATGATATGCTTCGTTTTTCCTGCCAGTCTCCTGATTTTGTACACACAGATGCAGCTCTTGTCAATCCCATTAAAGGTAACATAAAACATGAATTAATTAAGATTAAAAATAGCTTAAGGTATTAAATCATGGTAATCTAATTTTAACTCTTTGTGTCTATACAAAGTGAAGGTAACATTTATAACCCTTATTAAACTTGTTGCTGGAATGCCTGTTTGTAAATATTGATATTGGTGGAGTGGCAGCAGTTCAGCAAACAAAAAACCAGATTAATAACGTCCTACAATCAACTTTTGCAGAAATTATGGCTACTGCCGCTACACCCCTGGAAGATCCGCGAGTAACAAGCAAAAGATATGTCATTTGGAAAGAAAATGGCGTAGAGACATTATCTACAGCGGTAGGCAGGAATATTGATATAAGACCAGTTAACAAAGCTGTATGGGATATTAAACCTGTGGACATCCCTGTTGCTTTAGTGCGTCGACCGTCACAATGCAGTGATACACTTGTAAATGAAATTTATATGGATATTGATAATCCAGTGACCAACATAGAGCAATCTGTGGAATCGAGTGTGGTTCGTGAAACTGATGATGAAATTAATGTAATTCGTAGCAAACCAACGGAAATTCAACATGATACTCAAGATTTTAAAATAAGCAAACATGTACCAGAAGATATTTTAAAGCAAGCAACAGACATAGAAAAAGTATCGAAACCAAATGTAGCCACGTATCGAATTCCGAAAATCGGACAAAATAATAAAAATATTCATAGCAAGATGGATGTTCCTGTCATTGACGTAGACGAAAATGTACCACATCATAAGAACGTTTATAGAAAAGGTGCAGCAGAAGATAGTTTTCCAAAAGAATTATTAACTAACAAACAGCAATATAATGAGCGTGAAAAACGCGTGAACGTGAACATGACAGATGTTCTTCCTAATAATAAAAATGACAGTAAAATAGAAGGTAATAAAAAATCAAAATCAAGAGAGAGAGGCGAGAATCAAAATCAGGCCACACTCACCAAGATGGCTATTGTGGCAGACGATTTAGAACTAAGCGATGACAATAGCGATCATATCGATACTAACAGAAGAGTGGTTTCAGACAAGTTACAAAAAAAATGCGAGATGCCGCTAAACATTAATGAAGCTAGAACTGGTGATTCTCGAAATTATGTAGTAAACAAAACACTTTCTTGTTCTCATAATACTGAAATCGAAAGCTCAGCCGACACTGCTGTAATAAAAGATGTTGCAGAAGAAGAAAAAACTAAAGAATCAGACAGTACAAAGAAACAAAAATCCAAAAAGAAAAAATCAAAATCAAAAGAGATTTCTAAAGATTCAGTAGAAACTACAACTGATGCCATCCATGTTTCTGAAAAGAAGTCAAAATCCAAAAAAGAAAAGGAAAGTAAACATAAAGAAACAAAGGAGAAGTTCAGTGATCTCTTCGGCGACAGTAGTAGTTTAATGACTCCAGAGGATTTAGGAATACCTTCATATTTACCCATTTCTGAAGACGCGCAAGACGCCGTTGACATGAAAATCAACCAAATAATTGATGCTGCCCCGCTAATTGATAAAGATGAAATTCCTAGTGATACACAAACACAAAACAGAGTTGAAGTTAAATTACAAGAAACAAAAGCATATGACGACATTCCTAAAGCTGTTTTACAAATATCTAATACAGATGTAGACGATAGAGAAGTCGTTAATGAAATTAAAAAGAAGAAATCTTCCACAAGGAATGAAGAATTAATAGACCCTAACCAACTTCCAACCTCTATCGTTTATGAAAATTTGAACCCTGGAATTGACTTAAATGATCCTAATGTTGTCAAAACAGTAATAATTTCAACAGGAATACAGCCTGGAATCGCGTATGAAAATAAAATAGAAGTAACAAAACCTGCTACAGATGTCGAAGTTAATGTTACACAGAACACTAAAGATATTCATCCCTTTCCAACTACAAAGGAATTTAAAACGGATATCTTGAAAGCGTTAGCTACCTCTACACCGCATAAAGAATTTTCTCCCGTGAATCCACTACTGACTGATGTAGTTTGTGATCCACGTATAAGCACAGCGGTTGCAACAATCACTAATACAGAACAAGTAGTCAACCAAACTGAGCAAAATACTTTAGAATCTAATGACGCACCTGACGTGAGAATATTTGTGAAGAGGCGCAGAAAAGTCGTAAAACGACCACCGATGACTTAGTAGTTATAGGAATTAGATTTAGGAACAAATTATGGAATGCGGAGTATTGCAATGCAATCTTGTGTGAAAGTCGCGATGATCAGGGTTTGGGACTTACGGTGCATGATTTAGATATTATACAGTAATTTGAGATAAGATCATATGATCATGTATTTATGAATCAATACAAAATAATGATTTATCAGTGTAAATAGTTATAGAATGTACCTGTGCATTTTAACTATTTTACTCCATGTCTCCTTGCGAGCGTTGTCATAGAAGTCGTGTGCAGCCAGTGCGCGCGCGAGTTGTATGTCGCAAGCCACGAAGGCAATGCAGAAAACCACTGTTGAGTTTCATTGTGGTTTCACTAGTTTCACTGTGTCATATATTTCAACTTCTAAATGTATTTTTTTCTTCTAGACTAAGCGCCTTGCGCTTGATTGTTAAGTTAATAAAAATACTTGTTATATTCCCATAACAGTCTTTATTTTCCTTATAAAATACTGTAAATTATATTTACATTTTCAATAGTCTCTATCTATATGGTACATTGGAAAGAACGATTAACACCTAAGCCTATAGGAATTTGTACATAATTATAACTAATTTAATTAAAGATACATTTAATTTCCATATCAACTTAAAACATATTTACATTAACCAGAAAGTCTTTTTCAAATAATATTGCTTGTATTAAGTTACTGCCTCAAAACAACTTTGTTGTGACGTCATAAAAAGGATCCTCAACAATTTAATTTAGGACAAATACGGACATTGTATTGTAGATGTTACTCTCCCGTTTGCAATATTGGAAAATTATTTTTCCTTATTTACAAACTCGTTACAAATAATATTTCCCATATTATTTGGATTTGTTATCTGATTACTCAGAACTCATTATCAGTTGGTGATAATCGATTATAACAGATGAGTTGACAGTTTAGCGATCGACCGTGACTTGTGACGCACAATTTTGATATCACCCGGTGTAAACATATTTTTATATAATAACGCGTTGAACTTGTGTAAAAGTAAAATTTACTTTAACATTGTTTATTTATTATTCTAAAAATCGTCAGGATCTGTATAAATTAAACTTCCCATTCTCCGGTCACGAAATAATGAATGAATGAATTGGAAATTTGAACCGGATGTCATTGAGATTACTGCAAGAGATCCCTTGCGAGCTGAGCTAAACGCGCGATCAAGTTAGAGAAATAATCACCGTTGACGATGATTGGTTACATTCACTACATGTAATCGCTGGGCGTTCTGGGGTTGGATAGGGTTCCTATGATGTTGTTGGCAGTGGGTATGTCGTCGTTTCTGGACATGGTTGAGCCGGAGGAAGTCCCGGAAACTGAGGATCCGGACGCGGAAGGTCGTTTGCCGAGTTTTTTGATGACGGTGGGTATTTGTTCGGCGAGGTCGCAGTGTGGCGCCACGTGCTGGTAGCACACGGCTGACGCGTGCCCGGAGCGCACCGACGTGAGCGCTGTGCCGCTACTCCACGTGTTGCTGGCCGGCTCGTACACCTCCACTATGTCCAGGAACGACGTGCCGTCGTAGCCACCTGGACCAACAATTTAGTATTATTTAACACGCTGTTTATGCGAGAGTTATGTGACAAAATTGTCATATAGCACAAGGTATGTCCATGATGTCTTCTCTTTGTATAACATACTGCTGGTTATAATGGCCGTAGCTAGAGTCCGATCGAAAATGGTTTTATTTTTCTATAGAAATCGAAAATGTATTCCGGCATAATTTGCATTTCCGGCCGAAAACGAAGACGAAAAGAAATGGTTTTTTGTTTGTCGATAGGTAAGTGGGTGGGCTTTTCTTCGGAAAAAGTAAAAGAAATGCAGTTGTCAAAATTTTAACCGTTTAAACTTAAATCATACGGAACTTTATACTTTTCTCAAAGACATAGTTACAATAATACATTGAAGGACACTGCACGAGACAATAGCAGTTTTATTGTTATTACGTCTGGGGGTGTTTAGTGTCCCGCAAAGTGTTATCAATAATCAACAATCTGATGTTATATGCGAGACAAATCATTTTTTTTGCTGCTTTTTCCCTGTTAGTTGTTGTAACCACGAACTAGAAAAAAAAAAGGACTCCGCGCCACGCTTAGCGAAAGTGAAGCACCGTACGGATCTATGTATGCGTGATTTGTGGGATATCAGATGAATGTCTTACTTTTGATATGTTATTCCTTGACACTTTTTCTGGGATGTAGAATTATTTTTACACCATTTCACAACACAATAAGGCATTATTTTATTTTATTACTTGACGTAAACAGTACCTACAATGACGCCGTAGTGCTGCGTAATGGCGGCACACAGTGGATCGAAACTGCTATATGAGGGACATTCGTTTTTTTTTAAATAAATTACATTTTTTTTAAATACCTGTCGAAAGATCTCGTCATTCCGATGAATAATTGTCATTACAAGTTTTTCTCTAAAACTGATAGTTTGCCCGGAAAAAAATATTTTAGATTTTTTTGTATGGAATGAAACAGATACTGCAAAAATTTGGCCATGTCTTGAAAGACCAGGCTTTCAAACTACTATATTCTTATTCTTTGACTTGTTGGCTATAATTCTACGCTATCAGCGCGCGCCCATAGTTGCTCGTTTAAGAGTTACGAGATTCGGAAAAATGAAAAAAAAAAGTAAGTCAAAAGTACTTTTTCATTAATAATATTATAGATAAAACAATAAAACATTTATAATAACGAATGCCCCTCATATAGCAGTTTCGATCCACTGTGCGGCAGGTCGGCACCTTATGATGTAAATGTGTGCGTGAGGCATGTTTGTAATTATAGTGCTTCACTTTCGATACGCGTGGCGCGGAGTCCTTTTTTTACCGACTTAAAAAAAAGGAGGGGGTTCTCAATTTGACTGTTTTTTTTTTGTGTGACAGTACTTTTTTTCTGGGTGAACCGATTTGGATGATTCTTTTTTTATTTGAAAGCTGGTGCTTCACATGTGGTCCCACTTAAATTTGATCAAGTACTGACCAGTAGTTTTTGAGTTATCCTTTATAATGCGTATTTTTTCCCCTTAGTTTATATTGATGATGTTATAATAATTTCTTGTCACGGTTATTTACATATCAAGTAGTGGTATACGAATGTGTGTGGGGTAGGTACCACAACTAAAAAGTGAAAAATAAAAACGTTTTTACAAAAAAACAACCGACTTCCAAAAAAAAACACTAAAAAACGTGAAAAATAACTTCAATTTCGGAAGTCGGTGTCTTTGGTTGTGCATTTACGTTTTTGACCACCGACTTCCGAAATTAAAGTTATTAAAAAATATTTTTTTCTAGTCCATGGTTTTAACTATCGATTTTCTCTGAGTAATGATTTGCCGGTGCTTAATTTATTTATTCGGTCAGCTCCGATTACGGCCAAAAATGTACAAAAAAGAACATAATTCGGTCGTACTCTAGCCGTAGCACACTAACAACACCAAGCCAAAGTAAAACCATTGAAATGTGAACTTTATATCATGTGGTTCTGTCGTTGACAGCTGGCTGGCACATTTCAATGTTTTTAGCGGTAGGCGAGTTGGTATAGAGTTGTTTAGGTTTAATACGTTCATAAAGGCTCCCAGAAACGGGCGCGACGCAACTCTACTAGAACAATTTCTATGAAAACTTCATGGAAATTGTTCTACAAGAGTCATGTCACGCTTGTCTGTGTGCCTTAAATAGTTTTTTATACGAACAATCAATAAAGTAAAGTTGAAATACTAACCAAGCGCATATAGTTTATTATCGAGCACAGTAAGCGAGAGTGCTGAGCGCGCGATGTGGACGGGCGCGACCAACTCCCACGTGTCTCGCTCTGTGTCGTATCTCTCCACCGACGCTAGTTGCTGTGACCCATCGTAACCACCCACCACGTAGATGTACTGGCTCATTGCCGCTACACCTAAAAACATAGAAAATATTCATTAATGTATGAACAGATATTTCTTTATCTGAAACTTTTTATTTATATGCGTATGCGAAACAATCCCCCGGACGGCGAGGTTTCGCTGTGCGGGTTAACTCTTGGATATTGGATAATCCATCCTAGGAAAATTCTAGAAGAACTCGTCTATTGCTAGAAAGAAGTGTCACAACCTAATCACTTATTGTCAACAGAGACTTCAAATATAGAATAATCAGCCCATAGATATCCGAGAGATATGCCTTTACTCTATATTTGCTCAAGTTTATGTGTCGCCACCTTTTCCCCACTCCTGAAACTCTCACATAAACAAAAGAAATAGATACGGCACACATGATGCATTCTTCGCACACAAACAAAAAAATATACGTAACACTTTTGTGCTATTTTATTGCACATATGCTCAAAAGGGGCGGGCACTAGAAAGTATAGATACAGTCACTGAATGCACACATGTAATTCTAGCATCAACTAGGGAAGAGAGGTTGGTATAAATATGTGATCGATAAAAATATCGATGAATACCGACTGCAAAATGAGGTGTTTTTTGGACGTATTTGGTACCGTTCTTTTTTTCTGCTTTTCCATGTGGAATATTAAAAGACCAATAACAACAAATCAAGTAAAAATATAATATTTTCGTTTGCGAATAACATTTAAGTAATTCAGTTCCTTCAGTTTCTCCCTTACTCAGCCCCGGATTTAGATTTTTTTCGAGGCGGGGCAAAAACTGCAATCTGCCGCTCCCCGCCCCGCCAATCCTTTAACGTTTTACATGAATCCTTATTTATTTAAATATACATGGACATGTCGAACAATTATTTAGGATAGGACAGGACATATTTGAAATAAATCGTGAGATTATAGCATACTAGCTTCTGTACGCGACTTCGTCCGCGTGAAACTTCGGCCCCCGACCCACCGCGTCGTTGCGCATCACTCGCCCATGATATTACTTCCTTTTCGCTTAGCGTTCTTTCTGACCTTTTTTCTTACTGCTCGGTTTCTAGGGTAAGGTTTCTACCTTCTTCAAGAATTGGGCTATCAAATGCAATAAGATTTTTTCAAATCCGACTGCTTGTTCCAGAGATTAGCGCGTTCAAACAAAAAAAACTCTTTAGCTTTATTATTAGCAGAAGATTAGAATAGAATTTTTACTCTTTGAGCCTTTTGTTTTGCAAAAAAATCGATGGCATTTTCATAATTAATCTGATTGTCATGATTTTTGATTGCTAAGATCACACCCGACTTATGCAGAAAAGCTTAACACCAATTAAGGCAATCTAGAATGCACCAGCGAGCGGAGCGAGCGCGAAAATTTTAGCACTGCCTCAAATAAGTTAGATTTTGTAAGTCCGAAAAGTTTTAAGAATTAAGAGTCGCTATGCTATAAGAACGAGCAAAGCGAGCTCGAATATTTTGCCAGAAACATATTAGGTAAATTTTATCGATCGATAATGCTCCAATCCAACGGCTGCGCCAGCGCTCTGTGGTAAAAACTTAAAGGAAATCGTAGCGCCTTTCCGCATACAGGCGGCGAAATGGGCGGGACGCCCGGCGCCCTCGCTAGGCGATGTAAAATTTCTAAAATAAAGGATTTGTTCCTTAAATTTTTGGCCACAGAGGTGACAGAAGCGCTCATCCTCCTCAGGTTCGCCACGGCATAGATCTGTTGCAAGAGATGGAAAGCTAACCTTTTTGTATCGCCAAATAAAAATGGAGCATGTGTTTTAAAAACAGAGAGTTTCTGGTAGAATTCAACTGCTCCGCCCGCAACCCGCTCGCACCGTTTGACGATCTATGCCTACGCTAATCACGTAGTGATTTTGTCAGTGTGCCACTCGCAGAGAAAGATAATAAGTGCTGCGCATCTCACTTATCGCAGAGTTGCGGTGCGCTGAGTGGTGCACTTGTTTGCCACGCTTAAATTTGCTTTTCCCCCCTAGATCCGGGGCTGCCCTTACTTAAAATTAAAACTGTTCAACTATCGCACATAAAAGAACAATTAAAATAGGTACTTATTGAACATTATATCTGTCGCTTTCATAATTTAGTTGTTACATTCTTAGCCAAAAAATGTAAGCAAATATCAATATGTTATTCCATCACACATTTTGTCACTTGGATAATATTATTATCCATCGGGGTCTTGCTCAAACTGGTGAAAATCAGTCGATGAGAAAATATTTGTATCGACAAAGTGTCTAAGAGCTTTTGGGACTAGCAACGTCTTTATGGACTTTGAAGTCACTTGAAATTACCAACCAATTATTTTCTCTGCATTTTGCATCTACCTATTTATGTTCAATTTCTGGATCTATCGGGAAACTGATATAAAATGTATTAATTCTCGTTTAAGATTCTTAATACAATTTCTTATTAGAGCAACTAACAATTATCGATATCCATATCTCAGTGCTGCGCACCACTAATGCATCGTTTTGACATGCGTCAGTCATTAGGCAAAGGCTGTCGCATGTCAAAAATATTTCACAACTAGATAATTTGTAAAATACTTAAATATTATAATCAATGCAGTGATTTTTTAGTTACCGGTGGTAAGACAAACCACTTGTACTAAGGTTTGTTGTAATTGTGCTATATTTTCACACAAGGACGGAACAATTCGGCATTTCGTAAAAATACGAAATCACACTACACGTTCCGAGGCAAACATATGACTAAACGGTGCTCACTGCAGTCACGCGTATTTAAGGTCAGTTCAACCCAACGGAGGCGACATGCGCCACGCCTCCAAGCCGTATCCCTCGATATCCGTGAATCAGCCTATAATGTTCCCACTGTTGGGACACAGGCCCCTTCTCTGTGAGAGAGTGGGCCATAATCCACCACGCGGGCCCAGTGCGGGTTGGTGATGTCACATGTCTCAATTTTTTTTATTCTAGGCCATGCCGGTTTCCTCACGGTGTTTTCCTTCACAGTTTTGAGAGCAGTGGTGATGAAATAAATGACACGAAGTAAAGTGCCTGCCTGGGTTCGAACGTACGATCTACAACTCGGGAAGTCGCGGTTGTTTCTACTGGGCCACCACTGCTCTTTCAGTTCAAATAATATGTTTCGGCTTAATCTAGCTACTTGGGTTAACGACTACTTTGTATAGACTTTTGGGCGTGGTTTTATGAACCGAAAATCATGTTGTAACAACAACGGTCATTATTAGCACGTGGTGATCCAAAAGTCGCTCTAATCGATGATTTGGTTTTCGATGCCCCGATCTATCGAAATCCGGCTCGAAGGACCAAATGTGCCAGCCACTCCATCAGCAGAAGACTAGAGTTATTAGAAAGCACTGTCTTAAAATGGTATTAAAAAAAAAAACACATGTTTACGTACCAGCCCCACTCCTTGCTATATGCATCGGCGCGACTTCATTCCAGCAGTTGTTCTCTGGATGGTAGCACTCGACGGAGGCAATGCGTCGCGCGCCGTCAAACCCTCCGACGGCGTACAACAGTCGATTGACGACGGCTACACCCACGCCAAGGCGGGCGCAACCCATTGAGGCTACTGACGTCCACGTGTCCCGTTCGGGGTCGTAGCTGTAAAGAAAGTATAGGGTTAACAAACAAGTTAAGGTCTTTTAAAGTCTATAATAGTGAAGCTGATAAATAGTTGATAAAATAATTAAGTGCGGCACTTGAATGAGTGAAGATCGGTAAAAGTTTGGTTTGTCAGGTTTGTGTCGCACCCTCTAAAACTAAAGACCTATATAAAAACTTTGTTTAAATAAATACATAGGTAGCTAATGATTATTTAGACTATCTAATAGCGATACTGTATAAGTATACTAAAACTGATCAAAGTGACTGTTACAGCCCGATTCAAACTATGGCGGCTTGGAACATGAGGCGAGTCGCTGCGCAGTAAGGTTGCGGTCTATCCAAGGAACATATTTACTCTTGGGTCTATCTGACCACACGCCGACTGCGACCGGCGACGTATAGCCGTACGTCCCAGACGACGCCGATGGCCGAATGCTAAGTTTGTAAATACAAAGGCGCAGTCTCGCTCGCATGCCGCCCGCGAAATTTAGTTGCGACGGCCAAGGTCACATGCCGCACGCGTCTGTTGGTATAAAAACAAAACATAGTAACGGCTGGACCACAGATCATACACTTATACAATATAGGACGGCTAGACGCCGCGACGTGCGAAGTGTTTTCTAGTAACTTTTTAGTCTAAAATCATCAATCTTTATTAGTGATCGATGTCTAAAATAGAGAAATTTTGTAAAGTTAAAGATGTCGATTTATCTAAACATTATAGGTTCCTTCTTCTTATCTGTCCTCTAAAAAATCTTTTTTTTTATTAACTCTCATGACTTATAATAAGCATTTCAAGAACTTCATCGGACGCGTCCGGCGTGTGACCTTGGGCCGTCGCAACTGGACGTCGCAGGCGGCGTGCGAGCGAAACCGCGCCTGTGTATTTTCGAATTCGAACATAGTATTCGGCTGTCGTCGGTGACGGACGACTACATGTTGCTGGTGGCGCTCGCCGTGTGGTCAGATAGACCGCAGCCTAACAAATTCATGTGTCAGCGGGGGTGAGAACTGCGCAGCGAGTAGCGCACTTCAGAGCAGCCATACAGTTTGAATCGGGTTGTACTGTGTATAACAAACATATTCTATCTATAGATATATAAAGTTAAACTAGCTATAGGAACTTTTTATACTACCGCAAGTATCGAACACGTTGCAAAAAAAATAAACCTATTGTTAGTGACTTGTCGCATTGAACCAAATATCCTTATCATGCTTACTAGTTTTTCATATCTTAAATCCTTTGTTCGTATATAGCAGTTAACATAGTTAATTTCAGTGTTAGGTATTCTATGAAAGTGGGAAAACCCGAACATCTTGTTCAATTATTATAAATAATTAGAAAGCAGTTTTCTGCCTAGTCAGTCCATAACAATATTTTAGTATGCTACAATACCAAGAAAGGGAAAAAAAATACAATTTGAAGAATGTTTATAATGTTTGAAATATCTTTGATTGATAGTTGACCAAGATCTGTTATCAGTTATCACGGTGACTGGAAACGGAAGGCGAAAAACCGGGTGACTGGGAGAGGCCTGGGTCCAGTAGTGTGATAGGCTGAGTTCATTGATTGATAGCTTTATGGCTGTAGCTTGTGATACGAGAACTTATAATATGATGATTTCAGTAAAGAGTCCACAAATTATGTGATAGAAAGCTACCAATCAATGAACTCAGCCTTCACACTACTGGACACAGGCCTCTCTCAGTCACTCGGTTTTTCGCCTTCCGTTTCTAGTCACCGTCTTTTAAAGCTGTGTATTTAACGGAGGACAATATTATCCCGAAACACGTGTATTCAGAGACATCTAACTAAGCCATTCGACGTCGCCCCACTTCGCATGACATGTTGGACGGCATCGAAGACCACGAAAGAGGTCGTGAGCAAAAAGTTGGGCGATGTCACATGCAACATTTTGGCTTCTGTCGCTCGTCCATGTAGCTTGGGGACGTCCCGCACTACGTTTGCCGTTTCCACAATATATAGATTGGTTATGCTTACCATTCTACTGATTTGTGATATTCAGAGCCTGCGGAACCGCCGACTGCATATAATAGTCCGTCCATTACTGCTACTCCTACCTGTTAATAGAGATAATTATTATAATGCGAATTTCTGCTGACAAATCCATGATTTACGATCTTTTATTTCATTGTATTTAGTCAAGTTTTACGTGGGTATTTTAATCTCTATTGTTATTATACAAAGCTTCTGATCGTTCTAATTAAAAATAATGAATGGAATATAACACACATGTCTCATTCTTCTGTATTATTTCAAGTTAGGTTATCATTTTCATTCGTCCGTAAAATAGATAGGAAATGGGGACACCCTTGCAATAATATCTCAACTAACATTTGTAATTATGATTGTTATGTGTGCTTTATGGCGGTTTATAGAGAATTACCGGCATTCCACGCCACGCCGAAAAAAGAAAAGCGTTTTTGGTGTGGCCCTAGAGAAATGCCGAATATCAACATAATACAAAAATGTATAACAGAAGCGGTTCCTACGATGTCGTGACGATTTTTACCGTCGGACAACTGTAGTTTTCAGCATTTTTCACTGGATAGTTATAAGTAACATTAGTTATAGCAGAAAGTAATAATAAAAATAGTTGTTTTTTACAAACATAAAACATTCTGACCAGCGGGGTAATTGCGTATCACACTATCAGTAGCATTGGCTTTCATTTTGACAGATCAACAACATTCATTGCGTTATTTATGTTCTTGAGTAGACACATTTTTCGAACATTTAAAGCAATGGATTAGCAATATCCTTCAAAATTATTCAAATTGTGATTGATAGTGTGTTAAGCAATTAGGGTGCTGGATCATTTAAAACATACTGTTCACACACACGTTCAAATACACGTGCACACCTCACACTTCGAGATCTTCTTAATCAATATTATATATAATTTTTCTTTAAATCCTCTATTTATGAGCCTCATCATGACAGCTCCGAAACAAGTACTACAGTAACTTACTGGGGCTGCTTCAATTTATGTATGACACCACGTTTAAGACGAAATAAATAAATTTTGTCCTTTTTTGATTGTAATTTAAACCATATGCCAATGATTATAAAAGTCACTATTATCTGCAACAACTTTACTATAGTTATTACATACCCTGTGCCTCGGTGTTGACATAGGACTGCAAGGTCTCCAATGTTCCGTGGCAGGGTTGTAAACGTCCACCCAGTCACTGTCGTATGAAGAGCCCGGCGACGTGTTGCGACCTCCCACTGCGTAGAATAGACCCTGTTGAAATAGAAACATTGATTAATAAATAATACAGGAATTTTGCTAGAAATTATGAGCAAATTCAAAGAGATTATCATCAGAAATCGGATGCATATTAACCTTAAGTTAATTTTTAGCTCGGAAAGTATGGAAGCGGCATCTTATACAATAACATAGTTTTTATTAAAAAAATCAGATGCATATTTATTTAAAATTAATGTTTAACCCCCGATGCAAATATGTGTATTTAGGCTGTAAGAGGAGGGGTGGTGTGTGTGAAGTTAAAACACAAAAAATACATAAATTAAAATAATTATTTTTATTAAATTAAGTACTACTTAAGTATATCCTGATTGGGCGTAAATATTACGTCGGCTACAACAACTTTAACCACCGCTATGATTTGGTTCGGTTTGGTCACTGAAATCTGACGTTAGCGGGATTTTTTCGATACAAAAGCGCATTCCATATTAGCCAACTTCTCAACTTTAGGTAAATATGCATCCGAATCACGCACAATGGTCCACATGAAGGACTAAGTGTGGAAACCATAATCCTAAAGAAGAAAATGCATCCGAATATCCGATCTCCGATTATCATTGAGACGCCGTGCGCCCGATGTGACTTCCCATCCACAAAAATAACGAACTTCCATACAAACTTTCATCCCCTATTTAACCTCTAGGAGAAGAATTTTCAAAAATTCTTCCGTAGTGCTCACCTTCGTTATAAAATGAACTCTTGTGCAACATTTCATGTTTCTAGACCCAGCGGTTTAGGCTGTGCGTGGTCTGTCAGTGAATTAATGAATTTATTTAACATGTTTACTAAAATTTTGTAAACATGTTAAATAAATAAATTAATTCACTAATAATTATAATATTAATAATTTCAAAATATACTCCTGTAAGTCTATTAAATAGACTTACAGGAGTATATCTTGAAATTATGAGCAAATCCATTAAGATTATTATTGAAACACTATCAAACGAAAGAGTTAAAAACAAGGCTGATTCTATTTTTTACTACATATTCGAATAGTTTGATAGCTGCGCTTGCGCATATTCACCCGACCGCCCGCGGCGCCATCGCCATCCCCGTTACTCGGGCAACCGAACTGTCGCATGATCGCGTTGTCTACTCACCTACAAACAGTAAAGCTTTGTAGGCTTTCTTTGTACAGTGCTACAAACTTCTTTTGGCTCTTGAATGACGTTGACAGGGAAGCGTTGTTGGTAAACAGTGATTGTAAAATTATATTGTAAAAAAAAAACTGGCCAAGTTCGATTCGGACTCGCCCACGAAGGGTTCTCGTACTACCGTACAATATTTAACACTACATTTTTTTTAAACATGTGAAATAAAATAAACAATTAAAGCAGTTCCTTCCTTGAATAACTTTATTTTATTTTTTATTAAAATATTTGTTATAGCGGCAATAGAAATACACATTCTGTGAAAATTTCAACTACCTATTACGGTTCATGAGATACATCCCGCTGACAGATAGGCGGACGGGCGGACGGTCAGCTGAGGCTTAGTAATAGGGTTCCGTTGGCACCCTTTGGGTACAGAACGCTAAAACAAAATGGCGGCGTTAGTTTCAATATTGGCCACGCGCCTAAAGTTCCTTGTAGCAATAAATTCCCCTCAATTTATTTTCATTAAAATATTTTTGAAGGCGTAAACAGGCTCAAATAAGTCATTTCTCAAAATGTGCCAGAATTTCCATATAAAGCCCATAATTATCATATTATAAGAAACACCAATAAGTAACGAAATTATATGTCGAGTGCGACTGATCATTAAGGACAGTATAAATCATATTAGGGTAAGGCTCAAATTTTTTGCGCAGTCGCACTATGGAAAACACAACGGAATGTGTCACAAACGAAAATATGTTGCACAACGGAATTTGTAAAGCATAGTGCACATGGACTGTAAAATATATTAATAGTTATTATTATTATTTCAATAATAATAATTAAATAGGTATACATCCCTACTACTAATGCGTAAGGGCTATCTGAAACCTCGAAATAGTGAGAAAAATCAATGCATAACCCAAAGAAAAAAACCTAACGAATTAAAAAAAGTTTGCAAACAATTTGATATAGTTTTTGGCCAAAAATAATACTGCTAGGTTATAATATTATGTAGTAACAAAATATATAGTGTACAGACGCCAGCAGGTCAAGCTACCCGAAACTGTCAGATTTTCCCAATCAATCTTGAACCTTAATGGTTCAGCGATAAAGTTGAAAATGTATTAAAGAAATTTGACAGCTGCAAGCTGTCAAATTTCTTTAATAAATTTTGAACGTAGCTTGATGTGCTGGTGTCTGTATATGTTATAATTTTTTTCCAAAAAAATATTTAACAATATGTTCAAAATAATGATAATATGTTTGCCGGTTCGAAATTTTTGTGTGGTCTGAATAGACATGCCTGAAAAATATAAAATAACGTACTTTTGGCTTTAAATCAGATGTTTATTGAGGCCAGTATACAAATTTCAAAAGAATACAAAAGATATATTTTCTTGCTTTATTAATTATGAAATACATAATTGTAGAGTTTTATAAGAAAATAAACGAAAAATGACCATGCTCCACCCCCCCCCCCCATTACCGGCTCAGTATCGCCCCCCACTTGGATTCAAGAACTGTCAAACACGACGTATAGTATGTCTTGTATCCAAGTGGGGGCGATACTGAGCCGGCGGAGGTTTTGGTGTTCGGGTCCAATCGGGGGAGTTGCCGAACTATACGGTTAAATAATATTGCCATCATATCCAAACTCAACAAAATGAAATAATCAACAATGAAATATTTAAACATTTGAGTTACATACCCTCGATGAATAACAATATATTTTTTATTGTACTTGAATCACAGTTTAAATGGCACGTTTTCCCAAAAGTAATTAAAAAATCAGTCTCAATATGTTATCCCTCCATTTGTTAACGCCATATACTATATGAACTGACTCTTAAAAATATATTTTGTCTGCATCTTCAGTCAAACAGTACTCATGCGATTTGTCGAGAGGAGTTAATTTAATTTCTTTAACAATTAAAATGTCAGTTACAATGTCAAAATCCTTTTTTTTTGGAATAATGAATTTTACATTAACTCCTTTAATTGTCTTTAGAAAACGAACTTCATAACAAGTATCACCATCTTTGATGTCAATCTTATCGATAAAGCCTACGTAATACTTCCAGCTTTTTCTTTGATAATACCTTATTAGTATACTGTCATTTATTTTATAGGTTTCGGATACGTCTGTGTCTTTATCTTTTGAACAACATGGAACAGGGGTAGCGTGTCTATCGATATTTTCTTTCCCATTTTGAGGGCACAAATTAAAATCATTGGGGTTTATTGGGGCAAGCGTTAGTGGCCCGTAATTTCTTAAATCAAAATAAGCTTGATTTTCTGGCGTAGACCGTATTTCAGATAAAATTGTCACTTTATTGTTTCGATTTGTTTCGTTTACTATTTCTATCTCCATTTCTCCTAAATCCATGTCGTCGTCAACTGTGTAATCATCGTCGGTATCTGCGAATTGAACCTCATTACTGTCGGTATCTTCAGAAGTTGTGTCTGATTCGTAATTTTTCTTTTTATTATTTTTTGAATTACCTTTCTTCAAAGGAACTGTGATTGAGTTTTGACAAAAATTATGAATTTTAGGCAAAAAACAATCACAGGTACCTCTCGCGCAGAAACAACTCAATGATCTGTACTTGATAACATGTTTATCGTTTGTAGCAATGATCTGATGGATTTTCATAGTCTGAGGAACTGGTTTTATATTTTGAGGATTTTCAACATTTTCAATACTGTCTTCAGAAACGTAAAACAATTTGATGTTTGTCTCAGTTTTCGTCAAAACTTCAAATGCGGACTTAGCATCAACTATGTCATCGCCATAAGAGACTCTATTATCTAAAAGCCTTTTTATTGCTCCGCCCACTCCATCTGCTGCCCCTTTTCCATGTGAAGCCTCAAAAAAGGACCACGTCGCCTGAATGAATCCAGCTTCCTTCGATTTGACACCAAACAGCCAAAAATTTTTTTTCTGTCGGTACTGTGTCGTGGGTCCGTCCGAATAAAAATGCACACAGTTGATAGCAGGGCATTTTGCTTTAAAAAAATCGTTTACAGGACCTAAATGGCCCCATATAGCCTGAGGATCATGCTTCAATGATGGGGAAACAGTACAGAAAGATATAGGTTTTTCATTTTTTACATACGCAACCCCAGTATGCAAAGTTATTTGCTGCCTTGATCCTGCAAAGTGCATAGACTGCACTTCTTCCGCCATCTTACATAAATAATTTTCCGAAAAATCGCAGTGTATGATAATTTCCTTGTCCTGAATTTGATCTATAGCTTGTTTGTATTGTTTGTATTGGTGGTAAATATTAAAATGATGACATTTAAATTTTACAAGATCTTGTTGAATCAGATTAGCAAGTGTACTTAAAGTACCTGTTTTTTCTTCTTGAACTGTTTTTTTTGTAGTTTTGCGTATACCGGATTTTTCGTACTCATAATTTTTAGTGGTCCATTCAAGCCAAGATACTTCTTGGGCATCTGTTGCAATATCAAAGCTAAGTTTTTTCCCAAAGCACACTGAGCACTCGGAATACATGCAGCTTTTTGATTTAACGTCACAAACTATTTCAGATACTAAGTCATTTGGATCAGCAGACGATATTAAGCCCAACTTCTTCAGACTTTGGGCTTTAAAAGCTAAGTTAGCATGTTTGATACAAGCACACGTGTTGCGATTATTCACATGCGGAGGTACTATGTAAAATGGACGATAGCGCTTGAATGAAGCAAAAGACAAAATTCCACCCTCTCTTCTGTATATCTTGTACAAGTTTGACAAGGTATTTAGTAAAAATCTTTTCTGTTTTTTTTATCTTATTACGAGTGATGCATTCTTTTTTACCAGCCGTCATGCGACTAATATCGTCTCTTTCGTAGAATTTTTTAAGTTCTTTGGCTGTTCTGATTTTTTTCTGCTTTATAGAATAAGTATTGCGAATACCTCTCTTCAATCCCAAACATTTTCTTATTTTAGCTTGCATCTTGTATTTTTTGACCGACTCACTGACAAAAAGTTTCTTTAAAACGTTTTTTTCCTTGATTGATTTGCTGCCAATGTAAGTTTCTTTTAGGGATTCTTCTAGAACACGGGTTTCTAATAATTTTTTCCTTACCTGAAAGCATAATATAAAAATAAATCATTTATACAATTATGGAAAATATTTTATTCTTGTTATTTTTTTTTTTGTTTTTCTTATCATATATTTAATATTAAAAAGTTTACCTTCTGTTTAGATTCTTCAGTTATATCAGGCACTTCGTCTTGTATGAATTTTGTAATAGGAGTAGTAGGGGATTTTATAGGTACGACCATATTTTCTGTTTTTAGTTGATTTAATTGATTGGTGAGTGTATTAATTTTTTTTCTGTATCTTAATATAGCTTTCTTAAGGCTGCTATTTCTTACACTTAAGCTCTTATTTTTTTCCTTCAAAATTCTGTTTTCACATAGTAATTTGCTATGATATTTGCGACGTTGTCTCTTATCAGCAGCTACGGCTGGCTTAACTTCCCTCTCATCTTTTTTATTGCGTTTAGCATCCCGCCATTGCTTTCTCACCGTCATTCTTTCATCTTCACTCATATCTGCTATTTTTCTTTTTTTAGCTTTTGTTCTTTCAGCGTTCTTCTTTTTCATTTCTTCATATTTTTCAGGATTAGACTGTTTAAGATTTTCGCGGTACCTTCGACACCTTTCCGCCGCAGACAAAGGCATCTGAAATAAATTTTGATTAACTTACTAAGCAATTGAAAACAAAACATACGCAAGTACCTAGGTACTTTATCATGCTCTCATAAATATATTAATAAATTGATGGGTACACAACTTTATAATTTCCGTTGTGACACGTCGCACAATTTTGTGTCATTCGTCGCACAACTGATCAAAAATTCTACATAACCTATCATAAAAAAAAATATAATTCATAAAATGTACAGTACAGCTAATTGTTAGTGTAATATTTTATTAATTAAGTAAATAATATATACAATTAAATATCATAAATCATGAAAGTCATTCAAATTTCGAAAATAATATAAAGTAAACTTACAATTTCTTAGCGTCACACAATACGTTCCGTCACAATCTTCCATCTGACACTAAAACAAAATGGCAGAAGCACGCTGAAGTTAGTCGGATATCATGGACCTGTGTTGCCACTCCAAAATAATTTGATGATCATGGTAGAATGTCAATAAATCCCAAAATATCGCGTTGCACAACTGAAGTGTCACACTGGATTGAAATTTAGGACATTTTTAAATTACTTGATATAATCATAACGCTTCGATAAATGTTAAACTTATTTTACTATGAACTATACTAATATATTCTGAAGCCCATAAAATACGCGAACTAAAAAAAACTATGTGTTTCCTAAATATATTGAATGAACTTTGAGAAGTGTACGTACACGGACATCAACAAATTGTATGGAAGACAAAAGTGGACTTTTTTATTTTCAATTATTAAATAGGTATATAATTGGAATATTCAAACGAAAAAAAAATTGTTATGATGACAAAATAGTCAACTTTCTTGCATTATTAATATAAACAAATATTTATTATTTTATATATTTTATTTATACTCTTTAAAGTCTGGGACAGCACATTTTTAGAGAGTGCGCGTAAAATTTGAGCCTTACCCATTAAACGATGACGTATAAAATGTTACATTTTGTCGCCGTCATCCTGACTCGGAAACATTGAGGCTTTAGTATTGCGCAGTGCGAACGAACGATCGCCGCGTACCTACGTTGACTTTTATTGTTAAATATTGTTTCAGACTTATATTGAATAAGTTTTTCGTAGAACACGAAACTACTTCGTCATGTTTTTCTTTGCTTAATAGCTCTGGTAATATTTTAATTAAAATATAGATTGACCAAATGACCAGGCAAAACTTCAGAAGTATACTAGCTGCGCGCCGCGGTTTCACCAGCAGCGGTATGAAATATACTTTACGATCTATTCTCAGGCTTACCAAATATACACAAAAAAGTTCATAAAAATCGGTCAAGCCGTTTCGGGAGGAGTTCGATAACAAGCACTGACACGAGATTTTTATATATTAGTTAATTATTGTTTTAAGTTCCTTTAAAAAATTATCATAACCACGCAAATATTCCCGAAGAGGTAGGCAGAGCTTTACTCATATTTTAAGTAATTATGTTTTAGTCTCATATAGGAAAAGGCGAGCTTATTATCATCAACCGGTCTCAAATACCTAGCCTTGGCAGAGTCGTCCAACAATTATCGTCTAAGTTGAAGGTTTCAAACAAGTCTATCGAGTGCCTAAAGTATATGATACGTTATCATACGTGGCTCACCTTAAGAAACGCGGCTCCTAACCCTGACCGTGGCACTGTCAGCCTGGGCAGCGTTGCCCAAGTAGAAGGCCTCGAGTCGATAGATTGTCGAAACTCGGAAGTAGCCGCCCACGACGTATAAGAAGTATGTTTTCATACGTGTTTCTAACAAAATCAATAATTTTTCTACCCATATTTATGATGCTCACCTTGAGAAACGCTGCTCCTAACCCTGACCGTGGCACTGTCAGCCTGGGCAGCGTCGCCCAACAGTTATCGTCCAAGTTGAAGGCCTCAAATAAGTCTATAGAATGTCGGAAGTAGCCGCCCGCGACGTAGATGATGCGTGGCGTGTTCGGTCGCCTTTCCTTCACCACGGGCTTTTTGTGTAGAGTGAGATCCTGTAACAAGAAGAAGATATTAGTATTTGTAAGAGTATTCGAATAGGTCCTTTTATTTCTTAAGGATATCGAAAGATTAGGACCTTTCGATATCCTTAAGAAATAAAAGGTTTTTGAAGTGAAAACTTATTTAGGCGCACTTTGCGCTCTTTTTGAACAATGAACGAAACTGAACCGCCACGCTCTGGTCGGTGACGCTGAATCAGGTATGCTCGGTAACAGTCGGTCGGTGACGCTGAATCGGGTATGCTCGGCACCAGCCGGTCGGTGACGCTGAATCGGGTATACTTGGCAACAGTCTAACGGTGACGCTGCATCGGGTATACGGCAACAGTCGGTCAGTTACGCTGAATGGCATATACTCAGCTTATATGCTTTAACTTTAAGCAGGAAAATAAATCTGAGAGTAAGATACACGTGCTAAATATGCAGGACACTATGGTTATGGAATCTTGAATCACCTAAACGCCATAAAATTCGAGCAACGTCTCCAGCCGGGCTTACCATGCGTGGGTTTAGGCTTTCTCTTTCTCCTCACATTGGCTCGCGCCTAAGCAATATATGACTATGTGTTAACATATATATTTTAACTTTCTTTTCGGCGCGAGACGATGCAATGTTAAGATTTTGTCCCGCAATACAAATTAGTCTGGAGGATATTTAAAAAGAAAACAAGAATAGTAAAGAAAACGATAGACCATGCCTGGAAACCTGAATAATTAAAAAACAGTTTAACATTTAAAAGCTTACCTTAAATATTTTAGCGAGGTACTCCCGACAGGCGGGCACTTTCTTGAGCACGGTGCACGTGCTCATTTGCTCCTTGAGGAAGCTGGGCGTGAGGTACTGACACCGCACCGCTTGCAGGATGTGCTCCATGCGCGGGTGCCGTCTGTCCTCGTCGTATTTCACCTGTAGGCAACATAAATCTACTTAGTAAAAGACTTAAATTTACTGACCGACAATGCACAGCCTAAGCAGCTGTATCTAGAACTCTACTGGTTGCAAGCGCTACTGCTGACCATAATGTTCTGGACTCGATTCCCAGGTTAGGTAGTGTTATTGGGTTTTTCCATCAGAAATTTCTCAGTAGCAGCCCGGAGCCTGGACTTGTGCCCGGTTGGTGGCAAGGCTCGCCCCCTTATCGCATGGGACTTAAACATAACTGGCGAATGTGGGTGTAGGTACCTCTGCCTAATCCATCGGGGATATCCCGAGTAAAGGCTCCCGCAAACAGACGCGACGCGACTCTAATAGAACAATTTCCATGAACAGTTCATGGAAATTGTTCTACGAGAGTCGCGTCGCGCCTGTCTGCAGGAGCCTTAATTAGACACAATGATTAACTATTGTCTCGGCCGATATCGCGACCGCGGGACTCAATGACTTAAAAAACAAAGAGACAATCAAATTAATCAGCACCGTCTTACCCTCTAGTCTAACAGGCAAGTTATGATTACTGACAAATGCTTGCACTGACTGGACAGGTCGACTCATTCTGTGTGGTTTTTCCTCAAAAGACCATTACAGACACAAATCTACATGGTCTTCACATGATCTGACCAAGATTATGTCTGGACTTTAAAAGAGACTGTGACCTCTGAGTTTGTTTCGGCCTTTCTTCTCAGAGTAGTCAGATAGGAAACGCCGACCTCATCTAGTTTTAAAATATGATTGACGTGTAAAAGTGTGTTTGTACAAACCCACTTACAGAAATAAAATCATTTATCATTTATGTTATGGTAGGTCGGTTACTAGCTAGCTTGATAGCATTTTTTGTAAAATCATCAAAAAATACAGCAACAAAAACTATTAATCACCCTACTATTAAATTGAACTTGCGTTTACCGACAAAAAGTAATGGAAATAAAAAATGTGGCGTCCTAAATCCTGATACTTATCAATTTATTCACCTAATGACTGTGAGCAACGTTCTTTATATCCGCATTAGGTATATTTAGTAGAAATGTTTCCCTGTTAAGAAGATACCAATTTTTTTATTTTGATTCAGCACTTTTCCAACGTAAACAAAACTATCTATTTTTTTCGCGTGTAACTAATACAGTAGGCTGCACGTCAGTAGTAACAAAACCCTATTCAATTTATCCTCCGTTCTCGTTAGGCCAGCCCAAGCTTAGAGTGTTACCACCGACGTGCAGTCGATTGTACCTTTATGAGAACCACCACCACCTACGTTTTCGTTTACTATCATTTATTTATTTATTTTTCTTTAACATCATGTCTCATTTTATTGATATAATATACATAGAGTCATGTGAATGTCAACGAATAACAGTACAATGAGAGCATGAGTCTCATATTATGTATTTATTTACGTACTATTACGTACGTATTTATTTGTATTTATATACTAACAATGCGGTATACTTGTCATAATATGTGCTCTATAAAAATAAACTTGTTTGTGCAGCTAATTAGCTTATTTTTATGATGATGATGATGATGATGGATATGATACATCCTTTATTATAATTATCACATATAGCGTGCTTAAAACGGCGTGGGCGCACCTTGGGCAATCAGCCCTGCTACCGCCTTGCTGACTGGCTAATATTATTACCGAAGCATAAGCTGTTCCTATAATTAACACTGATAAGAGTTTTGAGGTCCAAGTCTACGGTACCCAATCATATTATCTCCGCTAAGATTATTTTGTTTTTTTTTATAATAAAATAGTAATGAGATCAAAACTGTACATTGAATATTTTAACGAAAAAAATTTTTACAAAAAAATCAACCGACTTCCAAAAACCACGCTAAAAAGTGAAAAATTACTTTAATTTTGGAAGTCGGTGTCTTTGGTTTTGTATTTTCGTTTTTTGCCACCGACTACTGAAATTAAAGTTATTTTCCACTTTTATAGCGTTTTTTTTGGAAGTCGGTTGAGACTTTTTGTAAAGCAGTTTTTATTTTTCACTTTTTATTTGTGGTACCTACACCACACAAATTCGTATACCATTACTTGATATGTAAATAACAGTGATAGGAAATTATTATTATTAATATAAACTTAAGTGGAAAAATACGCAGTAAGTATTAAGAATAACTCAGAAACTCCTGGTCAGAACTTGATCAAATTTACATGGGACCACATGAGAAGCACCAGCTTTCAAATAAAAAAGAATCATCCAAATCGGTTCACCTAGAAACAAGTTCTGAGCTAACACACACATAAAATACTGTCGAATTGAGAAACTCCTCCTTTTTTTGAAGTCGGTTAAAAAGTAATTACTGCGATGTGGTGGGGAACGAGTCTAATGCCGAAAATGTAGTTTTGGAATTTTTGTGGATGTATGTTCCGGATTGGCGCAAAAACGGCTGAACGGATTCGGATGAAATTTGGCGCACAGATAGTTTATAACCTGGATTAACACATAGGGCACTTTTAATCCTGCGTTCCCGTGGGATATTTGCCGACAATCACGCGGGCGAAGCCGCGGGCAAAATCTGGTATTAAATAATTAATTACTAATTGCACGGAGACCAACTAAATCGTTATGGAATTCACAATGACGTATTTATTTTCCGATAAGGTGATTATTTTTGATTATACTACAAAATTCATGCCCACGTCATTCAATGATAAACATATCACAGACGATATGTGATTTGATCTGTTTACTTCAAAGCATGATCCATCAGCATTTACTGGACCTTTTTATGGCGTGAGACTGTAATAGGTAATACGGGCTGGTGACCGCAACTCCACGTCAATGTGCGTATTTTGCGTACGGGTGGGAAAATCGATTATTCGATCCACCCCAGCTCCTCGAGAAAGGCCAGCAACGCCTTGGTGTTACTGACAATCTCACGTACGGTACCTGGGTTACCGAAGTACTTTACCCTGTACGTGGCGATCACCTGGCAGGCGCGTAAGACTGTATTTTAAATAGTAAGCCTGAGGAATTATTTAGTAATGTTATTGAGTATACCAATAAAGATATCGTGATCGACAAGTTTAAAAAAATTGTGGTTTCACGAGTCATTCTCGACTTAATGATTGTTTCCCCAGTTATCCCCTCTTAACTTCGGTATGTTTTTACAGTCATTAGTAAAAATCCAGTTCTATTAGTTAAAAAATCGAAATCGAATGACTATAAAATTATGTGCAGACTTTAAAACATGTAAAGTAATTTATTGCCAAAGCGTTGTTTTCAGTGATAAGTGATAATGAAACTGAAAGTCATGGCTTTACTTAAAATATCGCTCATATAAGAGTTCAACGATATCAGATGAGATAAGATAGCAGCGAAGAATGGCAACATTTGCTTGTGGGCTACATTTAGCATTCGGTCGGTCGTTGCTCTACAATGTTACCATGTAACCAATGATAAACGGATTTGTAAAGATTTACAAAACTTGATAATCATTATTATTTCTTCTTCACGTGTTCTATATTGGTAAAGACAATTTGCTATTGTGATGTTGACGCAATGACCTCGGGTTATTGGCACAAAATCACTGCTTGTAAGAGTAACCGATATTGAATATTCCGCGAACCATACTATGTTTGAACACGCGATAACAGAAGTGTATTGTCAATTTATTTTGCGATATTAATGGATGTGGCGGAATTTACTTATCATGGTAGCATTATGTAGTAGGAACATCATTAGCTATTATTATTGAGCTACGGAATTGGACGAAATATTTAGAGAAGAATTATGTATTTAGGAAGGTATACTAGTGGTTCTGTGAGCTGTAGACCTCTCGAGTCTGTCTTTGAATAGCTTAAAACTGAATAAATGTTCACCGCGGTATTTAAAACAAAAGAGCGCGATATGGCTGATATATGTTTTTTTTTTACGTTTTACACCCCCATATCTCCGGCATTTCGACAAATTTCGAAAATGTGGACCGACAAAAAAAAAACCATGTAATTATCGAACCTACTCACAAAATTTCACGAGAATCGGTTGAGAAATGCGACCTGTAGAGAAGAGCAGACATCCGGACATACGAAAGCATTTTCGCCCAAGCTGAAATGGAGATGCTTCGCGCTCGCTCGGTCAATAAAATATTGTCTGCCTTATTCCCGCTGTCTTAAACACTGATGAAGTCTCCAAACGTTCTGTATTATAATCAGATTACAAACCAGAGAACTGCTATCATATCATGTGATGTGAATGATCTCATGATTGTTAACATAATTGGTTGAACAAAAAAAAACGACAGCCGATCAAATCTTGACTTGCGATTTGACCTTTGGCAAAAGATCATAATATTAAACAAGCATGCAGCAACTCGGGGTTTGTATTGAATAATTGACCGAGTGAGCGCAACGCGTCTCCGTTTCAGCTTGGGTAAAAATGCTTTTGTATGATGGCCACATGTCCGGCTGGTTGCCTCTACAGGTCGTATTTCTCAACCGATTCTCGTGAAATTTTGTGAGCAGGTTCGAAAATTATAAGGTTATTTTTTGTGCATTCAGGCTTTCGAAATTTTTCAAAGTGGCGGAGATATGGGGATTCAAAATGTAAAAAAACATATTTCAGTAATTTCGCGCTCTTTGCGCGCGCTTTTTGTTTTACGGTGCGCGGTGAACATACCTATAATCAGTTTTAAACGCTATGCAAAAACAAACTCCCGGGGTCTTCAGCTCACAGAGCCACTAGCCTTAATATTGACATGTTCATTGAAATTTAGCACAAAATGTATAATGTATAAGACATTCCTAATGTGTTGCATAACGAATTATTTTTAATTTTAATTATTCATAAAAGAAGGTCAAGTTTATCACTGTTATTTACATAATCATTCTTTAATGTTTCCACTGGTAGGAGGCGGGCCTCCTCTTTGTGAGAGGGAGTGAACCGTAATTCACCAAGTGGGCTCAGGGCGGGGTATGTGGGGTGCGCGATACTGTTATCTACATACTATATAATAATAATTAAAATAATGAACTTACCCAACTCAACACTGCATTGTAGACCTCCCTTTCTTCCCTGACGTTTAGTTCGTCTTTGCGAATCATACATATTAATTCTTGAGGCGTTAACTGTAGGAACTCTTCTTCTTGACACACCTGTAAAAAGAATATGTGATTTAATTCATTTGCTTTTTTTTATGCTAACTTCCTTTAAATTAATCTAGAAAAAGGGTTTATTGCTGTTCTATAATAATTATCTAATAGACAGCCTTTATTAGGGATAGGTACCTATAGATAGCATGTTTGTATCAACAACTTTGTTTTATTTGCTGTTATCTAGAGGATAACTACATACAGATAAGTGGAAAGTGCAAAGAGGCTTGCTTAAATAATCTAGTCATGATAGAATATAATAGAATACTCTTTATTATGTACACAATAAAAATTACAGATATAAATTTTACATAGGGTGACACAATGGGCGGTTTTATCGCTAAAAGCGATCTATTACAGACAACAATAAACACATACATTAAACATAACTATACTTATCTACATAATATGATTTGCACTTTGAACATCTAGTAGTGCAAACGTATTACCAAAATTCTAATTAATTTACTGTGATAACCATCAGCATTAGATTGCCAAGGCGTCAGGCGACGTTAATTATTCACGATGTTCCTTTATCTATAGTAGCGAAATTCGCGCTATGATTGTTACCAAACCGCGCGTCACGTAGGTAAGTAATTCCCCACGTTGCGGCTCGCGACGTGATAACGTTTTTTATCCCGGAATACTATATTAACGTGTCATGTCTCACGTTGTCATTCACGTTGTGCTGTTTACTTAGATTATCATCACTGCAGTCAGAGATCGGATATTCGGATGCATATATGCCTAAAGTTGAGATGTTGGTTAATATGGAATTCGCTTTTGTACCGATATTTTTTTGTTTTTTCTAACATACACCACCCCCCCGCCTCGTACACCCTTCATACACATATTTGTATCGGAGGTTAAACATAAATTTTTAATTAATATGCATCTGAATAGTTATGTCATCCAAGAATCCAAGGGTATCTTTTTTATTAATAATTTTTTGTAGTCGCTTCCATATTATACACCTGACTAGTTATGCATTCCCGGTGGTCCTGGCAACCTGTGTTTTTTTTTTTACAAATGATATATTTTAAGAAGCCGCTCATATACTTTCATAGCTAAAATTTAACTTTAGGTAAATATAAATATCCGATCTCTGCTTATGACACGTGAGCACCATTTTATGAACTTTTTTTCTGGATTTCATGATGATATTGGAAGGGACTAGGTAAATATATTTCGTTATCATTTTATGTGTAGGTAATATATTGTGTATGAGTTTGCAAAAATTTTAGTATCATCTTCATTTTGTAGATAAATAGAGTCGAAGTCCGCGATCCGATAAGTTAACAAAAACCTGCTATACTGTGTTATTATTTGATAATTGAATTTGATTATAGATTACTTTAATGTATCTATTAAATAATTACCAAGGTACTTGATTTTGATGGGGGCCGGTAGGCATAGGGGGCCGATACCAGTCGGGGGTGCGGCGAATGTTCAAGTATCTCCCGGGCCCCCGACTCATGGTAGTGGTAAGAACCGTGAGGGTTTAGTCGGTGGGAGCCCGCCCTCCGTTCTCCCCAGACGGGGGATTATTATAATCGATGATATTTTCCCAGAGAAAAAAGGTACTTGATTATCTTAATGTTCCCGTACCTGAGTAAAATGCCTCTCAATGAAATTATGGGCTTTCTTTTTGAGTTCGACGCAGCCGTGTTGCTCACCGAAGTTGGCGATGCCGATGGCGTTGGACGGATCCAGCTGCCTCTCCAGGAAAGCGCAGCAAGCGTCGATCACGTTCGAAATCTGTCGGCATACAGCTAAAATAAGTGTAGATTGCTAAAGTTTACACATCTATACACAACTGTGGGAACTCTTTCAAAGGGACCTTTTTTGCTTTCAGAATCAGAATATTAACACTGCCTCTCCCTGAAGGGAGATATTGCGTGAAAAAACCACAATGCTGTCCAAGTAGATTGGTATCGAGCAGAACCATTAATCAATCACAAGTGACACTGCCCCAGGCAGTTTAAATAAATATATAAATTGATTAATTATAATTTTAAATTTGCTTAAAATATTACACAATATCAAAGTGTCAGCACCATTACTGGCATTTATTGCTAGTCACTGACGTCAATAGACTGGATGGATGGAATATGGCCAAGGATCGAGCGAAGTGGCTTGCAATTGCAAAAAGACTCTTGTCCAACATTGGACTGCTATATACGCTAATGATGATGAGCCAGATACAATTAAACTCCTATAATAATAATAATACCAGCCTATTATTGTACCACTGCAGGACAAAGACCTCTTGTCAGGCAAAAAAGTCATGAGCAATGATCGCCACGCTTGCTCAAGACGGGTTGGCGATTTCAGATTTATATTAACTATGTATAATTCCAGGTTTCCTCTCAATGTTTGTCCATCACCAAACTTTTGGGTAAGTAGTAAAAATATTTTATTTAACTGTCAATTTCTACTTAGTCAAACGGAGAGTATACATATCAGTGTACATTATGCGTATCATTTGAATTCCTTTGAAACAAAGAAAGGAAAGGCAATGTAAACAGACTTATGCATAAGTTACCGAGAACCATAGTGCACATAGATATCCGAGTAGTGCATGTATGTGAATGTTAATCAATACAATGATCATTTCATTCTACGCTGATGTAAAAGATGAAGTGTACTATATTATTATATCAACTGAGGAAAGGCTAGAAAAGTGAATGACAATATGAATTATTGAATGAAGTTTCAAAAGTGAAGATTCAAAATCAAAATCTTACACATAGTTTTCAATTGAATAAACATTGAATGCTTGGTTTTTAAATTACTAGTAGGCATTGATCATTTTTAATAATAACATTTACTTCAAATTTATTCATTGACTTTTGCTGTTTACAGGGAAATATCCCGAGTTTGTCTGGGTTTGTCATCAAAATCAAGTTGTTTTTCGCCAGTCAGTTTTTTTACGCAGTTGATCATCAAGCTGTTCTGCTCCGTCTTACCACACTACCATGACATTGTTTGTTTTAAAGAGGAAACAGTGAGTAAATTATTAGGTCTGGGAAAAAGTTATTTCCTATTATAGATACAAAAAGACTGTCACGTATTACAGAACCTCACTCAAGACTCAACCATTACTTAAAACTAGTTTCAACCAATCAAATGGCTTTAAACGAGTTTTAAGTAATGCTTGAGTTTTGAGTGAGGTTCTGTAATACGGGCCTAAGAGCTCGTGTGGCAACCAAATATCGAGCTGTTTTGTATACCCAGACTTTTATAAATGGGTCAAAATTGTTTTGTGGTCAACCCCTAACTCTTCAGCTATGTCGTAAGTGTCGTAACTATAATATGCTCCACTTTTTAAAAAATGGCATCGACGTTATCCGTAACAGGGCGACCAGAGCGAGCTGCATCTTTGACACCAAAATTCCCGGACTGTAAACGTTTGAACCAACTTTGTGTTACTCTTACTAACACTGCATTAAGTCCATAAACGTCACATATCGCATTTTGCCTTTTTTTTGGTAATTAAACTTCAAAATGTGTCGTATTTCTTCGTTAGATTCACTCATTTTGGCGGACAAAAAACCAATTGATAAATGGCGGGAAATCGTATTTAGTTTTCTTTTTTAAATGTCATCTATTTAATGGTATGAAAACCAGCCAGATACAAACAGTAAAGCCAAAAAGTTTTTACTACAACTTTATATCTATAAAATACGAAAATACTTTTTCCCCGACCTATTAAAAATACGCGTTTCACTGGTTGCTGACTAATGTGGGGGTTTGCCTTTGTATACTTGTCTTTCCTTTATCCTTTTACACACACAACATATTTTAGTTAGCAAGTATATTTTAGTATTATTTTGTTTGTGGTCGCAAGTGGTACTGCTGAGCAAGGCAAGCGGGCAAGTGTTATTGGGTTTTTCCATCTGGAATTTTTCAGTAACAGCACGGAATTTGGATTTATGCCTGGTGGATGGCAATAGGCTCGCCCCCTATTACATGGGACTTATTTATCACTGTCGAAATGTGGGTGTACTACAGGTACACCTCTGCCCTATCTAACAACATGTTTCTTGATGGGTTAGAGTGGTATTGTACTCCTACCCTGACATTTCGCCCGTTTATATGTTACTAGCTTTTGACCGCGGCTTCGCCCGCGTGGATGTCGGATTATCCCACTGTAAAGTACTACCGAGATAAAAGTATCCTTCGTGTTAATCGAGGTTATAAACTATCTGTGTTCCAATTTCCGTCCAAATCCGTTCAGTAGTTTTTGCGTGAAAGAGTAACATCCATCCATCCATCCTCACAAAATTTCATATTTATAATATTAGTTCGTTGTTACCGATTTATTTTATTTATAAATAGGGGCCAAAATAAATAAATCATTAAAGCCTTGCCTCTCATGCACGAGGTTGTGGGTTCAAATCTAAGCAAGTACCAATGTGACTTTTTCAATTCATATGTACATTCTAAGTTTATCTTAGTCATCACTGTCATCGGTGATGGAAAACATCGTGAGGAAACCTGGACTTAAGTGTAATTAATATAAGTCTGAAATCACCAAACCGCCTTGAGCAAGCGTGGTGATTAATGCTCGTGCTTTCTTTGTATGAGAAGAGGCGTTTGCCCTGCAGTGGGACAGTAATGGGCTGGTAATAATAATAATGTTTTATCGTAACATAACGTATAACTTACTTGGAACATGGTGGCGGCGGGCAACAGCTGGCAGACGGTGATCTCAGTAATCCTAATCTTGCCGGTGTACAGGAAGTACACCAGCCACGCGATGGCCGAGGGACACACGCCTTGCAGACGTACTCGAGACATCTCGCACTCTTTCAGTCCACTTGTGAACATAGCCTGTGGATATAAGGAAACTTAGAATCGCTTAATTTTTTTTTAAGCCGTCGGTATGTTTAGCACGATGAAGGGCCTATTAATGAAACCGCCAGGCGACTGATAATCCGACCATTTTACTTGTTTCTTGCATACGTTTTGTGCTTTATTAAACATGACCTGTCGTGAAAATGTCTCATTTTGTAATTTTTTGACAAATATGTCGCATTATCAGTTATATTGAATAGGGCCTTGCTAGAAAGGACACGAAACCAGTTTGAGTAAGGTACGTCCCCTGAACTCGATACAAAGTACTCTGCAGAGCATTCCTTATCCTTAAAGAGGAGTTGCAGGGAAAGCAGGAATCGATGAAGCCACAAATACTTGTATTTGTATACCAATACTACGCGCGTATAACTGTACGTTTTGACTGTTCCTTTCAGAATCAGTGGGTCATGTCTTGTGTAGGTGTGGCAAGTCATGTCAAATAAAATTTTACTAAGGTTTCTATGGGTCTATGCCACCCGAAATAAAGTTTTATTACTATTATTTATTTTTAAGCTTTTCGCATATCTCGGCACCATAGGGTCCCGGACCTTTGGTAGGCATAGGTACGTTATTATACCGACATTTAGGGGCTTGAATTTGACTCTCTGCATCTATATTTTGAGTAAAAATTCATATCATCCTACTACCTGGCCTAATTTCCAATTCAACATTATGATTAAGAATAACGGATTTATCATCAATCTCTGTTTTTATTCATGCTTATATCTAAATCTTTTCCAGGAAGTGACTCACTTCAATTATTGAGTCACGAATAACAATCGTAGTTTTGACACAATCATCATAATAGAATACTGGTTTTATCTAAGTCGGAATTTTGAATCAGACCGTTATGTCTGCCTCCAAAATTCCTCTATACGGATACAGTTAATACATATACATAATGATGATGTTTTAAGAGGTTTGACGCAGAATGTGCACTTCGAAAAAGGTGCACTTGTCGCAAAATGTGCACTTCGCCATATGTGCTCTTCTCAAAATGAGTGTGAATTTTATCACAATGGGTCAAAATAAAAACCATTTGCTTACATTTTTTTTTAAATAATTTTACTCGATTTTTAGCACGATTTCACCATCCTAATTACGTGACACGCATCTAGATAGAGACTCGCCTATGATAAGGAGTCATTGTTTATCGAACAACTTCACATGTAGATACCGACTCATTAAACGTGTATGAATGAATGAGTAACAGCTCTGTCTATAAGTACGTGATTGTTAATAAGGAGTATAATGGTATTATGTATAGAAATTGTCTGCCTCATTGGTCGTAAGTACTACTGCTGAGCACGAGGTCCTGGGTTAGATTCCCAAATCGGGCAAAGTGTTATTGGGTTATCCATCTGGAATTTCTCAGAAGCATCCCGGAGTCTGGATTTGTGCCCGGTAGATGGCAATAGCCTCGCTCCTGTTACATGGGACTTAAAAATAACTGGTGAAATGTGGGTGTATTGTAGTTACACCTCTGCTTAACCTTTCGGTGATTAGGTGCAGAGGTGATGTTATGTTATGTTTAAAAACTAAACAGACCAATTTAACGGAAGATCGTGATGAATAGTAATAAAATCACTATGTTTATCGAAAGATTGGGGAAGCAACGCAATATTATAGCAGGGTAAATTATAGCGTTATAAACAGTGATCGGAGTAGGTAGATTGATTTTTAGTACTTGTATCATAAATGCACACAGAAAGAATAACATGGATAAGCCATTTTTCCGGAAAGTAATTCCGGTATTTCCGGATTCAATTAAATATTGTTAATGTTGGTAGTGATATTATTACTACTCAATTCAAAATTTTAAGTTTGTTCTGGTTGGTCGTTGGGTTTTGTCAAATCGTGACAAAAAAAAAAAATTTGGAAGAATAATAAAGAATAAAATTGCTCATTTTATTACAATTCCTACCTTTTTTTTGAGGATGGCAAATCATCAAATGACTCCTTCCACTCTGGCAGAATACAATTCCTACATAAGTTCCGGTTTTTTTTTAATAATCCACCAATTCCGGAGGAATGTCCATGGTAATATATACGTTTCGGATCAATGACCCCAGTTCAATCTACCTACTCCGATCACTGGTTATAAATTATGATAGATATTTAACATAAATACTAATTTGATAAGGTCTTATTTTACAGCCGTTTTCTGAAAGGCTTTCATGGCAGCAAAAGTAGCTCATATACTGTCAAACTAATGTCAAATGATTTGATTGCCAGTTGCCGTTTCAGTCACCAAATGAGATTAACAACTAAAAGCTCATCATAGGTGGCAGCACTGTTCACCGTCTACAAGCCGCCATTATTTTGTTAATGTTTACTTTTATGTCGATCACAAATTAAACGAAAACTAGTTGCGACGGAGTATAGCACTATTAAAAGACGAGCTAAGGAAATGGGAAGCGTCTACCACTGGGTAAAATAGCAGCTGTAATGGAAAGTAATTAAAATATGAAGTTTGTTTAAGACTGGAGGTGTACGACAGGAATAAACTAATCGGAGTTAAAATCAACTCGAGGATGATCGTCCTGACTGAAAAACTTTAGAGATGTTAATTCTAGCATTGATGAAGTACCTAATATGATAATATAAACAGACACTTACTACAATTTACATAATATCACACCACAAGTGCCTGTAGATATTGAAAACAGACTTAGTTCTCTTGAGAGCACCACCTGTATACGAATTTCTCCCATAGGTCTCCAGGTTTAAATAGGGTAGCACATAGTGTCGACGAAATATCCGGTTTCTTTTTTTTTTCGAAGCGCTTTCTCCCTCTATTTTCGTCTTTTAACAACTTCCCACCCCCCCGTATCCCCGTATCCGTGGTCCCCGTATGTTTGCAGTCAACAGCTGCGCAACGGGGCATATTAATTAATTATGTATAATAGAATTCGCTTGTTTACAAAACAGTTATGGATAGTAACAGCTAGCGATAGCTGTAATTTTTTTTTGACGCTGGATTGTAGCGCCATCTGAAGTGAGCAAGTGGCAGTTTTTAACCCCATTAAAGCAGTTATGAAAGTTTGACAGTCAGTTAGCAAATTTTTGAGTTGATTAGCCTTTTAGAAAATGGGTGGACTGCTATGGATAGGGTTGCCAACTTTTTAATATCAAATCTAGTATTTTCGAAGCCACTACCTGTAAAAATATAGCAGAAGGCAAAAAAAAATATAGAAGATAAAAATAAATCATAAATTTTATGCAACTCTGAGCCTTTATTAACATGTCTTTTTTTAATTTCTCGTAAGTTATCTTATTATACTCTAAAATAAATTATGGTTACAAAATACCTTTATTTCACCTCTTACGAGATTAGTACTGGCTATTGCGCTCATCTTGCCATTTTGTATTTATCACTGAAAACATGCGTTCAATAGAGTTGACATAGAAATAAGAAACGATACTTCAAAAATATTTTGAAAATATAAGAAAACTCAGAATCACTGAGCAACACTTGTTGCCATTTTTCAGCAGTTATTTAGTAACACGTTTTGATCAGAAAGAGCCGCAGTAGCGAGCAGTAGCCAGAATTTTATTAAACTGATTTATTTCTAAACACAAATTTGAAAAATTGATTCAAGTTACGTTCCGTTTTAAAGTTATTTTAATAAAATAATGTTATTGAAATTTTCAACGAAAATATACCTAGTAGTTTGGCCTACTATATCGTTTTTTATCCTATCCTACTATCTTTATCTTTATATATACAAAAATTACGTGTCACGTTGTTTGTCCGCGATGGACTCCTAAACTACTGAACCGATTTTAAATTTGATTTGCACACCGTGTGCAATTTGATCCAACTTGAAAGATAGGATAGCTTACATCTCAATTTATAGTCGCAATATTATTTTATTGCAAATTATTTGACTATTATTTGACAGTTACAATTATCTGTTAGCTCCAAACGATTCTAACAGATGGCGATATCTGTTGACTGGATTGAGTAAGTATTCAATAAATGGTGCTATGTTAAAAATACAGACGGTTCATCTTTATATATATAAAAATTACGTGTCACGTTGTTTGTCCGCGATGGACTTCTAAACTACTGAACCGATTTTAAACTTGATTTGCACACCGCGTGCAATTTGATCCAACTTGAAAGATAGGATAGCTTACATCTCAATTTATAGTCGCAATATTATTTTATTGCAAATTATTTGTCTATTATTTGACAGTCACAATTATCTGTTAGCTCCAAGCGATTCTAACAGATGGCGATATCTGTTGACTGGATTGAGTAAGTATTCAATAGATGGCACTATGTTAAAAATACAAACGTTTCATACATAATATTATAAAGAAAAAAGATATGATTGTTTGTTTGTATTGAACAGGCTCCGAAACTACTGAACCGATTTCAAAAATTCTTTCACTGTTGGGAAGCTACACTATCTCCGGCTGACAAAGGCTATATTATATTATGCTTTGCTACCCGGGCGAAGCTGAGGCGGGTCGCTAGTAGTATTATAAATGTGAAAGTTTGTGAGGATGGATCACGCAAAAACTATGAAACGGATTGGCATGGAATTGGAACACAGATAGTTTATAAAATGAATTAACACGTAGGATACTTTTATCCCGGTAGTACGTTCCCGTGGGATAATTTCCAACCTCCATGCGGGCGAAGCCGCGGGCAAAAGCTAGTATTATATAGTAGGGTTGGCAACACTAGCTATGGATGACGACAACGTATACGACATACAAATAATATTTGTGTAAATTAACTTCAAAGGATATGCTTAGAATAATAAAACCATTAGTAATTGAAACAATAAAATAAATGTAGGTAGGTACTGTGTATAACATATTAATATTATTGTATTTTATTTGTACAGGATGACTGGCAAGTATTTAATTACCCGCATGTGATAAACATTACATTATAATAATATTATGATTACGAGTTACGTGACATCCCGACTTTATAATACGCTTCGATGAGTATCAGTAAAAAAAACATAACAAATGTTAATGATTCTTTTGACAGTCCAATAGGACGAGTTTGTCTAATGTAGTTAGCTAAAGGTATGTGTGGAAATTACATACGATTAATGTACTTGTGCTAAAAACTTTTTGACACATCAGCATTGTACTGAAGCAATTCTATCAACATCTGGAGTAGGCTCCGATTTAACCAAACGCAAGTTACCCGATAAAGGATTAAAATAATCTATCATGTATGCCAATAATCCGATAACAATCCAATGCTTTTAAAGTAGTTTCAAGCCTATCTCTGCTCAAATGCAGACTCATCAATTGATCATTGATCATTGTTTGCATATATAGATTGTTTTCATCCCATAAATTGATCATTGTTTGCATATATAGAGTACCCAAACACACTCACACATTATTTTATGAAAAACTAGAAAATATACTTCATAAACTATGTCGAAATCCAAACAAAAATATAATATTAGCAGGGGATTTTAATATTGATGTCATAAAAAGAAATAAAATCACTTTAGAATTTGAATATTTTCTATTACAATTTAATCTTAAACTAGCACTCCAGAAATCTACAAGATTGTGCAGTAAAACATGTATAGATAATTTTGCATATAACTACAAAAAACAATGCAAGGCTGAAATAGTCGATTTGATTTTGTCCGACCATACGGCACAAATACTCAAAGTCCCCACAAAAAGAACTTGTAAACTTAAGTGTTGGAAAAAATACAAACAGGAAATTTCTACTGAAAATTTATATAAATTTAAATCCCATCTAAAATGTTTATCTTTTACACATGTTTATAATGCCAATGATCCAAATCAATGTTACGATAGTTTTATGGAAGATTTCCTAATGCTATATAATTTATGTTTTCCTCAAAAAATAGTCACCCTAAAAAATAATAACAGAACTAAATGGATATCCCGTGGGATAAAATTATGCAGTCAAAAGCAAAGGAAGTTACTTTGGGGGTATAGACATAACCCGACATCTCATAATAGACTACTGCTAAAAAAATACTCTACCCTCTACAGAAAGATCATAAAACTAACCCAGAAAGCTCAAAATAACCACTATATTAATACCTCCCAAAGTAAATCCAAAGCTGCCTGGGAAATTATTAATAATTCAAAAATATGTTTGCCGCAAGAACAAATTATGTGTATAAATAGAGACAATTTATCTTTCACTAACCCTAATGACATTGCTAATGAATTAAATAACTATTTTATTGACATAATTGAAAATAAACCACAAACTGACAAACATCCGCCTAATTCTAAGTTTCAAAATTTGACATCACAATCATTATTTATGACTCCCGTTTCAGCATCTGACATAATTAGAATGATCGGTGACTTAAAAAATACGAATACTATTGGTTATGATGGTGTGTCTACCAAAGTAATAAAATATGTAAAACAAATCATATCGCCTCCATTGGCACATATTATCAATATTTGTATTTCTGACGGTGTTTTTCCAAATAGCCTAAAAAAAGTTATAATTAAGCCAGTATTTAAACAAAATGACAAAACTGATCCAAAAAACTATAGACCAATTGCTAAGATTCCTATAATTTCTAAAATTTTTGAAAAAGTTATTTATAATTCGCTTTACACTTATTTTGAGAAATATAATTTATTTTGTGTGGAACAAAAAGGCTTTCGAAAGAAATGTGGAATAAATATGGCTCTATATGATTTACTTTCCACTGTCATGTCATGTGTTGATAATAAAAATCCTGTTTGTGCTATCTTCACTGACATGAGTAAAGCTTTTGACTATGTAGATCATACACTACTTATACATAAATTACATGCTTATGGTATAAGAGGTAATGTCCTCGACCTCCTAAAATCATACTTAGGCAATAGATACCAATGTACTGAAATTAGTAGATTATGTCCTAAAACTAAAATTGAAACCACTTACATATCGAAACCAAGACTCCTAAGGTATGGCGTACCTCAGGGCAGCGTGCTTGGACCGTTACTTTTCTTAATAGATATCAACGACCTCCCAAAGATGACACAGCAAAAAATGGTTCTCTTTGCCGATGACAGCACAGCCATAATAGAATGCACTAATCCCAATAATTATGAAAACGAGATTAATGACTCACTGACAAAAATAATACATTGGCTTAACTGTAACAATTTAGTAATAAATTTAGATAAAACAAAAATCATGCAATTCCATCAACGTCGGGCAAATCCCACTATTAATTTGACTCATAAAAATAAAAAAATAGAATTAGTTAATACTGCTAAGTTCTTGGGTATAATGGTAGACGATAAATTGACATGGAAACCACATATAGAACACCTATGTAACAGACTGAGTAAATCTGCGTACGCACTCTATCAATTGTCTAAAAAGGTAAATATCAGCACGTTACTGACAGCTTATCATGGACTAGTCGCTTCAGTGCTTCGGTACGGAATTGTATTTTGGGGACAGTCAACTGACAGGGAACTTATATTTAAGATGCAAAAACGCTGTATAAGATCTATGTGTGGATTAAAGACTACTGATAGCTGTGTACCATCCTTCAAATCACTGAAAATACTAACACTACCAGCATTGTATATTTTGGAATCTGCAATATTTATAAAAAACAACCCGCACTTATTCGAAAAAATGTCTGATAATAAAAGAAAGCCAATACGTGCTCAATATTTGTCACAGTTATGTAATATAAAATGCAAGACATCTTTAATGCAAAAGAGTTTTTTTGGCATTGCGCCAAAGATCTATAATAAAATACCAGACAATATTAAAAATATGCCTCTAGTAAAGTTTAAAAAAGCTCTCACATTATTGCTAATTGACAAATGTTATTATAAAATTGAAGACTTTTTAAATGATAATGTTAATTAATATTGAAATTTAGTGTAAACCAACTATTTAATTCATTATGTTAATTTTATAATGTATAATTGACTACGCATGTTTCCTCTAAAAATATTTGTATGTCAAAATTGACAAGACATAGCGCACTATTTAGTTCTTAAGATCCATCTATCATAAAACCTATGTTTCACAAATAAATTGATTTGATTTGATTTGATCAAAATTAACAAAAACACTCACTTTGAAGTACGGACTCCCCGCAGCTAAGACGACTTTGTGAACATGGAACAGCTCATTGCCGACCTCCAACACGACGTCAGTCAACATGTGGTGTGACCGCATCGTGAACATCATCTGAAAACACAACCCATTGTCATATTATGGTAACAAAATATTTTGACATACCGAATGTTCGATCTATGTGCCCTTTTGGGGAGTCAGGCGGAAAGTATTCACTGTCTCAATATTATAATGTCACCCGTGTACACGTTATATTGGAACACAATAAATGTAAAGGTATAAAATAGAGAGTACACTAGTCTGCAAATCTACACTTAAACCAGGGGCCTATTTAATAAACGTGACAATCCGACAGTTTTGTCAGTTTTTGACGAATAAGTCGAATTGTCGCGACAAGTGCCCTTTAATAAAGATGACAATTATGTCCAAATGCGACAGGTAAATACTTATAAAATTGTCAAACTAAAAACTCGTTTAATAAAGGCGGCATTTGGCAGATTTTACCTCTCGAGTCTCTAAGAAAATATTCTCCGACTTAATTGTCAATGACAATTAAGTCGGAGAATATTTTCTTAAAAAAGTGTTCTTGAAAAAGTGACATTTGTCATTTACTATGACAAATTGTCATAGTAAATGACAAATGTCACTTTTTCTGACATATTTGTCACAATACAATATCGAGGCATGCATAGGAGAGAACATGAGGGTAATATTAAAAAAATATAACAATTTTACGTATGTTTTTGACTTGAACTTCGTTTTTGTTTGCCATTTGAAATGGACGCCAAATTAATCATTTTATGCCTTATTTATGAACACAGAGACGTTTTATTCTGCAAATTTAGTACTACTACTGCTATCCGTCGACGACGTTCACACCATTTTTAAAATTATTCGTATTAACCTTTTCACCGCCACGGACTTCAATAGAAGTTCCAGATTTTCGTGCCACCAGCGCCACGACTTCATTAGAAGCTCTTCATTTTAACTATTTTATAAAAATAAATATACTTTATTTAAAGGCTTTGTTTTCTGTTATTTTTTAATATAGCAGTGTCTAACGCCCTGTTTTTAATTTTCCGCACAAAAGTTGCCCTTATTTGTCTTAAAATCGGCAAAAACAAAAACTCCTAACATTTTGAATGTCCCCAGAACGCCAAGGACTTTATATAAAGTCGGCCAGTGATGTGACGTAAAAGCTATCACTGTTTGATTCGCCGTTGGAAATATTTATAAATACTACTATCGAAAACAATTTGAGGTCAGTAAAATATGAACTTAGTTAATTACTTTATAACAAAGGGAAAATTGAGCAATTTCGATCTACAGATGGATGCCAATCCGGAAGTAAATAGTTGTTGTTATTGTTTACCAATCCGTGTCGATAATTATATTCCCATCTCTACAAAACAGTTAGTTGTCACTGCCCCGAGTGCCACGGACTACTATAGAAGTCGTTCTGTGACGTCATAAGCGTACGGGTGTCAAAGTCACTTTGGCATAGTGCAGCACTGTACCAGCAAATGTTTTCTAAAGTATATCTTCATCATTATGACTGAGTTTTGTTCAAAATGATAGTAGCGTTTCCATTTGAGTTTCGTCGTCGTCCTGTGTTTCAGAATGTACTCGTCATTGTATTTTCGCTTCAGTTATGTAACTATAAAAATATACATGAATTTCATACAAAACACTACTTACATTATTTTAAGGACGGGTTAGTTTAACAATCTACACAGTTTAGACAACGAATGCACTTGTAAAGAGCAACGGCCCGCGCGGGACAATCTCTACTTAGAATGCCCTGCCTGACTGGTAAACGCTACCGTTACAAAGGAATAGAGACAAAGCTTTATAAAACAGTGCTGTGATAGGTACGCTGCTACAATTGTGTTATAACTTAAATACTTCTTTCCATTCGAGAAAATACGTAGAAAAACATTTAACACAATGAACCATTGGAAAATTCTGCAGCTTAGATATACAAACAAAGAAAGACCATAGACATCCTTATTCCAGAATTGAATATAACGTGCTCTGAGCGCCAAGGACTTGAAATGAAGTCAACGGATGACGTCGTGAAACAAATAGAGATGTACCACATTTCTTATAGCTCTAATTAAGTTATGCATTTGTTTCTTTAATACTTATAGTTTATACTGGTTTCTCTTACTAGCGATACTGTGAATTAAAACAATCAGGGAAATATTGAACCGGTTTTTATTTATATTCGTAAAATAAATGAAAATTACCTAACGTAAGCGTATAAATCTCACTTATCGATAGGACGATACCCTCATCACTACTATTCACTATATATTTTGTTATACATTTATAGCTTGGCGCTGGAGCGGCATCGCGTTCTGTGTGCGTTGGCGGTGAAAAGGTTAATGTAACTGCCGAATTGCCTTGACATTCGGTGAGGGTGCCTGTCGAAAATTTCTGACAATTCGACAAATATGTCCACCTGTCATGACAATTTAGTGTTAAATAAAACAAATTTGACAAGGTTTTCCGGACAAATTGTCATCTATCGCCTGTCAAGAGAAACAGAAATATGTCAAATTGTCAGGATGAGTCGACATACTTTAGAGATTTTCCACCGAAAAGTTTGTTTTTGATAATCTTTATTAAACAAAAGATTATCAAATTGTCGGATTGTCACCTGTCGCCTGTCACCTGTCATTGTCGCGTTTATTAAATAGGCCCCAGGGCCTGCAGTCTCTAAATTAGATAGCGACAAAAATCTGTGGCTAAGTCGTGACGTTGTCAAATTCCTTTAATAGATTTTCAAGTTTATTTCCAAAGCATAAGGTTGAAAATCTATTGAATGAATTTGACATCGACACGACTTAGCGACCGATTTTTGTCGCTGTCTAATGTCGAGACTGCTGCCCCTGGGGTGTCCCTCGCAAAGTCGCAACGGGCGACAAGCCAGAGCCTCTAATAATTATATTATGCGACGCCTCGAACTTAGTTGAGTGTCGCTAGTTAATTACGAGTGCACAAATGCGCGTAAACTTATGTTACGCGACGCCAGCGGCCACGTATTGGTGCATATACATTTACAATACATGACGCCACACCCTAAAATAACACAACTGAACAAGCGGGGTCGATAGTTTAGTTTTTTTAAGTCTCATTAACCCTAGAATTCTCAAAAGAATGCGTGCACCAATCTTAAATCGTAAACTAAGAACTAATTAATCGAGTAGCAAAAAAAACAGATTTCGTTTATCTATATACACAGGGATAACTTGGGAGTTGGAAAATAGTTAGAATTACGCTTAATTTTACTACTAAGTATTTAAGTACTTGAACAGCAAAATGTTAAATAACAAAATCAACTTTATTGCTCGTTTTCACTAACACTTGGCGACACATGAATGAATGGTTAAATAAAAGCGCGCTGCTGGATTTTCTACTTTCGGCGCCGAGCCGAGTGTTGAAAATCCAACAGCGCGTTTTTTAGCGACAACTGGTATACATCGTTCATTATTAGAATTACCTATGGCTTAGCGCTTGGAAATCATTTTCGACTATCCTGACCAAATTCACTGTTTTAATAAGGTCATAAGGTCTCTACGTTAAACAATTGACCTGCTTTACTTATTATTATCATCGATATTATAATTTTATTACTTACATATTTACAATTAAATTAGTTAAGTATTGATAATCGCTCTTATTTGATACCGCTTCTTTATTTTATTATATTAGTAGGCGAACAAAAACGTTCCTATGGCCAAGATTTATAGTTAACTTCAGAAACACGTCGTTTAAATATCGCACAGTCATCGTTGTAAAAAAAACTCAAACTATTCCGCTTAGATAATCTCCTTTATGGTCACCATTACTGTCCGGTCCAAGGTCCCACTGTTACCATAGACAGTAGACAACACGCCTCTTTCAAAACAATTTTAGCAATTATCACGAGCATTAAAAAAAATAGAAAAAAAAAACTGATTTCCATCTCAAACTCATGCAGCAAAACAAGTTTGTCTAATAGCGTCAGAAGCAGATAGAATTTACGAGCGTGACTCAGCTCAAATACTCCATCAATTTATGTGAATACTTCGAAAAAAACCCGCTTAAAAAAACAATGATTTCCATACATATATTGATACTTTGTAAACACAGCTAGACAAAAATGAAGTACTAGCTAGCTATGAAGGTAGCTGATAAAAATGTGCTTTGTCATGGCGGAGCGTGGTGCGACCCAGCGATAAGCAAGTAACAATGTTTATTTATTGACTATTTATATTATGTAGGCATTCCGTTCAACGTGTTCTTATGTTGTTTGCTCATATTGGCCTAGTCTCCAACTCTTAGTTTTACTTCACGGCGATCTGAAATATAATTAATTAAACAGAGTATTATTTCCTACACACTTATAATATAACATCGCGATCTTTTAGAAATAAAATAAGTAAATATTTTTTAAATAGGTACATTATTTCACCGTATCTTCTGTGTTTTTGCAACCCAATGTGTCACTTTTCTTTCGCGCGCTCGAAGACATCGCACGGAAAAATTCTCTCGCGTCAATTATATTTCATTTTGATTTCAAACTGTGTTAACGTACGCTTGAGAAAAATAATGAAATGCCAAGAAACAAGAAATTTGACGCGACGAACGACTTGACTTGAACTAAACACCTCATAAGTGCAATAGATGAAAACCGGAAAAGTAAACGATGCCATCGGCTTCGAAGTTGCAAGAGCAAGTCACGCTCGCGCAGCCGCTGACAACGAAGTTTATCAATGGCATTAACGTCTGATACAACAGAGGACCCCAAAAGCAGGTCTTCCAGCCGTGATCACAGACTCGAGGTAAATCCGAAACCCTCCATCAACCCCAATCCAGTGAAGTTCCTTTTTTATCATTAAGGTTAGGAATTTGGAAAAACGTGGTTTCGGTGGGCCTTTGATTTATCGAAATTAAAGCCTTCGGAACGGCCTTGCCTTAACCCAGCATATTAGATGTGTTTTTATAAAGCATTTTACTTTACCTGTGAACCTTAAGTTGCTAAACGGTAGGCTGCTACTGCTGCCAGTATTAAGTACGAGATAATTTTAACAACATTAACTCCACGTTGTTATGTGGTATGCATTTGCCATGGCTTGAGCATGCCTCTAATAGATCACCGAGTACAAGATACTCAAGAACACTAGGTGGATTAACTTTCTTGACGCAAAGTACGAGATACTTACATTAACATAATGCTGTGTTGCAATGGCTGAAAGCCAATGAACCATGCAATGACAATGAGCCATGTTGAATGGCTATGCGATTATTATTCTTAGATTTTTAGATATAACCGAAATGGAGATACTCAACCCATATGAAGAGGCAATAGGTATGGACTACGAGGAGCCACAGCCATACATGGGTCAAATTCAAAAGGACATAAGATTCAACCATATCCTAACAAAAGGCTTAACACAGGAGTAATGGGAAATTATAACCAAAACCATGACAGACCGAAAAGCAAAAGGAAAAAATATGATAGACGTGTAAAAGTGTTTGCACAAACCTACTTACAGAAATAAAATCATTTATCATGCAATGTGAGACAACTGTACAATACTCGATGCTCCTCCCGGAGGTAAAAGCTGTGCTTACAGAATCCTTTTTACTAAGGGACCATGGGATCGAGATGTCCCAAAAACAACACGGAATAGCTGCCTCCCTTATAGCAAAAACCATGATTGATGTTATAGTAACGGAAGAAATAGACAAACATACACTGTTAACAAACTTGGCCGATGCAGCCAATTCTCACCAACATCCACTATAATGTTATTACAGAATTAAAGACTTTTTACATGACAAAACTATATAGGAATTTTTTTATTGATAAATAAATGTACGTTGTCTTTGCAATTTCGAATGTTTTAGATTACGAGTATAATAGTGACATTGTTAGTGTTGTGACATGTTTTTTTAGTCTGATCTGTAACTACCTATTAAATTCGACTAGGGCTAATAATAATCGTAATAGCTGTATCTATAGGTATTACTACTTAATTCAAACCTAATATTTTTATTTTGCATGCCGTAAGGTAAAATGTATCGGGACAATGAATAAATATTCCAACTTATAAGTATACCTACATTATCAGCAAATAAATGATTTCTTTTTTTCTTTCAATCAAACGCAACATTTATATGAGGGTATTGTATAAATACCCTCATCTAAATGATGGAGCTCGTGACATAGGGACTGGTGTCAGGAGAGAGATATACATTTATACGCCTCATATTTAAAATCCAAAGAAAATTCTATAGCAGATCAAGAATCCAGAAACATCAACATTGATACAAAATGAGAACTATCACCCACTGCGTTCAGTTTGATTTTCTCGAAACTTGGCCAATCAAAGATTGATCTATTTGCTAGCAGAATAAACTGTGAATGAGAAAAATATGTCTCGTGGAGGAAAGATAACAACAACAACAACAACACAACAACAAGAACAGTAACAACTAAGTAGTCAAATAAAAGCTCTCTTCCTCTCTCCTACTTTTGCTGCGCCCGACAGGGTCCACCACGGTCATATTTTTGTAACCTACCACCTAAGTTCACATGTGGAAGCAATTAATATATTGAGTATTGAGATCCAAAAATGTGCCCAGCCAACACCTTAATAGACTACATTTCACTTACTGAAACTCTTAGAAATCAGTAACCCTATATTTTTAAAACTTTTAAAAAACCACTTAAAAGAGCTACCAGCGAAACTGTCAGTAGATGTATAAAAAATATCATGAAGGAAAGTGGGATTGATACTTCACAATTTACTTCTACACAACACAAGTGTGTGCTTCAAGCACACAGCAACTTCATCTGCTAAAAGAAATGGTATCAATATTGATACCATAAGAAAGGCAGCTGGATGGACAAACAAGTCATATACATTCGCTAAGTACTAAACTTACCACTATGCGAAGACTCATCTCTAGAAAACTTTGCATTATCTGGCCTTAACAACAAATAATACAAGGTAGGTACATTATTGTCTACTTTTGTAGTGGACTTGAACTTAATTATATTATGTGGATTATGGGTCAACGTTGATTATGCCTCATTGCTGATTGTGACTCATTGTTGGCTATGCCTTATTGTTGATTTTGAATAATTTAATATTCTTAACTAAACAGTGTTGATTAAGAATAATAAAATAAAAATACCTAATAAACCAACGGGGTAATTGCGTAACACACTAACAGTAGGAATAGCTTTCATTTTGACAGTTCAACAACATTCATCGCGTTATTTACGTTGTTGATCAGACAAATTTTTCGAACATATGTAGCAATGGATTAACAATAGGCTTCAAAATGGCTCAGATTGTGATAGATAGTGTGTTACGCAATAAGGGTGCAGAACATATTTCAGAACTAACAGTATGTAGTTGTATTTATAATCACATTTCTGAATTTCGTACAAAGATCAAGTGGCTTCCCATACGTCTTCGCCGGAATTCTCATATCTTGTTTCAGCTCTACAGTATTCTGTTCAAACCTAAAACCCCCTCTTATCTTAAAGAACGTTTCAAGTTCCTTCATGACACAATGACACACATAATAGATATCTGAGGTCATCGGAAAACTTAAGACTGGAGATGCCGATGCATTCCACCAGTTTTTGTAACAAGTCTTTTACAGTTCAAGCAGTACGGTTATGGAATGCCTTGCCTATGTCGATAAAGCGTGCTCAATCTTTTTCCACTTTTAAAATTCTGGTTAAAAAACACTTCCTCTCTCCTTAAACATCGTCATTACATTTCGTTTCCTTGCTCTTGTTTCATGTTTATTATTGTATATATTATATATACATAAGTATATGGTACACCATTGACTACTTGCATTATTGTCTCTCCTTCTACCTTTAAACCATCTAAAGGTTGTAAAATATCGCTTTTAGCGATAAGACCGCCCATTGTGTCACCCTATGTCAAATTTCTACATTTATATCTGTATTTTTATGGTGTACATAATAAAGAGTATTCTATTCTAACTGAATTACGAGGTGCATTCAATAAGTACCTAGCCTCATCGCCAGAGGGCGCTGTAGTTTCAAAAGAGTTTTACCACAGTGTAGCACATTCTTTTTTAATTCTTTTTTCAAATTTTCATTCCAATCCCTTCATTTGTTTTAATTTGACAACTTATGGAAGCGAACGTGTCGATCGGTTTTACAAAAATGGAAAAAGAGCAATATCGTTCGCTGATTCGATTCCTATTTTTGGAAGGGAAAACGCGCATCGAAATCAAAGAGCGCTTGGATGCTGTGTACGGTGACTCTTCTCCATCGATGGCCACCGTCAAGAATTGGTTCAACGAGTTTGCACGTGGCCGTACGTCGGTTTTTGATGAACCACGTCCAGGTGCACCGAAAACAGCTGCTACGGAGGAAAACATTAAAAAAATCCATGATCTCGTATTGGCAGATCGCCGATTGAAGGTTCGGGAGCTAGCTGAGACTGTAGGCATTTCAGAAGGAACAGTGCATCATATTCTTCACGAGGAACTCGGCATGAGAAAGCTGTCGGCGCGATGGGTGCCGCGTTTACTCACACCAGAAAACAAGCGCAACCGTGAGACCACATCGGAGACGTGTTTGGCGCTGTTTAAGATGAATCCAGCGGAGTTTTTGCGTCGTTTTGTGACCGTCGATGAAACCTGGATCCACTGGTACACACCAGAGACCAAGGAGCAATCAAAACAATGGATCCAGACCGGGGAACGTGCTCCAAAGAAGGCGAAAACTGTAAAATCGGCCGGAAAAGTTACGGCCACCGTTTTCTGGGATTCACAAGGTGTGATCTACATCGATTACCTCGAGAAGGGTAAAACAATTACAGGGCTTTACTATGCCGATTTATTAGGCCGATTCGACGCCGAATTAAAGAAAAAACGACCCCATCTGGCGAAGAAAAAAGTGCTGTTTCACCACGACAACGCACCGGTTCACACGTCTGCCGTTGCCATGGCCAAATTGGTCGAATTACGCTACGAATTGCTGCCCCATCCACCGTATTCTCCAGATTTGGCCCCTTGTGACTTCTTTCTGTTTCCTAATCTGAAAAAATCACTCGCCGGGAATAGATATGGATCGAATGAGGAGGTCATCGCCGCCACGGAGGCCTATTTTGCAGAGTTTGACAAAAACTATTTTTCGGACGGGTTAAAAAAGTTGGAGCATCGCTGGGCTAAGTGTATCGAACTAAAAGGAGACTATGTTGAAAAATAAATTGCCACATTTCCAAAATTTTCGTTTACTTTTTGTAGGCTAAGTATTTATTGAATGACCCTCGTATTACAGACAACTCTAAAGATCTACTCTGTTTTATTAATTATATTTCAGATTGCCGTGAAGAAAAATTTGGAATCAAACGAGCAAGTCTTGATTTTAATTTTATGAACGGCGATCCGAAATATAACTACCCACACGCCACTAGCTACGAGGGGAGGTCAAAAAGTTCGCAGAATGAAAAGGGAGGTGAATTAAACAGTACATTATTTTTCCTTTTCAATATATTCTCTATTAACCCATAAACTTCTCAGACCTTTCATATAATTTGTTTATACCTTCGGAAAAAAAAAAAATTGTCAAGGCCCTCAAAACAGGTAAAAATAGCCGATTTCACTTCTTCGTCAACGGTGAATTTCTTTCCACGAAGCTCTTTTTTCATGTTTGGGAACAAATAATAATCACAAGGGGCTAAATCTGGACTGTAGGGTGGGTGGTTCAGAGTTTTGAAGCCGCACTTTTGTAAGGCAGCCATCGCAACATGACTCTTGTGAACGGGTGGGTTGTCGTGTAAAAGGAGCACACCTCAATACCACATTCCCCTTCTTTTTTCTTTAATTGCATTTTTATTTTTTCCTAGTTACGTAGCGTAGTACTGCCCCGTGAAATTGACACCTTTATCTTTATAATTGATCAATAAAATCCCCTCTGATTCCCAAAAAACTGTAGCCATAATCTTTCCGGCCCATTGTGACACGTTGAACTTCTAAGGCGGTGCTGCGCCTTTTTATGCCACTGCATGGACTCTTGTTTTGACTCAGGTTCATAGTGATGAACCCAAGTTTCATCCCCAGTCACAATTCGGTTCATAAACTCATCCCTGTTCTCACTACACAGATTCAAAAACTGTTTTTGAAATCCACGTATATGAAAATTTCAAAATGCGATATCTCAGCGATAAAAAAGATATTTGAGTAAACTCAACGTCATTTTAAAGATGAAGACTAGTCTTTTGACATGCTATCAATAATTTTTGAAAATAACTAGGATCGGCCGTGCTACATAACCTCAAAAATGAGAAAAAACGGTATTGTTTGTACTTTTAGGTTAGGATATCTCGAAACCCTGACGTGATAGAGCAATTTTGAAACCAGATTTGAACTCAGCGCGTCAAAATCCTTCGGAAAAGTATAGTCTGGTTTCTGGGTAAGAGTGTTCGTCAAATTTTGTCGGCCTGTGTTATTTGCGAGACCGCATTTTCTAAGTCTTGTCTCCACCATTTTCGCTTCACTTTTGCGCCAATGTTAATGAGGACAAGCGGAACGTCTTAAATATACATGGGTAGTCGTGGTTATGTTTTTTAATGTGTCTTATTTATAGTTATTTTAATTAGTTCGATGTTCGATACTGCAATGAATTGGTTTTTACTATTAGAAAAAGTTGTATGTTGGCATGTACAGGGTGGCAGGGACATCGACGCGCAACCTGAAATTATGAATTCAGCACATGATTTTAGACACGCTAGCGTAGAAATTTTTCGTCGGTTATAAAAATAAAATCTTCTGTTTCTTTCAAGCGCAATACTTATGCGGTCAAAATGTATGGAACAGGTGATTTAAAAAAAAAAACACGTGTGGCACTTGGGGACTGCCGCGGTAAAGCTATTGCATAGCATTTTTTATCAACTTATGCAATTATAATTATTTTTTAATTTTTTATTTATGCAGTATTTTTTTCTTTGATATTAATTCAAGTACAGTCGTACCATACGCATACACGTTAAGCGAACGCTTGGCCGAGCTACATGGTATGCGGAGTGGGGGGTGTTAGGTTTTATTTTCGTTACGGAATTTCTTGATTCTGTCGCCGCGCTCAAAGCCCGCGATAAAAGCTATGCAATAACTTAAAAAATTACTTGGCGTAATTTTTTAACGCAGGCGTTTCCAAAATCATGTACTGAATCCAGGTTAACCAGTTGTGCGTTGATGCCCCTGCCAAATGTATACAAATCCGTGACGGCAAAACGGATGAAATCACGCCTAGGGTGATATAAATTATCACAGGCATAAAATTTTGTGTCTGAAGAAAACCCATAAATATAACTTCTAAGTGCAAAAGTACCTCTACTACTCAAAGGTGAGTATACTTTGGCATTTAGAAATTATTTTTATGGAAAAGAATACGTTTAATGTCTCAACCTAACAATTTAGTTATTTTACGGCCTTCAAATATAGTTAGTAGGTAGGTAGTGTAGGTACGATGATTAAATTATAAATTCGAGGTGCAAAGCCTCAAATTACGTGGTCGAAGTCGTGAGCAATTACTTGTAAGAACTTACCGTATTCATTGGCAATATAACATTCATAAGCATTTTCCTATTAAAGCAGAGGGTCTAGACAAATGGCATTCGCTTCGGAGCGATTCTATTTCTACAATCGTTATCGCTTTCGTTAATGTTTCCATCATACGAATCGAAAACTAGCGATAACACTTGTCAAAAAGTGCCACTTGACTACGCATCTCCATGGAAGTAATCGTTCGACGCTGTCGATTCGTTTCATAGAATCGAATGATGTTAACATTGTCTAGCTAATTTCTATTTGTTGACCTATGATCACGTGACATTTCGATAGCTTATGTCAACCCCATACATTTTAGGCGTTTCTACTAGCGTCATCGCTAATCGAATGTTACTTTGTCTATACCCTCAGATTCTTTAGGGTTACTCTGACACGAACTTTACACCGATTATAGAACAGCTACGGTTCGCTATAGGAGATTCTATAAAAGATATTGATTATTGTAATAATAAAATATGTAGTACAAATCGCGTAACTGGAAGTCTCCGGTTCAATAATAACCAGTTACAACGAGGTGTTAGCGATATACATAGCCGGTAGACCGACTTTAACAAGACGTTGCTAATGAAAGTCAGGTGACCCCCCATTGAATAACAGTAAAACGTCAAGAGAATGTGAGCCACGGATTTTTCCTCACACAATGATGGTCTTTGACGCGTAGTCACTCATACTCGGGAATGCACGACACGACCCTAGCGTCAATAAATCAGTGGAATTGAAAAGTTCGATTGTATAAATTCCCTCAAATCCAAATGAGCTGATCAGGTTAAAATATTTAACTTGATCACACTCTCACTCGGCACGCTTCTAACATCTGTTTTACTACGGCTAATTCTGCAGCACCATTGAAATTAACATCCAATCATTTAGATAGAATGACCGAGTCGCAGTGGTGTGCTAACTGCGCTTACGCTATACATATTATTGATCGATCATAATAAACCATAGATTGACCAAACATCATAATATATTTCAAAAACACAATATTAAACCGTGTTTGCAAAACATGATAGATAGCCTAAATAACCAATGTCGAGCAGTATCGAGAACTAGGGTTTTGACAAGGTGTGAGAAATAAGATGTCACCATGACAAGGCATTTCTAGTCACGTACACCAAAACGAAGACGCATAAACAACATCGAGATCAGAATAATTAACAGTGCTACTACCAACGACCATTCGACCCGATCACTTAATTTCTTTAAGAACTCGCTGAAATAACAATGACCCGCTGTATTCGGCTGAACAGAGCCCTTTTCAGGATAGTCGTCCATTCATTTTAAGTGAATTACACTCGTCCGGGATATTGCCAATTTCAATTTGCAAAAGAAATAAAAGAGGCAGATGACACCGAAACGGACAATGCATTATATCTTTCTTTAACTTAAAATAGTGATCAGTTAAAAGAAAGAAAAACAAGAGATGTCCAAGTAGTGTGGAGGTGTCTCTTAACTTTAAAATTGGTTTATTTAGACGACATTTTACGTGTAGTAACTGATTCAGTCACTTTCTTGTTTTGGCTTTTGCAGAGAAACTTCGATTCTGCAGTGGGTTCAAATGTACTGCCAAAAGATTTTTTGGTTGTTTTCCGATGAGTCAATAACTCCTAGTGAGATTGTTTTTAAGTTCAAGTCACGTATTTAGAACGCTTGTAAATGATTGCAAGGTATAATATTAAGGTATGGTATGACACTGATGAGGTCTTGAATCCTCTTTATAGACAATAAAAGAATAAGTCATGTATTGCAGATTATTGATATAAAACAGCAATAATATTTTTGGATATTTTGAATTTAAATGTTTGTTAACGCGATTGCAACAAAAACCAGTGACAATAATAAGTGTTATGCTGACAATGATGCACGACAAACATGTTATTTTTATAGTATGTTTTGAAGACAAGCAAAAGGCTTACGATCGTATATGCAAACAAAAAGATAAATCTTGTATTAATGAATAACCTTTTCTAGAAAACTACTACGCAACCGGATGTTATTGCGAAAAATAAGAGGCATATGTAAATGTTTAGTGGTAATTTGTGAGCCTCAAGGAACATAATTTGAGTAAATACATAACAGGAATACATTAGGTCAAAAACTGTTTTATATAGCTCAAATGCTGCCAGTCATGTTGGTGATTACGAAGCGGTCTCGGGAAATGACGTCGAGACTTCACGAGTTCACGGCCGTTGGACAATCACTGTGTCACTAATTAACATAGCTAGGCGCTAATGCCCGAAGCTTAATGAATTACTGATTTTCCTTGGTTAAACTTCCGTTGGTATACAATCGTATTTTTCATAGCTTTGCTAAGAAGACCCTTTGATTCAAGAAGCGTAGATTTTGAGTTACTATTAGTTGTCTCCAATATATTTCCAAAGAACTTGCAGTTAGTAACACAGAGAACTTGTCTGTGTTACTTTTACCAGAAGTCGCGCCGGCGCTAATATAACAGAATTACAAATTTGTAAATAAAACACATGCAGCGGGGTATTTGGCTTATTAGCTTTTATTACTTGAATAAATAAAACTTTTATAACGTGACTGCATTATGACGGAAAAAGTACAAGCGCAGATCAAACTTTTTTGCCTGCACAGCCAGCTGTAACTACGAATATTTTGATACGAGTTCACTGCCTGGTGCATAATCATAATTAGCCCAACTTGCAAATCTTGAATTTGAATGTTGTTTTTAGTGGTTAACGTTCATGATGAAGAAAACGAACTCAACCAAATTGTTTGGAGTGTGGGGTCGTGGAAGACTTACATCACTTATTGGTGGATTGTGTTAGATATGAGTCTCAAAGAAATGATCTGTTTGGGGTATTGAGGTTGAACCGACTTGATATGGGCATATTTCATAGAATTTTGTCTCAACCAAATGGTGATGATGCGAAGAGCCTGTTCAGGTTTATGACCCAAATGGAATCTGTAGCAGTGTGTATATTTAGGGTACGATGGGACTGGCATACGCATTGCCGTCATAAAAGTCCCTAATTAAACAAATAATGATAAAAAAAATAAAAAAACCTGACCCTGTTAACTCCGCTAAAGATTCTATCCGGTCTTCTGACAAAGAGTTCTAACTTACTATCAGAGGCGAGTGGAAGCCAAGTGAAACTTTTATAAGTTCGAGTGTTGTTTTGGCATCAACAGCTGGTGCCATAGACATGTGATGGAGATACATTAGGAATATATTACGAGAAAACTTTTATGTATGAATTTGAATATTTTTTGTTTATATCTGGGCAGTGTACCAAGCCATGTTTGGAAACAATGCTATAATAAAATAGACTATTACGTAATGCCTGATATTAAGACATAGCATTGAATCCAGATAAACTAGCATAAGTCCTTAAGTCCTGACTTCCTGAGTCAGGCTGCACAATTACTGACAAATGCGTGCACTAACTGGACAGGTCCACTCAATCTGTGTGGTTCTCTCCTCGAAAGACCATTTCAGATACCAATCTACATGGTCTTCACATGATCTGACCAAGATTATGTCTAGACTTTAAAAGACTGTGACCTCCGAGTTTGTTTCGGCCTTTCTTTTCCGAGTAGTCAGTTAGATAGAAAACGCCAACCTCATCTCGTTTAAAAATATGATTGACGTGTAAAAGTGTTTGTACAAACCTACTTACAGAAATAAAATCATTTATCATTTATAAGGGAAAGAGGATAATGCTTTCGGCAGGTACGCGAGTGGCCAACAATAGGAGCGGGTGACATTTTTACAGTGATGTTATAGCAGTGTGTGATGAAGTGTTGAAGTCGGTTATCGTCATCTACCAACGTCAACCGTTGCTGGAAGTATCACTGACGCATATCGGTTTTCTGATAGTGTCCTAATTATAAGTTTGTAATTGATTGCACTCTCTCTATAACAGCCAAGGTACAAAAATTGGACTTTGACATCTTGCGAGATGATAAAAGTACATAAATAATTTGGAAAATGTATACAGATCTACATGTAGGACTTCGTACATATAGACTTTGTACCAGAATGCGATGTTACCATTATCATTAAGATTTTGTAGATAATGTGCTTAGTCATACACATTTATGTGCTCCTTGGAACCGACTTTCCTCAACTTACGCAGATTCACAGCGCGGTTTTCTCCCGTGTCCGCATGCGGTTTCGTAATCGTAACATCTGCAATTCGCATTCACTGCAAAATTCGAACTGGCGCTTTGGTTCTTTCTAGCCGCACCATTATAATATTGATTTTGCTATTAGTCGGAAAGATTCCCCGCTCAGAAAGAATCTAAGATCATTTCACTGGCAACACATTTAGTCGCAAGACGCTTTGACGTTTTACTATAATAAAAACATTTAAAAAAAAAAAACAACCCACTTCCAAAAAAACACTAAAAAACGTGAAAAGTAACTTCAATTTCGGAAGTCGGTGTCTTTGGTTGTGTATTGTCGTTTTTAGCCACCGACTTCCGAAATTAAAGTTATTTTTCACGTTTTTTAGTGTTTTTTTGGAAGTCGGTTGTTTTATTTGTAAAAATGTTTTCATTTCACACTTTTTAGTTGTGGTACCTGTCCCACACACATTCGTAAACCACTACTTGATATGTAAATTACCGTGATAGGAAATTTAAATACATCATCAATATAAACGAAGTGGAAATAATACGCATTATTAAGGATAACTCAAAAACTACTGGTCAGAACTTAAACAAATTTAAATGGGACCACATATGAAGCAGCAGCATTCAAATAAAAAAAAATCATCCAAATCGGTTCACCCAGAACAAAGTTCTGAGCTAACACACATTAAAAAAAAAAAAATACAGTCGAATTGAGAACCTCCTCCTTTTTTGGAAGTCGGTTAAAAAACGCATCAGTCCAAATGAACTGTACAAACGCGAGTTGCCAGTTGTCTGCCCTGCTATTTGCGGACCCTACCTACTTTTTTACACGAATTAAATTATTTATTGCGGCCAGACTACGCGTCGCAACATAATTATTATCATTATCGTTAATAAATAATGAATACAGTGCGATCATGTGATTGATAGTGATATTCAATATATTAACAAAAACATTCGACTAGCGGGCATGATTTTTTTTGTGGTTTATAATAGGTCTTTACCTATGAAATTGCCGTTTTGTATGAAAAAATTTAAACGAATTTTTTTCATGAATTTTTTATTTGTATTAATCGAAGTAATCACCCATGCAATCAATGCATCTTTGCCATCGCAGTGGCAGTTTATTGATGCCCTTCTTAAAGAAATCAGCTGGACGGGAGGCAACAAATTCTTCAAAGGCATTTTGTACTGCCTCTCGGGTATTACATTTTTTTCCCGCCAAGAAGTTATCCAAATTCTGGAAAAAGTAGTAGTCTGTAGGCGCAAGGTGTGGTGAGTAGGGCGGATGACGGAGAGCTTCCAACCCCAGTTCTTGCAACTTGGAGACCGTCTGCTGTGCAGTATGAGGTCGCGCGTTGTCGTGCAGGAGCAGCGGAGACGAGCGATTGACCAATGCTGGTTGGAGATGCGCCAGCTTCTCCATCATTGTGTTCAGTTCTTCACAGTACACATCTGCAGTAATGCTCACCCCGTTTGGTAAGAAGCTGTGATGAATCACACCGGCGCTAGACCACCAAACAGTGACCATCACTTTTCTAGGGGTAAGTTTTCGTTTAGGGCATTGTTTAGGTGCTGAACCAGGATCCAACCAACTTGCTGAGCGCTTACGGTTATCAAACAGAATCCATTTTTCATCGCAGGTAACAATGCGGTTCAAAATTCCTTCATTTGTGTGTCTGTAGAGCAGTGCAAGGCACGTCTCGACGCGTACTTCGCGCTGGCGATCATTGAGTTCGTGGGGCACCCATTTGTCAAGCTTTTTTACCTTGCCAATTTGACGCAAATGGACCAATATTGTTTTGACGCTAACGTCGAAAGCTGCTGCTAATTCAGCCGTAGATTGTGTATCATCAGCTTCCACAATCGCCTTTAATTCGTCATTGTCGACCAAAGTCTTCGGACGACCGCGAGGTTCATTTTTCAGGTCGAAATTTCCAGAACGGAAGCGAGCAAACCAATAACAGGTGGTGCGTTGGTTTGTAGAGTTAGCTCCGTAAACGTCGTTGATGTTGCGTGCCGCTTGTGCCGCGTTGCTGCCACGACGGTACTCATATTCCATAATTACTCGAATTTTTAACGTATCCATGATGACGAAAAAGATTGAAATGCGATGAAAATGTAACACTAATCAATAAAGAAATGACTACTTTTAGAAAAAAAAAACCATGTTTTTAAAATAAAATTAATTTGAAATTAGAATTCATAGCCAAACAAAAATTATTTTGATTTGAAATGGCCAGTACTGCAGATCGGCAATTTCATAGGTAAAGACCTAATATATACAATTCTGGGACATAACATAATGTTGAGTTTTCAGAATGTTGAACATAAATTGTCATAATTGGCTGTAAATGCAGATTTAACAATATATTTAATGTCAATTTAGGCATAATGATGAGGTTGATGGTCTTCGGAACATCTATGACCTTATATATCCCACATCATGTTTAGTTGAGTGCGAAGGTGGAATGCTTCCTGCAAAATTCCGACACTGTTTTGGAATTAGACCGGAAGTCGGTCATCGAGTCACCATGATGATGTAGCTATTCTGTCTTCAAGACGGCCTCCCAAAGATATTACCGCTACGTCCATTGACCTATCAAATCCTGAGGCCAGGTCACTGAACTATGTAGAAGATTAGGGATGTCGCTCCCTTCAATTTTTTGGCGCCGATTAAATTATACTTTACGACGACGACATACAAACTCTTTTCTTCACTTCTGGCACTTGCTGGATTTAGATTAATAGATAGATTTATTACCGACGAGGCACTTAAGGATAGTAACAGGTTAATTCCAATTTTATCAGCTGCTAGCGTGGACCACTGTCTATAGTTACTATACCAAGTTTACTGAATTCAGAGTTATATCTATTACCTACACTATTTGAAACAGTTGCTACAAGCTACAACCACAGGACACGACACGACTTTATATGGGTTGGGGTTGCCCATTGGAAGCTAACTTGGACGTGAATTTGGACCAAGTCGAAGTAGCTCATATCGAATCAACTTTGATATAACAAATTGCGCTCACCTTCATAAAGTCACTGATATAGTTTCCCATGCAGAACGTCAAGTCACCGATTTCATTTGAACCGGTGCCCATTTCGCCTTCTAGCACGTCGCAGCTGATGGGTGGCATGTTATCCAACATGTTCCCTCGGCACACATCTTCATCTGTCTCCATACCTGATGGACAAAATAGTCTATTTACTGGAGTTCTGTGAGCTGCAGAAGATACGGTAGTTCGTATGTGCGAGAACACTGGCTGTATTCTCCAATAGCCTGCTAATGGCGGTTATAAAAGGCATCAAGCACCGGTAGGTAATGCTGTTTTACGGCCGAACCCAATAACCTATTTTCAGTGAAAGATAGGTCGCTATTGATAATAGACAGTATAAATTCTATCTGTCCTTTAATGTCGTCTCACAATCATCGATAAAGGCTATACATATATCTAACGAAAACAATAGATATGGTTCTATGCTTGGTATAATAATATATATTTTTTAGACCATAGTTCTATACTTTTCCCTTCCGTGCGTTCTATTCGCAGAACATTATACTCTTATGGTCTAATGGTTCCATTACAACCAACATCACTTTAAAAAACAACGTGTATTTTTATTAGCCTTTTGTTTAAAAAAAAAACTTCTTTAAATATACATTCTTAAATGACTGGATTAAGTTACAATTTATACTAAAATAATAATGAATAAATAAAAGTTTATTCATCAAATAGTAACAATACAGTGTGACATATTCGGTGAGCCACAAACTAAGCGTCACTTATATCATGTGGGTTTACAATCTATTAAATCAAAAGTCTGTAAGTAGTAAATTTTACTGCATTTTACTGAACAAAAAGGAGGTATGAAACGTAATTGTCAGTTTGACATAAGAAACACCAAACCTTGTTGAGATTCCTTTTAAAAGATGTTATATTTTGGTAAGTAAATGACTCACTGCTGTTTTATTTTAACGAAATCTTTACATATAAGTTCATAACAACTTAATTTGCTCATATTATTATGGTCAATGGGGCAATTATAAGTTCTTTTGATTAAAAAGATTTTGAAGATCATTTTCATTACAAAATCATTTTTCCAATCAGATAACTCTGTTACGTTTTCAAAATCGTTTTCGTTAACGTACTTTCACTTGAATCGGACATGTTTTAAATGTTTATTTGTAAAGCGTATTTTTTTAAAGTAAATATTGTTTAGATAAAAACGTATATCCCTGCAATTCGGCGGATGGGCCTATTTGTCATCTTTAGTAACTGTCCTGTCAAACAAATAGCAGTCAACATGTTTTAGGGACGCATACTTTGGGTTTTTCATACAAATAGCTATCCGTAGTAAGTGATATACCCTCCCTTCTAAAGATAACGTGGACCGGTAGGATTCCTTAATCTCTGAAAGATTATTGGGACGTTAAAACCAGAGACAGATAGGTTTTCTATCTTCAGTACGCCATAATTGGTGATAGATACGTTATCGGGTTCGGCCGTAACAGAGAGTCTGAGAAGTGTAAGAACGTTGGGCGTGTTCTAACACAACTATTTTAGGCAAAAGGCGTTCACTGCTAGACATAGCAGGTGACTTGGTTTACTACAAAACAGTTTCAGAACGTGTACTGACTACATGCCCGTTGCCCCGAGTACTGAAAAGAGTGATAGGCGTTCAATGCCCAAGTTTATGACGAATGACGTGTCTCGCACAGTAAGCCATTTTTCTAGTCTTTATTGAATCTTGATCAATTACCAACGGAGCTATTAGTCATTATTGAAAGCTTCGTGTGAGCTGTATGCATGCACAACTTTTTTGGCCATTTGTCATTATTTTCTATCGACTTCAAAATGGACGTTCGCCGCAGCAGGACTCCTTTTTTGTGGGTGCACTAAAATCTCAGGCATTTATCATCCGATTCATGTCATGATCTGTTATCTTCATCATTTGGGGATATGGAGTGGAACTCTGCAATGGATGACAGAAAAGAAAATCATCTGCGATAGCTACATACGCAAGTTTGTGTATTTTCTATGCCACGACGAGGCAATTTTTTTTTAAATCTATTGCATAGCTTTTATCGCGGGCTTTGAGCGCGTCGACCGAATCAAGAAATTCCGTAACGAAAATAAAACCTAACACCTCCTACTCCACCTACCATGTAGCTCGGCCGAGCGTTGCTTAACGTGTATGTATATGGTCAGCTGTACTTGAATTAATATCAAAGAAAAAAAAAATACTGCATAAATAAAAAATAAATAAATAATTATAATTGCATAAGTTGATAAAAAAGCTTTACCGCAGCAGTCCCCGAGTGCCACACGTGTTTTTTTTTTACTTTGAGCGTACTAGTAATTATATTCCTTTTGTAGTTGCATATTTAATACAGTGCAGTTTCTATTGTGTAGGTGTGTATTTAATAATGTTTTATGAGTATTTATTGGAGCAAGAGAGCTGATTACCTCCAAAATATTCCTCTTAGCCGTGTCATAACCCTGCCGGGGTCGCGGATTGTTCGAAAGAGTTACCGTGGCCCTGGCGCACAGGCAACTGAAGGAACACGGGTGGGTTTTAGTCAATAAGAGTCTGACACGCCCTTCCGCTCCGCCCAGAGCGGGAGAGGTCATTTGATGATTTCCCACCCAAACAAAAAAAAAAAAGCCGTGTCATAACATAATACTGAATTAAGATTCTGATTTACGGATTTATAAAGTACCCATGCACTAACATATCATTTCCAATGGCAAATAATATGTACCGGTTGGAAAAAGATTTAAAAAAATAATACCTTGGTAAGACGGGTTGCATTGTGATCCGAAGACATTTGTGTCCAGTTTCATATCTATCACTTACGGAAAATATGTAATAAATATTTTACTAAAATACTATATTAACTATCACTTTTTCAATTTGAGATCAAATTCACAAGAGGATGCACAGCACACACTTCACTATTCCACAATGAACTTTGTTATTTTTTATTTAAATCTTAAATTAAAGCACTTTTGGGCCGACACCACTCTTCATGTCTTGTGTAAAATCCGGGAGTGTTGTATAAGCCGCAAGAGCCGCGCGCTTACTGACTGGGCAGTACAACAATATACCTACACCTTGCACGCTGAAAGTTTGGTTCTTTGAACTAAATGAGGCAAACGTTCGACTCATGGTGACTCGGCATAAAACTATATCGCATTTTCAATAACCCCGAAAGATAAAAATTCAAAGTCATTGCGTACTTACATATTTTTAGATGGGTTACCAAAACCACCTGTAACAATTTATTTATCTTATCAACTAGCTGATCAGCCGCGGCTTCGCACGGGTACCTTAGCCTAGGGGCTAGAGACACAGCTAGGAAAAAAAATCGGCCAGGATCGAGTCGGACTCGCGCACGAAGGGTTCCGTACCATTATCCATAAAAACGGCAAAAAAAGAAATCATGTCTGTTGTATGGGAGCCTACTTATATGTTTATTTTATTCCGTTTTTTTGTATTTGTTGTTATAGCGGCAACAGTAACACATCATCTGTGAAAATTTCCGCTGTCTAACTATCATGGTTCATGAGATACAGCCTGGTGACAGACGGACAGCGGAGTCTTAGTAAGAGGGTCCCGTTTTACCCTTTGGGTGCGGAACCCTAAAAAAACGCTAGTTGCGTGTTTATATTTATACCTGCAATGCTTTTTAAATTACTTGCAACTCTTGCAAGGCTGTAACATATCAGGCTATAATGACGTCGCGAAACCTTTATTGCCGACCTTCCGCCACGTATTTCTTCGTGGGTGTGTCGCTACACCCCAAAGTATCTTGTTAATTATCTAATATAATAGGTCTTTACCTATGAAATTGCCGTTTTGTATGAAAAAATTTAAACGAATTTTTTTCATGAATTTTTTATTTGTATTAATCGAAGTAATCACCCATGCAATCAATGCATCTTTGCCATCGCAGTGGCAGTTTATTGATGCCCTTCTTAAAGAAATCAGCTGGACGGGAGGCAACAAATTCTTCAAAGGCATTTTGTACTGCCTCTCGGGTATTAAATTTTTTTTCCGCCAAGAAGTTATCCAAATTCTGGAAAAAGTAGTAGTCTGTAGGCGCAAGGTCTGGTGAGTAGGGCGGATGACGGAGAGCTTCCAACCCCAGTTCTTGCAACTTGGAGACCGTCTGCTGTGCAGTATGAGGTCGCGCGTTGTCGTGCAGGAGCAGCGGAGACGAGCGATTGACCAATGCTGGTTGGAGATGCGCCAGCTTCTCCATCATTGTGTTCAGTTCTTCACAGTACACATCTGCAGTAATGCTCACCCCGTTTGGTAAGAAGCTGTGATGAATCACACCGGCGCTAGACCACCAAACAGTGACCATCACTTTTCTAGGGGTAAGTTTTCGTTTAGGGCATTGTTTAGGTGCTGAACCAGGATCCAACCAACTTGCTGAGCGCTTACGGTTATCAAACAGAATCCATTTTTCATCGCAGGTAACAATGCGGTTCAAAATTCCTTCATTTGTGTGTCTGTTGAGCAGTGCAAGGCACGTCTCGACGCGTACTTCGCGCTGGCGATCATTGAGTTCGTGGGGCACCCATTTGTCAAGCTTTTTTACCTTGCCAATTTGACGCAAATGGACCAATATTGTTTTGACGCTAACGTCGAAAGCTGCTGCTAATTCAGCCGTAGATTGTGTATCATCAGCTTCCACAATCGCCTTTAATTCGTCATTGTCGACCAAAGTCTTCGGACGACCGCGAGGTTCATTTTTCAGGTCGAAATTTCCAGAACGGAAGCGAGCAAACCAATAACAGGTGGTGCGTTGGTTTGTAGAGTTAGCTCCGTAAACGTCGTTGATGTTGCGTGCCGCTTGTGCCGCGTTGCTGCCACGACGGTACTCATATTCCATAATTACTCGAATTTTTAACGTATCCATGATGACGAAAAAGATTGAAATGCGATGAAAATGTAACACTAATCAATAAAGAAATGACTACTTTTAGAAAAAAAAATCCATGTTTTTAAAATAAAATTAATTTGAAATTAGAATTCATAGCCAAACAAAAATTATTTTGATTTGAAATGGCCAGTACTGCAGAACGGCAATTTCATAGGTAAAGACCTAATATAAAAATCTCGTGTCCCTGTCACAGTGTTTGTTTTCGAATTCCTCCGGAACGGCTTGACCGATTTTTATGTTTTTTTTGTGTATATTCGGTAGGTCTGAGAATAGATCGTAAAGTATATATCATATATCATACCGCTGCGGGTGAAACAAAAATGGTGTATAATAAAATTATCCCACAAGCTATTAATTCGTGGTTATATCATTATCCATTTCATTCTCCTGACCCAATCTTGCTGCACTGACCCAATGTATTCAGGGTCAGTACAGCAAGTCTTTTTCTTTACGACTGATTATAAGCCTTTATCTCAGTAGTTACGTGGTTTTTTTGATCGTGGGGACGACGAATCAATTAACTTTGCTGCTCAGTGTGAAAGAAAAAAAAGAAAGAAAGAAAATAAATTTATTTGACTCAGGTTAAGGCACACAAACATCACACACAAAAAAAATATAAGTAGTAAAAAAATAAGTATTGTCTGGCTCACGGTTGCGCCAAATAGGCCCAGTTCTGCATACAAGCCAGAAAACTAGTGCCTGACGCTGGTTTTCAACTGGACCCTATGTTACGAGGACGTCTTACGGATGTAAATCAGTTTTATAGTGTGTATAAATATGCGTGTGTGTGCACTGACCGTAACACCTTACACCTGAAAGCTGATTTAACGCTGCGTCACAGAATACATTATAGTACGCACAACCGCATCTCAAGCGATACATTTCCAGTATAAGCTGACTTCTCATTGTACGCAAAACCTATACAATGCGAGGTCGGCTAAAACTGGAAACGTATAGCTTGATATGTCGCCGTGTGTACAAGTTGCGTCCCCATTTTATCAACGTAGCGAGCAATATTCGTACTTATGTCTAGCGGTGCAGCGTAGGCAAGCGTTGACGTAAAGGTACGCTGCGCTAGCGTCGCGTAGACGTGAGCGTGACTCATTCCTAAACTACGTCACGTCTAAGCGACGTATTCGTTCGACGTAAAGGCTCCCACAGACAGGCGCGACGCGACAGCGCTACATAAAGGCGCCGCTCGTTGCGCGACACGCGGTGTCTTTGTGTCGGGCGTCGCGTCGCGCCAGTGTGTAGGAGCCTTAAGTCCTATCCTTACACTGGACCAATGCTAGACAGATGCAAAGGCAGTAAAGGCACCCTATGCCAAGGTCCTATCCCTAGCCTACCCACGAATAAGTTCTCCAGGACATCCTGGTCCTGGCCATGACGACCTGGGTGCCTAATGTGGGATGGATTGCTGGGAAGTTAGGAAGTAGTGGGATGGAATAAACCAGTAAATTAATTCGATTATCACACTTTTTTTTTATATTTCAATCATTTGCAAATTCGACCTTTGCCAGCATTATCGACTGATCAGCACATCTAAATATTTTTTTACTTTTGTACGTCGTTAAATAGCTGATTAAATGAAGATGTTTTCTTTGTAATTTGCCATTGTAAAATTTTGAGATAACTGGTGTCAAAGTTCGCATAGGTAGATGATTTTTGAAAATGCTTAATAAACTTTTTCTTTTATCTGTTTGGTGTTTTAGAACATTTGGATACATCAAAAGGTTTGTTGCAATGAAGGCTATTCAATTAGAGAGTTGAGAGAAAAGTGATATTTAGCGACGAATTCTAGGAAAATTTCAAAAATTCATACGCTTTGGGTTTTTCTCGAATCCCATGAATTTTCGCCTAGGCTTTATGGGGTGTTTAATTGTTGCAAATGGGGCACACTATCACGTCCTGGAAGGAAAACGTCAAATTACAAGTCACCCTGTGTAGTCGGACTTTTAGTTAGCTGCAGTAAAATGACAGCTTATGTATCACCAATTGATTGTTTAAACCATTGTTTCTTTAGTAAAATTACAGTAAAAAGTGTGATTTTACTGTAGCTAATTAAAAGTCCGACCAAAGGAAACCGTAGACCGTAGCTTTACTATGGCCGGGAGTCCACTGCAAGCCGTCACCGAGACGTCACACTTGGTTCGAATAATCTCGTTTCTCGTTGACGTCCCGTTGACGGTGGCGGGTGGACAAACGGTATAAAGTTCATAAAAAAAAAATACAATAGATTTCCAGCGTTTCGCTTGTTCTTGCAGCAGATTACTCGATTCCACATTTTATTCGTTCCGACGTTCGTAGGTATATTAATATACAATTAAATGCGACGGAGTCTGTCCGTCTGTTTCGTAGTCACAGCTCTAGGCGTTGCTATTTATTTACTTGCTTTACTTTGACGTAATTACCTTTTGTTTAAAGTCAAGATTAAACTGAAATAAAATAAATAATGTCATACTTATATTTTCACTACAGATACGAAAATTGTATTTTTACTTAATCATATTTGGGTTTACAATGCATTGGTTAAAAACCAATGCATGTATAATGTGTATGATATGTGTTAAAATGATGATCTCATACACACAACACTTTTGCCCGACCTGGGAATCGAACCAAGAACCTACCACTCAGCAGTTGCGCTTGCGACCACGAGACCAACGGGGTAGAGCAAGAAGCGGAGTGGGACGCCAGCCAGGCGGGGAAGAGTACGTCTATCTATACTACATACATACATAAAGTCACGCCTTCTTCCCATATGGGTAGGCAAAAACTACAGAACGCCACCTGTTACGATCCTTACATACCTACTCTTTTTGCCTTGTTTACGTTCATACATCTGGTCATATACGCACGCCGGTTGCAGCACTACGCACCTGACCTTTCTGAAGAATATCACTAATAAGGCCACTTTATGTCCTCCTATGGCGTCCCCTCCCGGCGTTTCCACTCACATCTGCCATGTAAACACCTTTTATTAGTCGCCTTTCATTCATCCTCTCAACATGACCAAACCATCTATGCATATTCTTTTTAATTGTTGTCACTACATCTTCTTTTAAACCGCACCATTGCCTTACCATAACATTCCCCAACCTATCATTCATAGTCACACCACACATGCTTTGCAAGGAACGCATTTCCACAGCATTCATTCTACTTTCATGCTCTTTTTCCACACCCAACATTCACTTCCATACATAAGTGTATGCACCAGCACACCATTGTGAATAGCCAGTCGCACCTTTCTGGACATCAACTGGTTGGTCACAATTGCATGTGTAGCACCATTCACTTTATTTCACGCATTTACTCTCCTTTCCACATCTCCATCAATCTTTCCATCCCTTGTAAACAGACTCCCCAAATATACGAACTCACTTACTTGCTTCACACTCTTATCATTTATTTTCACATCACACACCGATACAGCCTCTTCTCTTTCAAACACCATGACCATCATCTTATTCACATTTATATTCATCCCTTTCATCTTATATGCTTTATTCATCACAGTCACCATGTCTTCCAACTGTTCAGCTGACTATGCTAGTAGAACTTGATCATCTGTGTAGAGAAGGCATTTGACAGGCTACTCATTCATCGTCAATCCATAATCACCCTTTTTCAAATCTGTCAGATAACTATCCATATAAAAGTTGCACGGCCACGGTGACGCTACACAATCCTGTCTAACACCCTTCGAGATGCAGAACCAGTTTGTGTATGCCCCATTTATCCTAACACGAGCACTGGAATCCTTCTATAAAGATTTGAGTGCCCGTACCAAGCGCCAGACGACACCTTACAAGGATAGTGTCGACCTCAGTTCTTCCCTCCACACACTGTCATAGGCCTTCTCCAAGTCAACGAAAGCACAGTAGAGTTTATTGTGCTTTGCCAGATGTTTTCTACTACGCACATTAGGGAGAAGATCTAATCCATACAGCCCATTCCCTTTCTAAATCCTGCCTTCCCAACTCATATTTCCTCAACTGTCACTCTCTTATCAAGTTGTCACTCTATTTATGAAAACCTTCGCATACAGTTTGCCGACAACACTCCAAAAGACTAATGCTGCGGTAGTTTTTACACTCCTACCGAGAGCCTTTTCCCTTATATAGTGGTACGATTACAGCCTTAAACCAATCATTCGGCACACGGCCATATCTCCAACACATATTAAAGATGCGGCACAACAGGCTTGCACCACCCCGTCACCGCCCTTCAGCATTTCAGCAGAAACTGTCGTACTCTGCAGCTTTCTCAACTTTCATCCCTTTCAGCGCTCTTACAATCTCATCTATTTCTATTAAATTTTCTTAACCTACATCTGAGCTTAGGTCTCCAAACTGGCGTCTGCCTAGTTACTCACTCCTTGCACACTATCCTAACAACTAAATAAACTTTCAAAGTACTTACATTCTTTGCTTAGTAAAAATCCGTCTTCTGCTGTTATAACAATCATACTCGATGTTCCTGTCACTCCGCGAGCCAATCTTACCTGTTTCCAGAACAGCTTAACATTGGCCCTGAAGTTATCAGAGAACTTCCTGTTTTACTTTCTTCCTTTTTATCCTTTTTTAATTTTACCATCTCTTTCATTTTCATTTCGGAGTATTTCTTATTCACACTTTCCAAGTCATCTGTCACATTGGTTGCCTGATTCATCCTATTTTGGGCGTTACAGGCTAAGTCATTAAGCTAGGCCTCTTCCTTCTTCCTCACAACCTCTTTAACTTCACCATCTACCCAAGAATAATTCGTTCTACTAGGACTGTTCCTCTGCATCAGACCACATACTTTTGTGGCTACTTGCACCATACTATTTCTCGCTATATCTCATACTTCTTCTAGACTGTAATCATTCGTATCATCAAATATTTTATACGTCTTCACTTTTACTCTCCTCTTATATTCCTCTTTTACTTTCAATTCTTGCAGTCTTTCTACTTTTATTCTTTCTAGATCAGTCACAGGAACTCGAACTCAGTGACGCCAATGCCTGAACAGACCATCCACCCGACAGTCCCACTGTTACTCTCTTCATTAACACCCCGGTATGCTCTAGTATCTGTAACTTTACTCTTTAATCTTTCATCCATAATCACAAAGTCGATCATACTTCTACTGTGTTGCCTTTGACACGTATACCTATGAACCTTTCTATGATTAAACATAAGTGTTCATAACAGAGATTATTTTCTCTACACATCTCTAGTAAATTTATCCCATTCTCATTCACTCTATCGTCCCCAAATGCACCTAATACTTTTTCGTACCCATTCTTCTTCACAACCCAGCCATTAAAGTCTCCAAGCATAAACAATCTTCTCGTTTAACCTGCATCTATTCGCTAAATCCCTTATATTGCGCCAGAATTCGCCCCTCTCCGAAAGTGAGCTTCCCATATCGGGTGCATAAACGCACAAAATATAGGTAGGGTTTAAGCCCACCTTTGTTCTTACCCATAGAATCCTGGGATTCACACAAACATAATCTTTCACACATTACGTCATCCGCTCGGAGAGGACTACCCCCACACCCTGACAGGCTCTATGTGTCTCTTGAACACCGGACCTGATAGCGGTTAGAGAACCGTGTTTAGATATGTCCACTCCCTTTCTTTTCGTCTCATTCACACGTAGCACATCTATCCTTTTATCCTTCACCATCTCACACACCATCCATCCATCCACCTCATCCGTCTTATCTTTTATACCTCCCTGCACATTCAGCGTCTAGCTAAGCGACATTCCGCCGCACGCTCTTCGCCCCGTGGAAACAACACTGACGTGGTGTGTGGCGAGCATCACCGTCGCCTCCGAGTTGATTATTAATATTTGAATTACTCAATCTGTGGACACCCTACAGATCCCCGCATGTAGAGGTAAGGCTTGTTAGTGCCTGGGGGCGCCCGATCCCAGACAACAGGCACGCTCCCGACTATGCTCCCTCCCTTAGCTATACAGCAGCCGGCACGACAACCTTAGCTTGGGTGTGTTGTTCGTACCACACAGAGGAAAACAATAGAATCCTCCAGCTGTTCCTTTAGTCGCTTTTTACGACACCCACGGGATTAAATGGGTTGGTTCTATTCTACTACCCGGAAAGCACACGGGGCATAAATGGGGCTAAGTTGGTTAGAAAACTTCATAAGTGGAGAATCGTTAGGGCCTCGTTGGTAAATTCAGCAGAGTGTACCGCGGGCAGGTGAGAATGACTTTGGCTCTTCAAGTGTTGGTAGGGCCACTTACTCCCCTCTTGTCTATGCATATTAATGTATAGGTATATTACTGTAGTATATATATGCGGGATGCGCTTCAGCTGTATTTTTTTTCCATTTAGTTACTCTCAAACGTTGTTAATTTATTTCATTGTGCCTGTTATTTAATACATATTATACAGCAAAAGGAACTTCGTTCCAATCGACTTTTCTTATATTTTTTAATCCAACGAATTAGCAACTTGTTAAGTTAGCTATGGTTAGTAAGTTATCAATACGCTTAGCCTAAGCACTTGCTACGTAACATTTATTATGCAGATCTCGGATAGCGGTTTCGGCCCTTAGACTTTATTTGAACAAGGATCTACCTACAGTAAAGTCCATTTTCACTTGCGCGCTGTTAGATTTTCAAAAAAATATTCTGTCCATTATCAAACATCCTGAAATAAAACATGTCTCGAATAAAAATGTATGATACCGAAATACGTGGTGCCTATCTGGGGACCGCTATTCAAATAATGTTAAATATTATAGTTACATACAGCAAGCATACATTATAATTCTTTTTTAAATTTATTTTGTACAATGGACCAATAAATTATTCATATTCTGAACTTTCTTTTCTTTGATTGAAAATCCAACAGACATAAGCATTTTATACGAAAATTAACCTTATCCGTGTAAAAATAATGTTCATATGAAACGATTGATCACAGTCGCTGTTATGGACTATGCACATTTAACTTCATACAAATACGTTCATATTCGTATGCAAAGCTTATTGTATGTAGCTTGAGTACTTAAAGTCTAAGAACGCTTTGAATCTTAGCTTTAGTAGTATTTACTACTAAAAGATAATTCGTGCTGCCAATGGTAATGGTCCACTTATCTTAGCTTTTCCTCAATGCATAGTAAGTTCGAGTTCCCCTAAACCAGCGCGGCTGGCTGGATCCGTTTACTAGCTTACAAAGAGATTTGGCGTTGCATTAGGGTCAGCGACAGCGCAGACCGACGGAGTTGCGGCGAAGCGAGTAATTGTATAACAACTGAAGCTCGTTTTTATTTACTAAATGGCTGAAATTTGTATTAGGTATGTAATAAAAACACAAAGCGGCGCGAGGCGTCGTCGATTGGAAGCGCTTGGAGGCGCTCAGAGTCGTGCGGAAGCACGGCCGTTTGGTGAGGTCCGCGACCATGTCGTTCGGTGTGCTTTCGAACAGATAAACTGCTCTTCGCCACCACTCCGTCAGTCTGCGCTGAACGTTAAGAGGGCGCAGCAAGACAGAAAAAATCAAGTTTCACCCGCGCCTCTTTGCCTACCCCTCTCATCAAACACGACAAAAACAAAACACAATCCCTTCCCGCCAGCAGAAACTTTTCGCCCGGCGTATATTCAGGCATTTGAATTTGAATCTAGTGTGTAGTGTGTATACGCAAAATAATCAGAATAATTAATGGCAATTTATGCCAAGATACTAAGTCAACGTCTTAGAAGCTTGTTTTTTTTTACAGCTCCAAAGGACCGTTTATCTAAGTATTTGATATCAATTTCAACTTGATACTCCCACGCATTCCTGAGATAAGCGGTCAGATAGATGGTTAAGAAAGTGATCCCATAAGGGTTTCGATTTTTTTCTTTTGAGGTACCGAACTCTAAAAAGCAAAGCACTTCCATCAAAGTACTATAATACTAAATACTCATGATACTACCTAACTGATGGTGAAAACAATTTCGATAAAATTCCTTTTTTGATGATATAAAAGCATATAATTATAATCGCATCACTTATCTTCCGCTTTTTTACTTTGAGAAAATGAAATCAATTGAACAAAAATGTCAATAAAATAAGAAAATAAACATTCGCAAATAAATTAAAATCCATATGATACATCCCGTTGACCTAGAATCATGATTTTTTGGCAAGAAGCAAGGTCTCACAGCACAAATAGGTACCTCGAATGGTTTTTCAATTAAAATATTTAAATGAAGTATGACCATTGTCCAGTCCCTTTATTTTCAATGAAATTCTTCAGTAGGTAAAACATCTGTTTATTTTGCCTATGCTATACGCTAAGCTTGAATTCATAATCTTAGATCATAGTCATGTTTTGGAACTAGAAACTCAATGCTGGCGTGACAAAGTTCAAATTCCAATGTAACCAAATTTTATTTAAGGCCTTGTACAAGTTGGACGTCACGACGTCTTCGTGGAAACCAGTGTTAACCAAGTAAAAAAATATAATGGTATATCGTGGATATTGCATTGCAGGATCGTGCAAATTCAATTAACAACAGTGTCACCAAGTAAAAAATTATATTGGTATGGTGGATTTTGCACTGTATTGTGCAAAGTCAAATGGCATGTGTCATGAAAACCTATCCTGCGCGGAGCGCGAGTATAAAAAAGTCCTCGCCGAAAACATTTGTGAAAAACAGGTCAATTTCGGAACAAATAACTAGGGTACATTAGTCGGCTTTACCGACAAAATAATTGGTATCTATTTATATGGGTGCCAAAGAAAGTCGAAAGTTTATTAGGTTCCTCTTTTGTAACTGTTGAAACTTTAGCTTTGAAAACCAAGCCGACAGTCCCAAACATTGTGATCCGTCACAATCTTTACTCATCCCCACCATAAGAATGGATCTAGTCACGAGAACACTAACCGTATGAAAACTGTCATGTCCCGTGCACACCGTTTCGTACTTGTGTCCGCAATAAACCCTATTTTAGTTTTCTGATGTATTTATTTTGTAAATTCCAATAATATTAGGTCTTTACCTATGAAATTGCCGTTCTGCAGTACTGGCCATTTCAAATCAAAATAATTTTTGTTTGGCTATGAATTCTAATTTCAAATTAATTTTATTTTAAAAACATGGTTTTTTTTTTCTAAAAGTAGTCATTTCTTTATTGATTAGTGTTACATTTTCATCGCATTTCAATCTTTTTCGTCATCATGGATACGTTAAAAATTCGAGTAATTATGGAATATGAGTACCGTCGTGGCAGCAACGCGGCACAAGCGGCACGCAACATCAACGACGTTTACGGAGCTAACTCTACAAACCAACGCACCACCTGTTATTGGTTTGCTCGCTTCCGTTCTGGAAATTTCGACCTGAAAAATGAACCTCGCGGTCGTCCGAAGACTTTGGTCGACAATGACGAATTAAAGGCGATTGTGGAAGCTGATGATACACAATCTACGGCTGAATTAGCAGCAGCTTTCGACGTTAGCGTCAAAACAATATTGGTCCATTTGCGTCAAATTGGCAAGGTAAAAAAGCTTGACAAATGGGTGCCCCACGAACTCAATGATCGCCAGCGCGAAGTACGCGTCGAGACGTGCCTTGCACTGCTCAACAGACACACAAATGAAGGAATTTTGAACCGCATTGTTACCTGCGATGAAAAATGGATTCTGTTTGATAACCGTAAGCGCTCAGCAAGTTGGTTGGATCCTGGTTCAGCACCTAAACAATGCCCTAAACGAAAACTTACCCCTAGAAAAGTGATGGTCACTGTTTGGTGGTCTAGCGCCGGTGTGATTCATCACAGCTTCTTACCAAACGGGGTGAGCATTACTGCAGATGTGTACTGTGAAGAACTGAACACAATGATGGAGAAGCTGGCGCATCTCCAACCAGCATTGGTCAATCGCTCGTCTCCGCTGCTCCTGCACGACAACGCGCGACCTCATACTGCACAGCAGACGGTCTCCAAGTTGCAAGAACTGGGGTTGGAAGCTCTCCGTCATCCGCCCTACTCACCAGACCTTGCGCCTACAGACTACTACTTTTTCCAGAATTTGGATAACTTCTTGGCGGGAAAAAAATTTAATACCCGAGAGGCAGTACAAAATGCCTTTGAAGAATTTGTTGCCTCCCGTCCAGCTGATTTCTTTAAGAAGGGCATCAATAAACTGCCACTGCGATGGCAAAGATGCATTGATTGCATGGGTGATTACTTCGATTAATACAAATAAAAAATTCATGAAAAAAATTCGTTTAAATTTTTTCATACAAAACGGCAATTTCATAGGTAAAGACCTATTATTATTATACCAATAACCTACCCATATGTTAAATTTTGAGTTTCAACTTGATTCAGGGGTTTTGGTCAAAAGTCGCTCGAAATGGGTCGTCTAAGGTTACCCTTACACGAAGTTTGTCAACGAAAGTGGGAGTAAACGAATTTGGTTCTTTATTTAATAGTAATAAGATCTAAAATCTCCAGCACGAACTCTATGTTGTAAATTTTCTCCGCAAGAAAATTGACTGAAGTGGAGAACAATGTCGCTAGTTGTACTATACCAGTCAAAGACCTGTCAACTAATTGTATGTCATCTTGAGTTTTCAAATATCAACATTGAATTATTATAATATTTTTATTTTATAGTTTAGCCGTGGTAATTATTTAGTTTATCAATTCTTAACGATTTTAATAATCGTTTCGGAAGTGGTTTTAGTGATTTTTTCATGTTTTGTATTTCACAGTTTCATTCTAACAATGTGATAAATTACGAAAATATTATTTACGCAAATAAATTAAATCGCAGAGCAGCAGAAAATTCAAGCGCAGTCCTCTCGTCTCAACAGAGCGACGGCGACTGATTTGTGAAACAAAAATATGCTTGAAGTTCCCGCAACGTGCGACGGAAGATGACTTCTTCCACGAACTAAAAACGTCGTAAGTGCTTAAAGCTTGTAGTCGTAATAATACCAAAAATAAAAGGAATTTCAAAAAATGCCTGCACAATTTTTTTCGCCTTGTCTTGATACAGATAATCATTAAAAAATTACCCTATTAGTCATTAGCATATTAAGTACAAATTGAAAAAACGTGATAATTAGGGGTAACTTCGTGATGTTATTTTATCGAGAAAATTTTAACGTATTGTGTTTCTGTTCCACAAAAAGTTTCAAAATATCATGTAGTTACTCATATTATTTTTATTTTATACCTAAGTCTTATGAATTTCATGAAAAATTAAATTGAAGATAGGCAATTTTGGTTACTACCCGCTCTTAACGAGCCTCTGCGATTGACGATGCTGCAGTAAGTAGGCAGTGTTAGCCAGGTGGTAGGTTTCCACCAGGGAATGTGCTATTCTCGTATCTAAAGCTCGTGCCGACATGAGAGAAAAAGTACGACATGAGCAGTAATAGGAAAATAACGACCTGCACATCCGGACATGGGAAAAGACTGTGAAGGCTCCCGCAAACAGACGCGACGCGACAGTGTGCACGAGCCTTGATAAGCGTGTAGGTAGTTATTCAATATAACAACAAAATAATACACAATGTTATTCAATATAACAACAAAATAATACACAATGTTATTCAATAAAGATAAATTGAGGACATTTATTATTATTGTACCATTCTACAATGACTTGCATAATGGTGTGGTTTTTTTGTGAACAATAATAATGACATCTTTTAACAGATGTGTTGACATTGACATTCAACTATTCCAGCTTAGTTCTATGTACAGCAGGGGCACCTACCAGTCCACTTCCAACGCAGAAAAAAACATTGATGCAAACATCAATACTAAAATTATAAAGAGGTATAATTTGTGAGTTTGTATGTAGAGGGTATCCTCGGAACTACTTTCACAAATGGGAAGCTATGTATTGCCAAGTGTCATAGGATATATTTTATGTTAAAACACAAATTTTCACACGGACAAAGTCGCAGGTAGAAGCTAGTCTAAAATTAAAAAGGTAATTTCATTTATTTACAAAAAGGAAATAAACACGGCAAATAAATAAAATATTTCACTGTGTTTCGGGCCCATAGGTAAAAGGTAATACGGGCTGGCGCGCGCAACTCGACGTCAATGCGCGTATTTTGCGTACTGGTGGGATGGGACCCATATTATTATGACTATTTGTTATGTGAAAACAAAGGGTCCCAACTTTGAGTATTCGAGAAAGAAATCTTTTTCACGCAGGTAGTATATGAGGTAGTCCTTTATCACGTAAGTGAACCTACAGGCTATAAATGTCCAGCATAAAATCAGAGATGATAATATATTTTTTGTTTAACTTTGCTTATACTACCCACTTAGTGTTACTTTCCTTATAATTTTGCAAACACAGGAATGTTTCATAATAAATCTTATTTAAATAATGGATCATTGTACCACTTTGATTCGAGTAACAAATGAATGATGAGTTGTATGATAATTTGGGTAATTTTTCTTCGTAATTAGTATTATTTGTATTTACCATCTGTTGTAGTTATGTTTAGTTGAGGATCTTATGTTTGATGATATCTATCTTTTTCTTAAAGGCTTAAGCTGTTTATCTTAAGATACACTGGCTTTAAAATCAGTTGTTAAGTCATCACATTGTTGCCATAAATTAAGTAAAAACTTATCAGATTCAAGTGAAGAAGTATTATAAAAGTAGGTTGTAGTAGGTATAATTGAAAACATTTATGGACAATTAAGTGACTTGCATTTAACACTGACATGCTAAACTCGTTTTATTATTTTACACACATTACAAATTAATTACACACAACAACATTTCAAGCTATACATTTCCAGTTTTAGATGACCTTGCATTGTATAGGCTTTTTGTACAATGAGAAGTCAGCTTATACTGGAAATGTACGGCTTGATACGTTGTTGTGCATACCTGTTAACAGATTTATAAATTAAAAGTTTATTTTCAAAAAAATAGGAATGAGTTAATCAAAAGTAACTATCATTCTAATGGACAGTTGAATAATGCAATGCTGTCAGTTGAAGAATTATGCAAAAAATAAATACCTACATGATAATACTAATATTCTTCTACTTTACGTCATGTTAGGATTGAATTTAGAGTTTAATAATTAGAAAAACAAATCAGAATTTCCTTCAATTTCAAATTGTTATACAATATTAGTATTGAGAACAGATAAGTTTGAAAACTGGTTTCAACACAACACATTATACAATGCTTACCTGCTGTTTAAAGTTTATGTGATGTGATGTCCGTAGTAAATGCACTTGTAATACTTGTAGAGGGCCTCAATGCAAGCGGTTTATAAAAATATATTCCCAAGTAATCCAATTCATAATATAAATCTTACGATTCACTACAAAAATACTTTTGTCACAATATTAAATAACTCACGTCACAAATTCACTGAATTGTATATTCTGTTTCTGGAATGTCTTGATTATTTCTGTTTATTATTCTTATAAAAAAATAACTAATTACTTTTTGTTATACGCTTTTTGTTCACTATAAAAATCATTTTGCAATTTGCTTCTCCCTGACTGACAAATGACATTGATAACTATCGAGGAGTTGCCACTACAAAATTTATCAGTTATCAATGTTTTCATGCAGTTTGAGGTCTTCAAAAAGCAAATTCTTGAAAAGGACGTCCATAATTCTTTTAGTTATTTTTTTTTGAGATAGCAAAGTGCTTTGCCTGTCTAAGCTGGGTTTCCAATTTGTTCACGATCTGTCTCTGCACATCTCCTACTGCTCTAATGGAGTATAGAGACGATACGTCGAAACGCGCGTTCGACGGTCAGGTTTATTTCCCTTCAATCGAGTATAATTTAGAGACTGGCAATTCTTGTTTTTATAGAGATGACCCTGTATGGGTAATAATGATTTGGGTACACCACTATTTATTTGTAGAAACATTTCAATTTATCCCCATCTGTTGATAATACAATTTAGGGCATTAATAAAAATAGTTGTCTTTACAACTATTTTTATTTAAAATAATAACCGGAAATAAATTCAAATACTTAAAAAAAAATGTTACTAAAGCAATGCTACTAGCATACATTCCTTGTCACTATTCACTCTATGAGTCCAGTTAAAAAAAAACCTACAGTACAAATTCGACAATGGCAGACGCAAAGCAAGGTACGATTTAGCATTTTTTGTAATTTTCTGTGCTTCGTAGGCGGTACTGTTTATTTCAAGTGTTTTCTGTAAATTTCACGCCACATACACTCCACATACTTCTTAAGTCCACATACTTGATCAAGTATTTAATACGGATAAAGGGGTCCGTTTCACTTTGTCCATGCTGCATCATCAACGAGATTATTTTTACTATTTTACACCTATTTTGCTGTTCTTCTGCGATAAATCAGGATATTGAGTGTTATTCATGTGAGCTTCTGCTAGTAATTTGCAGTTTTACCTGGTCTTTAAGAATCTGAAATGTGTAAAACTACTTTGATGTTGATACATTCACCATACTGCTCCTTTTTTATGAAGTTCCTACAATTTTTTTTTTTTTGCAGAGCATACATGCATCTGTACTGTTTACTTTATTATTGGTGTATTAGTCCAAGCTTAAAAAGATGGGATTATTATTTTGCAAACAGTCATGTAGATGTCAACAGTCATCAATATTGCTATATAACTATTGACTTTTCACCAAGTTTTTTTTTTTCATTTTATATTGTCATGCTTTTGTTGTTGATTGGATTGATGTAAACTAAGAATTGTTTACAAGGCTTTGTGCATTATTTGATAGTATTATTCATTGCATGAGTCAATTCATGTCTATATCTTGTGAAGTTTCAATTTTTTTATAGGCAAATCACATAGTGAAGATTTCTATAATGGGTCATCCCAATCAAGAGTGGTTCTGGCAAAACCTAGACTTGGTGGCTTCGGTACCTCCAGTTTTGCATCAAGTTCAAATAAAGGGTGCAATCCATTTGGTTAGTGGCAACTTTAGTTTTTTTGATCCTTTGTTTATTTTAACAGTCCTATGCCCTTTGTTAGGTAAAGATTCTCTACTAATACTGCCTTTTATATTTAGGTTCCATACTGCGACCTTCGCAACTGAAACCTGGTAACAATCCATTTCTGAAAATTGCTGAAGCAACTACTGAACAAGCTTCTGAGGCAACAAAGGAGAAAGAAGAAGAAACTCCAGCTGAAGACAGACTGAAGGAAACTAAACCTGAACCTCCTAAGTTTGTACCTCTAGGAGCTGCTAATGTCACTCCACGACCCAACAATACAGTACCCCTTGCCGGACAGCCTGCCCCGGGCTCCTCAGGATTTGTGTTCGGTCAAAATTTAAGTGAGCGAGTTGTAATTAAGGAAACTGTTAATAATGGGGAAGCATCATCTGCAGACCACAGCTCATCTAATGGAAACACAGAGTTATTGTTCACCAGTGCTGCAACAACTGTCAAGGATAATCAGGTCAGTTGATTAGTTTAAGTGGTTTAAAGCTTATAACTAATTAGTTTGGCAATTACCTATTACATACTTGTGTGATAATTTACACAATATTTTAATAGTAACACATGCTCATGTTCCTTCATAGCTAGTATACTTTCTATTTCACCATTATTTTCTTTGTAGTACATGTATACTCTGTCTATAAACTTGTTTCCAATCAATGTAAACAGAACTGACCTCTGATGTTGTTTCAAAAGGTGCAGCTTGATAAGATAAATTTCATGAGTGAATAAATTCACGTTGATTACTGTGTATTGTCATGTTTATTTACAGTTGATTCTAGCTTATTAGTCATCCAGTAATGTTATTCCATCACATTTGATCAATTCTTGAATGGGCCTTATCATAGAGCAAATTTACTGGTCTCAAGCCCAAGTTTCAGGTATCATTTAATTTTACAAAACGAATGTAATGTAATTCTATGTGGCATTGTGTTTGTAGGACGACAGTAATCCAGGCGAGCCTTCGAACGGTGGCGACGGGTTGGCGGCCGCGGCGGCCGAGTATGAGCGCTCTCACGCGCGACCGCCGCCGCCTGCCGCGCACGTCAACACTATCACTGGAGAGGAGGGCGAGACTAATGTTCTGCAGGTAATGTAATACTTACTAAAGGTTTAGTCCCTGCAATTGCATGACGCTAAATGCTTGTCCACCACTATACAAATTGGTGTATCAAGCATAAATGTATGTAGGTATCGCTCGAAAGTCAAGAGAGTCAGAAGAGTGAATTATGCTGCTGCAAAGGTTTCGATGCATTTGGTTTTGATGTTCATCTGATTGACAGGCTTCATCATAACTTTTAATAATGCTTTTTTTTTTTTTAAATCTGATTGACTGTTGTATTTCAATCAGATCTAAACTAACAGTTATACGTAAGTGGTTCGCAATCATACGAAAAATGAATACCACTACAACTTTAATAACTTTGTTATATTCGCCTTCGCAGGTATCGTGTCGCCTGTTCGCATGGGAAGCGGGCAGTTGGCGCGAGCGGGGGCGCGGCATGTTGCGACTGAATGACGCGCCCGCGGGCAGTGGCGGCGCCGCGCGGCTTGTAGCCAGGGTGTCCGGCTCCCTGAGGGTCGTACTGAACACCAAACTGTGGCCCGATATGGTTGTCGAGCGAGCCGGCACCAAGTCACTTAGAATCACTGCTGTCGATTCCCAGCAGCAGATTAAATTGTTCCTCATAATGGTTAGTATAGTAGAGTAGCAAAACTAAGCTTAGTTCTCCTGACAAACAAACATTTCTATATGAATAAATTAAACAAACTTGAACATCAACTTGTTAGTTAGTCAGCTGCAGGCCAGAAATAGAAGGCTTGTTCCTGAAGTGGTTCAAGAGATAACTGGTCTTGAATACGACAAGATGTTTGAAATCATGCAGCACACTAGCTGGCTAAGTGAAAGCCTCGTAAGTGGATTAAGATAACATGTAAATATTTTCAAAGTCAGTCATGAAGGTTGGCATACATTATCTTCAAGATTGTATTTGCTTTGCACAGACAGGACATGCAAAGTATTTGTCAGAATACTTGCTGCACACATATTGAAAGTAAGTTCAATATTTTTGTAAAAAAATGTATGTTTGTTAAGTCTTGTTTTGTTTCACAGGGTGCCCCAGTAGATATAGTTCAACTGTACCGGGCTCTGACAGCTCGCATTTCTGTGAGCAAACGTTCAGCGTCTTCAAACATTGGCTCACAGAATGCCACTTCTCAAAAGGCAGCTGAAAGGCTTGAGGCGGCCGCAGACGAGGAAGACTATCTCGAGAAAGTTGATGACGATGAACAAGACGACCCCGCTGACGATATTGCACTTGACGACGACGTCCCAGATAACGAATTAGCCATCAACGAAAGGCTAGAATCTGACCATGAACAAAAGACTGAGGAACACGAGTCCAATGTAGATGGCATGAAGGTGGACAAGGACAGCAAGTCACTGAAGCGGAAAGAACCGGCAGACGACGAGACGTCACCTAAGAGACAGTGCCCCGAGATATTAATAGAGTGATAACTTATGCTTATGTTCATGACGACGCGTTGTATAAATTTTGTGATGTAAATGTGGACATGGTTCATTTGTTCGACATCCACTGAAAGCTCTGGGTTCAAATAGAAATCTTTATGTAAATGTAACTAATAGATAATGTGTAGAAATATTTATGATTAAATTAATATAGCATTTTACAATATTGTTGATTATTATTAATGGAGGTTCCATTTCTAATAATTATAGCGACCGCACACGCATTTGAGTAATAATTTGAGTACAAAGTAAAGTGGCCCCAGTATTAAAAAATTATGTGCTATGTAACGACTCAAAATTTCTGTTCTCACATTCCAATTGTTGCATGCGAACGAAAACGGTTTAGCATGTTCGGCCAGAGCTGAATACCAAATACAATAACTGATGTGGTTTATTTTCTGATAGATTTTTAAATAAACTATTTCACAATAGAACAAACATTGTTATTAAAACACCTGTTTCCTAATCCTTGTGTCCTATACTTCGTTCATGTAACCTCTGGACATAAACATTTTGTGTCAACCATACATCTCTTGAAAAATTAATCCTCAACAGCATGGAAAGTAAGGGTACCCGTAGTCTGCCGACTGCACTAAATAACCTTGCAAACTTTCTACCGGTTACGATTATGGCTGACAAGGAAAATAGAACCAATAGTCGAAACTGTTCCACCAACTTATTGTTGCACTAACCGTACCAGTTAAACCGTGTGTGCGCACCGAGGACAGAAATTTGTGCGACTCGGACTAAACGATTGGGATAGTAAAGAGGTGGTCCCAAACATTGCTCAAACTCAAATAAAACAAAGAGAATGAGATCGCAAAAGGAGGAACGACGACGGTACGCTAAATCTTAGGTTAAATATTTTCTATGATTTTTCCACCTCGCCCAGTCATACATCTCCGCCTATCCACATGTATTAAGTGCCATGATACCTACTAATTTCTACTAAACGAGCCATTAGTAGCATTTAAATAAATTACGTTGTAAATATTTTATTAGGTCCAATTTTCGTCAAATCAGTTTGTTTACACTGCTTATTAGCCAAACTACTTAATTAATCACTTGGTATTTTCTACATCATTACCTTAATAGTAAGTGTCGCAAAATTAACACCCTCACGGTTTGCAGGGGCAATAAGGTGATACAGGTTGCTTTTTAAGGGCGCGTGGGTAAATGATAACAGCCCCACGGGTCGACGGAAGGTTAAGCTACGCTCGCCGCGGTCGGTTCGTGGATGGGTGACAATCAATTATATATCGAGACCCTTCCGTGCCTTTGAAAGCGCGTTAAGCCGTTGGTCCCGACTGTCATTCGTAATTTTGTAGATCTTTGACAGTCGTTATGGGTAGTCAAAAGTCTGACAACCAGTCTTACCAAGGGGTATTGTGTTACCCAGTAACTGGGTTATAGAGGTTAGATAGGCAGTCGCTCCATGTAAAATACTGGTATTCAGCTGCATCCGGTTAGACTGGAATCCGACCGACACAGTTACGAAAAGGCTAGGCAGTTTGATTGATTGATGTTATTCAATTCAAACTCACTAAACACGTTTATCGCTAAACGTGTTTAGTGATTGGCGGTGCAAGTGGACCTTAGAGTTATTGAAATTGCTTCGAGCGCGAAATTGATAGTTAAGTACCCCGAAAAGACAAGGGTCTCAAACAGATTTTAACTCTGATTGATGTAGAGAGCCTACTTATCTCCTTACCTACACAAGATGTTATGATGACTTGTTAGGTTGTTGGCCGTAAGAAAGGCAAAGAAAGATATCAAACAAGCGAAAAATTTCAAAACTGAAACACCCTGTAGCTTCCTTGTTAATTATGAACACTTATCTCTTCGAAATTGACACCCCAATAGAGATAATTAACAAAAGTAAGTACCTTACTATACACTTCAAAAATCAGCTCCAAGTAGTCAACACCTAAGTTAATTACAAAATCTAATATTTCCAATCTTTTGCAAAATGGCGGATAATGTAACGTACTCCACGTTCCAAGGATTCAGGCCTCATTTTAATGCATTAGCCAGGGCCGGCTATTTCAAAATAGTTTTGAAGCCCTTGTCTTCTACTAAACAGTTTTTACATAACGCATATCGTTTTCTGTCTTGGGCTTTTATTTTAACGTACAATTTGCAACACGTCATACGCGTTATTCAGGTAAGAACTATGGGAGTAGGTAAGCAGGAAGGTTCATCGAGTGGGTTTAGCTAAGAACCACCGCTTTTCTCGTGAGTGCCGCGGTTGAGGTATAAAATAGGTGGTTACCTATCCATGCAGATATTTACCTAACATCGTTCAAGAAACGGTTGGTCTGGCATTAGTCAGGACTAGCCATTTTATACTCTGAAGATAATGGAATTTGAAAATGGATGTCTTTCTTAGATGAATGGGCGGTATTGTTCACCGTACTAAATAAAAGTACTTATCAGCGATTTTAATTAAATGCATAAGAAATACTTATTGTACGTTTGCCTGGATTTCAAAACCGGCCAAATGCGAGTCGGACTCGCATAGGAATGGTTCCGTACCTACCACCGTACAATATTGAACACTACATATAAAAAAACACGTTTCTTGTATGGGTAGCACCTTTAATGTTTTATCGTATTTTATTTTTATTAAGTATTTGTTGTTATAGCGGCAATAGAAATACGCACTGAAAATTTCAACTGTCTACCTATTACGGTCCATAAGATACAGCCCGCTGAAAGACGGACAGACAGACAGACGGACAGAAGGACAGCGGAGATTTAGTAATAGCGTACCGTTGGCACCCTTTGGGTACGGAACTCTAAAAATCATGGTTTCTTTCTTATGCATCAGGTCCGGCACAGCACTAATCTAATAGTGGACACGCTGTTCATACTACTCACCACTCTGAACTCGCTGGGGAAGCAAACTGCCTTCAATCTAAGGACGCGCCGCATTGATAATCTCATCGACATCATTAATGGTTTGGTATTTTCTCATTTCAATTTGAGTGTACCCACCCGCTCTGACAAAACCAGCACCCTAATTGCGTAACACACTATCAATCACAATCTGAATCATGTTGAACGATATTGCTAATCCATTGGTTCATATGTTCGAAAAATTTGTCTGCTCCACAACGTAAATAACGCAATTAATGTTGTTACGCAATTGAATCGCTGTGTACCAGCAGTAGGAACATTATAGTATGTGTCGCAGGTATTCTGGACCCTTCACGGAAGATAAAAGGAAGGGGGCGAGTCTGAGGTTGATGAAAACTTGGAGTGCTACTAAGCTGAGTAGGTACTTACTTTAAGTTTTGCTGGTTTCCCACAGGACCTATCTTCGCAGCAAGCAAGGCTTACCATGTGGAAGTGTTGAAAGGGAACGCATTGGTGATGTCTCGACTCCTCACTTTATACCACGGGGCTGTTTTCACTTGCGCATCGATGTGGACTGTGTTCCCAATCGTTAATAGACTTGTCGGCACTGAAGTGCAGTTCACTGGATACTTTCCTTTTGAAACTACAAGCACGCTAGCGTAAGTTGATTTTCCTGTTTATATTACCTAAGCTCACCAGCAATTTCGACCTTCAGGGACTTTGGCTACTAGGCACATCTACTTAGTAGCCAAAGTCCCTGAAGATCGAAATTGAGGAACTTGTTATCTTCGTTTGAAATCTTTATAAATATTTGCTTTGCCTGGCATTAGCAGAAATAAGGATGTGCGAATCAATTATTCTAAACGAAATAGAAACATCTTTGATTCTCTTCCAAAATATTAAGAAATAGGTACCACCCCTATCTGCCACGAGTATCCTCCTCTCCAAAAATGTAACACCATTATAAAAATCTAATCTTGATTTTTAGATTCTCGCTAGCATTGGCCTACTTTAGTATTCTCATAACTTTCCAAGCCTATGGCAATGTAACAATGGACTGCACCATCGTAGCCTTCTACGCGCAAGCCAAGATACAAATACAGATGCTTCGGTACGATCTGGAACAACTGGTGTTAGTTGGTGACACTGAAAAAATCAGTAGGTCAGTGAAGAGACCAATTCAATACACCTTTTACAAAGACGAAGAACAGGAGAAAACTGAGCTACAGGAGAGACTCAAGAAATGCGTGTTGCATTATGATCAAATCCTACGGTAAATTGCATTTTCATGCATTGCAGCATGCTTTGAAATTCGAGCATTATTTTGACAACCTTCTTCGAAATAAATTGAAAATGCTGGGTCAAATACATGCGAGCAGCGGCCGGCAATGTTAGTAGATATTATGAAAATCTTGAACTGGCTTAGCAATTAGAGCTGTTTAAAGTGAAAAAGAAACAAATGAACATATTGGCGCGAGAAAAGTTATCGTTGTGCGTCATTGATTCTGGAATTTATAATTAATTTACTTAGTTTGAATTTCCGCGCATTAATTGAGAAAAGTAATATGTGGGGACTCACGCATCGTTCCTCCATTAATGCGTCTGTTGTCGGCCGCTGCAGTAATGTAGGTAGGTACTATTGTTTTACATACGTCCAGGGCCGGCAGTCTCGACATAGATAGCGACGCTGTCGCAAACTACCGATTGCTAAATATTAAGGTGAATCGTCAGTTGTAGCCCGCCAAATTCAAATTTTCTTTGGTTTTTTGCAAATTGCAGCTCTGTTTTACGTCGTATGTTGATCAAAATGCGATTCGCGACTGTGGGAATGATATATTTATTGAATAATAATCATCAATTTCATATCAATCGTCAAACTTTGGAAATTTGTTCCACCTAAGAATTTTTGGGTATATTTCATATGAAAATTCCAAAGTTTGACTATTATATAATTTGAAGACTTAATTCTTCTGTTTTACCAGGTTCGCTAAAGAAGTAGAGTCGATATTTGGCGAAGCAATGGTTATCCAGTTCTTTGTGATGGCCTGGGTCATATGCATGACAATGTACAAGATTGTTGGGGTACGTTCCTATTTTACTCTACGTAGGTTTATTATATTGGCAATGGAATACATAGGATCTATTGAACATTTTCCATGTTATTTTATTTGTTCCAGTTAAGCATAGTTTCAGCGGAGTTTGTGTCCATGGCCATGTATTTGGGTTGCATGCTAGCCCAGCTGTTTATTTACTGCTATTTCGGTACACAACTGAAAGTTGAGGTAACTGATTGAGACATTAAGCGCACGTGTACCAGTAGACGCCACTTCATTATATACCTACCTAAATTGGCTGCTGAATATCGGTAGCAGCTTCATATCAATACTAAACAAAGCATAGTAAAAGTAATTCATCTAAATTTGGCAGGGCCTTGTGTATTATGTGCGTGCGTGTGTTCTCAGAGCGAGTTGGTGAATCAATCGATATACTGCTGCGATTGGTTGTGCCTGTCACCGCGGTTCCGAAGACAACTTCTCGTGATGATGCAGTGTTGTGACCGGCCACTGGCGCCTCGCACCGCATACATCATCCCTATGTCTTTGGACACCTACATACAGGTAATGACGAATCTTTACCAAGGGTCTTAGTCGGAGTACGGTGCTTATGCTCTAATGATAATGACACATTTTTGGCAGGTGCTGAAGTCTTCATACACCCTATTTACGTTCTTGAATCGTTAGGAGTGGCATAATGTAGCACACTATCAGGGATTAAACCCAAAAGCTTAGTAGAATAAATTAATTGCTTTCGCCAGATGCAGCACTTGCCAGAACAGAACCAAAATCAAAAATCAAAATGAAAAGTAATTTAGTTAAACTAGGCTGAGAATCAGCACTTTCTAAACGTCAACATGACATAAGACAGTCCCTCCAAACGCCCGCCCTTCACCACTTTCAAGTGCTTTAGCTGGGAAGAAGAAGTGGCGCAACAAACTCCCCAGCAGCACAGCTGTCTGTTCAGTTAGAAGAACTAGATTCTATACAATAGTAAGTGATTAACATTTCGAAACACAAAACATTAAATTAAATGATTTGCCATAATGCCAGCTAGCACATGCCAATGTAACTACTAATAACAAAATCATTGAAAACTCTTTCAAAACTCGAGCAGAAATAAATAATAAAAAAGGTGAACAGAACTTAATACCTAAATAAAAGCCTCCTGGCATAAAGGGCGTGCCCGCCTACATATTATGCACTGCTGCATTATGTTCATATAGCTGTAACTTGAAGTCACAAATGATAAACTAGGACCTTCGAAGTAAAATAAATAAACAGTTAATTACTAATAATGATAACAAAACGATGGTCAGCAAGACGACCTGTCACTTCAAGCAGCACCCGTTCACGAGCATAACGCAAAGATCAGCCATTACTTCCTCGCCATATTTCAGGGAAGGAGGCAACCCAACCCCCGACGCTAAAGCAAGCAGTGTTATCTTAGAGAGCATGACTAACGTGCTGCCGGTTGTTCAGGCCAGAATAATATGATGAATAATTGTCGAGGAACTGTCGAACCTTAATTAAAACTATCAAAAATGGAAATGATGGGAACTGAACTAATTTATTTATACCCTAATATTCAAAGCTGGGAATTGCAAGTAACAAACAGAGTGAAGGGCAATGTATCAGGTGAAAAATACGAGGAATCAAAAATTGTTGCACCACAAAGAGGATGGATCTACTGTAAAGCTTTTACTGTAGTTAACACTTGATATTTTATTCAGAAAACGTCAGACTATTGAGATCTTGAGTTTCGTTGTAGTGATCTCCGCGCACAGCAGTATCAGAGGTCGCTCGTAAAATTGACCACCGTTTGATTCATTGCTTCTATTTACTGCCGTTTTACGGCTCAGCGCCGCCAGAAGTAAACCGTGGTTGATCCCGAATCCTGCATTGTTCTCCAGTTGTTTGTTATATCGGTTGTGTACCTACATAAGTATACCACTCCCTAGCTACCAGCGTTTGCAAACTAGTTATTATTTTATTGTGGCTTGGCATAATAAGCTCGGCCTCGGGCTTACGTACACACGAAATTATTTAGGCGACGCGACGCTAAAGAAAGCACCATTGTTTTTGTATTCTGTCTGTGTCACTGAAAAATAAACATTAGCGGCAACTAAAAATAAATAGTGGTATTTTATTTATTCGTCGTATCATTTTCACAAGCTTGTATTATAATTATTTTAAGCACTGTTTCTTGAGTGAATCGCTTAACTTCTGTCGTAAAGTGCGTGCGGTGTGACTCACGCGGGCTCCGCCAGACAATCCAGGAGTCCGAATCGGCGAAACCCGCCTCTTCAGTGCTCCGTACGACGTAAGTGCTGAAAGTCGTGTAAAAAGTTGTATCCGGCCGCGAATAGCGCGTGTGGAATTCCGTTTATAAATACGCGAGTGCGGGCGCGGCGGGAGATCTCTGTTCACGGCGCGGCGACCGAGGCAGCGTGCTGCGCAGGGCTGCGGCTCACGCGGCCCACAGGCGTCCGGCGGCTAGCGCTCGCGGCCCGCAGGCACACGCAGGCATGCGCGCGCGTCGATGATATTCACGGGCGGGGGGGCGCGCCGCCGCACCTCGCCCGCGCCACGCGCGCGCGGCCCCGCCCGCCCGCACCAGTACCAGCGACTCCATGCCGACTATGTGAGTCTGAGCGTCCATTAGCTATTTACTAATAACGCCACCTAATACACTTATCAATAACGCTGCAATCGATTGCTCCTGGGGCGGCTAGCTACGTCTACAACTATGAATGAGAAATTAAATTTCTTGCATCGTGAAGTTATTCACTGCGTCTACGACAACATATTCAGATCAGGTATTGGTTTACTGGTCTGCTGAACTGCTGCCTGACCATTATAGTTCTAAAGCTTCACAAAAGCTTTTGTGAACAGCTGTCATACAAGTTGGTACCAACAGTTTAATGTCAGCACTAAAGCAGCTATTCGAGGATGTCGGAAATTTAACGACCCGAGAGATATAAATTCTATTCAGCAATTAAACAGACATAACGGATGTAACTAATGCAATAAACAGAGAATGATAACTATCAATCTAAATAGGTACGTCATGCATTCCGAGCCTAATTGCAATTTTTCCTGAAGATGTGAGTGTAGTTTTGGGTACCTACCTAGGTAGGTATAGTATCTAAAGCTCTTTGTGAAGGAGCTAGTCCGAGGAAGCATGCCACCACACCGGTTTCTGCCGCCATGCAGCATCACTGTGTTCCGTTTGAAAGGAGCCGGTGTAATTACCTACAAGCAATATGAGACATTTCAGTTTAGTCGCTGGGATAGCAGCGTACCACTAGGTAACGCGGTTGGTGGGCCGCAGACATGGTAGCAGGTTCGGCTCGCTATCATGCCTGCGGCCTAACAATATGAAAAAAGAAGCTATCCATCACAGCCTGACGAATATTCCTTTTGTCCCCACTTCTCCACAGGCAATGCTAACATTCGCAGCTTAATATTTCTCACTGACTATCTGCAGATAAATCTGTAAATAAATATTCCGACAACAGTTAAATCGATATCTAAGTGCTTACAATACCTATATATTATTTCTTTACGTGCCGACAAAAATAAATGGAGATACGACGACGGATGTCAGCTTCACGAAAACATCACTTTATAATTTCAAAAAACATAATTTTCTTATCATCAATCATTTTTATGGAACTGTCTGCTGTCCATCTAATCATAGTTAATCTGGATAATTTATTTAGCATCCATTTGGATTTAGATGGTTCAGTAGACAAATGCTTTAAGTACTGCAAGTAGGGAGGGAATGGGTTAAACTTTTAGGCGAAAATTAAAGCTTTCTTCTTGAATTCCTTTTAAATACTTTGGGCGCAATAGCTTCATGACTGTGGTAAATCAGCTCTTCTTCAATCCGCATTACAAAGCTGTTAATAATTCTAACTACACTTTCGAACACAATGACCAAATAATAAATGTCAAATGCAAAATCTCGTCTTCCTCTGCTTCTTCTTTTCGAGTCGATGTACAAGTATTATGTTAAAAGAGTTGGGTCCAGTAAGTGGCCACGCCAATCGCGGCATCGATGTGTTTTTTAGATTTTCAAAAGTGCAGATGTATGAAAACTTTGGTCACTCCAACATTAGGACATGTATTGGTCAGGAGCACGGCGTTCGCACTGGGTATTTGGTGGGATCTATAATCCCCCATTGTACTAGATTGTGCTTGCAGCGGCCTACTTGGGTCCGCAGTCGATTGATTGCTTTCCATATAGGCCATTGCAGGTCACATCCAGGTGGCAGATGCTCCAGGGGCTGAACGAAGTCGGGTAAGGGCAGGTCTCTTCTCACCTTAGGCGGTTGCTCTTAGATGGCCTGTGTACAGCGGAGGCATCTCTTCCGGCTCTTAAGTCTACCCAGGATTGTTGTGTGGTCGTAGAGACCATGGTGGGAATCGGCTTCTTGCTTATGTTTCTAAAGCTCGCATGTGACTTCTCTTCGAACGACAAGTGGTGCGATACCGGTTAACGGGTAGAGCTTGTGGAGCGGGGCCGGTTTAAGGCATCCCGATATAATTCAACACGTCTCGTTCAAGGCAATGTCAACTTGCTTTGCATTAGCGAATCGGTGCCACACTGGGCACACAAAATTGCCAGCAAAGAAGCATAATAATATATAAAGACATGTCAGAGGTGAAGTAAAGCTTCGCAATACTTGGCAATAATATGGAAATAAAGTATCTAAGTTGGTAGCCGTTCAAATTTAAAGTCTTTAAAATAGGTTAGGTAGCCTATAACTGAATTGGGATGCTAATTAGCATCTACTAAGGATGATGACAGCGAATTCGTTTCTTGTTCACTGAATAACGGTGAGAAAAAACAACGTGAGAGAACCTGAACTTAAACTGCTTTAGGTAGTAGTTAAAATCTGGGACCCACAGTGGACAAGAGAGGTACCTGCGCAAGAGGTTGAGGCTCTTGTCCTGCTGTGTGATGTATCGTTGTTCAGAAACCAGCGAACTGATTGCTGATAAAATTTTCATTACTAGATATCTGTAAGTAAAAGGTACTCTGGATTGGCATGGTTTAGTCAAACAAAAATAATTTTCAAAGTGGGCCAAGTAGATTAGCAGCTCAGATGGAAGACGGTTTGTTTTATTTCTCTTATAAAAAATAATCTACGACCAATCTCCATGTAAATATTTAAGTGTTGTTGGTACAAGCTGTTGTTACTACTCGTTCGATACCCAATTCACGATGTTTATGTATCTACGAGTATAGATCTGTATTATGATATATCTATTGTTAGATATTCAATTTACAACCCACATCGCTTCATTGAAAACTGAAATCGAACGAGAAACATGTTTAGGTTTTGGTAAAAAAGCTTTGTATAGGGATTTATGATTAAAGGTTGCTAGAGAGCATATTTCTATTTCCCTAGCAACAATACCAATTTAACTGACAACTAACACCTCATAGGAATGTGATCAAAATTGACATCTGTCATCTTCATTCGGGTTTCATGAACGTTTCATAATATTTCACTGCTGAAGCAATATCTTTGTCCTTTAGTATTTTCATGAAATGGGACTTTTGCAGCACCACCGCATCAGACTTGATACATATTTTCTTGCCACGTTAAAACGTACTTTACTAGGTGTTTATTGGCAAAAGTTAATGGCACGAAACTAATCACAATACCTTACGTCACTGGTTGTTTTTGCGCGTACTTAAGATGTCGTTATTCTGTTATGATAGTGAGCGAGTGATACCTGAATGGGCGCTGACGCAAAGCTCATACAACGGTGGAGCAGTCCCATCGAGCGAACCGTTGGGTTCCGTCTATTTTTACTCGTGCATTTACCGCGCAAGCACTCAGCCTTGATGCTCCTCGCTCGATTCTCTCCAAGCCACGTTCAAGTTTACTTCGCCAGATTTTTTTTTCGTTTATTTACAAATATTTAAGTGCTAGCTTTTATCCGTTACGGCAATCAAAACTTTGAAAGAAACATGGTGCTTTGATATAAAATTATACCCGGATCCAAGAAGTCTGTGTTTTCATCTCCTTGGCCTTATCTATTGCACTTGTTTACAGTACATCGGTTGCCGATGAAATTTTAGCTGTTGCCGACTACATAATATATGATATGCTATTTTCAAATATTTTTGAAAATCAGATGATTTTTTTTTGATCAGCTGTAGTTTCTGAGTTTCATCTATGTAGGTAATAAAACAGAAAAAAACATGTATTTACTAAGAAAAACTTTCCAAAAAAGAAAACATGCGAGTTCTTAAAAACTTCATTTTTAAGCTCTTCTCTGATGTGTAGACTGGAAAATGACGTATCAGAGACTAACAATAGTCAGACATCATATTCGTATCCCAGAAACCCTGATAGCGCTCTTCCATGACGCGTAAGTCCTGAGCCTGTTATTCGCACATATCTCCTAAATTTAGAAAGATTTAAATTTCTTATAAGATCATCTAACTCATTTTGGGAAAAGCATTTTGGCTCATTTGACATACCTTCAAATCAGCATCATTTTGTGTTGAGCTTGGTCCTTCAATGTCTTGTTTTAAGGGTTCAGATATATTTGTAGGCACTGAAGAGCCAGGTGAACGCTGCACTGGACGTTGAACACAACTAGTACTTGGGTACTGCCATTTAGCTCGATTTTTAGTGTTTAAACCGTTAACGTTCACGCTACAAAAATAACAGTCTTCGAGATGATTTCGTGGTTCTCGCCAAATAGTCGGTGTTCCAAATTGAAGGCACTTCTTTCACCACTTTTCCAACGTCGTATTTAATCTTAAATATTACGCACATGATTTACAAACACAATTGGGAGCCCAAGACTTCTCATTTTTATCCAAGAACATCCCAAAATACTCAAAATAAGTATGTTTCACCAACTCTGATATAACTTTTCTACAATTGTTGAACACATATTCTCCTCATATATAGCAAAAATTATCTGGATTGTTTAATCAACGTCTCCTTTTACTACTCATCATGCAAAAACTTCAGATACTAAATTTTAACACAGTAAAATACGCCTGTTTTCGATTAATATATACGCTTAAATGTTAAAAATCAAAAACAAAGTAACTCGAGCGGCTCAAAAAATTTTGAGGGTAGATTTGACAAAAACAAGTCATAAGTGAACATTATGAACCACAAAATTCGCGGCTACATACAAAAAGTAAAATTTCGTAAACTAGCGCTGTTAATAGAATTGCGATGATTTGTAGCAGCGGCAATGATGCCGTCAAATGAGGGCGTTTCTCCAGTACTCCGAGCATACGCATAGATAGATTGTTAGAGTAATGGAGAAGCGCGTCTCAATGGATCGCAAAGATATACTACTACTGGTACTTTCGGGTGCGTCGCATCAAAATAGTGGAAAAAACGCCTTTAAAAGCAGAACAAATACAGCAAACAGCAGCAGTTGCAGTAGGTACTTAATGGTAAATTACAAGAATTTGTTACTTATTTGTTTAATTTGTGTAGGTAATAGACCGTTTCACCATTTCCTCTGAAGCAGTACGGTCTACTTATAAAATAATAGCAATTCAGAAAAATCGTTTCTTTTTATAGTGCGCATAATTAACTTGTTGATTTATGTGTCAAAATAAATACAGCATGAAAGTCATGCACTCATTTTGAGAACAACGAACCTCTTGAAGGTTAATTTATCTGTCTAGGTAGGCATGATAAGGCAAAAAATCATCAAGCGCTCCTTTCTATTATTTATTATCATTATCATCTATGTCACTGTCATGATGACTTTGCATTTCGTAAAAACAAGTATATTTTTACACGTAGGTTTTGAATATCTCATCCATTCCAAAAATATTGATAACTACCTAACTTTTATTTTTGGGTGGGAAATCATCAAATGACTTCTCCCGCTCTGGGCGGAGCGGAAGGGCGTTTCAGTTTCTTACTGACTAAAACCCACCCGTGTTCCTTCAGTTGCCTGTGCGCCAGGGCCACGGTAACTCTTTCGAACAATCTGCGACCTCGGCAGGCATCGGTCCTATCGGACCCCGTTAATGTTACTGACATCTCTTTGAGGGGCGCGTGGAACATGACGCGCCGTCGACCCGGGCCTGGTCCTTACCGGACAGCGAGCTGCCCATTGCTTGCCGATAACTAACTAACTGCGTCACTTTTTTGCATTACCGACTATGTAAGTGCATTAAATTACAAACCGGTAGGTATACCTACAATTCGTTAAGCATAATATTATGACAATCATAGGACCATTGTAGATATAATTTTCTGTTGTACCTACAATTTATATTTATATCCTAATAAAATACAGATATAAATTTATTGATATTGATATATTCATGGTTTTCAGAAAGGCTTTTGACTTCCTTCCCCGTCATCAGATCTTCATACTGGTTTTGAAAGTGGCTCAAAATTGGCACTTTTTAACAACTTTGTAAACTCTTTCTTTTGGTGTCTGTTTGTATATGAGCTTCTACTTAGTTAAATACTGCTGTTTCACTCATAGGTTCTATGTCGTTTATGGTTTCACCAGCTCACGTGATCAAGATTTCCGCATGGCTCTATCTTAGGGCCACAGACCATTTATGGATTTGGTCCTATAAGACTGTGACCTCTGAGTTTGTTACGGCCTTTCTTCTCAGAGTAGTCAGATAGGAAACACAGACCTCATCTAGTTTAAAAAATATGATTGACATGTAAAAGTGTTTGTGCAAACGTTTTGTAATGTTTTTTCTGAGCATTGGGCTTCATCACCCTGTCGGGCAAAGTGGTATTGTTTTTTTTTATGGGTTTCGCAGTAGTCTTCCAGTGTCCATTTATGTCTGGCTAATGGCAAAGCGCCCCTTGGAGTTTGTTTTACCGGAATTACGAAGATTCTGTAGGTTAAGTATTACTGTGGACAAGTTATATCTACCTTCTTTAGGTCGTCGGAGCCTCGTACGCTTTCAAAAGACAAAAGAGAGTGTTGGTAACACTCTTCTGCACTGCGGACTGCGGTGCATAAAATCTGATACGTCTTGATATTTCAGGAAGGTTTCTCAGCACTTATTCAGTAAGTATTGAAGGTGGAACTGTATCCTGTAACGTGAGACAAAATTATGCCGTGGCGAACAGCTGTTGTGCCATGACGGAGTCATATTATATGTATAAGGATTTGACGTGGTGCGTCATGCAGGTGTTCTGCTTTTTTCCACTAAATATTGCAGGTATTGAGTATAAGATAAACAATGTTAATACGAGTATACCACTTGTTTTCTACGAGCGTTAATTAAAGTAGAATCAGAGCGATGAGATTATAATCTGCCGATCTAATTTCCTTTGATGTAGTAACGTTTGAATGGAAAATCAATTGGAAATAACATCTGTCTCGAGCAACCGTCCAATGCCACGCTGTGTTACCGCCAATGCATACGACTGCAAATCGAACGTATCGCGTAGTGCAATCGGTCACGTGATCGCGCTGCATCTCAACATAATATGACAAACGAATTCTCAATTTTGGCCATTTGACACTAGCCGTGTATTTGAACTGTAGCCACCCGGATCCATGCCAGGGAATTCGCAGGCCTTGAACGGCGACGCTTTCTATACAAATATCGGTGCATCTAGTTGAGTCCCTTCGGCTGTAAGGGCACTACATCGGTATCACAGAATCCGATGTTTATTGGCGATGGCATTTTTGTGCATCCCGGCCAGTGGCTGTGACGTCTGAGTTGGCGATGTGTCCACACACCAGCATCAGTTGCGTGCGATGTCATCTTGGTTTCGGGTATGTCCAATTTCTCGTTTCGCACGACATCCAAATTCTTGGCTTTCAAAGAGCTTTACGTTGATATCGCTGAATAAGAAACTTGTAATGTGAATAACCGCGGGCTTGGTACCGAGCGGCGCGACGCGCGGAGCGGTGCGCGTGCGCTCTAATTATAAAATAACATAATTATATGCCAATTAATATCATATCAAGGGCCCGTACGATCGATTGAATCTGTACCTATTCTAACATTTGTTGCGATATTCAAAACGTTGTATTTTGTTTAACTGTTACTTGGGCGTGGGTTTAAAAGTCGTTAGAACGAAATTTATTCAATGGAAATTCCATTTCCCAGCTCTAAAGTTATTTATTTTTGCGGCTTCTTTAATCTTGATACGCTATGAGCAGATTTAGATAAATACTTAGGGGCTCCAAAGAAAACGTAGAGAAGTTATTTTGGATTTCAGTATTAACAGATTTAAAATCTTTTGTTACGCTGAAATAAACTGATTTATAGCTGTTTCTGTGGCAACAAAGCCCTCACGTGATTTTGCGTCCGTAGAAGTTATATAAATAAGTGATGTATGCATATCGATGTGTTCATTTTCCATAATAAGTGTTGAGGCTGCATCACGTATGGGCGTCGCTATTTCGTGTCCAATGTGGGAGCACATTGTTGGCAGTCGATCAAGTCACCGTAATTAGCGCCGAGTGACATAATGCTCAAGCGCCTAAACAACAAACAGTTAATCGTTACTACTAATGTTTACAATCTGTTGTAATGTCGCCGTTTAGAAAACAATGATGATCGTCGGGAAGGAATCTAAAACTGTGTACTGAACATGCTACAATTAAACAATTTAAAAGTGCCTGTAAATGGTTTAATTGAAATAAATGCTTCTAGTTTGAGTTTGAGTTTAAAAAAATACGTTATCATATGCGTTTATTAATGGCACCATTAAAAATATAGGTATTATCTACTTGATTTCCAATTTTGTCAGCGAATCATGACCACCATTATTTTTTGGCCAAAGAATCAGCATTGCCATACAACGTGGCAATGCTGCCAGCGTTTTGGGCACTTTTCCTGTTGACAACGATGCGGACGAATTTTTGATGCCCTATGATTCTTTCCTCTCCCCTTTTTATATACTTGTACATATCATTATTATTGTTTTAAGACTGTTAGCTTTTAAATTATGTAAATAAAATATAACAAATATTAAATGAAGATTCGGTACCTATTAATACTTAGGCCATTTTTTTTATTTAAAATGTTAAGATTTTATGTACGTTTTCAAAATAGTTCTAGAAAAAAATTGTTTTAGTTTCCTACCAATTATTGGGAGAATCATTTTAGTAAAAACTATCGGCTATTCGGATAGATACAATTTTGAATTATTGGGACAGTACCTACTGTAGTTTGTTACGAAATGCAATGACAGAATTCCTAATTTTGAGTTTAAGTGATTGAATAGCTTGCCATAAGAGGAAAAAAATGCGCATTTTTCAAAGCTAAACACGCGGAAGCGCTGCGCCACTACGCGGTACCGATGCGTAGCGCGGTGCATAACCGACTGTGTTTTGTTTACATACCGATGCGGTGTAAACAACGCTGCATCTGCGTCTTGATTCCCGGTGCATATCGATACAAATCGTGCCCCAATTACTTGCGAGTAAATAGTGAAATATCGTTCATTTGCGAGAAACTTGACATAATTCAAAAAGAGCAATTTTTGGATATGATGATTTAAAAGTTCAAAAATAGTGGTAAGAGTGCGACGAAGCATAAACTCACATCTCTTTAGCTGCCTCATTTTAAGGCTTTAGCGTAATGTTGTTTGTGTAGCAAAAAGAGTAAAATTTGCTGCGTTCACCTGTTTAGTTAACTCAAAATTGCTGATTTTTTAGTTATGTCACCCTGCTTGCCAATGATCGATATAATCTAAAACTTTAATGTAAATAAGTACAATTCATAATCTATCATGTCATTTCTTTATGTTAAGTATTTATATAGGTAGTATTATTTATTTATAGTTAATTAACACGGTACAATACCAATTACATTAACTAACATAGAAAACAAAACTATACAATGCAGACAGTTGTGTCATAAACAATTATTCGCTACTTACTAACTAACATGGAACAGTGGACACCCTCGCGTACTGTTTCTCACAGAACATCAGACATACGCGCTTAATTTAACTCCATTCGTCCGCAAACACATCACATTCAGGGTTGGCCATCAGGAGGGCATTGAGCATCCTTAAAGTACGGCACACAGGCGATTCAGCTCTGGTGACCGTTCTACAAGGCAGTTGCGCGAACAGATTGTGTCGGCGGTGACCGATGTATTTGTCGGGCACAAATAGTCGACAGAAAAGGTCATGGAGCTCAGGGCAGTCGATACGACCGTTAGGGTCCTTACAGGCTATCGTGAGCTGATCAAGGCCTCTTCTTACCTCCAATGAGTTGAAACCTAAAGTCAAGAATAAGTAATAAGTATAACAGAAGATAATTATAAAATTAAGTATTATTGTTTATACGACTTTTAAATTGCAAGAAATGAAGGGCTTTTTTATTTTATTTATTTAAATACTTATTGGAACATAATAATCGGAAAATGGTTCACATTCTTTCGCAAGTTTATGAGAAGTAGAAATAAAAATCCCACCAAAAACATTTCATGTAAAATGTGGCCAAGACGACCACATAAGGTTTGCCTTGTGAAAAAGATATCAGATCACATGTAGAGCCAAGCTTCTGAATCTACACGGCCTAACTCTACCGACCCTAACTTCACAAATTCTACATATCAGTAAAAATGTATGGCTTCGCCGTTTCGCTACTAACTTCGCAAATTCTACATATCAGTAAAAATTTATGGCTTCGCCATTTCGCTACCGTCATGGAGGTGATGCGAATATTTAGAGTCTGAAGTAAGTAACGAAACAGCCAAGCCATACATTTTTACTGATATGTAGAATTTGTGAAGTTAGGGTCGGTAGAGTTAGGCCGTGTAGATTCAGAAGCTTGGCTCTACATGAGATCTGATATCTTTTTCACAGGGCAAACCTTATGTGGTCGTCTTGGCAACATTTTACATGAAATGTTTTTGGTGGGATTTCAGTTCTTTTTGTAAGTTCCTAGACAGTCTTTTTAGTGTTTATTTTTTTCTTCTTTTTTAGGGGTGTATTTCTTGCATATCAGCAGTGCCGGTTAATAAAGTTATTTTAATTATATACCCAACTTTAGTATTATATCTTATCGTATTAATTAAGTACTTACAGTCGATTTGCTCTCCTCGTCGTCAAAGGGCGTAAATAACTGAGACCTACCATGAGACTCATGTTTAAGGCGGAGGTTCTTGTAAGTACTTATTAATAGGTTTTTTAGTTACTGTCTACAGTCCCGTGTAAACATGTCCTAATTCATAAAATTGGTGAGAGTCTCATTCAAACTTCCACCCCCCCAATTTTAGGGGATGGGGGCGAAAGTTATAAGTTTATCTGGGGGCACGGTAATGTTTTTTTATACTGAACTTTGTTTACATACCAAATTTCGGCTTTCTAGCACTTCAGGAAGTACCCTAACATTTTGAAGTCTCATACAAACTTCCACCCCCCCATTTTAGGGGATGGGGGGCGAAAGTTATAAGTTTATGATTTTTTTTTGTTGGTTATATACTAAACTTAGATTACATACCAAATTTCAGCTTTCTAGCACTTCAGAAAGTAGCCAAAGATTTTGATGATCATCAGTGTGTCAGTGAGTGTGTCAGTGACGAAATCGGTGTATTTTAGATATCAATAAAATCTAAAGTCTTAGAGCTATTCAATTGAGACTTTGTATATTTAATTAGTCTATTATTGACATCATATCCTGAGAATATGAACTATCTGGTACATCGGAAACCAACTCTATGAGGGTTCAAAAAACTGACGAAACACTTCGAGAAAAGGTAGGTAGTGCCCTTGCGCTTCGCTTGGCTCGTCTTGGCGGGGGCACTACCGTGCCCCCAGATCATTTATTGATTTGCATAATGCAGTTACAGGTTAGGCTGTAACTTAAAAGTACCTACATGACCCCGAATTGATTTGCTTAAATGTAGGTACTCTAGTGACGATTGGGACGTAGCAGAGGGAAAACACGTTATAAACTAATTTTATTATGTTTATTCTGAGCGTTCGTGTTTACATCAACGAGCCTGTCTTATCACTCGGTTTTCGAAAAAAAAAAAAACAAATTCAAATCATTTGAAAGCTCATTCCAAATTCGCTTGACTGTTCGAACATAACTAGAGTTATTTTACTCCCAGCCTACACAATATTCGGCGGCGGCGACCTCTCGCATCCGGCCCTGGTTCAGGCCATGGTACGGAGCGAGAGGGAATGGGAAGCCGTCACCTCCTTCTGCGAAGCAGTAATGCTCGCGAAGGAGGAGGCGGAGCGCGAAAGGGAGAGGCATTCTCTGCGCCCTCGCGCCCCTAGCCGCCGCAGGAGGAGGAGACACCCTGGGCGTCGGGAGTCGATTGCCGACTCCCGGCCACCGTAGGCGCGGGCTTGCGGACGGCGGGCAATGGGCAGCTCGCCGTCCGGTAAGGACCAGGCCCGGGTCGACGGCGCGTCGTGTTCCACGCGCGCCTCAAAGAGATGTCAGCAAAGTTGATGGGGTCCGACAGGACCGATGCCTGCCGGGGCTGCGGATTGTTCGAAAGAGTTACCGTGGCCCTGGCGCACAGGCAACTGAAGGAACACGGGTGGGTTTTAGTCAGTAAGAGTCTGACACGCCCTTCCGCTCCGCCCAGAGCGGGAGACGTCATTCGATGATTTCCCACCCAAAAAAAAAAAAAAAAAGCCTACACAATATAAGGTTGACTTTTGCAGACAACCTTTACAGTACCTATCCTAGCTTATTGTCGGGGTTCAATTCTCTCTGGGGGTTGTCTCGGGTGTTTTTTTAGAAGGTCAATCTTATGCTAATGAAGTGATTATAATATTATTTGAAATGACAAAAAAACAGTTCACCCTATACGAGTACCGTTTATTTCTACAGAGTAAAAAAATCTCGGCTAAGGGCGTACCTATACTACGCACAGTGAAGGGTTCCATTTGGGATGAATATTTACGAATGCACAGTATCGATTTTATCGACCGCAAAGATAAGTTTGCATTTCATGTTCTCGAAAATATTTAAAAACACATCATTGCGGTTGTTACTGAAAAGAACCCATAACTCAAAAATTATTGACTTAAATTAAAAAATCGGTCAGAAACAGACACAATGTAATTTTTTTTAATAATGGGTCATATGGTTAAATATGGGTAATCATACGATACCCCACATGCTTATGTGCAATTATTATTTTCTATCCCTCAGTTACAAGTACGGGAAAAGCCTCCCCCAACTGTTTTTTTTAAGCTATTGCATAGCTTTTATCGCGAGCTTTGAGCGCGGCGACCGAATCAAGAAATTCCGTAACGAAAATAAAACCTACCACCCCCCACTCCGCCTACCAAGTAGCTCGGCCGAGCGTTCGCTTAACGTGTATATATATGGTACGACTGTACTTGAATTAATATCAAAGAAAAAAAAATACTGCATAAATAAAAAATAAATAAATAATTATAATTGCATAAGTTGATAAAAAATGCTATGCAATAACTTTACCGCGGCAGTCCCCGAGTGCCACTCGTGTTTTTTTTTTTTTGTAACTTCGCTACACCGTTGTTTTGCGGTGCACAGAGTACACCAGGACAGACTGACGGACAAACAGACATGACGAAATTATAAAATTATATTTATAGCTGTACGTTTTGACTGTCTCTTTCAGAATCTGTGGGTCATGTCTTGTGTAGGTGTGGCGAGTCATGGCAAATACAAATGTAAATAAATATGTACTAGGTTAAGGTTTCTATGGGTCTTTGCCAACCGAAATAAAGTTTTATTATTATTATTATAAAGGTTTCGTTTTTGCCATTTGGCTAAGGAACCCTCTTTTAATAAGTACCTATAAGGATGACAAATACGAATACTAAGTATTACTGACAACTTTTCGGAACGGAATCATGTATGGTTCCCTTACAGAAACCTTAACATCACAATATTTTTATAAATATTGTGATGTTAAGGTTTCTGTTTCTTAACATCACAATATTTATAAAAATATTGTGATGTTAAGGTACTGCTAGTCTATTCTGTAAAAATCTTACCGTGAAAACTTAAGTGAAGTAAGCTTGAAGTTGTCATTCTTTATTGCTAGGGATATAGACTCCATTGACAGGTCACGTCACCTAAGATTACACAATGAGATTTTTACAGAATAGATTCAGTTAAGCTAATAAGACCAAAACCCGCTTCAAATGATTTAACTTTTTGAATGAATCTTTTGTTAAAATTCATTAATACTTTTTTTTAGGAAATTGTGTTATTTAAAATAACTTTTCGTGCATTCCAGTGGTTGCCGGGCGGGGTTTGCGGCGAGGGTGGCGAGGGCGCCATTCGCCGATCCCGCGGCAAACGCATCACGCAGAGACGCGGTGCCATCAAACACCATAAGTAAGTATTGTATGTATAGTCAAGTTTTTTATATCTTCGTCAGTTTACAAATTCTAACCTTGATCAAGTCAGGACATATAGTACATTTTGAAACTATATACATAAATATACATTCACATTGAGCAGACGATTGCTTATAAAACTATAAGTAACAACAAAAATCAAAATAGCATACACTTTTGACCAATGTCGAGTTGACATCAACTTAAACCCTTTTAATGACCAGTACCCTAATTGCCTATCACTCTATCAATCACAATCTGATTCATTTTGAAGCCTATTGCTAATCCATTGTTTCATATGATCGAATATGTCTGCTCAACAACGTAAATAACGCAATGAATGTTGTTGAACTATCAAAATGAAAGCCATTCTTACTGTTAGTGTGTTACGCAATTACCCCGCTGGCCATTTTGTGAAATATAAAGGTCTATTCAGATAATAGTTAATGTTTATTTTATCTCCACTAATTACATTATTATACTAGTTATATTACGTAGACATGTATTTTGTCAAAAAAAAAAAAACACTGTGGGAGATCTGGAGTCTAAACTAAGGCCTGTATTTTAGAACTCCAGGACCCCCATTATAATCACAATAGTAAAGGTTGTCAACGTGGTACAGTTGATTGATGGTATGTGTGTACATATGGATGAGGGTGTGTGTGTGTTTGAGTGTATGCCTAAATTTATTGTACATAATAATAATAATAATGGTTAATGCAACACCGTGTCAACAAAACGTCTGGTTTTTCAATTCTTGTTAATATCAATAGTGAAAATAAATTTTACCCATTCTTGCAATAGTTTTCCATTTTAAAACCAAATATAAAACCCGAAAATCAGTAATAAACCAAAAAGTATATAATATTCACCACAATGTAAAAGATTTGATAAAAAACTGCCGGATCGGAGGTGACATGACAGTTGTCACCTCCGATAAAACAATCATGAAAACGAGATAGGAAAATGAAGATAAAATGTTGACAAGATCGGCCGCACTACGAGCACGCCCACCACCTCCGGACTCTTCGCTCAGCTCCGCCTCGCCGCCGCCGGTACCCAGCCTCACTGTGAGCGCTGTGACGACACCGGCTGCGGTAGTTGCGTCGAGCTCGAGCGACGAGTATTTCTCCCCGCCCACGACGCCACCACCTGTTCGTCGACGTGGAGGACACCGGCCGCCGGACGGCTTAGGACCTCGAGGCCCACTGGCCTCTGACAGGGTCCCAGCTCCCGGCGGAAGTGTGCAGCGCATGAGATGGACACGATCCATCAATGAAAACGTCATGCGCTCATACTATGGGGCTACAGAGGGGGGAAACAATCTGACAGCGTACCGTGTCCGGATGCTCTCTCTTTTTCAGGTGCTTGAGCCAGCTATCAACGTTTCGGCACAACGACTGTCGGATCAGGTGCGGGTCATCCAACGTAATCATATGTTGGATGACACTGTACTTGATCGCCTGCGAAATGAAATGCAGAGTAGTCATGTCATCGCCCCCTCGTCTCAGACTGTTGTAATACTACCACAGTCTAACACGAGTCAAGTAGACGAGGAGAGTGATGACAGGGCTACAAACGTAAGTACCCAGTGCAATGAGGAATTGAGGAGTGCTTTGGATGATGCGATTCGAGAATATCGGTTCATATCGCCCGAACTTAGACCACGCTTACCTCGTTTGCCCATGCATAATAAAAATAGGGCGCTGGTGGCGGTCCTGGATGCGCAGTTATCAAATTATTTTGATGACTGCGTAGACCTCACCGATACTCATTCGATTCTGTACTGCGCGGCTGTAGCGGCATGTCGTGTAGCTCACGTCAAATTTTCTACTGATTCTAGAGCTACACGACCGAAACCAGCCGTACCAGCTTGGCAGTGCAGAATTGAACGCCGTATTGGTGGGGCCAGAGCGCTCATCGGCAAACTAATCTGCTTCAGGGAGGGCAATACTCGCCCTAGAGTGATGCGCTTTGTGAGACGCGCGTTCGCAGGGACTGATATCAGCCCTCAGGATTATATGTCCTGTGTCACAGAGCGCATCGACTTCCTGAAGCAGAAAGTGTATGCATGGGCAAACCGTATTCGTAGGTATAAGCGGCGAGTGGAGCGATACACTCAGAATCGTACTTTCCAACGCGATCAAAGGTGGGTTTATAGGGGTTGGGAGCGACCGGATCAAGATGTGGCTGACACGTGCCTGCCAGATGATGATGCCATGTGTTCTTTCTGGCGCAATATCTGCTCGGTGCCTGTCAGTCACACCGAAGGCGATTGGGCTCGGAGAGTTGAGCGAGCTTGCGATCCAATACCAGAAATGGGGGCTATTACCATCTGCCCCCAAGATGTAACTCGTGCAGTCCGTCCGCTGCCTAACTGGAAGTCTCCAGGGCCGGACGGACTGCAAAACTTTTGGATCAAATGGTTCGTTGGGTCGCACGCTCGCTTGGCGGCTCAGTACCAGACTGCTTTGGAGTCTGGTTCGCTACCCCAGTTCCTAACAACAGGAGTTACCCACCTGCTCCATAAATCAGGTAGCACTGCGGAACCCAAAAATTATAGACCGATCACGTGTTTACCGACGGTCTATAAAGTTCTTACATCCATTTTGAGAGCTAAAATAAACAAACATATAGACACCAACTCTATCATGTCTCCTTCTCAAAATGGATGTAGAAACGGGTCCCGTGGTACTAAGGAGCTACTCCTCATTGATATGGCCATTAGCCAACAAGTTCGTCGTTCCCGAAAGGATCTCTCGACATGTTGGATAGATTACAAGAAGGCCTATGACTCGGTGCCACATACATGGCTTATGAGGGTGCTGGAGTTGTATAAAGTAGATGCAACTCTGCGCACCTTCCTGATGTCATGTATGGGGCAATGGAGAACGGTCCTTCACTATCCAGGATGTCGAAATATCCAGAGGAATAGCGAACCAATAAGGATCGAGCGCGGCATATTTCAGGGTGATAGTTTGAGTCCGCTTTGGTTCTGCTTAGCCTTGAATCCTCTTAGCACACTGCTGGAAGATTCAGGTCTAGGCTATCGGCTGAGGAGAGGTGGTCAGGTTATATCTCACCTCCTTTACATGGATGACCTAAAACTCTTTGCCTCCAACAATTTGCAACTGATGGAGCTACTGAAAGTAACTGAAATTTTCAGTAGCGCCATCAGAATGGAATTTGGTGTAGACAAATGTGCGGTCATGCATGTAAAGCGAGGGGAGATTGTGGAATCCGTCGGAACCCAACTCTCGGATTCTATAAACCTTAGAACCCTCTCTGCATCCGAAACCTATAAGTATTTGGGTATGTCGGAAGCATTGGGCATCAATGATACTGACATGAAGCAATCGTTAAAGGAACGCTTCTTTGGCCGCCTGAAAAAAGTATTTAATAGTCTTCTATCAGGCGGAAACAAGGTACGCGCCTTTAACGGTTGGGTCATGCCGGTTTTGATGTACTCTTTTGGCATACTCAAATGGACTCAGACCGAACTCGACGCCCTGGATAGGAAGGTCCGTACACTGCTGACTGCAAATCGAATGCATCATCCACGGTCATCGGTAATGAGGCTGTATATCCCGCGAAAATGTGGAGGTCGAGGCTTTTTAAATGCTAAAAACCTCCACAATCGCGAGATATGCAGTCTCAGGGAATATTTCTTAGAGGCCGACGTGGGGATGCATCGAGATGTGGTCAAAGTGGACAAGGGCCTCACCCCGCTCTCCTTGGCTAAAGAGAACTGGCACAAGCCAGTAGTGCTTGACACTAATGATCGCATGGAAGTATGGCAGAGTAAGGAGCTTCACGGACGCTTTTTTCGGGCCCTACATGGACCCGATATAGATCAACTAGCGTCCGTAGCCTGGCTGCGTTTCGGTGATCTCTTTGGAGAAACCGAAGGTTTTGTCTGTGAAATTATGGACGAAGTTATGATGACAAACAACTACCGGAGATTTATTGTGAAAGACGGCACGGTTGACATTTGTCGGGCATGCCACCGTCCAGGTGAATCAATCAGACACATTATCTCCGGATGTTCTAGTCTAGCTAACGGAGAATACTTGCATAGACACAACCTTGTAGCCAGGATTATCCATCAGCAACTTGCTCTCAAATACAGCCTTGTAGAACCGGAAGTGCCGTACTACAGGTATGTGCCCGACCCAGTTCTCGAAAATGGAAATATCACATTGTACTGGGATCGATCCATCATCACTGACAGGACTATTGTTGCCAATAAGCCTGATATAGTGGTGGTGGATCGATTAGAGCGGCGTGCAATGATTGTTGACATAACGGTCCCACACGACGGGAACCTCGTGAAAGCCGAGAAAGATAAACAAATCAAATATCTTGACTTGGCTCGCGAGGTTGTCGACATGTGGGATGTGGACTCAGCGATCATTGTACCGATAGTCGTTACAGCCAATGGACTAATAGCCAAGAGCCTCGACCAACACTTGAGGAGGCTCTCGTTGGGTAGCTGGATCAAGGGCTTGATTCAGAAGGCGGTACTTTTGGACACGGCCCGCATTGTTAGGAGGTTTCTCTCTCTGGAGCCCTGACCGCCGGTAGCTTGGACCCTGTTCCCGATACCGGTGGGCCACTATTTTTTATATTTTTAAATGTTTTTATATTTTTATATTCTAATATTTAAAAATATAATTTATATGTATATATATGAAATAAAGAAAATAATAATATCCATTTATTTCGGACAGAATCCATATAAGTGTTAGTACATACATAGAACATTAGAATTTGAATTAGAATACATAGAACATTTCATAAATATAAATAATATAATTATATACATGCGCATAGTAAATAAATAATAATTATACGTAAATAATTACCAGGCACTTGTCTCATCATCTCCAAGTAACTGCCCGATTGTTATCCATAATCGTTCGACGCTCTCCAATCGTTTCATAGAATCGAATAATGTTAACATTGTCTAGCTAATTTCTATTCGTTGACCTATGATCACGTGACATTTCGATAGCTTATGTCAACCCAATGACTATATAGGTTTAATTCTCTTTGTGTCAACCCCATACCTTTTTTGGCTTGTCTACTAGCGTCATCACTAATCGAATGTTACTTTGGGCCCTCAATATCGCTACCGAACGCGACAGCGATATCGCTTATATCTGAATAGGCCTTTAATTTTCAGACTCTGTCGTGTCCTATTTTTAATTCTGTCCGACATGTGAAGAAGATGGCTGAATGTCATTCTGCGGTATTGACAATACAACACATTAAATAATGATAAGTCGGTAAAGCAGATTCTATCGTCCAATGAGTAGACAAAAATAGCCCTTAGGGGTAGCGCCAAGGTAGTCCGCGAAATTCAAAATTTTCTTACGTTTTTTTGCAATTTGCAGGTCAGTATCAGGTGTATGTTGATCTAAATATGATTTGCGGCCATATCAAATATTTATTTATAGAATTATAATCATAAAAATCATCAATACATCTCTCTAACTTTTTATTACCCGATTGAATGACTATTTCATGAAATCATGTCATTTGAGGCCAATCCTACCTTAAGGAGTTGTATTGCTGATTCAAATGATTATAATTCTGTAAAGCCATATTTGTTATGGTCGCAAAACATATTTTAATCAACATACAACCTGAAAATGACTTGCAAATTGCAAAAAGCGTAAGTAAATTTGAATTTCGCGGGCTTCCTGAGCGCATCCCCCTTAAGGTAACGGAACATATTTTGGCTGTAACTGTACCTACCCGTGCAACATGATGGCACATCAAGTTTCATTTAGAGACAAGACATGGGGCTGTACCACAGGTATCAGTCTATGAGTGACGTACACAACGCTCTACACTGTTGAACTTTTTCCAAACAGCCTATAATATTCCCACTGCTGGGACGCAGGCCTCCTCTCTTCTAGAGGGAGTGGGCTGTAATCTACCACGCGGGCTCAGTGAGGGTTGATAGATGTCACATTTCAGCAAAGATCAAACTAACCAAAGATATATGGGGAATGTCTATCAAAGTTTATACCTCCATTGTTGAGACTATAGCGCCGTACTTGGCCTTAATATTTAATTTGTGTGTGGATCAAGGAGTCTTCCCGGATCTAATGAAATACAGTAAGGTAATACCACTTTTCAAATCAGGGGACAGTAAAGACACCAATAATTATAGACCCGTATCCGTGTTGCCGGTTTTCAGCAAGGTGTTTGAAAAGGTAATGCTGAATCAAATGCTCAATCGTTTTAACACCAATAAAATCTTACATGATTAACAGTATGGTTTCACCAAGGGACGTTGTACGACTGACGCCAGTGTCACCTTATTAAAACACATATTTATGGCGTGGGAAGAGGCCCAAGACGCCGTAGGAATCTTTTGTGACCTCTCCAAGGCATTTGATTGCGTCGACCATGAAACCTTAATATTGAAACTTGAGCATTACGGACTTGGAAAACTTGCGCTCAGTTTAGTAAAATCTTATTTAAATGATAGACAACAGCAAGTTCAAATAAATGGTGTCAATTCACTCGGTTTAAAAGTAAAAATGGTTGTACCACAAGGCTCGATATTGGGGCCTTCCCTCTTTTTAGTATATATTAATGATATAATTAATATTTGTTTGTTGAAAACCCAACCACAAATGGTGTTATTTGCTGACGATACTTCTTTAATTTTTAAAATAAATTGACGTGCATCAAATCTTGACGACGTAAATAACGCCCTACTGCAGATCCAAAATTGGTTCACAGCTAATAATTTAGTATTAAATGGGAAAAAAACTAAATGTATCAGATTTTCTTTACCAAATGTCAAAAGTACTAATTGTGAGATAGGAATAAATCAAGAGAAACTAGAATTCGTCGATAAAACTGTTTTCCTGGGGATCACGCTCGACTCAAGGCTTCAATGGGGTCCTCATTTAACATCCCTTGCAGGACGGCTAAGTTCAGCGGCATATGCTGTGAGAAAAATCCGTCGATTTACTGATGTAGGTACCGTGAGGCTAGTCTATTTTAGTTACTTTCATAGTATTATGTCGTACGGTATTTTACTATGGGGACGGGCTGCAGACGTCGAGTCTATTTTTATTCTGCAGAAAAGAGCCATCAGAGCTATATATGGCCTCCGCAGGCGCCACTCTCTAAGGGAACGGTTTAAAGATATTAACATCATGACGGTACCTTGTCAATATATTTATGAAAACATAATGTACGTAAGGAAAAATCTACATATTTTTAGTAAAAGAGGTGAAAGACATAATTATATCACTAGAAATAGGGACCAATTAGTTCAACCAGATTTCAGGCTGGCTAAAGTAGACTCGTCCTTCATGGGGTACTGTTTAAAATGTTACAACGAAATACCTCCCCATATACTTCAAGTGAATGAAACGAAATTTAAATCTTGTATAAAACGCACACTATGCAGTCAAGCATATTATAAGTTGGGGATTACATCGCTGATAAAAATGCTTGGCTCAACGCTGGTCCTGCTCCACAAGGGCGCATTAACTAATTAATTAGCATTTGGAACTACTGAAGATTGTAAAAACTGTCTTTACATTGTATAAATTCAATCTTTTTGTATTGTATAATTGCATAGCACATGTGTGAGTACTATGTACCTACTATAAAGCTACCATTTTCTAGGTTTGTCTTTCATTGACTTGAATGTGCCCTGGCGGCTGAGAGTATGTCATGCTCACTCAAATGTCTCGCTTGTGGTGGCGTGTGTGTTAGATCATTAAGTTCCCTTCAAAATGGTTGAGCTAAATGGTGCTGATCCATACGTCATGTTCGTGAACGGGCGCCGTCAGTGGGGACTGGTCATCTCTTGGCTGCCACGGCTTATTTTAACTTCATATTGGAATTGTTTTTGTCTCTTTATTACGGACGCTTTTAACGTTCTGCATCGTTCTCACTTGCATAATTTCAACATGAATGATGTAACCAATATTTTGTAACCATATTTTGATTTAAAAGAGTGTCCATGGAGTTTCTTGCCCGTTCTTCTCCATAGGTACCTACTACGCTTTGGAAAGGGCAACTAGCTTCATCTTTCTGACTGACCGACCCCTTGACAATTCAAAAGTGCCTGTAATTGGTTTATTTGAAATAAATGCTTTGAGTTTGAGTTTGCTTTCGAATTTTTGGTTCTAGGACATGCCGGTTTCCTCACGATAGTTTCCTTCACTGTTTCAAGAGCAGCGTTGTTGAAATTATTTATACAAAGTAAAGCGCCTGCCTGGGTTCAAACTCGCGACCTAGATCTCTTACTCGTAAGTCGGGGCTGTTACCTCTGGCCACCACTGCTCTTACTAAAACTTTTTTTAACGGTCGCGCATTCTGGCTATAATTGGTGACGAACCTTCATTCTGTAAGCGTCCTCCCTCCCTTTGACTTAGTGTAGTGTAAAAATAATATTGACAATGACACACTTGTGATGAGTGACAGGATACAATGAACAAAGTGTTATTATTATTATTATCTCAGACTCTTAGAAAGTGGAACGGACTTGTGTAAAGTACAGTCAACACTATTCTAAGTTTTAAAATAATTATTACGTAATTTAAGGTAGATTAAAATTGTAATGAATTATTAAGAACCGGGGTGAATGAAATAAATATTTGTAGTTCCTGATGACTGTGCCGGTTTTACTAATAGCGACAGCGCAAATGTTTGCCGGCGGGCGATAAATACAGAAGGAATGTGATTTTATACGAGTTTATGCCTTTTATGGCGCTTACAGATTTTTTATCTTTATTAAAAAGAACCGACAATTAAAATACATATTGTCAGGGGAAACATTAGGTTTAAAGCATAGCTCTTGCTAATTTCGCGCAGATGTTTGGCGCAAAAGTGTTAGCATGATCCCATCATTGGGGCCGCCTACATTCCATGTTGTATTTACACTTTCGGCACAATATATGGCGCAACTTGTATAATTTATTGAAATGGGCTGGAACGCCCGTTCCGGTAGTTCATTGCTCGTGTTTTGTTATTTATGTGTGCATTACCGGTTATGAGAGAACGTGGCGTGAGTGACAAGTCAGTACTGCTTGGATGATTTATAATATTACTAGCGACCCGCCCCGGCTTCGCTCGGGTGCAATGTAGACATTAATGTGGTGCCAGTGTGGTCTGATTCATAATATTATTATTATGATTAGACTATACTACAGGATATCTTTGTATACAATGTTTACAGCTGTTTTTACCTGCTGCTACTGTGCTGTCTGGACCTTAAATACGACTACCCAATGATACCCCCCCATTGTTTAGATGTTACACTTTTAAATCAGTGATATAAAATAAAAATGTTTAGTGCAATTACATAAAATGCTTTACACACATGAGTTGGAGATCACCTTTTCAGTAAGAGGATGCTTGCGTTAGGTGACTCCATCCCTCCACTTAACATTATAACGGCTACCTATGCAATTTTAAAACAAAGACAAAGAAAAAATCTAAGTAAAAATAAAACGCTTGTTATTTGCGAGTGAGTTTTAGTGTGTGTGTGTGTGTGTGTGTGTGAGGGTGTTTGTGTGTGTGTGTGGGTGTGTGTGTGTGTGTGGGTGTGTGTGTGTGTAATAGTGTGCGTGTGCATTGTGTATATGTGTTAATTTAATTTGAGTTTTTCGTATTCGTTTTTAGGTTTCGGTTTTGGTTTAGGTTTTAAGATAGCCCTGCGACAAGGTCTTGGGATCGGAAGAAGTCAGGCACAGCTTCCTCCACTAACAAATTCGATACCGCGGTCCTATTAATTATAGAATAGATTATGGAAGCGATGATACCAAACCCTCAATGTCGTCGTAAATTTTATTCTTACGCCATTCAGTCACAGCTAGTTTACAGTCACGGAGTTACAGGGGATAGAGGTGTAGCTCTTTATTCAGCAGGTTCTGTAATTGGTAAGATTGCCTTTCATACTGCCTCTTAGCAAAAACAGATCTGACTGGGACAGTTTGGGCGACTAAGTAGCTTCTCCTGCTACTGGTTGATGCAACACATAACTATGTTTTTTACTTCATCATATTACAAATCCTTGAAATTCTCGGCTTTTCTCTACTATAACATGCATGTATTATACATGTAAACCTTCCTCTTGAATCACTTTGTCTATTGATGAAAACCGCGTGAAAATCTGTTGCGCAATTTGAAAGATCTAAGCGTACATACACGAAAAGCAACTTTGTTTTATAATAAGTAGAGATTAATTATCCAGGAACTATTGTGAACTAAATTATTATTCTTATTGTGAACTAAATTATTGGTTGTTGACTCATCTCGTGCACAGCTATGCACTACGCAGCCCTTTTACACTGTATAGTGCTTTAAGTTATGCAAAGTTAATTAAAGAGATTCCTAGCTTCAAGACGCAATTTTTGCAAAGCTGTGTAGGTTTTTGTAGGACGACCACGTTTAAACAAAAGAATGAGTTTTAGAACGCTTAGAATATTTTTTAGCGCGCTGTAACATCGGTGGAACCACATTCATACTGTCGCCACAAACTTGCTGGCACAGTTAAATAAGAATTAGGAGTCCTTTAAAATAAAAACATGATGCATTTGAACCATTTTAGGGCTACTAGAATTGTTCAGATGCGTCAGTAAAAACTACTGAAGAGTATTATTAAAAATAATGTAATAAATTGGTTATAACCTCCTAAGAGTATGAATTATCCTTGTTTCTAGGGTCCACGATGTAAATGGTCACCGTTTTGTGGCGAAGTTCTTCCGACAGCCGACGTTCTGCGCGTTCTGCAAGGAGTTCCTGTGGGGCTTCGGCAAGCAGGGCTACCGATGCGCCGTGTGTCAGACGGCTGTCCACAAGAGGTGCCACAACAAACTGCTCGGAAAATGTACCGGATCCTCCGCACATTCGGAAGCCACTGTGGTGAGGACAACTTTTTAATTTTGCCGTGTTTACAAATATTGACGGCACGGTTAGCGCAGTGGCTGAGTGTTTGCTGCTGCGCTACATGTCACGGGTTCGATTCCGACACTAGCTAGCGGGTTTGTGTTTGTTTACGCACCCCCAGTACAGGAAAAATTGGTAGTTAGGGGCAAAGTTAAAATAAAAACTATTTGTGAGTTGAATCAACTCTGTTTTTCAACCTGTCATCCTAATGTGCAAAACTATATACCTACCCATGTAAGGTAATAATATAATTAGTTAAAAATGTTTTTACAAACACTTTTCCACAGCCACACCAGTGCAGTGAGGCTTTGCAAAAGTGTTTAAGAAAACCCAGTGGTTTTCTGCTATATGACTGTATCATCAATTCATCAATAAAGTCGGTTTATAGTTAACACAAAAAATTAAAATCCACATGAAAAACAGTTTGTCTGTGAGTGTGAAGGGACCTTTTTAAACACGCATCCTTTTGGGCGTTCACCCTTAAAATAATTCAGTGTTCACTGAGTGATCTTTATCACCCCTGATTCCTTATAAACCTTTAGTCACTAAAAGCGATTTTAATTGTAATTGACATTGTTTATAATCATTATTTCCAGTACCTTCGCGAGAGGTTCAAGGTGGACGTGCCGCACCGGTTTCGGCCGCACCAGTTCATGTCCCCCACCTTCTGCGACCACTGCGGGGCCATGCTCTACGGCTTCTTCAAGCAGGAGCTCAAGTGTGAAGGTATTCTCGACTTTATACTGCTAAATATAAGAGTCAGCTACAGACGAAAGTGCTCGCACTTGAGCGAATTTGTTTCGTCATATTAGTTTCGTTGGTGCTGCCCAACGCTGCCATATATGCGTTTTAAGGCCCGCTTGCACTACCAATTTAAAACGTCGTTCAGTGTCTGTCAAGCGTTTGAAGATGACATAATGATGTTTTAAATATGTTTAGTGATAAACGCATGCGGGCCTACATAAAACAGTAGGAGCGAGATGGAGCTTCTATCTCGCTCCTACTGTTTAATACTTAGAGATCACTTTCTGGTTTAGACCTTTTATTATTTCTGAGCAAGTTCCATCATACACACAAGCATAGCGCCATGCGACACGCATATCGGTCTTGAAAAATGGGTTATTTACAACTGTCTGTAGTTTTTTGAAGGAAGAAATACTAGTTTAGTTGGTACCCATATGAAATAGTACCCAATTACTTATTATGGTTAAATATCACGCGATAACAGAATGCTCTGTGTGCGTGCACTCTCTAAAGAAGATTTCTTACTAAGTAAACCGTTATTCTTAATGACGAGATTGTTGGCTTTTACACAAGCAATGAAATCTTGAAATAATGATGCAATCGCAAAATACAAAAGCATCTTTATCCATTTCATTCAACAACAATTTTCCTCGAAAGTGAACAATATCAATAAGATCAGTTGATATAAATAGTTAATTCAAGTATTTATTATTGGAAAGTAATCTAATTTTAAAGAGGAAGCCAGCACTCATGATTGAGTATCAAGGCCGTGCTAATATTAGCTTAATTCAATAATACATTATTGTAATTAGTGTCTTTCACTCGTACACGAGAACCAATCGGTACACACGATGAGAAACAATCGGTTTTTACGATGGATTGCTCTTACTTGCGTGGGCAAGAATCAGATACCTTGTGGTTATTCCGTCACCAATTGGCAGGAAATCTAATTCAAATGTATCAAAAGTATGTGTAGTATTTATGTGTACCTGTGTTTTATTTATGTGTACCTGTGTTTTATTTTTAATTGTGCATGCTTTGAATGGATGCATGGTGCAAGAATAGCCTCTAATGTTGTAATTTATCAAAGGTGAACGTAGACTTTTATATCAGCGGCATATGCAATCGTCTTTGTATATACGTGTTAGTTACCGTTATGCAAGGTTTCTTTGTTGCCTCTTACTGTGGGGTTTATAAGTTGGGAAATAATGATACAATTTTGTTATTAAGTTGGTTATAACGAAGTGCACATGGTGTTGAAAAAAGGTAGTTCACCTGACGGCGGCTTTTGCTTAAGCCTAAAAAAATATTTATGTCGTTCTGTTTACTCAAATGAATATGCAAGCTGTGCAGTATGCATAATATGGACAAAGCTACGCCATGGTCCGACAACATCCCTCTTTCATGCATGTGTTGTGTGTGTGTCATCACCATCACTCATCATTTACCAGCTTTTGTATTTATTAACCATGGAGAGGACCTATTAAAATGATCACCTAGCTAGACATTAATTGATTAATTACTGAAAAACGTCAAACTGATTCGGAAGGTCCAAAACTCACGGAAAACCTTGAATCATTTACTCACGAAGTCGAAGTGAATATTTTCCACAGATGGTATATTTTTAAACGGGTTCCGTAAAGGTCCGGGGTAAAATTTAATTTGGCTTACAATTGTGTAAGTATGTCTATAGTACTGTGGTCTATTCCAACCAAAATTAATATCTTGATTTAAAAAGAGTGTCCTTGGAGTTTCTTGCCCGTTCTTCTCCATAGAGATCTACGTTTTGGAATGGGCAACTAGCTTCAACTTTCTGACTAACTGACCGACTCTTTGACAATTCAAAAGTGCCTGTAAATGGTTTAATTGAAATAAATGCTTTGAGTTTGAATTTCCCTGGAAACCGTAGACAAAACCTACGAGCATGAGATCTAAATGATCACCTCGCACTTCACAGTTACAGCCTATGGAAATTTTACTTATCCAGTACAAAACGTATTACAATCTTTGGTACCTCTATAATGAGTACCTAAATAATACAGTATAATTTCTAATTAAGGACATTATATTTATAAAAATACACAACTACATGCGATTGGACTATTTTTCACAAATATTTACTTCGTGAACTTCTACACCCCAGAATTACTTCCTCGAACGAATCAACTTTAGGTATACTCGTACTAAAATGACAATGCTTGGAGTTAAAATCCTTCGCTCTAATAACGATTCAAATAAATTACTCGTACATTATAAAAGTATATACATTTTACAATAATTATGAGGATCCCAATATCGGCGCAAAGTACGTCCGCTTTGGAAATGAACAGGCGCTACGTCATGCTACGAAGGGTCACCGATGTAACTCTGAATTAACAGACTCGAGGTCAAATATAGAGGACATATAGTAAAATACTATTGAGAATAATGAAAAACATAATGCTATTGGAAGTACAAAATCCTGTGTTAAATAGGTGTAACCGCTCTACGTCCTGCTACGAAAGGGTCTACGTATCGGTAGACTACAAATAAAGTTTTGATAGCACTAAGAATTTATTAAGAAGAATGAGAGGCATCATTTTCATAGGTGGTACCAATTGCAGTGTTTCACAACCGCTCTTGAAGTAAACACTCATGCTGAATCCTACTATGAAGGGGCAGCGACTTGCTACGAAGGGTCTGCGAACTGCTACGAAGTTTCTACGTCCTGCTACGAAGGGTCTACGACCTGCTACGAAGGGCCTAGGTCTTGCCACGAAGAGTCTAGTTTCTGCTGCGAAGGTTCTATGAACTACTACGAAGGATCTACGACCTGCTACAAAGAATCTACGAACTGCTACTAAGGACCTACAACTTGCTACGAAGGGTTTACGAACTGCTACGAAGGGCCTCGATCTTCCTGCGAACGGTCTACGTTCTGCTGCGAAGGTTCTATGAACTAGTACGGAGGGTCGACGACCTGCTACAAAGAATCTACGAACTGCTACTAAGGACCTACAACTTGCTACGAAGGGTTTACGAACCGCTACGAAGGGCCTCGATCTTCCTGCGAACGGTCTACGTTCTGCTGCGAAGGTTCTATGAACTAGTACGGAGGGTCTACGACCTGTTACAAAGGGTCTACGAACCGCTACGAATGGCCTCCGTCTTGCTCCAGAGGGTCTACGCTGTAGCTACGAATCAGCAAACTAATCAGTAAATAAAGTTTTGTTAAATTCAAATAAGCGACGATTTTTGCTACACTGAACGACGCGCGGACGAGGTATGGATCCAAAACTTAACATAACATAATATCACGCCGGTAATCCCCGAAGGGTTGTGCAGAGTTGTACCTATAGTAAATAGTATAGTTGTACTTATACCTTCACCAAAATAGTATACATGCGAAGCAATTCATGCGTGTATCATAAATCATCCCGAGAGAATATTGTTAGATATGAGAGGTATATTTTACTAGCTTTTAACTTATTAGACTCAGGTAAGAAGATATAATACCTGTGCCGCCGCAAATTAACGTTTTCAATTTAAATATTTAATAGAATCGCCTACGTTAGGGACGGATGCCGCTCTCTCCTTTCCCTTGCACCTTAATCCCTGCTATCATCTGTTGGACTGGACCCCCGATGCATTTGGATACAGCTGAATATCAGTCAGTACGAATAAACACGAAGCATTTGGCGACTTGCTGTGCCCAGCTGACTGAAATGACTGTAAGTTTTTAGGAAAGGGAGATGTTATCATATTTTTTATACCTATCATGTATTTATGATTTCAATATAGGTTACTAGCGACCCGTACCTAATTCGCGAGGGTGCACTGACAACATATCAAAACATCGAGATTTCTGTGCTACCTATATTAAGTTAAATATTAATGTATTACACACATAAACCTTCTGTAATAAAATAAATTATGGTGAAAGCCTCATCGAAATCCATTGTGGAGTTTAGAAGATCTAAGCGATCACACAGTCAAACACAAAAATCGACTTTATTTTATGATATGTACACACGGCTATATATCAAGCTATACATTTTCAGTATACGCTGATCTCGCATTGTTTAGGATTTCTGTACAATGAGAGGTCAGCTTACACTGGAAATGTATAGCTTGATATGTACCCGTGTGGACTAGCGACCCGCCTCGGCTTCGCACGGGTAGTAGAGCATGCCTACTTTTAAGCTATTGCATAGCTTTTATCGCGGGCTTTGAGCGCGGCGACCGAATCAAGAAATTCCGTAACGAAAATAAAACCTAACACCCCCCACTCCGCCTACCATGTAGCTCGGCCGAGCGTTCGCTTAACGTGTATGTATATGGTACGACTGTACTTGAATTAATAACAAAGAAAAAAAACGGCATAAATAAAAAATTAAAAAATTATTATAATTGCATAAGTTGATAAAAAATGCTATGCAATAGCTTTACCGCGGCATTCTCCGAGTGCCACACGTGTTTTTTTTTTCAGACGTAATGTCGTATCACCCTGTTGCGTGGAGCATGTGGGTTAAATTAAAATGTAACTGATGTTCAGCCTACTTGGATAATGTATTTTATTTCCAATCCTTCAAGATGATAATGTGAAAGGTGTTCTTATGCCATAGCGGTGACACGTGCACTGTCGCAATTTTTTAACTGTATAAAACATTTGACCATGAAACGGACAAAGTTTAGCTAATAACGGCGTTCGCCTAAATGTTATATGAATAGATATATGCTATTGCGGCCTTTTTTAGAGCTATTTATGAGTAACAATTCCACCATACATTACTTATGTGTACATCTAACGGTTTCTGCAGCGTACGCCAAGATAGCTCTCAAACGACAGGATTTCTTCCGACTTCTTCAACTATCATTGTCATATTTCAGCCAATTTACACAAAATTTTAATAAATTATACACCTAAACCTTCCTCATGAATCACTCCGTCCACTGGTAAAAGCCGTATGAAAATCCGTTCGGTAGTTTTTGAGTTTATCGCGTACAGACAGACCGACGCGGTGGGGGACTTTGTTTTATAATATGTAGTGATGATCTATCTATGTCTGTGGATGATGTAGTGATTGGTACACTGTGGCGATTAGGTTATCACATTAATTGGAACAACGTATTCTACATTACGTATTTTAAACATACACAATTAAAATAATTAATAAAAATTAACATTCTAGCCGTGGGCGTGGGACCAGATTTTTCGTTTTAATATTTAACAACATTAAACTTAATTTGTGATTATTTGGTACCAATACCATAAAGTTGGTGTTGAATTGTTGGTACCATCGCTCCGCACTTGTCTAGTGCTTTATTATCAAGGTTGGTTTATTTCGTGACAATTTTTACGCTATTGATTTTGTTTGAAGAATTCAGTTTTCTACACATACATACATTGTAATAACCGTATTTAATGTGATAACCTAATCGCCACACTGTAGATAGATAAATAAGCGCCTTTACCAAGATACAACATTTTTCATTTTTGTTCATTTAACACAGCAATACACAAATATTACACTACTGTAACATATCGAATGACCAAAAATGCGTGTGCAAATAAATAGAAACCAAACAACAATAATACTTATTTCCTTCAAACGAAATAACGTCATCCCTACTTCTATGAAATCTATGTATTTCATTTCTTGCAGAAGTCGTGAATAAAGTTATTATTTATCGTGAACAAGAAGGAAATCATAAACTATATCTCTGGTCCATAAATCTCGATATATTTGTTTTAAAGCACTCTCCGCAGTATTTTTATTAGAAGTTTTTAGTTATTTTTGTACGGAAACTTAACAAGACATCCAGCTAATAAAATGCTGAAGATTAAGGTCTTTTACCATAGCTCTCAGGATTTTATTCCGAATTTACAATCTCTCACCACAGTCACCGCCACCAGTCCGATGTCTGACGCACAAGCCATAGCAGGACCATTGCCGCTGCGAGTTTCCTTAAAAAACTAAGCAACTACATAACCTTGCCAATCGGATTAGCAAACTGAGGTGGCAGAAACTCGACCAAATGTCGAACATGTGATCCCCAGCTTCAATAACCAGCCGCTGGAGCAACAATACAATTTAAGGCCAACTTGAATCACGACAAAGATCAGTATAGTTATTCACAACCTTACAATACGATTCGAACATCAATCAATGTTAACGAAGGAGTCCTCTAAACGCTGCCGCGTTGTCCACTTATTCCAAAAAAAAAGTCTCGAATATTTTGATAGTTTGAACTAAATAGGGGGGACCAATATTCTCACGACGACTATATAGGTACGGCCGGGGACTAGGCAAATCAGTAACCGAAAACGTGTAATTTTTGACTCGGTGGCCTGTCAAATGTTTGTGAATAGCTCAGCAGAACTGGAAAACGATTAAAGAAACGCAGCCTCATCCAATAAAGTGCCTTAAGAAAATTAATGGTTTCGTTCATATACGAGTACGCCATGTCAGTGCCCAACTGAGTTTTTACTGCGGATACAGAAGCGACTTTTTATAGGGGAGTACCTATTCTATTGGAGCCAAAAATACAAAGCGTTTCTATACATTATATAGATTTCAGATATATGCCCGTAAACCTCAATTCATGTAAGATTTTTTATCTACTACATACATACCTACATAAACTCACGCCTTCTTCTCATGGAGGCAGGCAGAACTACAGACCGCCACCTGCTACGATCCTTACAACTTGCCTCGTTTGCGTTCATACATCTGGTCATACACGCACACCGGTTGCGAGACGTTACCTACTATTTATAATCTACTATATTAAAACTACCCATTCATGTGATATCTTATTATGATTTTATGATCTATACAGGGTGGCAGGGACATCGACGCGCAGCCTGTTACCATGGCTTCAGTGCATGATTCTGAATCCCTGCGTTTAAATTTTTAGTCGATTATAAAAAAAACAAACTTGCCGTTCCATACATTTGGCCGCGCAGGTATTGCACTTTTCTATGAACAGCAGATTTATTCTTTGATAACCGAAAAATATTCTACATTAGGAGGTCTAGAATCATGTGCTGAATTCATGGTTTCAGGTTGCGCGTCGATGTGCCTGCCACCCTGTATTTTATTTTGTCCTCAAATTAGTTTTAAATGGACTCTCCAGCATCGTACGCTTTTAACCTGAAACCACATTACATTTACTGCCACAATATTTTATCAAAATATTCCACTTTTTAACGTGAAGATAAACTGTTTAGGTGACAACTTGGCTTACTCTACATAATTATATGAACTCATGTTTATTTGTGTTGACCCTATTTTTTGTATTTCAGCTCCAGTAGTTTCGATTATGAGATTGAGTTCTGAGATTTTGAGACTAAACACGTAAATTATTTATCGGAGCATACTGAGGCGATTAGCCATTGGGATCCATATATTATAGTGTAGCTTGAGACCAGCCTCTGCTTATCATTGTTTTTATGACTCGATAAAACATATTTTTTATATGTAAGATTCTTTATTATATGTAAGTTTAATATACATTTATTGTACACCACATTCCGGAATAAATACTCAAAATTATGGTGAAAACCGCTTCAAAATCCGTTTCGGAGCTTAGAAGAGCCACGCAGACACACAGACTTTAATAAGTAGTTCAGATTTACTTTCACACCAAAAGCGACTTTAATTTATAATATGGATAGAAGATGTACATCTTCTATAAATAAATGTTATACATACATAGATGTTATGATTAGCTTTTCATTTTAAGATTAAAATTACTTAAAAAACTTTTTTTTTTTTAATGGAACTGCACCCTTCTTGCGTAACACACTATCTATCACAATCTGAATGATTTTGAAGCCTATTGCTAATCCATTGCTTCATATGTTCGAAAAATGTGTATGCTCAACAACATAAATAACGCAATCAATGTTGTTGAACTGTCAAAGTTAAAGCTATTCCTACTGTTAGTGTGTTACGCAATTACCCCGCAGTACTTCTCATGTTATTGGTTTAATTTGATAAAAACAAACTATGTTATTGGAGCTTGATATGATTGTTCTGAAAGCTCTAAAAATTTACTTGATACCATGGTTTTAATCAGAACACGAGAGTTTCGTATATCCTGAAAGTTAAACAAATCTTTTCATATGAAACTAGTACGATGACATTATTGGTAGCCAGTGCATCGTCCCGGTAGAACAAAAACCCATTTTCCTAAACTGACTCACGATTTCAGTGACATGGCAAGCAACTGATAGGTACATTTCTATTTTTTTTCATCCGAGAAAAGCATTCCGTGGTCACAAAAATCTTGTCTCTCGTTAATAAACAAGTCCAGCTGCGAACAGTTCGCGTAAGTAGGTAGACAATGCTTGCTTATCTATTAATACGACTAGGCATGTCGCAAGAAGCTTTATTTTTGGATCCTCTAATAATAGAACAGTAATAAATGACATGCAAACCGCTTTCAAACTTAATCGTTATCGGAACATTTGTGTTTTACACTACGTTTAGCATTTAAGTTTAGTGGTTTATTGAATAGGTACAAAGTTGCAATTCAAAATATGAATCATAGGAAAAACTTTCGTTCAGTCATGTAAAAACTTCCTTCCGAGATTGTGACAAAAGTCATACTGTATCTATTATTATCTACTTGCCATCATCAATCAATCACCTGGGCGGGCGGCACGGGCGCGCGGGCGCGGGGTGCGGGGGTACGGGGGGCGGTGGGCGGCGCGTACCTGCACGCGCTGCTCACCCCGCGCGTCGCTTGCGCCAGTCTGCGCGCGCGCTCCGATGTGCGACCCCGGTTGTCGCACGACCGTGATTTAACGCGCTGTTATGCCACTGTTTTCCGAACACATCGCGAACATGTATTACGGGTCATCATCCCCGTACACTGGATCACCTTATAGTTATAGCAGTTCAGCTTCGCCTCTAGGATCGTCTTACAGTGCTTCTTACCTGAATCCTGGAAGCAGTTATAGCAACCACTCGTCTCTCAGTAGCTACTCTCGTGCACCATTATCGTCAAGATGGATTACCAGCGCTGGAAGAAACTACTCTCCTCATCTCACCACCATAACTGAAAGAGGATCTGCGAGTCCTGTTAGAATACATAGCCCGAGAAGAATACCAATTTCATCTAGAACTTACGGTACTCCCAACTATACGCCACGTCCTGTAAATATAAACACCGCTGATATCGATGTTTCCAGAGATAGATACAGGCATAAGGCTGAGCCTCCGACACCAACTAGACGTCCCACGCCCCCCGCACCCGCTAAGCCTGAACAACCACCACCCCCAAAAGAGGATACAAATAATGTCAGTGAAGGTAGTCCTTTTATGCCCAGGGTCGACGGCAAACCGGAAACCGGTATTGATTCTTCACCAGGTGTCGAAAGAAGTACAATAAAACGCGGAAGAACAGTCGTTAGACTTTATACTATTAAAAGAAATTCTCCTCGTAAGCCAAATGAAGAGGCAGAAGGTTCAGAAGATACACAAGACCAAACTGAACAAGGAGTAAACGAAGAAAATAAAACAGATGAGAAAGAGTTCATGAAATGGAGGGAAAAGCTTTCTGATGATTTGACTTACAAGGATAAGAAAGAAAAGAAAACTATGGGTGCCAAGCTTGTGGAAAAGTTTCACGTCAAGAATGAAAAAGTCTGGGAAACGCCAAGTAAGGTACAGAATGCAGAACCAGTAGAATCTCAAAGTTTACCAGCGACTCCAGCGCCAAAAACTATTACGGCTGAAAATATATGCTTAGACCGAAGATGTTCAGTTGAACTTTTGGCAGAACAGGCTAATTTATTAGATTCATTAATCAGAAGCGAAAACCTCAGTACTGCAACTTTGGATTTGAGCAAAGTTGGTATTGCTGCTGAAACTAAAAATAATTTAGAGGTGTTTGAGTCTTATAAAAGACGAAAACAGGATTTTAAAAACCCGCTGAAGACTACAAAATCTGACTATTCATTACACGATAGTCTTAAATCTTATAAGGATGTTAGAGATCCAAGAAACTTTTCAAAAAGACGAAGTATTAAGAAATCCTCTTCAGGAAGTAGTATCCGCAGATTAGATTCAATAACCGAATTTCCTAAAGAACAGGCAAATGTGGACTTGCCTGCAATAGAAGAAAGTAGATTATCAGTGAAACAAGATTATACAAAAGAAAAACCCAGGCCTAAGTTAAAAACTAAAATTACATCATCAGTTGAAGTAACAGAGTCCCCAATGAGTCCGCTAAAATTCAGAGTTGAAAATATTACTGTAGAAGAAAAGCTACGTGTACCAAAAAAAGAAATTACTTACAGCAGTGAAGTAGAAATATTGCCTCAACTATCAGGAAATGTACCTGATGTAAGTAAGGAAACAATTAACATTAAGAAAACAACGAATAAAAAGAATGCTGGAAATGATCTTGAATCACCTGAGCCTGATGATGGTAATTTTTGGAACAAAATAGGAAAAAGAGAAACTATTTACTTAGTAAAAAGAAAGAAAAATTTAGAAGAAGCAAAAGAAAAACACATGCGTTCTTTAGCCTGGTTTCCAGAAGAAGAAGTCGATATCAGTCAAAAAATCCTAGCCAAAAATATTAGCGACTTAAATCAAAATCCAGATAATGCTACGTCTTTAACTGATTCTAATAAACAAAAAGAAACTGACGAAGACGCACCAAAAGTACTAATACATTCACTAAACATAAGTAAAGAAGGCATTAAAGATAAGTTGTATTCGGAAGTCAAGGAAGAATTTCCCAATCAACCAAAAGATGAGCAAAAAGAAGTAAAACATTTAATTACCAGAAACGAATCCGAAATTAGTCATCAATCTGATTTTATGGATGAGACTGTTAGCAAAGTAATACCTGAGCTAACCACAGTTGTAACAAAAGAAATAGAAGAAGATAGTTCAAAATTAATTGAAGAATGTGAAGTGCAGGACAGTGATATAACGTCGGTCAAATTGTCAACTGAATGTAAAAATATAGGAAAAAGTGCGTCTCTGGATGCTATGGATGAAAATAAAGTTAAAAGACCTAGCCAGAAGAAGACAAAATCAGAAAAATCAAAGAAGTTACTAAAAAAGGATGTAAAGACAGAATTGAAATCTCTTCAAGCCGCATTACCAAAAGCCAGTGCAAAGACAGAAGAATTAAAAACTCTGAAAAAAATGGAAGATACAAGCGTAAAAAGTGAAAAATTAGACGAAACTATAGCTTTACTGGAAAGCGTACATAAATTTGCTACACCGAAACCAGTCGATGAACTTAAAAAAGAAGATGAAAATCATTTACAGTTCCCTGAAAACCAATCTGCTGAACCAATACCAATAGAATTAAATACTTTGGAAATAATAACCACAAATTTGGTGCCTTCAAAGGATCTGTCTGAAGTAAGACTAGAACAAAATGAAGTAATCAAATCTAAAGAGCAAGGGGCAAATGATAAGGAATTTAAATCTAAAACGAACATGGAGATACAAACATCGGAACCAGTAACTTCAAGTAACACAGCATCTGAAATCGCTAAACCAACAGTTGCTGAACAACCAACGGTTGACCTTAGTGAAACAAAAGCTTTAGAAGCAAGTAAAAACGTTAACACAATTGTAAAAAGCTCACCTAAGTCTAAATCAGTTGAAAATATAGCAATTGCTCAAAATACAAGTCAATTGCCAGAAGTTAACAAGACAGACAAAGTATTGAATGGCTCTAGCGTCTTAATTGAAAATAAGGGACCAGCAACAGACAAGCCACCTAGCACATGCATATGTTCGAATAATGTAGTGCCAAAAACTGTCAACGCGAAAGTTCCTAATTCAAATAAAAACTTTAAAACACCCGCAAAGAGTTCTCCGGTAGCCAAGTCAAAAGCTAGTCCGCCAGCTAAAAATGCTGTAACTAAAAGTGATAAGACTGATGATAAACTATTGAAAGCTACTGCTACACCGTCAACAAATGAAGAAACATCGATCTTATCAAGCAATGATATAACTTCTAAACCAGCTAACATAACGGCTAAAATTCCGGCTACGCCAGTAGTGTTACAGTCACAAGACATTCCAAAAGAAGAAATTGAAGTAAGAGTACAAATTGAACAAAAGACAGGAGAGGAAAATAAGGCTGAAAATATTATTAAAAAAGACGAACAACCAGAAACATCTACTCAAGCTGTGGTCACTGCACCAGTTATACAAAAGAAACCAGTGAAGGAGGAAAGAGCGGTGAAACCTTTAATAGCGACTCCCCGCCCTTTGCAAAAGAAAGCTCCTCAAGTACTTCATTCAGATACATCGGAATCGTCTTCAGAAGAAGAATCCTCAGACGAGGATGACGAAGATGAATCAGACGAAAGTGAAGCTTCTGCAGAATTTTACGAGTGTGAAAATAACCCAGACGGAAGGACTTCTACCGGTTCTAATGATTCTGGCTTCGATTCTTCAGCACCTGCGTCACCTGCAACGTTTTCGCAAATTAAGAAAGGTAATTAAATAGACCATAAACCTATCTAGGTACGCACATATTTATATTAACGAAGCTCATTTGTATATTGTATCTACATAACTAATTTTCCACTAAACCGATAGGAAGCTTCGCACGTCTGCTTTTGCATGGCTTTCAGCATATTATTCGTAGATGTAGCATGGCTGCACAGTTGTACAAAAACTTTTACAAGCCTAGAGCCACGCGACAATTCGTAATCTGTTTTAGACTGCGATGTAAACTGCCACCGAAAGTGTGAAAAATTGACAGCGAATTTGTGCGGCGTGAACCAGCGTCTGTTGGTGGAAGCTTTGGCATCAAGAACTGCATCTAGAAAAGGTGGGTAGACACTGAAAATAGGAACATAGTACGTCTGAGGTGATATCAGCAATTTTTATGTTATCAGCGAAACGAAATATACCAATGATGCGAGCGTCATTGCGACGTCACCCATACAGCCCAAAATAAAGCAATTTTATTGGCTAGCTGTCTAACGTCTGTTACTGTTTCTGTTATTATTAGGTAGGCATTTACTGACATGACTACGATTAAAAAATCTTTACAACAGTTATTAAAAATAAAACAAGGCTAATAATTAGGATCAAAAACTTGAATTATCATCATTGGCAAATAAACCAATGGAAATGCTGTTCCTATCAAAATTTTCGATTTACAAGTCTATAAATAAATAAGTCTATAATCTATCCTTTCAATAAAGTAAATTTCTAGTGAATGTATTTATAAAATTGTAAACGTATTGTGCGTATTTGTTTATGTTCAGAAGTACATTGTGGCGTGGGTGTGAGATGTGGCTGTCTGGACACAAGCCAATTATTTGCGCACCTGTACAAAATTGATAGAACCAATTGCAGCCACAATTAACATAAAGAGGGAGTTGACATCAAGTAAATACGAAATTTCTTTAGCCTCACCTTTATATACGTCTTAATTTTCTACAAGGTTCACATTTCCTTGGTTCGAAATCAGAACATTTTGGACATTGATGATTGATACCATGGGCCGTTAATCACCTGATGCTAATAAATTTAGCTTGATCTGTACAACCCAAGATTTTTGGAGTATTTTTACCTCAAAGACATTTCACGCGAATGTAGTGGAAGTGTTAATGAAGAACCACTGAAGGCCAGGACATAATAATATGATCAATCATCGACGTATGTAGTGGCGTATGATGATGGATGCCAGCGCGTGTCTGTGCTCTCGTGACTAACGGATCGATGGTTTCTTCGATCATCGATTAATTGACTTACCACTCCTCAAACGTCACTGCAAGCTGACAGCCTGTGGACTTTTGTCAAGATTTTTATGTTAAACAGAGTGCCGTAAAAGCAAAGAATATTTTTTGAAGACCATTTTCTGTCATTCTCAAACGTCAGAAATATTTTAGGATTAGTAGAAACAGCAGTGGTTTTTTTTTATCTTTTGCATGTTAATAAAAAGAATATCAATAATTTATATTATTATGTTTAACTATTCAAGTGTTTGTCCCTGTTGTGGTCTCTATTTTCTTCTTTTCATTGCATAAAGTAATATGCACAATTTTCAAAATCATATTTGTTTCATTCTATAAGACACTCAGTCTTCATCTTTATTATGTGTCAAAAATGTTAATTGTTTAATTTTCATTCAAATTCATATGCATAACTAAAAAAATAAATAAAAATATTCTACAATCAGGTCAGAAATATTTGGTCCAATTTGATTTTTTTCTCTAATAGTAACGGATCAACTAAAATTAAAAATTGCCTTTAATTCTTGTAATTCTTCGGGAGATTTAATATTTTTTATAAAAAGTAATCCAGTATTAGGTTCTATTGCGTATAATTCAGAGCAATTTGATTGTTATTCCTCCGCACAGGTGGTGAGGCTCCCGGGACATCGTCGGGCGCTGCGCCAGCGCAGGCAAATAACACCGACCTCTTAGAACAGGAGCTTGGTGAGACATGTTGTACTATAATAACGAGTATTTATTGTGTGCTTGTGTATGTTCTTTGTATAATACGTTTCTTTTAGACGTCTCTTTTAGATAAGAGTAAATGATATTATTCATCGTTTTAGTTATCGTGTTTTTAGTCTCAACTAAATAGATATTGCTTGCAGCTACTAACACAGTTCCCATAGTTGTCATGTTTTACATTTCAACTTTTACCAAAAATTACTTTAGCGTAATCACGTCACCAGAAACTTCTAAAGAAAGAATAAAGGATTTCTTGGCTCACCATTAAAGAAATAAATTATATATGTGATTGTATGTAAATGTTTATGTTTTGTTCAATCAAAGAATCATCAAAGGTGTCGGAACCATCCGTTCATCTGAACGCTCCAGTCTATAAATTATATTTTGTTTGATAATAAACACGGACGCTGGCACGATTGGAAAAAAACTTATTGTATTTTGATCACATCTATAAATATCTCCACTGAAGCGGCAGGACTTTTGCTGAAAACAGAGTGCAGGCCCACGCCCCACTTCGAGATGGTTTCCGCATACCGTCCATGCGACTGTCGACTTATCACTGTATAAATGATGTACACAATACACAGTGTATTATATAATTTATAGATTGAATTAATTAATGAGCCGCTGCTGGAACCGTGCAGCAGCTTTATTAAAACGTCAACTGTCCGCAAAGAATAATGTCCATTTCTATTTGAAACTCAAATTTTCAAATATTTGCAACCGACGTTATTTTAAACTTTGTTTTTGGTCATGATAAGAAAAAACAATGGTTTCTGTATAACAGCTTTTCGTCGGAGAAGAACAACGTAAAATACACAAAATTTCTGTGAAGCTGCGTGACTAAGCAGGAAAATTAGAAACTCTGAGAACTTGAAGATAGACGAAACGAAAAAACGAAGGCGAGACTTGCCAAGTTTTGGTACCACAAAAGGAACTAATTCCAAAAACAAAACCAGCATCTTAATTGCATAACACACTATCTATCACAATCTGAATCATTTTGAAGCCTATTACAAATCCATAGCTTCATATGTTCGAAAAACTTGTCTGCTCAACAACGTAAATAACGCAATGAATGTTGTGAAACTGTCAAAATGAAAGCCATTCCTACTCTAGTGTGTTACGCAATCACCACGCAGACTGAGGTATTATTAGAATCCTATAATCATCAAATATATACAATTCGGTCTTGAACTTGATGCAGGTATCTACATACCAACATTACTTACCTACGTCCAGTAAGTCAATCCAATCTAGAGTCCAAACCATTAAGAAATCAACCGAACGTTCAACAAGACCGCTTGATAAAATAATAATTTACAAGATATAAATATTTAATCAAAATATTCAGCTGTTATAAATAAACATTATATAAAGATATGATCCCAAAGACATCATCCGTGCCAAATTAAATAATTGTAACCATTATTTATACGAATTACAAATTAAAGAAGATTAACATAGAAATAGAACGTAAACAGAGATTGTGTGCCTCTTGAATTATAGGTAATGGGGTTAGCAAGTAATTTATGAGTTATGAATTATGATATAACAAGTATCATAATAATATATTGGACTCTGATCGTTATGTTTAATTTAATCGGTTGCGCGCATTCAACACATAATTTCTACATAAAATATTAGGTAATTAATGGAAAGGAGTAATGATTGAGAAACTAAAACAAAAGATGTCACAAGATCAGATCACGCGGATTCTTGGTTCGTCACTTTTTTACCATAAAATTAATTTTAAAATAGCGACAAGGAATTGGCTCACTTTCTCGTGAATATATGAGAATATATGATACAATGGGCCTTTGTCGCTCCTCTAAAACAGTTATGAGAAATGTTTGTAAACTAAATTAAATCCCTAATTGTTTATAACCAAATAGTCTTTTTCTAGTAGGTACTTGTTACCTAAATCTTCTCACCATAACTGTGACTAGGTACGTCTGCAACATTGAGTACCTTTCATGAGTAGTACTTATTTTTATTCTATTTAATTTATAGAGGGTTTAATCATAAACTGATTATAATAATAATAAATTATTTATTGAGAGTAACCATGAGACTCATACAGTGTTAGTAACAATAAAATGTCACCCTCATCGGTACAATCAATTATTCCTTATAATCTCAATCTTATTTTTGCTAACTTATGCAAGTGTCTTGCATCCTTTGATGATGGGGACGCAAGAATGCTGTTACACCTTCCAATATCCAGTGACTTGTGATTCTTTCGGCCTCGTTTCGCACGAATTCGATCAGGATATGGTAAGTGCCTTCTACTATATTGCACTCTCTCACTCTCAATTTTATGAATCCACTTTACCCATGAGAAACGCAAAGCTGTTCATTGGAATGTGTCCCGATCGAAGCCGAAGAGCCATTACAAAATAGTTACCTACTTCATTTGATGCTCCTTGTTCAAGACCCCGATTAATTGATAGAATTCATCATTGTTACGACTGATAAAAAAAACAACTACGCGGAAGAACAACGAATAAATGTTTAATTTCACGATAGTTTTTCCCGTTTCCATAGCAAATACAAAACTTAATATGGAAAGCTCGACATTTTCCTCAACGAGATCTCGTGATCACCCCCGAATTAACCGCGGCGACCTTGATATTGCTGTCTGAGCAAATATTTTTAGCGACGCTCACGATCTCATCCGAGGTGAAAGAGAATTAATATATCGCACATGCTGTACCAATTATGTCATACTACTATAACGCAACGTAAACATCCATGAACTTGAATCATGTTGTAAACCAACGACCCCACGTTTACGAAAAAAACGTATAAAACATACATTGAAAGACATGAGGACGTCTTTCGAAAGGATTGATAAAGGAGTGGAATAAAAGATTAGGACGACTGGACTTTTCAGATAACCGTTCTTCTTCGTAGCGTGTCGATGGCAGTCTAGATAGATCAGAATTTGGCTACGATTTTGGCACCTTCAGTAGTGTGGTGTAGTGCAGGCAACAGGACAAGCTGCAAGGACACGATATACCTAACCCTAATAAATTATAAATTTTAATTCTTCTCCATAAGTAAAAGATCTATGAACTAAGAGTTTTTAAACAATAAAAATATATTCTGATATAGCATTTGGCAATAACAACTTTCAACAACCTCTCTAAAAAAGCTGCAAATCATAAATTAAGTTTTAACGAGCAAAACTGTCGAGAGCATTTTGTAGTTTCAGCCAAACTGGTTATTAATTTAATGAGAAAATAAATAAGGCTTATTTCATATTTTTATTAATATGGCGAACTAAACAAATTAGTAAAGTGACCGTGTCGGTGGTCGCACTTGAAAGTGTCATCTGATAAGGATCAGTTACTAATGGTTTTAGCAAAGGATGTTTACAAATGTGTATCGCCAGTTCCACAGATGTGGTAGGTAAATGCCAAAGCGCTCGTGCCAATAATTTAAAACACTAGCAACTATTATAAACAAATAGATAGATGAAAAAGGTGAACCCGGACGAAAGTCAGAATTAATAACGAGAGAAAAGGAAAGAATTTACAGTAAAAATTTAGCGATGTGTTTTTGGGATCATGAATGAAAGAGAAACTAAGCCGGATAAAATTCAACTTTTATAACAAATTTTTGTAGCTTCTCTCAGTTTCAGTGCCCCAGGACCCAGATCAAATTGTAGGTGTGTATGTAAATGTGCCTCCCCCCCACGTTACCAACAATCTTCATAATTCAGAAGTAAGTAGAAACAAGGGAATTAGCATCAGTTCTAGCAATTAGGACCGTTTTTGCGTATCGGCTCTAAGGACATTCAATATAAATCATGCGAACGACCAAACTCAAACCCAAAGCATTTATTTCAATTAGACCATTTACAGACACTTTTGAATTTACAAAGAGTAGGTTAGTTAGTCAGAAAGTTGAAACTAGTGGCCTATTCCAAAATGTAGATCTTTATGGAGAAGAACGGGGAAGAAACTTCAAGGACACTCTTTTAAATCAAGATATTACAAAACCCTGGGTACATTATTCTTGTTGCTTCTATAAGTGGGAACAATTTAAAAAGTAAAACAAAGAAACAATTCAAAATATAAGATCAAAAATAAGCCATGGCAGTTACGAGATGACCAGTGTCAACCGACGGCGCCAGCTTACGAACATGACGCATGGATCAGCACCATCCACCTCAACCATTTTGTAGGGAATCGAATGATCTAATACACACGTCACCATCAGAGTACGACATTCTCTCAACCGCCATGCTCTTTCAAGTCAACATACATAATAATAACATAATAAACGCATCCCTGGTATTCACAAATACAAAATCGAAAAAATTCTTCTAAATTATACAAAACTATAGTTCGCAATGTATTTGAGAGATTAATCAAATACCAAAAAGAACGAAGAAAGAAAATCAATAATATGTATTGAAGTATTCAACAATTAAAACTTGATTAAATAAAAAATAAACATAATGTCAGAGAAAAAAGGGAAGATTCTCTTCCAAATATTAAAAAATTTAGTAGTGAAAACAAGTGGCTGTGGAGCAGGACCAGCATTAAGTCAAGCATTTTTATCTACGATATAATCATCCAACTTATAATATATGCTTGTCTACATGTGCGTTTTAATGCATGTTTTAAATTTCTTCTCATTTAGTTGAAGAATATCGAGTGGTATTTTATTATAACATTTTACACAGTACCCCATAAAATAAGTCTTTAGACAATCTGAAACGTGTTTGATCTAATTTATTCTTATTTATAGAGTTAAAATTATGCCTGCTACTTATCTTACCAAAAAGATGTAGATTTTTTCGAACATACATAATGTTTTCATTTATTTATTGATAAGGTACCGCCATGATGTAATTTTTTTAAACAGTTCCCTTAGAGATTCGCGTCTGCGGAGATTGACAAACATTAGTAGACATGCCCCTCAGATCTTCGGTAATTTTGATCTTAAGTTGCTTAAATGCCTATACAACGACCACAGGGTTTATATGATTAAATTTAAATTCCACAGGATAGGCTGAAACATTCGCTCTTAATAAATCAAATGCAAGCGAGGGCGAGGAATTTAAAGTTTATGTAGGTAGGAATTGGAATAATGGTAAAGAAAGTTGCAAATTCCTGAGCCACATCTATGTTATCGCTAATGAGACCGCGAGAAATTTAGTGTGTGACCAACACCAAATTCACAAATAAGTTCAATAATCACAAACAACTTGTCTTTTTATGTTTGTTAGTACAACCTTTTGTGACGTCATCATTTCTCTGAGTTTCTTGATATTTATGACATTATGTATTGAACTTTTGAAACATTTCAAACTATTGTAGCTCAAACACATGGCACAGTCCACTTTTAACATCGGGAACGCTCGATTTCGTAACTGTGCCAAAATAGAGCCAATGCTTGAGGCTCTTTCTAATGCGTTTGTTCAATTTTATGAACAACAAATCCTATTTAGAGTAACTTTCTTCCATCAAATATGTGTTTTATATAAATTCTGGACGATGCTTTTATCTTTCTCAGAGCAATCGACTGCCTACGACATCTTCAGGAAAACTGGTCGGTTCACTCCTCCTGCGCGGTCTATCCCTCGCTTCAGGAAGTACACCGTCGAAGACTTCCAATTCATCAAGGTGCTGGGCAAAGGAAGCTTTGGAAAAGTAAGTTCATTAATTCTTTTGTCTTCGTAAATCTTTCAGCAATCGATCTTTCATGAGCTTCCGCGTCACCAGGACATTAATATTAGTCAGTGAGAGACTGGTGTGTGTTCGCAATGATCATTGTTTTCTCTCGTTGGCCTGAATCTGGCTCGGAGGAGGCAAGTGCCAGATTTCTGACGTGAAGCTCCGCTTCGAGGTTTAAATATGGATCAATATATCACAACAATCAAAGAGATCATCTTTTTCTACCTTTAGATAGGTAGTTTCAAAGTAGTATTCTTCAAACGAGCCTTTGATTCAGTGACATATTTTATGCAAGTAGTAGATATCATGTAGATTTTTTACAAATCCAAAAAACTTTGCTAATGCTCTTGTCTGCACCTTGTAGATATAAAACATTATTCTTCCTAATTGCTACCAAGAAAAAGTGATTTTATTTGTAAAAATCCAAGGTGTATACGTATTCTCCGTCCGAAAATAAACGAAACTAAAACAAGGGATTTTGCCAAGAGAAAAAACAGCTCTCTCATACTTAGGTAGATAAGCCGTTGTGTACACGTAATGATTTGCAACGGACAACACTGAACACAGTGTATTTAGTTGCTGAAAGACGCGTCTAATAATACAAAGATATGACAAACTCGACACATTCCAACACTACAAAAATAATACGCCCATTAATTTACAAAAGTGTTAAAATGTTTAAAATCTAAAGTGATTTGTTCAATTTATCGTTTAGTCCCTGAGACGTATTTCCAATTGGTTTTCTTACTCAATCACTACTTCCGGATAGCAAAAACTAATGGTATTTTCTTTGGGATTTGCGTAATGCGGAAAGTTTCGTCTAATCCAGTCATAGAATTTTTATATAACTTTGGCACGTTATATCAATGGCAGTATTTTTGCGCACTTTTCTGATTAATTTTGCCTCTGTTTAATTTGATCTATACTTTATTAGCTTCTTTTGCTAGTCGATATATATCGACTGCTGAGCATGAGGTCCTGGGGTCGATTCCCGGGTCGGACAAAGTGTTATTCGGTTTTTCCATCTGGAATTTCTCAGTAGCAGCCCGGAGTCTGGAATTGTGCCCGGTTGATGGCAATAGGCTCGCCCCCTATTACATGGGACTTAAACATAACTGGCGAAATGTCGGTGTACTATAGGTGCACCTCTGCCTAACCTTTCGGAAAATACAGGCGTGATGTTATGTTATGTTACTTATCGACTTTCTTGCTTCCAAAATGTCTTTCTTGTTCTAAGGTGTAGCACCTCTTTATATCAATATTGCTCTAGTTTTATAGATCTGATATATTTCCATTGTCACGTATTGCATCACAAGTGGGACCAGGAACAGACAGTAATGGCTTTCGCTTCTAAGACCTGCGGGGTAGTTACGTAACAAACTAACAGTAGGAATGGGTTTCATTTTGACGGTCCAACAACATTCATTGCGTTATTTACGTTGTGGAGCATACAAATTTTTAGAACATATGAAGCAATAGATTAGCAATAGGCTTCAAATTGATTCAGATTATGATAGATAGTGTGTTACGTAATTAGGGTGGTGTATTCCTGTGTCATGTTGTCGTCTATGGGTAAGCACAATGCCCCGGCCAGCAACGGCCTATTTCGATAAACACAAAATTATGCTAGGTATTACTGAAATGCTGTAAGAATTTATATGATTGTTATTTTAGTCTTCACAGCAGGTAAGTGTATTTAACTGCCACGAACGCAGCAACTCAACAAATAATATTCTAGTGTCATAACACCTTAGTTATTGCATTTTAAAACTGTGCCAGTGTGAGGAAATCATGTGAAAATAGAATTAACTACCTGTGAATTCAAGAATAGATGGAACTAGGTCACCAAAAAGTACTTCATGTGCATGTAAACTCATGACAATTTGAACACAGAACATCATGACATTTTGAATAACTGACGGTGGCAGAGAGTTGGATGTACGAAACTATGTACCTATTTATGTAAAATCGAAAGAAACCACTGGGGGTAACGTTGTCATTATGTCTCAACAAGCTATTATACGCATGATCATGGTTGATGACGTCAGGAGACGCGTCCGATTCCCAAAAGGTAGACAGGGTAGACTACATACGTCATACCAAGTAGAGTTATCTAAAATATTAGGTGTCTAGTTGATTTTGACAAATGACGTTATAATGCTATTAATTTTTCGCTTTCGAGACGCAAGCGGCGACAGCCTAATAGTGACGCACAGAACATCAAAGTGTTAGGAAATGTCAAATAATATTTTCATTTTGCACGTAGAGGGCGATGAACTCGTAAGTTCTGGATCATATGCGTTCGTTTAAAGAAATATAAAATGCAACTTTGAATGACCTGAATTTGAAATGGGTCGCGGTTAATTAACCATCAAAAGTTTTATTACTGCACAAATGTATAATTATTAATTAAAGTTCTCAAATAGAAGGCTTCGTTATGAACCGCCTACGAGCTTTTTATGGACCAAAGCTCTGGTGTTTGTGTTTAAATCTCAGGTACCCTCTTTCAAGAGGGTACCTGAGATTTAAACACAAACTTCAGTGTTCGCATAATAAATAAAGGGGACATAAAATCAAAGCTCCCATATAGCTGTCAGTCGCCAGCTATAAAGTTTACTCGTACGTCGCCAGTTGCCCTTTCCTTTCAACTGAGGATAAATTTATCTACCGATATTGTGCAACAAACTGTTTCAGTTTTGAGCTCAAAATATTTCTGAACCCTGAAGTTTAAATATAATTGTGAGATACCTGTATCAAAAGATAACTCTAAAAAAATCAAAAAAGAATTGCCTGGACAAGGATTTTTAAGACTTTTAACAAGCTCGATTTGGATTTCAAGATACAAAAGATTTCGAAAAGTTAGATGACAAAAAGTTAAGCTGGTTCGAAATGGCCCAGAGAAAAAATACATGGAAGAATTTGATGGTAGCGTTTGTCCAGCAGTGGGACAATGTCGGCCAAATTTTCAAATATAAAAATATTATTTAATTTAATTTATGTTATTTAATTTAATTCAAATTTATTGTATTCAATTTAGCTTTCAATAATTTTATTTTTATTTTCTTCAAACTACGTATTACTTCTTTTAATTAATTAATTGTGTTAGCTACGTATAACGTAGTGCATGCTTTTCTTTAAGTAATGGAGCGCTTAGACTTAAGTTTGCAATGTACAAATTGTAGAGTAACAGTGTACTCATTTTGCAAAGCATAATCATAAATAAATAAATATAGAAAATCACTCGGTTGGAACGAAGTTCCTTTCGTAGTATATTTAGAACATCCATAGAACAAATTTGATTACCTTAAAACGGGTTATATTGAGTCAACCTTATAAGATAGACACACGCTGTTGCGGACTTTTTTTTGAACTTTTAAAGGGGAACAATTCCGTCATACTTGGTTTTTGCGTAACTCTAACCGTTTACGCAGCGCACGAAATGGAAGCTCTCAAAAGGAATATTTTTTCCCGTTTTTGCAATATTTTTCATTTATGCACGGCTCCTATTGGTCGTAGCGTGATGTTATATAGCCTAAAACCTTCCTCGATAAATGGACTATCCAACACAAAAAAAAACAATTCCAACCAGAAATTCCTGAGATTAGCGTGTTTAACTAAACAACGAAATAAAGAAAGGGTCGTGACGGAAACTCGTGACGGAAAATTCATACACTTTTTTCGCCTAGCCCCCATCCGCCAAGTCCGTACCATGCGATAAGAAACTTCGTTCCAATAGGTGACAGAAATCGGTGGACCCGTTTCACTAAACTCACTTGTAACTATTACCTGTCTCAGATATAGTGCTTTGAATTTTCAGGCTGGTAGCCCGACTAGCGTGAAAATAGAAATCAGGACAGATGAGCAGGTTTCAGTGACTAGTGCAATAAATTATTTTAATAATCGCCCTGTTTCTCAGAATCTCTTTGAAAGAAAAGATCGAAATATTGTGACAGGATATTTAGCACAACAAGACAACAATGCTCATCGGAATTAGGTTGACTTTGAGTTTATTCGGCATGACATTAAGAATGATTTGGAAGTACCCATTCGGGTAGAATTATTTAGAGATAGCAATAACAACATAATCGTTTCTCAAATTCTAGGAAATACCTACCTCAGAAACAATATGTTGTAGACAGAAATAGATACATATCCAAATTTTAAGACAATAAATTATCTGATGATGATCCATTTATAATTTTGGTGTAAATGCAGTGGTGACCGTAACCTCAGCGATGATGCGTGATGGCAGCTTGCCACCTGCAGCTTAGCGGTTCGCCGCAGTTTACCTGCCGTACTATCGTACTGTAACATTAGATTTATTCGCTCTATTTCGGGTGCCTACATCATTGGCCACCTTTACTAACGTCAGAGAGCACGTGTCATCGTCCTCCCTCCGCTCGACGTACTGTCGCCTATTAACTATTGTCTATCGTGGCTTAATAGTCTACCATCTACAATTATTATCTAGCTATAGAATGATGTGTTATAGCCAAAACAACACGAATCTTACAACATTTATGTTGAGGCGCGCTATTTTTCTACAGCGTATTTTTATTCTCTAAACGGATGCGTCACGTGAATATGTTTTCATCGATTCCTTTAGCTCTGCTGCCGGTACCTATAATAGCTATTCTCCATAGAGCTCTTTTTAAAGATAGCTACCATTTGGCTCACACACCTGTTGAACCTGGAGCACTTAATTTTGGATAAGATTATCCTCAAAATAAATGAGCAAATATGTAACGTTAAAATTGATTTACGGCTATACCAAATTCACGTTTATTAGCAAGAGTGATCCGCGCGTTACGTGAGCCAGAACGCAACGTCTTCCTGGTTTCACAGAGCTTGGCCCAATTGCCTTTGAGAATGGGCCAAGAATACGGAGAAAGCATGATATATATGAATTATAAAATGAAAACTTCTGTCGTACGGGTGTCACATTCGCTTCCTGCGACATATATCAGCACATCATTTTACTTTGTTTTTGTCAGTTCGGGATTTGCAAGAACACAAAAAAAATTAGGGACAACTCTTGATGTGAGACGGTACGCCTTAGTTTGTTATATAATAACAAACAAGATGGAAGATCATCGAGTGCTCGATCATTTGTATCGTGTCTGCCTCGCTATCTGTATAACTTCTCAAAGACAAATCTTTCATATAGTTCGTTTTTGTGGCATCCGCTAGCGATTTGCGTCTCTTTAAATAGAACCGCGGTATCAGTATCTGTTTGTCTCTGTACTAACGTCTATTTATGCGTGCCTACGCACTGAACTGGAGAACTGTAGGTCGATGAACACTGTTTTAAAAGTTCACATAGATATATATAATTATATATTCAGAGAAAGTTCGGTAAGAAGTCGGTAATAAGTTGGGTAAGATGTAGGCGAGATGTCTATGTGATAACGATACGTACACGTCAAATGGAGACACTACTAAATCTTAGGGTTAGGGTTTTTGGACGGTCCAAAATTGATTTATTAACCGTTTGACGCCTACATTTTCCGAGAAACTTACAACCCGATACATTTCACTACAATGGATTCTTTACTTTTCCAGGTATTATTGGCTGAACTTCGTGACACAGAATACTACTACGCCGTAAAATGTTTGAAAAAAGACGTGGTTTTGGAAGACGACGACGTGGAGTGCACTTTGATCGAGAGGAAAGTTCTCGCACTTGGCACGAACCACCCCTACCTCTGCCATTTATTCGCTACTTTCCAGACGGATGTAAGTAAACTCAATATTTACAATAATATTTTACACTTTATGTTGACATTTGAAAACGCTACATTCCACCTAACTTTTGAGGAATTCATTAATGGTTACACTTTCATATTTACATCGAATAAATTGTGAAAAATATTTCTACAAATCTTCATTAAACTTTTTAAACACTTAGAAAGTGACTGGCGCACTATGTGGGTATAGTTGAGGACAGCAGTTATGATTTCCGATGGAATGTAATACTATGCAAAGTGATAACGAGTAGGCCGTGCATGTAATACGTAGGACCGGCCTTTGGCATACAAAAATTCGAGCTGGACGACAGTCAGTCTAGTAAAGCGAAGCTTTGGGTGATTCCCAATCAAATGAGAAGTGAGAAGGGTAGCCAGTTGAAGCGGCGAAAGACCATGGTGGTTTATGTTATGCGGACGGTTTCGAAAGATATTTTCTTGGTATGTTATTAATGTACGCTTTTTTATCCTTTTTAGTCTCATCTGTTCTTCGTGATGGAGTATCTGAATGGCGGTGATCTGATGTTCCATATTCAGCAAAGCGGGCGATTCCCGGAGGCACGCGCGCGGTTCTACGCTGCGGAAATTGTATCAGGACTCAAATTCTTGCACAAGAGAGGCATTGTGTACAGGTAATTCATTAATTTCAGAAGTCTACGTCTACTTGTTTGTTAGTAAGGTGTATACCTATCAAGTTGAGGTAAGGATGCCGGCAACCTATGCACCTAGGCTAGCTTCATAGGCTTTTTGACACATTCTTATAGAAAGCTGCATCGCATCATTCTTTAGGTATGCTAATAAAACCTAAGCACCATTATAAATGATAAATGATTTTATTTCTGTAAGTAGGTTTGTACAAACACTTTTACACGTCAATCATGTTTTTTAAACTAGATGAGGTCGGCCTAAGTCGGTCGGTATAAGTTTGCAAAACGATGGTACCTAATTAATACTTTCTCACGGTCTTTCATTTCAAAATTAAACAACAATTGATCCCTAATTCTCGACGTTCCAGGGCGTGTTATCATTTATATGGACTACCTACGGGTGCAACAGATGTCTTGCTTGAACCAAAACTTAATAAACATAACATCACACCTGTAATCCCCATAGGGTTGAGCAGAGGTGCACCTATAGTACACCCACATTTCGCCAGTTATGTTTAATAATTAATAATTACCTGTATTTCCTTTCCAGGGACTTAAAACTGGACAACATCCTTCTAGACTTCGAAGGTCACGTCCGAATCGCCGACTTCGGCATGTGCAAGCTACAGATATACTTGGACAAGACGGCAGACACATTCTGCGGAACACCAGACTATATGGCACCGGAGGTCAGTAATTAGCACGTACTTAGTAATGTAGTTGTTTTTTTTTACTGTAACTATAACGGTAAATCGGACAAAACCAAACAACATTGGATTTACTCATGTATGGATAATTAGGTATTTGAAAGTTCATCCACTGATTTGGATGGAATGCCATATACCTCTAAGTACAGTCACCAAAAGAGATAAATAACCAGGGTCATCGAATATAGTTGAAGTTTAGTAAAAAACCGATGGATATTTTCGAATGAAATTTAATATGATAAATTTACGGTTTGCTTTCTATTAATTAAGTTAGATTTTATTCGAAAATATCCATCGGTTTCTTACTGAACTTCAACTATATCCGACGAGCCTGGTTACTTATCACTTTTGGTGATTGTACATTAATCAGCCTATAAAGTTCTCACTGCTGGGACACCGACCTCCTCTCTGTCAGAGGGAGTGGGCCACAATCCACCATGCGGGCCCAGTGCGAGTTGGTGGATGTCTCAAACTTAACTCCCGAATATTTGGCTCTAAGAGATGCACATGTGATAGCATTAAAGTATTTCAACTGAAGCGATAATTAAAATCTACTTAAATAAAAATATTTGTTTTAAATACGTACCCATCTATGTACATCGTCATTTCAGTAGTAAATCTCTATTTAAAGAAACAGATCTATCTCCATAGATCTTACAATAATGAATGGTTATTGAATCATCCATACACCTGCCAATCCCGTGGTTGGCAATTTGGCAGTCGCGTTAATGGTCATATAATCGTGTTATTGAACGGTCAAAGGTTGACGCCTTTTCTCTGTTAGCCCCTCGATATGTTACCACATCTTTGTTGTCTCTGGCCACATCCATCTAGGTATGTATTGACCACATGGACCGACGAAACAGGAGACGTTCGTAGTCAGGGGCAAAGTTAAGAAAATAGGTAGGTGACCTACTTGTTAACTTTGCCACAGACTACAATTGTCTTATTTGGTAAACTGAGATATATCTACCTAGATAGATTATAGAATATACCTACTTTAGTGTAGCTACACTAAAAATATAACACAGATTACATAATATTGCTAATTATGTGGGTTGTGGGTGGGTTATGGGCTATTTTGTGGGTTAATTGTGGTGTTATCGCTGACCCCGGTATCTACCAGACAACTTTTGGATGAACTGAATGAACTCGAGATGTCAATTTCGAAAAAAAATATGTGTGGCTAATTCGGAGCTTTTTCAGAAGTTCACGTAATCAGGTATCTACTCAAAGTGTGCATGTGATGGATCAAAAAACTCGTGATTTTCGTATGGTGTTTGTTTACTAATAAGACACGTAGGAAAATCTATCAGTCTCGCCGTGCTGCATATTTATGATATGACACATCTTGAGTACGGATGATTTGTAATTAGCAGCCAACTGTCTGTCAACACTGTGCACAACAACAACAGGTTAGCGTCTCGTTCTGTCCTCTACAACGCAAAACGTTACGGAGGTCACGCGACAGAGGAACCTTATTCACCGACATCTTGGAAGTTCTGATTTAGGGTCGTCCATAAACCAAGATTTTTTTTAACCTCCTCCTCCACCATGTAAAGTTTCGTTTGAGGCTTTTATATAGGTACCCCTGTACCCTTCCTCAGAAAAATACATTTTGATAGATTTCCATTACCTATTCTGTATTTTTTTTTATGGCTGAAAGAGAGATACCTACGACTTAATCCATCCCCTTTCCATATCGTGTAGATATCGGTGATCACCCCACCTTTTCATCTTTTCATCTATCTTTTCAACAGCTTTACGCACGTGACGACGTCACACGTGGTATTTATACTAATGCATCATCACGATCGCGCCCTTCATTTGATGACGTCGGCCTCTTAGGATGCATAAACTAAGGGTTCAATAAATTTCTCTGCTTCCAGATAATAAAAGGCTTGAAATACAGTCAGACAGTGGATTGGTGGTCTTTCGGTGTGCTGCTATACGAGATGCTGATTGGTCAGAGTCCGTTTAGCGGCTGCGACGAAGATGAGCTGTTCTGGTCCATCTGTAACGAGATGCCTTCCTACCCGCGCTTCCTCTCACAGGAGGCGCTCACCATATTGACTAGGGTATGTTTAATGGTTTATACCTAGCCTGGAAGAGAAAGAGGCAACAAGAAAAATTTAAAAGCCGCAGTTGGTTTTTTTTTGTGAGGCTTTTGAAATTAGTTGGGGAACTGCCCTTTGGAAAAATAACTTGTCCCAAAAACGCTTGGGATGAGGATTTCCTTTAGAAGATTTTTCCTGTCCTAGACTCAATAGGTAAATGCGAAGGTAGAGAACAGACGAAACTCTCTCGCACATACAGTCCTAATGGATTTTCAAACTTTATCGATTCCCTAATGACGTCATTCATGACAATGTTAATAATATGTTTGAGGGGCTTGTGGCTTTGTAATAACAGCCGCCCGGGTCGATCGATCTGGTTAAGCTATGCTTGCCGCGGTCGGTCCGTGGATGGGTAACTATCTTTACATACCAAGACCCCGTGACTCGGCAAGCACGTTGAGCTTTTGGTCCCGGCTGTCATTCGTGGCTATCTTTGACAGTCGTTACGGGTCATCAGAAGCCCGAAAATCTCACAACCAGTCTTATCAAGGGATATCGTATTACCCAGTAACTGGGTTGTGTGTGGAGGTCAGATAAGCATATGCTGTATGTAAAATACCTACTGGAATTCAGTTGCATCCGGTAAGACTGGAAGCTGACCCCAACATAGGAAAAGGCTCAGATGATGATGTTAATAATGTTTGATGTTGTAGCTATTGGACAAGGATGCGCGGACCAGACTCGGCGGCACCGAGTGCATGCACGGAGACATCAGGGAGCAGGACTTCTTCCACGCCATCCACTGGGACCGGCTCGAAAGGCGCGAACTGGAGACACCCTTCAGACCGCGGGTGGTAAGTGCGAAATCACTACCGACTTGAGAATTATTGGGCACTGTCTTTCAGTCCTGTAACTAACGTCCTTTTTAAATTATAAAGGGCCTGTAAGAGCAAGGTGGGGTGGCAATTATTGGGCACCTGGGATTTTCTTTTTTTTACCCTATTGCGCGACAGCAAAAGACAGGGTTATGTTTTTTATGCGTATCTTTCTTTGCATGTGGAATTCTTTATGCCCTTGGAGCATCCTAACGGCTGGATGGATATTAATACAAGAGGTAACGTGTCTATCGACTCGTCTAGGTCGCCCGATGGTTAGGTTTTGCTTTTATACAAAATCAAAATGGCGGATTGTTGACATCAACAAGAAATGTTTAATATGGTCATAGTGTCATGGACCAGGACCATATCGGGTATCAAAATAAAGGGCTTGAAGAGACGATCTCAAAAATATAACACACTAAAAGGTTTAAAATAAATGATCTTTCACATTTTGGAAGTTCATCCATGGTTTTGCTACCAGTAGAGAAATCAGTTCAATCCATTATTACTTTTTGACAGAGACATCCGATGGACACTCAATACTTCGACAAAGCGTTCACCGGCGAGCGGCCCCGCCTTACTGCAGTGGAGCCCCACGTCTTGCGCTCCATGGACCAAGAACCTTTCAGAGGCTTCTCCTACACCAACCCCAACACGACGGACCGCTAAACTCAACTCTAGCACATAGAGCCATGGTTGAAATTCCCTTGTTACATTTAGCAGGCGCGGGCGCAGCAGCGTTTTCGAGAACGTTCGGTACGTGATCGTCGGTGTTATTATTGGTGATTGTAAGTCCCGCTGGACGGAAGTCTTCGGCAGTCAAGTTTTTGTAGTCGTAACGAGTAAGTACTTTAGTAAGTACCCATGAGTAGAAAATAGAACATTCGGAATCGTAGATGCATAATATCTACTTTTTTACAAGAATGGGTCGAGTTGAAAAGCTGCCATAAAAGTGTTGTATTCTAAAACGAATCGATACCTACATGTCGAGGGTATCTTGAATTAAATCAGTTGAAATGCATATCAATTAAAACGTATGTTATTGTGTCTGGAACACGAATTGTATTGTTATATGGAATAGATGTTAGGTAAGGGCTGTAACACACACGCTGCACATTCATAATTATTTTAAGTACCTACCCACAGTTTAAGTGAATTCAACAATCTGCTTCTAATAAGCGTTTATATTTTCAGCCTGTGTGTTAATGGCAATTTAAAATAATTAAAAAATATTTTATATGTTTAATAAACTTTATTCATGTTAATCATTTAAATTGTACAGTCAAACTGCAAAATGATTTTATAATTCTAAACATTGATACAAAATGCAAAAGAGATCTTCTTGAATAAACTAAAAAATAATATCCGAAGTACCTAAGTTCTTAGGTGTGTTGGATTAAATACCTACATTTAATTACACCCAGATTATTCGAAATTAATAATTTAACTTATACTAAGAAAAGGTTATTTGTGCAATATTATGGTTTTAGTAATGCACACCTACAAAAAATTATTCTGTGAACTATTGTAATGATTTTTATGATAATTATAATCAAATTATTTTAATATCGTCCTGGAATATGGAATAAATTATACCAAAGATAGTTTTTTCGGATTGTACATTGTTTGTTGGATAATAAATTTACAAATTACTATGGCGTTTCATTATTTAATATTAATTAAATCTTACAGCCTTTACAGACGTATGTATACTCCCGGACCCCTAAATCAAGTCACCCTGCATAGTTTTTGTATATTGGTTTGTAAACTTTTTAAATGGAGGTGAATTCAAATTCGGAACAATGATGATAGCAAGATGATGGCCAGTACGTCGAATTTAAAACAGCATAACTTCTTTTTTTTAACGATCATTATTTTGATATTTTACTCTCTGACTCTTGTAGAACAATTTCCATGAACTTTTCAGGGAAATTGCTCTACTAGAGCCGCGTCGCATTTGTTTGCGGGAGCCTTTATACCTCACATGGAATTGCACGGTGGCTCGATTTAGGATGCCGGGAGTAAAATATTAAACACCTATACTTACTTATAAAGTAACCGTCAAACGGGGTGAATAGGGATGCAGGGGTAAATCGGAAGTGGGCGCGTTCATTGAGGCTCCGGCCAGCCCGCCGGTTGAACGCGTCCCAAAGGGTCATGGCCATCCGGATGGTACGGGGATACCGCACGGTCTCCTGCGAGGCGGCGAGCCTCCTTGCCGGATTGCCGCCGTGGGATCTGGAGGCAAAGGTCCTCGCGCACGTTTGGGAGTGGCGCGAGGAGGCGAAACGCCGGGGCGTAACTCCGCTGCCGCGAGAAATCACGGCACAGCGAACAGAGCTCCGGCGGGATCTCATGGCGGCATGGAGAGTGCGACTGTCGCAACCCAGCGCAGGGCACGCCACAATTGCGGCGGTAAGACCCCTCTTTGAGGAGTGGCTTGAGAGGCGCCACGGCATCCTCACCTTCCGCCTGACGCAGGTCCTCACCGGACATGGCTGTTTCGGGAGGTTCCTGTTTCGTATAAGGCGGGAGGAAACGCCCGGGTGTTATCATTGCGTGGATCGACCGGAGGACACGGTGGAGCATACGGTGGAGGTCTGCCCGGCTTGGGCGGAGCACCGCCGTGTCCTCGTGGCGGCGATCGGCGGCGGCGACCTCTCGCGTCCGGCCCTGGTTCAGGCCATGGTACGGAGCGAGAGGTAATGGGAAGCCGTCACCTCCTTCTGCGAAGCAGTAATGCTCGCGAAGGAGGAGGCGGAGCGCGAAGGGGAGAGGCAATCTCTGCGCCCTCGCGCCCCTAGCCGCCGCAGGAGGAGGAGACACCCTGGGCGTCGGGAGTCGATTGCCGACTCCCGGCCACCGTAGGCGCGGGCTTGCGGACGGCGAGCAATGGGCAGCTCGCCGTCCGGTAAGGACCAGGCCCGGGTCGACGGCGCGTCGTGTTCCACGCGCGCCTCAAAGAGATGTCAGCAAAATTGACGGGGTCCGATAGGACCGATGCCTGCCGGGGCTGCGGATTATTCGAAAGAGTTACCGTGGCCCTGGCGCACAGGCAGCTGAAGGAACACGGGTGGGTTTTAGTCAGTAAGAGTCTGACACGCCCTTCCGCTCCGCCCAGAGCGGGAGACGTCATTTGATGATTTCCCACCCAAAAAAAAAAAAAAAGGGGTAAATCGGAACGAAACTTTATAAGGGATTTTAACATTGAAATAATATAGTTTGTTGCCAACAAGGGCACTTAATCGTTAATTATGATACAGTAAACACATTTTTGGCAACAAACTATATTGTTTCAATATTAAAATCCCTTTTAAAGTTTCGTTCCGATTCACCCCTGCATCCCTATTCACCCCGTGTGACGGTACCTAAAAGTACAAAGACTAGGCCTACACAGACTTATTTATAGACGCGCCATGTCACGTCGTATCTTGGCCGTTGACAAATGTAGATGTCTTGTTTATCTTTGAACGATTGACACGATCGAGCTTCGTAAAACATATTCCATCTTATTATAAAACAAGTTCTAACTTTTGTTCAAGCTTAAACCTTTAAGCCAGTTATTGTATTTTGAACTTTATTCTGACTCTCGTTAAGTTCTTAATAAAAACTGTTAACTTAGACTCGCTACTAAAGTCAGTTAAAATAAAAAATACAATAACATGCTTGAAGGTTTGGGCTGGGACTCTTGAAGTTAAAACTCATTTTGTAATGAGATGGGTTGAGCTTGCAAGCAGTCAATGGCCAGCATTAGACAGAGAAATCCTCACAAAATTAAGAAAAGGCTGCCAACAATATTAGTTATCTAATATATAAAATTCTCGTGTCACAGTTTTCGTTGCCATACTCCTCCGAAACGGCTTAACCGATTTTGATGAAATTTTTTGTGCTTATCCGGTATCTATGAGAATCGGCCAACATCTATTTTTTTTTTTTTTTTTTTTTTTTAGGGTAGGGCGTTAGGGAGGTAGGTAGGGTAGGTAGGTAGGTAGGGTAGGTAGGTAGGTAGGGTAGGTAGGTAGGTAGGGTAGGTAGGTAGGTAGAGTAGGTAGGTAGGGTAGGTAGGGTAGGTAGGTAGGGTAGGTAGGTAGGGTAGGTAGGTAGGGTAGGTAGGTAGGGTAGGTAGGTAGGTAGGGTAGGTAGGTAGGGTAGGTAGGTAGGGTAGGTAGGTAGGGTAGGTAGGTAGGGTAGGTAGGTAGGGTAGGTAGGTAGGGTAGGTAGGTAGGGTAGGTAGGTAGGTAGGGTAGGTAGGTAGGTAGGTAGGGTAGGTAGGTAGGTAGGGTAGGTAGGTAGGGTAGGTAGGTAGGGTAGGTAGGTAGGTAGGGCAGGTAGGTAGGGTACGCCGTAGATAAGTACCGCAACCCGTGCGAAGCCGGGGCGGGCAGCTAGTTAATTAATAAATAAACATATATTTCAATAATTATTTAAATTATTCAAAATAAGATTTAATGTGTTCAGGATAAGTGATCAACAGTTGAAGCACTTTGTGTTTGGTGGCTACAAGCAGATGGTGCGATAGTTTGTCCTCAAATACTTCCACCCCCAATATGGTGGGTTCTTCGATACTGTTGTCAAATTCTTGCACGTTGAACAACCGGTCCAGTTGACCGTTTGTAGGTGTCATAGTATGTGGAGTACATATTGCAACCTAAAACAATATTTGAATACATAATATTTTATACAGGGTGGCAGGGACATCGATACACAAACTGTAACCATGAATTCAGCATATGATTCTAGACTTCCAAGCGTCGAAATTTTTCGTCAGTTATCAACAAAAATAATCAGCTGTTTCATGAAAAGTGCAATAATAATAATAATAATAAACAACACCACCGTGTCAACGAAACGTCTCATTTTCAGTTTTTTATTTAATTATAACAGTGAACGCAATTTTGCCATAGTTTTTCCAGAAAAATCAAAACTTAATCATCAAAGTCATTGATACACCAAAACGAAAGCCATATTATACACAAATGAAATAAAATAGACCAAAAACTACAGATTCGGAGGTGACATGACAGTTGTCACCTCCGATAAAACAATCAAAATAACAAAATAGAAAAATGAAGACGATGATATGTTGACAAGATCGGCCGCACTGCGAGCACGCCCACCACCTCCGGACTCTTCGCTCAGCTCCGCCTCGCCGCCGCCGGTACCCAGCCTCACTGTGAGCGCTGTGACGACACCGGCTGCGGTAGTTGCGTCGAGCTCGAGCGACGAGTATTTCTCCCCGCCCACGACGCCACCACCTGTTCGTCGACGTGGAGGACACCGGCCGCCGGACGGCTTAGGACCTTGAGGCCCACTGGCCTCTGATAGGGTCCCAGCTCCCGGCGGAAGTGTGCAGCGCATGAGATGCATGAGATGGACACGATCCATCAATGAAAACGTCATGCGCTCATACTATGGGGCTACAGAGGGGGGAAAAAATCTGACCGCGTACCGTGTCCGGATGCTCTCTCTTTTTCAGGTGCTTGAGCCAGCTGTCAACGTTTCGGCACAACGACTATCGGATCAGGTGCGGGTCATCCAACGTAACCATATGTTGGACGACACTGTACTTGATCGCCTGCGAAATGAAATGCAGAGTAGTCATGTCATCGCCCCCCCGTCTCAGACCGTTGTAGTTCTACCACAGTCTAACATAAGTCAAGAAGACGAGGAGAGTGATGACAGGACTACAACCGTAAGTACCCAGTGCAATGAGGAATTGAGGAATGCTTTGGAGGATGCGATTCGACAATATCGGTTCATATCGCCCGAACTTAGACCACGCTTACCTCGTTTACCCATGCATAACAAAAATAGGGCGCTGGTGGCAGTCCTGGATGCGCAGTTGTCAAATTATTTTGATGACTGCGTAGACCTCGCCGATACTCATTCGATTCTGTACTGCGCGGCTGTAGCGGTGTGTCGTGTAGCTCACGTCAAATTTGCTATTGATTCTAGAGCTACACGACCGAAACCAGCCGTACCAGCTTGGCAGTGCAGAATTGAACGCCGTATTGGTGGGGCCAGAACGCTCATCGGCAAACTAATCTGCTTCAGGGAGGGCAATACTCGCCCTAGAGTGATGCGCTTTGTGAGACGTGCATTCGCAGGGACTGATATCAGCCCTCAGGACTATATGTCCTGTGTCACAGAGCGCATCGACTTCCTGAAGCAGAAAGTGTATGCATGGGCGAACCGTATTCGTAGGTATAAGCGGCGAGTGGAGCGATACACTCAGAATCGCACCTTCCAACGCGATCAAAGGTGGGTTTATAGGGGTTGGGAGCGACCGGTTCAAGATGTGGCTGACACGTGCCTACCAGATGATGATGTCATGTGTTCTTTCTGGCGCAATATCTGGTCGGTGCCTGTCAGTCACACCGAAGGCGATTGGACTCGGAAAGTCGAGCGAGCCTGCGATCCAATACCAGAAATGGGGGCTATTACCATCTGCCCCCAAGATGTAACTCGTGCAGTCCGTCCGCTGCCTAACTGGAAGTCTCCAGGGCCGGACGGACTGCAAAACTTTTGGATTAAATGGTTCGTAAGGTCGCACGCTCGCTTGGCGGCTCAGTACCAGATTGCTTTGGAGTCTGGTTCGCTACCCCAGTTCCTAACAACAGGAGTTACCCACCTGCTCCATAAATCAGGTAGCACTACGGAACCCAAAAATTATAGACCGATCACGTGTTTACCGACGGTCTATAAAGTTCTTACATCCATTTTGAGAGCTAAAATTAACAAACATATAGACACAAACTCTATCATGTCTCCTTCTCAAAATGGGTGTAGGAAAGGGTCCCGTGGTACTAAGGAGCTACTCCTCATTGATATGGCCATTAGCCAACAAGTTCGTCGTTCCCGAAAGGATCTGTCGACATGTTGGATAGATTACAAGAAGGCCTATGACTCGGTGCCACATACATGGCTTATGAGGGTGCTGGAGTTGTATAAAGTAGATGCAACTCTGCGCACCTTCCTGATGTCATGTATGGGCCAATGGAGAACGGTCCTTCACTATCCAGGATGTCGAAATGTCCAGAGGAATAGCGAACCGATAAGGATCGAGCGAGGCATATTTCAGGGTGATAGTTTGAGTCCGCTTTGGTTTTGCTTAGCCTTGAATCCTCTAAGCACACTGCTGGAAGATTCAGGTCTAGGCTATCGGCTGAGGAGAGGTGGTCAGGTTATATCTCACCTCCTTTACATGGATGACCTAAAACTCGTTGCCCCCAACAATTTGCAACTGACGGAGCTACTGAAAGTAACTGAAATTTTCAGTAGTGCCATCAGAATGGAATTTGGTGTGGACAAATGTGCGGTCATGCATGTAAAGCGAGGGGAGATTGTGGAATCCGTTGGAACCCAACTCTCGGATTCCATAAACCTTAGAACCCTCTCTGCATCCGAAACCTATAAGTATTTGGGTATGTCGGAAGCATTGGGCATCAATGGTACTGACATGAAGCAATCGTTAAGGGAACGCTTCCTTGGCCGCCTGAAAAAAGTATTTAATAGTCTTCTATCAGGCGGAAACAAGGTACGCGCCTTTAACGGTTGGGTCATGCCGGTTTTGATGTACTCTTTTGGCATACTCAAATGGACTCAGACCGAACTCGACGCCCTGGATAGGAAGGTCCGTACACTGCTGACTGCAAATCGAATGCATCACCCACGTTCATCGGTAATGAGGCTGTATATCCCGCGAAAATGTGGAGGTCGAGGCTTTTTAAATGCTAAGACCCTCCACAATCACGAGATATGCAGTCTCAGGGAATATTTCTTAGAGGCCGACGTGGGGATGCATCGAGATGTGGTCAAAGTGGACAAGGGCCTCACTCCGCTCTCCTTGGCTAAAGAGAACTGGCGCAAGCCAGTAGTGCTTGACACTAATGATCGCATGGAAGTATGGCAGAGTAAGGAGCTTCACGGACGCTTTTTTCGGGCCCTACATGGACCCGATGTAGATCAACTAGCGTCCGTAGCCTGGCTGCGTTTCGGTGATCTCTTTGGAGAAACCGAAGGTTTTGTCTGTGCAATTATGGACGAAGTTATGATGACAAACAACTACCGGAGATTTATTGTGAAAGACGGCACGGTTGACATTTGTCGGGCATGCCACCGTCCGGGTGAATCAATCAGACACATTATCTCCGGATGTTCTAGTCTAGCTAACGAAGAATACTTGCATAGACACAACCTTGTAGCCAGGATTATCCATCAGCAACTTGCTCTCAAATACACCCTTGTAGAATCGGAAGTGCCGTACTACAGGTATGTGCCCGACCCAGTTCTCGAAAATGGAAATATCACATTGTACTGGGACCGATCCATCATCACTGACAGGACTATTGTTGCCAATAAGCCTGATATAGTGGTGGTGGATCGATTAGAGCGGCGCGCAATGATTGTTGACATAACGGTCCCGCATGACGGGAACCTCGTGAAAGCCGAGAAAGATAAACAAATCAAGTATCTTGACTTGGCTCGCGAGGTTGTCGACATGTGGGATGTGGACTCAGCGATCATTGTACCGATAGTCGTGACAGTCAATGGCTTAATAGCCAAGAGCCTCGACCAACACCTGAGGAGGCTCTCGTTGGGCAGCTGGATCAAGGGTTTGATTCAGAGGGCGGTACTTCTAGACACGGCCCGCATTGTTAGGAGGTTCCTCTCTCTGGAGCCCTGACCGCCGGTAGCTTGGACCCTGTTCCCGATACCGGTGGGCCACTATTTTTTATATTTTTAAATGTTTTTATATTTTTTCATATTTTAATATTTAAAAATATAATTTATATGTACAATAATGAAATAAAGGATCATAATAATAATAATACCATTTATTTCAGGCGACACAGGCCCATAGAAAAATACCTTAACCTAAACATACATATTTTTATATAAACAAAACTTGTGTTAATAAAAAGGCTTAAGACTATGTTAGTAGCGCTTCACTTTGCACTAGCTTGACTTTGTGCTGTCCAGTGGAACTTGTCCGCGGAAGCGACGGAACACCACGTCCTGCGGCCAAAAGTCTTCTTCCATGACGAGGGGCAGATAACAGTTCGGTACACGCACGACGAACGCCTTGAAGTTGACGTTCCGGTGCGATTCCAGTAACTGCACCCTTGGCGTGTACCTCGTCTTTTGACGCACGTACTCCACGGCAATACCCACTCGGTAAAAATGTATGCAACAGCAATTTTTATTTTAATAACCGACGAAAATTTTTAACGCACGGTGGTTCAGAACCATGTTCTGAATCCATGGTAACAGGTTGCGCATCGATGTTCCTGCCACCCAGTGTATTGTAATGTCAACAGTATACTTATGGTAATAAATCATGCAAAATTAAATAAATAAATACAGTTTTCTGTATGACAAAAGATGCCAAATAACTTTTAGCTAGCTTCGGCCCACGATTTCCGTCCGCGTGGAAGTCACCCCATAAAACACATACTATGGCTCCCTGAAATAGTGTAGATGTAAGTAGAGCCTTTCTATTGTATTTGGATCAGTAGGTATTTCCAGAGATTATCTCTTTCAAACTAACAAACCATTTTACCTCTTTCTGTTATGATTAGAAATTTAGAACATTTTGGCATAAATAAAAATAAAAATAAATTACAGTTTATTAATTTTAGGTTTGCTTTCTAACAGTGCTGTATAATTGATAAAATAATTAAAAATTCGTTACTGACCGTTCCATCCTTATATCCAATGAACAGAACTTCCCCATGTTCGGTGGCGCAAGTCATATCCCCACATTCTAACCAGACGACATTCGTATCCTGTTCTTGGCAAACTTTAACCCGCTGATTGCTATTACTCACTGAAAACAACATGATGAAATTGATGGTCAATAAAAAGGTGCCCTGATAACCCCTACCATAGAAAAACAAACACTTCGTAGATACGGACGCGAAACTCGCATAACCAACCACCCACCCAACCAGTCAAATGCCATTGCCTATTTTGGGGCATAAGATAAGCACTTTCTTCTTTAAGAAGTATGATTTCTCTTTATTTGTCCTTTCCCAGGAAGAACTTACTACGATAAACTGGTAACTGGCTTACCTGAGATCGCAACTCCTTTTTGACTAAACAATACCAAAACGGTAGAATCCCGAATACGAGCCACAAGGTTGTAATTGTTTTGTTTCTGATACAACATTGTTTCCCGATCTTCACACAATATAAATCCAAGCTTAGTTACCAAGCAAACTCTGTCATTATACAGATTAATACCACAAGGTATGTCGACTAAATTGCCGTAGCAGCGACCTCTAGGTATGAGATTCCATCTTTTCAAATCCCATGTAAGAGCCCATATTATATGACGTTTGGTGACTATGTAGCAAATATTGGCTTCCAGTCTGCAAAAATAGTAATAGAATAAATGAAATGGCCGTTCAACAAACTAAATAGAAAAATAAAAAAAACAACGCCGAAGATGGTCATGCTTCTAAAATTTCAAAAGACAAGGGTGACGAGTATTTGCAGACAAATAATAGAAAACTGTGGGGTAATTACGTAACACACTAACAGTAGGAATGGGTTTCATTTTGACAGTTCAACAACATTCATTGCGTTATTTACGTTGTTGAGCCGACAAGTTTTTCGAACATATGAAGCAATGGAATAGCAATACGCTTCAAAATGATTCAGATTGTGATAGATGGTGTGTTACGTAATTAGGGTGCTGGTCCCAAGATTTGACTTGAACGACACAATCATGTTCGATCAACATTTGTGTCGTTCAAGTCAAGTCATCGGAAAAGTATCGGACCCCATCAGGAAACTTACGTATACACGAGAATGTCGATCTTGATAAAGATTAACCTTTCATTACTATTGATTGGATCATTTGGGTTTTCTTTGCCATATGCATATAACACGTGCTCAACACTAACACGCATGTATTCATTCTCCCTCACATCAAGGTTTTTAGCTAAAATGACAGAAAAATCTGAATTAAGCTCTATAAACTCAGTTCCGGTCAGGTTCAGTGTCAGTATACGACATAGTATCTGCAGCGCAAAGCTGCTTAGGTACGGATGACCCGCGAGGTAATTGCGTAACAGACTTACAACGGCAATGCCTTTCATTTTGACAATGAATAAGCAATATCCTTCAAAATTCGTCGGATTGTGATTGGAAGTTTCTTACGCAATTGGGGTTCCGGATGGCGAAGGCCCTGCCTCTGATACGTGCGAATAGACACTTCGGATGTAAAAAGACGCTTCACGAAGCCGAGAGGCACAAGTTCTTCCTATAATTGCGATTTTTTGTTGAGCTAGGATAGCAAGATAGTGCTCGTAAGCTAGCAAGCTATAGTCGCTCTAGCGTCGCGGCTTCGTGTATACAGAATTATTCTCATTTTTAAGGTAGTATAAGCTAGTGATAAAGGTAAGTAAACTAATGAGATACGAGGGGCGTTCAATGTATTCTCGGTATGAGGGTGATTTACTAATAATGTGGGTAATTTGACTAACTAATTAATGACATTATCTAATTAATGGCATTATCTAATTAATGGCATTATCTAATTAATGACTTTATCTAATTAATGACATTATGCAATTAATGATATTATCTAATTAATGGCATTATCTAATTAATGACATTATCTAATTAATGACAAAACTAAGAGTATAAAGGTAAAATTTAATATTGTTGTGATCATTAGTTTGCTAGTTATCCTTAGTTAACGACAACTGGAATGGCTACTGTGATAATGTTAAAGAAAATCGAGCACCGCGCTGTTATTAAATTCCTTACCAAACACGGAAAAAGTCAAAAAACTATTCACGAAGATACGGTGGCTGTTTATTAAGATTCTGCACCTTCGTTATCTACGCTTCAAAAGTGGACAAGTGAATTTAAAAAGGGCAGAGAGAGTATTGAAGACGACTCACTTGGGCGGGCGGCCTGGTTACTGCCTCAACGGAAGAAAACGTGAAAAAGTTGAGAAGCTTATACTGGAGGATGCCCGAATGAAGATGAAAATGATAGCAGAGATGACCCACCTCTCCTTTGGTACCGTGCACACACGTGTATTCTCCATGACCTTCTTTACCTTTCAAAAGTCAGTGCAATATGGGTGCCGCGAATGCTAACGCGGGCGCCTTAAAAACAAGTGCGAATCGAGTGAGCTCTGTGGTGAAGTTCCATCAAGTATTTTCGATCGAATTATTACTGAAAATAAAACGTGGGTTACTCATTATTACCCTGAAAGTAAGCAGGCGTCCATGCAGAGGCACAAGAAGGGTACTGCGACCCTAAGAAATTCAAACTCGGTCCGTCTGCCGGAAAAATCATGGCTACCGTGTTTTGGGACTCAAAGGGAATTTTGCTGATTGCGTACACAAAAAAAAGTTAAACCAAAAACGCAGATTCCTACGCATCCACTTTACAAAATTTACGGAAAGCAACTAAAGAAAATAGACGTGGTAAACTGACCCTAACTGACTGGGCCCCGGTCTACACGGCGCGTGTTTCCAAAGCTGCTGTGCGAGATTATGCTTTCGATGCAATTAAGCACCCACCCTATAGCCCGGACCTTGCTCCAGGTGATAATTATTTGTTCCCTAATTTGTAAAAAGAGCTTCGTGGGAAACGATTTTCCAACGATGAAGAGCTCGAGGCGGCAATAAATGCACCTTTTTCAGAGAAAGAGTAAAGCTATTTATTATATGGTATTGAAAAGTTAACTTCGAGATGTAATCAATGCATTGAGGTAATGAGGGATTACATTGAGAAATAAAAATTATTTTAATTTAATTTAAGTTTTTTTTCATGCCGATACCGAGTATACATTGAACGCTCCTCGTAGTTTAATAGGATGCGGTTCTATTTTTGAGCTATTTGCGTCCGCCTCCACTGATTTTACTATCCTGGCTTGTATACTAGCGTCATATGGCCGGCGAAGCTAGTACCCCCTCGGATCATACAGCTTAAAATTTACTAGCATCGTGTAAACAGCTCTAGCATGTGCCAACTCAGGGCATATTCTGTATGGTAATTATTATTTCCCGCTTAATCTTACCACGTGCAAACCACGTCAATATCGTGTCTTGTAGAAACAGTTTCGTTCATTGTATCATAGAGATTACGTTATTAGCAGATGTCGTGGTTGGTTATGGAATTGACGTGGTTTCGAAGTTAGAAATCTTTAAGTGATCATAGTGAATTAGGGCCCCAGATTATTACTTGCTTGCTAGTCTAGCAAAACTAGCCTCGTGTAACCTGGGCATAACGGTTATGGAGATATTCAAGGAAAATTTCCCAATTTTAATTTTTTAATAGTTTGATATATTTTATTAAGTATTATGGACCGTAAACAGCGGTTTTTTAAAAGCCGTTCTGTGTCAATGACGATTTGGTGATGGATCTTTTTGCACCTTGTATAAGTTAGTAGCAAATAAAGCAGACTAAAATAATAAATATGAGTATACCTGTGCTCTGTAAACATTTCTTTAGTTTTGTACTCGGAATATCAAAGTATTTTATGGGCACTTCGGTTGTCTGCATGTCCACCGTCAAAATCATACTTTCTGAAAAATTATAAACAACTTTAAATGACGTTTTTTTTACCGCCACGTTGGTCAAGTCCGAGTGTATGAACCTTTTTTTTTTTTTTTGGGTGGGAAATCATCAAATGACCTCTCCCGCTCTGGGCGGAGCGGAAGGATGTGTCAGACTCTTACTGACTAAAACCCACCCGTGTTCCTTCAGTTGCCTGTGCGCCAGGGCCACGGTAACTCTTTCGAACAATCCGCAGCCCCGGCAGGCATCGGTCCTCTCGGACCCCGTCAATTTTGCTGACATCTCTTTGAGGCGCGCGTGGAACACGACGCGCCGTCGACCCGGGCCTGGTCCTTACCGGACGGCGAGCTGCCCATTGCCCGCCGTCCGCAAGCCCGCGCCTACGGTGGCCGGGAGTCGGCAATCGACTCCCGACGCCCAGGGTGTCTCCTCCTCCTGCGGCGGCTAGGGGCGCGAGGGCGCAGAGAATGCCTCTCCCTTTCCCGCTCCGCCTCCTCCTTCGCGAGCATTACTGCTTCGCAGAAGGAGGTGACGGCTTCCCATTCCCTCTCGCTCCGTACCATGGCCTGAACCAGGGCCGGACGCGAGAGGTCGCCGCCGCCGATCGCCGCCACGAGGACACGGCGGTGCTCCGCCCAAGCCGGGCAGACCTCCACCGTATGCTCCACCGTGTCCTCCGGTCGATCCACACAATGGTAACACCCGGGCGTTTCCTCCCGCCTTATTCGAAACAGGATCCTGGGGTTAATCCCCAAAATGGACAGTGGTTTTAACATTAGGAACAATAGCACCCTGGATTTTTGCCAGGTTAATGGAAATGAGCTTGCCCCACAGAGCATCATATAATACTGGGCTTGCCCCGTATAACATTACAGATAAAATGTGGGTGTACTTTTTTGTGTAGGACGTTTTAGACCCTCCATATCAAAAAGTCCTAATTGCAAATGGTCCTAATAGCAAAACGACACTTTAGCAAAATGTCCTATTAGCAAATCGTTCTACAAGCACATATCTCCCAGAAAACGTATGCGCTGCGGCAATCATTGTCTATCTTTGGCAATACGAAAGTGCGACTATCTTATATAAAATGTACACTTAGTTTGCAAATAAACTTTGACTTTAACTTATTACAATCATGGAAGTACTTGCCTATTATTTATTTACTAGCTGCGTCCCGCGGTGTCACCCGCATAAGTCTCGAACCCGTGGGAGCGGTAAGAAATAGATATACTTTACGACCTATTCTCATACCTAACAAATATACATAAAAAAAAAACATAAAAATCGGTTCAGCCGTTTCGGAGTAGTGCGACCATAAACACCGTGACACGAGATTTTTATATATATAGATTACCATGGTTACAAAATTATAGAATAACAACTCTATGCAATTTATTTTATTTTATTGTTTTGTATTGTATTCTGGAACTTTTTTTGGGGGATACAATTAGTAAACCACTTACATTTTGCCGTTCCGTAAACAACTAAGTATTAATATTGTATTAACTTTACTAACGATATGTTTAAAACATTGTGTGGAAGCTAAAGCCAAGTGTATGTGGCATACGTAGGTACGTGGTATAGTTTGCAGAGTGATCACTGTGATCTGATCAGTGACCGAATTTTAGCAAAAACATAAAATAAACATTTAAAGAAATGCAAGTTCCAGTTCATACGAAAATGGTTGTTTCGAAAAAAACTTTGTCAACTTTCTTCACTCTGATGGCTAGTATTAATGCGGTTTTACACCGGCGAGGCGAGGCGTGGAAGGAATGGGCGAGAATTGAAATTTATATGGCAAAATTTATATCCACACCCTGCCAATCTTTGGTGTAAAAGGTCTAGATGCGCGAGGATGTGCGAGGCGAGAATGGAAATATTTATTGCTAAAATTGTATTGTGCTTTATTGTAAAATGGATATACAAATCTCGCACCGGCCATCAAGGACCCGCACGGTCTCTCTACGTCAAGCGCTAATTCACGCTGGCACGCGCCGGCTCGCCCCGTCCATCGCGAGACATCGCTGTGCATACTATACTCTCCAGCTCCCAGTGCTACTTACATGTTTTCGTTATGACATTTAATATGGTTTCTAATCCAAACACCGCGATTTCGTTTTCATGACGTATGTAGAAGATTATTTCTTCTTCTAATATCTTCTGATTCTTCTTCCTCCTTTGACATAATTGACGAGGCAATTAACGAGGCAGCGCTGGCCATCGCGAGACGGCGCGGTATAGCGATGGAAATCTTTCTGTGTGGAAGGGTAAGCGTGATTTCAATTCTCGCCCATCCCATCCACGCCTCGCCTCGTCGGTCTAAAACCACCTTTATGCTTATTTTAAAAAGAATATAGCTGAACGTCTGCGTACCAATCCTAAGTATGTCTGGAGGTACTTAAAAAATAAACGGATAGGTAACAGTTATATTCCCAACAAAATGACTTTGAATAGCACAAAGTTTGCAAGTTGAACCCACTCCCCGTAACAATAACACTTTCAGTCGGTGCAAACTTGTAATAAAAAAAAGGTTTTTGATTACTTGTCTTGTGATAAAGGACCCGGGCCTACTGCAATCCCTCCACTCTTCCTTAGAAAATGTGCAGCAAACCTGGCTGATCCTCTGACTACAATGTTCAACTGTTCTTTGGCACAGGGTGTATTCGGTGATCAGTGGAAAATAGCGCACATCACGCCAATCTTTAAATCTGGTAGTGTTGATGATGTTGCAAATTACAGACCAGTGTCCATTCTATCCGCTTGTGGTAAAATTATTAAATCGCTTGTTCAGAAAAAAATGTTTTCTTACTTTAAAAATGTGCTGGATATTAACAAGCACGGCTTTCGCTCCAAAAAATCGACACGTCTAATCTATTCGACTTTGTTTCATAATACCTATCATCTGCATTAGATGACGGTAGAGAAGTTCATACAATATAAAAATCCTTTAAAAAGGCCTTCAATTTGGTAGATTACGACATACTGATTGCTAAATTAGAAAGTATACGTATTCATGGGTCGTTGCTGATTTGGTGCGAATCGTATTAAAAAATCGCTCACAACTGGTGTATCTCAACGGTTTTAAATCCAAAAACTGTAACATACCATCAGGGGTGCCACTGGGGTCACACTTAGGGCCTCTATTTTTCTTAGTTTTTATAAATTATTTGGGCTGCAAAATTGATTCGAAATATAAACTTTTTGATGATTTAATAATATATCGAATTATATATAACGAATCCGATATTATTTAGCTGCAACTAGATTTAAATAACGTACAAAAGTGATGCATACAAAATAAAATTATATGAAATAAAACAAATGTTACTTCATTAAAAGCAGAAAAAGAAAAACATGTTAATATTATTACTCGATTAATAAAAGCCCGGTCGAAGAAGTTGATACTATTATGAATCTTGGTGTTTTAGTAGGTAGTAGTTTAAGTTTTTGGAGTCATTACGACCAAATGATTGGTCGGGCATATAAATTGACAGGTTACATCGTCAGGGAAATGATAATTTTTAAAACCAATTCTGACTATTTCTAGCAGCAACAGCATTATTCGAAGTATTCTGGAGTATTGTAGTACGGTTTGGAGCCCATTTTACCAGGTGCACTATGATCGCGCGTTCAAAAAAGTTGTGAAATGTCCATTATGTTGCTTGGATAACAGATGTTGTAGTCTCTGAACTCGTATAACTCTAGGCTGAGTCATTATAAAATGAAATCTTTAAGCACACGTAAGAACTCTTTAAATTTCATGTTTTTGTTTAAACTAATAAATAGTATAATATATTCTCCTGAGCTTGTAGAAAAAGTGAAATTTAGAATCCCATGTAGTAGTAGCTGCTTAATTGACGGAAGTACTTTCGTCGTGCCTCATAGTCGAACTAATAATGGTAATTCTTCACCCATTTGCCGCATGCTTTCTCAGCTTTCTCTTGCCAACTCCATTTGTGGTGAAATAGATGTCTGCTGGTTCTGTAGCCTCAGTTAGGATTTAACTAAGAGTCTTAAACTGTATATTTTTTTATTAGTATCTAATTTTTCTTTCCCAAAACATTTTCATTATCTATGGAAAAGTTTACATTTCGTAAGTTTTTCTTTTATAATAGTAAGTGTTTTACATAAAATACGCACTCTAGATTTACGTCTAATAGATATCGTCTAATAGATATCATTCAGAGATATTGTGTTGTGACTGTTTTATTGCATTTGTGATTGCACATCAGTTTTGGGAATAAACAATTTTTTTTTTTTAACCTGGCGATCTGTGTTAAACAAAATAAGCCGTTCAGTTGAGGTGTCATGTTCTGTGTTTTGTTAGCAGAAGGAATTCTTGGGAATCCCTTTTATATGGTGTGATCTAATCTCGCAGTAAGCTTAGAGCCACTATGCCATCCATGCAAATCCAAAAAACTTTTGAGTGACACATGAGATGTGACCAGAATAGGTAAACTTCACACAATTGTGCAATAATACACAGATGTACTACTAAAAGCGCAGGAGTACAAGTTAGAAGCTTTGCTTTGGTGAGAGGTTACTCACTCCGTGGCATGACATTCATGCTAATTCGGAAACACGAAGATTACAGAAGTGCATACATGTTCTGGTTTAACTGTACCATAATTTATTTCTGATGGTTAGCAGTTTGATGGAATAATCTTGTTACCTTTCAACACCTGTATACTCGTTATGTCCTGCTGTGGGTATGTGTGGTGAAGTTTTATCTCAGCTTGCGGTACAAAACGCCAGAGCATTGAATTCATCAACATATCTTTGAAGCTAAGAACAGATTTTCTTTTGAAAGTACGACCCTTGTTTACCATTGTTTCTGAAGCAATCTTTGGCCATAGGGAATGAGACTGTAAAGAAATACTTAACTTAGTTATCTGAAAACGCTTTTACAACTTATTTGCTTTTACTCCTAATCCAATAAAGTGATTAGTAATGTATTTTTCACACTGAATCCAATAAGTGTGTTACACTGTAAGTACGGGGCATTGATAACTGAAAAAATAACATTGTGTTTGTAGGTTTGTATCTTAACTTAATAGAAAGTCCAACATTTGTCTGATTAATATGCAAACCCCTGTTTGCTAGTAAGTTATATTTTTTCCTTTACCATGTTATAGAGTAGTTTTACAATATAACATCACGCCTGTTTTTCTAGAAGCTATAGGCAGATGTGTACCTATAGAGCACCGGCATTTCGTCAGAAATGAGCTTCAAGTTGAGATTATTTAGTTTAATAAACGTAAACACAACTAACAAAAAACATTTACCTCGATATAATCAAGAACAATATCCTTCCACCTCCTGTTTACTGTCATACAAGATAGTAAACATTGAAAGCTTGAATGTTTAAATATCATCCATAGTAATTCCTCTGGACAAGATTCCCAGCTTAAAGTTGTACCAGACGCCATTCGAAATTCCATTAATTAAACCATGCTTCGATCAACAATAGTACAAGCCCTCACACAAAACGCAACATCAGTGAAGTAAACAATCAAATAAAAGGACAAATTGAAATTGAAACACACAAGCCAGATGACGACTGGCACTCATGACATTGACACTCATGAAATTGTAATGTCAATACATTACATACACTATAGATTAAACTAATAATCCGGTTAAAATAGACAATTTTAAGGTTACAATAATTCGCATAGAGCTGAAATGGTACGAATGTTGGAAACACCATTTATAAATGAAATGTGAAAAGTCCCCATCGATCCCACATGTGCAAAAAAAAATCAAAGTCAAAAGTTCGCAAATATGCTTTTTTTTATTATTCGTAGGTTTTTTGCATTTTTCAGCCAAACTGTAAGTTTTATAATAAAAATAGGTCAGACAAAAAATGTAGATCATGCAATTATCTTTATAAATCACAATTTTTGGGATATAGCGATTCAAATGTTGAAAAACTTGTGTTCTCCATAATATGCACGTTTCTACGCCACCTGTGCTGTGAGGTAGTGTACTTGGCGCGTTTTTTAACGTGGTTACCCCGGTAGGCCTATTCCACGATATTTTGTCAGTTTCACTAAATAATTCCCTGCGCCGGCGCCGTAATGTGGGTAGCACGGAAATCAGTGTTGTGGTATATGAATTTGTATGGGATAGGTACCACAACTTAAAAGTGAATTGAAAAATAAACAGCCAACTTTTAAAAAAAATACTGCAAATTGAAAATTAACGAAGTCAGTAGCAAAATACCAAAATACAAAACCAAAAACACCGACTTAAAAACTACCGTAATAATACCTTTTCCTGTTTTTGAAGTCGGATAAGAAAATTATGTTTTTGTCTCTTCGTCTCTTGTGATTGATGTGACAGCATTACTGCTCCGTCACCTCCTTCTGCGAAGCAGTAATGCTCGCGAAGGAGGAGGCGGAGCGCGAGAGGGAGAGGCAATCACTGCGCCCTCGTGCCCCTAGTTGCCGCAGAAGGAGACACCCTGGGCGTCGGGAGTCGATTGCCGACTCCCGGCCACCGTAGGCGCGGGCTTGCGGACGGCGAGCAATGGGCAGCTTGCCGTCCGGTAAGGACCAGGCCCGGGTCGACGGCGCGTCGTGTTCCACGCGCGCCTCAAAGAGATGTCAGCAAATTTGACGGGGTCCGATAGGACCGATGCCTGCCGGGGCTGCGGATTGTTCGAAAGAGTTACCGTGGCCCTGGCGCACAGGCAACTGAAGGAACACGGGTGGGTTTTAGTCAGTAAGAGTCTGACACGCCCTTCCGCTCCGCCCAGAACGGGAGAGGTCATTTGATGATTTCCCACCCAAAAAAAAAAAAAAAAGAAGCCGTGAGTATACTATGTCACTGTCACTTCCAATTTAAGGTTATGTTATGTTAGTCGGTGTATTTAGAGTACATATGTTTATCTATCTTATATGGGTTTGCGGCAGTAATTTATTATTATTTTGGTTACAGTGCAGTTCTCAGAAAGCGAACAATTCAAGTGTCTTTGATAAATAGACAAAAATGGTAAGTGTAACCGCAAACTGCTTGAGAAAGTGATTTGTACCTACTTGTTGTTTTACATTTTCACCTACTTCTAGCAACTATAGAGAAAAGTTTTCAATTTTATTCTGAAGCTTTTCGATTACAACAACTTTTCTGAAATACCTGATAAATTAAAGAAAGAAAGCTAGATACTTCCAACTTTTATCATTGATATTCTCATAGTTTAATATTTTTTATGGTAGTTCCCTCTTTTTACTTGGACAGTCTGTTTAGTATATAAATCAGAAGTCAACACAAGTTTTCTGTTTCAGGCTCGCAATGCAGAAAAGGCTATGTAAGTGTTGTTAAGTTTCCTAACCACATTGTATGGAACTGGTGGTGCATGTAATGTTTCATTGCATAGTCATGTGAAATATGAAGTAGTTACAACACTTGTGTACTTACATCAAAGCATGCTGCAGAATACTGAGGGCCAGCGCTGGGGCTCTTTCTCGCATAAGGTCGTAGCATTATGTTGAGTGATGCATATTTCCCCCAACTTGTTCTTTTTTTTTTGTTTTTCTCTGCGTCATGTTTACTACAAATAAACATATTTTTTCTTTCTTTTCCTTTTCTTTCTAGACAGTCTGGGGTCTGGGCTGGGCGTTTGTGACCCAGTTTATACAGAAAGTATCAATCAGACAATCTTTATCTTCCTCTATATCTTCTTCTATTATTAGTAGCAGTCTATTTTGAGGCCCATATTCAGCTTTAGAACATTAACAATTTCAGTTAAATGTATAGAAAGTTATTATAATCATTACTCTTCCACAATGGCACATCTTAAAACTGAAAAAGATTATAAATTTTGATAAAATGGAAATTGAGTTGATATGAATATAGGTTTGATGATTCATGAAACTGTGTGTCCAGGAGTTTCCACAATGGGAAAATTTGCAATTTTTTCAAGACATACTGGTGATCTCACTCTAAGGGTGGATATCACCAATGAAACCCGAATACTATCAGCACATCTGAACAGCTCTTGAACCCAATTTAGATATGCTGATTACATTCGGTTTCATTGGTGAAATTCGCCCTAAGTAAGTTATTGTAAAGGTGCCTTTTCACTACCACTAACACATTAACAACTCAGAAGTTTTTAATTTTCCTTTTGTGAAGACAAATTTTGATGAATATTGACGTGTTTGCAGGACCACCCTGGCGCGATGGCGCGCGGCACAAGTGCAGGAGGCGGGCGGGCAGCGCGAGCGGAGACCGTACCTCGCGTCAGAGTGTACCGACCTGCCACAAGCTGAGAAATGGAGGCTGCAGATTGTCAGAGAAATTGCTAAGAAAGTCGCACAGATACAGAATGGTAAGTATTAAAAGCTATTGCCATTCCACAATGTTACAAATGCATACAAACTTCTAACTCCAGTTGAATATTTAGAAAAACTTTCTATGTGATTGGCATAAAATGAACTATAATTGTTTTAATATTTTCGAGCTAAACTGGAGAATTCACGATTAAACAAATTAATTAATTTGCGAAACTAGCACGCATGTAGGTCGTAAATAGGTAAGCATTGTTCACACACACACACACACACTGAAGATCAGATCACATGATAGGAAACTGGCCAATCAATTATTACAAAATAAATTGGAAGCTATATTGATTGATTTAAAATCTTTGTCATAAATCGTTAGGGCTATGGCTAACAATATGGAATCAATAGTCTAAAATGTGAAATTTTTTGTTACAATACAATATTTCTTTGCTAATATAGTATTTAAAGTCTTCTGAAATGGATGATGCCGAGGTAGCTTTGGTTCCAGGTGCAGCTCTGGAACCAAGTATTAAATCAGAGCTTGCGGCTCCTGCCGAAGAGCCGACGCAAGTAATACCGCTGCCACAGTCGGCGCCATCCCCACCGAGGGCGAGTCCGCGGCGCAGCATGACGCTGGCCGCCCCCATCCCCCCGCCCACCCCACAGTCGCCACCGAAGTACGCTATACCATCACCGACAGAAATTCCTGATAAAGATTACAGAAGTCCAAAATCACAGTCTCCTAAGTACGCAATACCATCACCGACGAAGATACCTGACAAGGAACATAGAAGTCCAAAGTCGCCGTCTCCAAAGTACGCTATACCGTCACCCACTGAACTGCACGACAAACAAAACATAAGTCCAAAAGCACAGAGAAGGGCATCTGGTCATCTCGGGAGTAAATTAATTGATGCAGTTTTCGAACTCCAGCCAAATGATAAGACCATTACTGAAAAAGTCGAAGGCTTAAAGGATACTGTCAAAGATCTTGCTTGTGAAATAGTGGGTTCTAAATCCAATAACTTAACTACCAATATAGATAAAATAGCTACAATGAGCAAAGCGCTTACGTGCGAAGCTAACGCTTTGCGTCAGTCTATAAAGTGTTTGACTGAGGACATTGCGCGTACTAAACAAGAACTGTGCTGCGTGTGTAAAGAAGAGGATGTTAATTTTCCGTATCACTTATTCCTCATTGAAATGATAATTAATAAAATCCATATGAAATGTGAATGTTTTGACATAGATTTCAATAATTTGGTAATTTCAGCTGTATTTTTGGGAAAACCACCCATTGTGCTATATGATTCGTCTTTCGGTAAAATTGAAAATTTCAGTAAACTAAATATCGGAAAATCCACTTTGTTTGCCATGACCTATGATAAAATATGCAGTATTAAAGAATTCATAATTGTTTTGCTGTTGACGAAACAACCTCCGTGTACTACGTGTGTGACCAGAATAGCTGAAACTCACATGGACTTCACATGTGAATTTATCCAGCTGAGAGAAGAACTTTGCAAAAAATGGATGGAGGAACAGCCAACAGACAATATACTGTGCACCACATCAACTCCTCTTTCCAAGAACATGTACTACTTGTCGTGCTGTGACGGTGAAAATAGAGACTCAATAGGAGTTATTGAGGTGACAGTTCGAATGTCGTTTTTAGGAAAAGAGATAACCACTGCATTTTGCGCTTCACCTAAACCACAGGGTACTTCATTTCTCCTAAAAGAAGATCACGGCATGACAATGTACTCTTGCCATAAGGTTGAAATGGACGATCAGGGAAAAATACTTCTCGATGAAGGAGCTATGACGAAGAAAGCTCCGATCTGCACAGCAGAGCAACACAAACGATCGGATAGCCCACAGTCGCAGATGTCTAACGCACTATCTAGAAGATCTTACGATTGTGGGCCCGTGCCTTGTTACGAACATGGTAAGTTGTATCCTAAAGTGTACTGAGATAGATATCAACTAGCTGAAACTAAATATTCATAATATTTTACAGATCGAGCGCAAAAGTATGACGAAATATATACCAAAATGAATGTTAACGAATTGAAGATCAGAGTACCCAAGAGCAGTAGAGTAGAAAGAATGGGGAGGTATGACAAGATTCAAGAGTTATGCTCATGTGAGAGTACAGCATACAATACCGGCGAACAGATACAATTTGAACTGCCAAGAGATCCTACATCTACATGTCATGACAACACTTATACATCAAACTTGACTTATACGTTACAAGGGCTGGAAAAACCAGCTGACAAGAAAGACAGGAAGACTATCAACGTTACACCTACCAGATGCCCCGTCCCTGTAAATATGGAAAAAGTCTTGCATCCACAAAAAGATGTGTTCATTCTTAAAATTGGAAAGAAACTCGAAACAAAAGATAAAAAGACTGACCTCGAAATTGAATTAGTAACTCCAAAAGCGCCTCCGTGTGATAAACCTTTAGAAAGTAACAATATGGGACAGCAGTGTAGCGGTGGCGACATTTCAAAAAAGAAGGCGGGGATTAAACTAATGAACGGCAAAGACAAGAAAGCAAAAGGTGGCAAGGCCAAAGGGAAGAAAGGCAAAAAAGGAAAAAAGAAATAATAGACTTTGAATACCTATATTTTGTGATCCAAAAACAATAATGTTGATAATATTTTTTCTAATATTATACAAGTATTAAAGATCTAGTCAGAATTTCCGACATAATTTGAAACTTTTCTTTAAAACATGACATTCGTTCAGTGAACCTTCCAAGGTTCACTGAACCTTTCTCAAAAAGTACCTATCTCCAGATAGGTACTTTTTTCAATAGTGACTTGCATTTTGCAATTTTATCTTATTTTTTCGCGATTAATCAAGCAGTGTATCAATTTGGCTTAGCTGCCTACATCACAACACCTCTTTATTGTTTGTTCACAATCGTCATCCAGCCGGATTCCCCTTTTGAACTACACATAACCCAAGCCACATTATCAATCAAATGACACATCCATTAGCAACAAAATATAAAGTAGTGAGATTTTCAGAAATACCAACCCTGCTGTTCCCTCGGGTGTCTGTAAAAGCAGAAATAGTAAAGTTATTATTATATGACCGTACCTACCGCAATGCCCATTATTTGTTAAACGATAATGTTTTTTTATTACGATATCAATCAATATTGGCCGCATGGCGCATACATCCATTAAAGCAATCTTAGGCGTGCTGCACCCTTTTTCGGGCCGGCGGTATTTGTTAACAACTATGCCGACCCAAAGCAAATCCTAAATATATTTGATTTTGCTGCCTGGCTGTGCCGATTACTCGCAAAACGGTGAAGGAAAACATCGTGAGGAAACCAGTATGTCCAAGAACCGAAAATTCGAAAACATGTGACATCTACCAACCCGCACTGGGGTCGCTCACTGAGAGGAGACATGTGTCCTAGCAGTGGGAACATTATAGGCCGATTATGCTGTGCTGATTAATGTCGACCCAAACAAGTCTCTAGTACACCTTAGTACTCGAGTTCACTATGAACATGCAACTATAAAGAGCGTTTTGGGAGACTGTCTTATGGAATTTCGGCGTCCATAACGTACAGATTCCCAGCCTAATTTAAATAAATTACTTGATTTAAACCATCTATAAAAAAATACTTTCTTTTTTTTTTACCAGCCGGTCTCGGCGAGTTTCGGATACGGGACTTGAACGACGAAATAAACAAACTGATGCGTGAGAAGCGCCATTGGGAAGTACAGATAAAGTCGCTGGGAGGGCCGGATCATGCGCGAGTTGGGCCTAAGATGCTCGACCAAGACGGCAAAGAGGTCCCCGGTAACAGAGGATACAAATACTTCGGAGCCGCTAAGGATCTACCAGGTTTGTTAGCGTTGTTAACTTGTCTGTTTTATTCTTTGGGATTAAATGTCGGTAGAGAATCTTCTGCAGTGCACTCTTCTTTGGTCAGTGTGAAGGTTTAGGCGCTTAGCAGACAGAGGATATTATGACCGCGAATGACCGCGAGAAAGGTAATCCGACAAGCATCGGCGAGGCTATCGTTTTGTCCTCGCGTGTGCGTTATTTCCATACGTTCTATCGTCGGGACAAATTGTCCATCGTTCGCTCTTAGTTGCGGCTTAGGAAGAATCATCAAGTATTATCTATGACCAGGTGTTCGCGAGTTATTTGAACAAGAACCTCCACCGCCGCCTCGCAGAACACGCGCCGATCTCATGAGAGACGTGGATGCAGACTACTACGGGTACAGAGATGACGACGACGGTCTGTTGATGCCACTCGAACAGGATGCTGAGAAAGAAGGTTCGTTTGTATAGGTTTTTTTTTTTCAAGACATTCATACTCATATTCTAAGTCGTAACCTCATGATTTCCTCGACTTGACCTCAACTCAGACTTCCAAAACACTCAAGTTCAAAATAAAAATTAATTTCGTAAGTCGGTGGCAAAAAAAGATAATACAAAACCAAAGACACCGACTTCCGAAATTAAAGTTATTTTTGACTTTGTAGTGTATTTTTTTGGAAGTTGGTTGCTTTTTTTTTCTGTTAAGTTTTTTATGATTTCTCTATCATAGCCCTTTACTACAAGGTTAAAATAAAATAAAAATAAATTACGTTACAGCCATAGCGCAAGCGGTGGATGAGTGGAAGAGGAATAAAGAACAAGATAAGGATCAAGAAGTGCCTGAAGAAGAGGACATTTATCCAGAAGATGTGAGTTATTACATCTTTTTAATTACTAGCTGGTCAAAGATGTCAATGTGGAACACCAACAATTGTGCAAATTAGAAAAGCTAGTCATGTCACTGCCAAACAAATAAATACATAAAAGACGTTGAAATAAAGTAGACAATAAATAAATGAGGCTAGCACCTTAATTGCGTAACACACTATCAATCACAATCTGAATCATTTTGAAGCCTATTGCTAATCCATTGTTCCACATGTTCGCAAAATATGTCTGCTCAACAAAGTAAATAACGCAATGTATGTTGTTGAACTGTTAAAATAAAAAGCTATTATTACTGTTAGTGTGTTACGCAATTACTCTGCTGGTCTGGCGAATAATTTAGTAAGTGGTCTTTTATCTATTCTCGACTTTATTTCGACATGCGCAATGACGATATTGCGCCGACCCTTAACCCTATTTTAAAATTTTCTCATTATTTCTTGCTCACGGATTAATCTTTTCTAGCCCGATGACAAGCGAATAGAAGAAGATGAAGACGGCGAACCAGTCCGGCCAATTGTAACGTCGCACGTGGCAGTGCCTTCACAGAAGGACATAGAGGAAGCCTTGCTCCGGCGCAAGAAGCAAGAGCTCCTTGAGAAGTACGGGTGTATGGATGTTAAGATGGAACCGAGTTAACATTAATGATGCTCTTGTGTTAATAAATAAGATTTTTATAACAGAAATTGAAGTTGGGTTTTTATTTCGTCATTTTTTTCACCATCGGTAACAGGAGAGGCGGGGATTTAGAAAAGCGAGGCCGAATCAATATAAAATAAATAAAATAGAAATATTTTACTGATTCTCTACAAACTTATTGACCCTGTAATGATGTACGCCTTTTAAAATTAATGAGCCTCTAAAATTTTTTTGGGCTTCTAATGATGCCCACTTTTTAAATTAATGAGCCTCTTTTTAACTTTCTGGCTTTACTCACAGTTCCTCGCAGTGGCTAAGCTAGGGTACCCCGGCCAAATAGGTTAGGTTAGGTTGAACATCGAGGGAGGACATGGCGCGGCATACGCTGGCAGAGTATGCCGCTTGAGAGGAGCCGCGCCGTGCCCTCATCTCTGGAGTAGGCAGTGACCTCTCGCTGCCGGCCGTTGTGAATGCGATGGTCGGCGGCGAGGAGTCCTGGGACGCGGTGGTATCCTTCTGCGAAACAGTGATCTCGCAGAAGGAGGCTGCGGAAAGGGAACGCGAGATCTCATCCTCTCACCCGGCCCGCAGCAGGCGCACCGGGCGTCGGCGGAGGGCGGACAACGCCCTCTTCCAGCCCCCCTAAATGGGTCCAGGGGCGACGGACTCAGGGACGCCGTCGCCCCCCATACATCAGGACCCGAGGTGGCGGCGCGTAGTGTTCCACGCGCGCCCCTCTTAGACGTCGCGGGGGGAGTCAAACACCTCACTCCCCCCCCTCGACCGGACGGGGCCGGCAGAGGCGGGCCGGCACCAGCCGGGGGTTGCGGAATATTCGTACGTTCCCGCGACCCCGCGGCGCAGGTGTGAGATGGAACACCGGGGTGATTTTTAGTCCGTAAGTCTGACAGACCCCTCCGCCCCCCAGGGCGGAGGACATCCATGAGGATTTTCCAACCCGGATCAAAAAAAAAAAAGGTTGAACATCGAGGTATGTTGGACATCAAGGACGGCGGACTCGGAGACGTCCGCCGCCCCCCATATAACAGGACCCGAGGCGGCGGCGCGTAGTGTTCCACGCGCGCCCCTATTGGACGTCGCGGGGGGTCTTATACCTCACTCCCCCCGCGTACTTGAGGAGGTCCGCAGACGCGGGCCGGACTAACCGGGGATCGTGGAAGGCGCACAAGTTCCCATGATCCCCGGTGCAAGTGTAGGAAGGGAATACCGGGCTGTTTTTAGTCAGTAAGAGTCTGACAGACCCCTCCGCCCGTCCCAGGGCGGGCGACATCCATGAGGATTTTCCACCACGAAAAAAAAAAGTTTGAACTGTGACCAAACGCGTGCGAGCCAAGCGAGCGGGGAAGGCCCGGCGCTACATCCAAATTGGCCAATAATATTTTTAGGGAAGCAAAATGGGAAGTATTTGAGGTTCGACTAAATACATGCCCTTGTATTAATAAAACCTAGGCACCGATATATGAAACTTCAGGACAGAAGGATGTAAGAAAGAAAAACACGCAAGGTTTACTTTTCAAATTACTTTATTTTCGAACAGATTTGTTAAGACATAGGTACGTTATCTAAGCAAAATATACACGATATCGGTGACTTCACTGGCTCTATACCATAATGCAATCAACAATAATTTTTACTCTGTAATAGGCCTAACTACAGAAGATTATAAAAAAATAAGATTCCAAAATGAACTAATGCACGATCTGTTATAAAGTCGGACGAACGGAAGCCTCATTCTAAGATGAAATACTGATTCAAATAATTCATAAAATTCTAAAGATTGTATGTATTCAAGTCCACATTTCATTAACCACATCTATTATAACGACAATGGACATCCGACCACACTTATTTCAATAGGAATGTATAAACTTAACATTATCGTAAGCTCTCAGAGAACTAATTTAATTAACATCTAACAACACCAAGTCCTGAAACCCAAGGGAATAAAATAAAATATCTCACTTCAGCGTTGGTTAGATTCCATGTACCAGTGACCCGGTCTGCATTGCTATAATTGCGCGACTTTCCTGTTTTACCTTGTAAATTGGTATCATAAGAGTTAAATTTATGCGACTAAGAGCTATACTTCACCAGGCCCTGCAGTCTCGACATTAGATAGCGACAAAAATCTGTCGCTAAGTCGTAGCGATGTCAAATTCCTTTAATAGATTTTCAACTTTATTTCCCAAGCATAAGGTTGAAAATCTATTAAATAAATTTGACATCGATACGACTTAGCGACAGATTTTTGTCGCTATTCATGTCGAGACTGCAGGGCCTGGACGCCATGCCATGGCGGCGCAGCCAGGTCGCGTCGCCAACAAAATGTATGGTCGACTGCGTAACCAAGCTGACACTAGGTCAGCCAGACACTTAAATAGCTGTATACATTTAGTTGGCAGCGCGAGGCGACGTCGCCATGACGTCCCGGTGAGGTATGGCTCTAAAGGTACTCACAAGAAGTATCCGAAGTCAACGTAGTATACATAACAGAAGCTTTCATAAAATAAAAGAATACATCATCGCATATCAGTTCAGGATTAGTGATGCGTAGCGTTTAAAACGGCTCTGCCCTCCTGAACAGTTTTTCATATACTTACGTTATAAATTAATAACATAATAAAGCGAAACCGCAAAGAAGCTGACATTATAATCTTCCCACAAATAGATAGACAGCATATTTATTTAATCGATAACTTCGAGTCAAAGAATAACTTTCTTAACCATAATAAACTGTAACTTTGATTTTTCATACATTTTAGCTCTCGTGATATTTAATATCTAAAATACATTTTGTTCTATATTATGTACGTGAATGTACTAAAATACAACACTAAAGACTATTAAGTAACGCCCACAAATTATTATTTTACTGTTGAATAAGTCTATAAAATAATCCTTTATATCCCACGGACCCGATTCGTATATTTAAACTGTACTAAACCAACTAAATATACCATTATTTATTGAGTAATGTACAATGTTTTTAACGTAAGAAGCTCTGACTGAGTCGTTGTTTTTGCAGTCGGTACATGTCGATTACTTAGTGACGGCACATCCAAGCACTGTTTAATAAAGTGAGACAACGCTATATGACAGGTAAGTGTCAAAAAGAGAAACAGCCATTTTCACACGATCGTCTTCAAAGAGTGCCATCACTAAGTAATGTGCCAAGTAAATTATTACTATATTTATAGCATCGGACTACTGCTACGGTACCTAAAACAAAATGCAATCGGAAGACAAGACATTGACTAAACGAACTAACGACTTTAAAATGGCATTTTATGGAAAGTGGTTATCTAATCATTCACAATTTTCTTGTTTTTTCATTTGATTGAACTAAATTACTGTTTGTTTATGTAAAAGGATTAAAGGGTTCTCAAAACTATGTTACTTCTAGTGTTCAAAACACCGTTGTGTAAGAATACTTCACTGAATTTACTGCAATAAAATTGACCTGATTTATTCAATTACGCAATAAAATTTCTTCAATACGAGACATTTAAAGATCTACTAAAAAGCCTTTATTAATTGGGGCGACATCCAAACATCAATATAAGATGCTTAATGCATATCCGCAAAGTTAACATTTGATTTAATAAACTATTCAAGAATTTATCACAATTCTAATTTATACTAACTCAGCGGTTTCCCGTTACATTCTAGCGGTAAGACAAATCTGCGACTTCACTTAAGCATTTCGATTCTTATATTTCCAACTTGCTTTCTGAATACACGCCGTTAGCAGGGTCTATTTATGAAAACATATTTTCGCTATTAATATACTGGGTTAGTTTCCATTGTAGCGGAGTAATGAACAGATGGAGTGCTTATGGGCGTGCTCACGTCTGCAAAAGACTGCGAACTCGCCAATAATATCTCACACAAGTTTGATTATACAGAGGAACATGCGTGTTGGATCTCCATTTTGTTGACTACTCCGTGATTTATATTATGGTAATTTTTAAGCTGCACCGTTACGTTTAAGAGAACAAGTTTTGTTGCTTGGCGTCGTTTTCGAAGTCGCTCCACGCGTTATTCAGTTCCATGAAGATCATTTTCGCTATGTTCTCGTTTGAGGTGCCCATTTGCTGTAAACAAAGTCGAGAGATATTGTACATAAATTAATAGTAGCGTGAATCTAAGGTAGATGGCGCAATTCAGTTGTTATGAACAATTAAATACCACCGTCAATAAAAATTGTAAGTGGAAGTCAAATATTGGCAATGATGCAGACTGTAGAACGGTCTTAGGTTAGGTGGAGCGACGATCTTTACAGGTTCGCTGTTTACAGATGGATAGGAGTGTTCGACGATCGAACTTAGCAGCGTATAATCGACCTCGTAAATCCTTTATCACCCCTAAGGTCGAATGTCAGTTGCATGTCATAACACGACAAGGTCCAAGACCGCCCATTGTGTCACCCTATTTAAAATTTCTACATTTATATCTGTAATTTTTATGGTGTACATAAAATAAACAGTATTCTATTCTATTCTTTTCTAGATGGTTTCAACCTTAGTAAAGTTTTAATTTAATGGGAATTATTTCCAAGAGCGAAAGCAATTAAGAGGTTGACTATACAATTGGCTCATCTGGGAGTCAATTGAAGTTTTGGTTTCTGGCTTTTGCCACCCATGGACTGACATAAGCTGCTGACAATGCGTCAAAAAATAGCTATTACGGATAGTCAGAAGCCCGAAAGTGTGTCAACCAGTCATAACAACGGGTATCGTTTTACCCAGTAGCTGGGTTGTGGAGGTCAGATAGCAGTCACTCCATGGAAAATACTGGTATCCAGCTGCATCCGGTTAGACAGGAAGTGACGCCAATATAGTTGGGAAAAGACTGAGCTGATGATGATGAATGCATCAAATAGCTTTAAAGAACTCAATATTACCTTATCAGGATGTACGGCGAGGCACGCTTTCCTATAGTTGCGCTTGACATCGGCGGGCGTGACCAGCTGGGACATGTCGCAGCGCGTCCAGCGGCAGTCCTCCCACACCACGGTGTGAAGTGAACACAGAAGCGCGCGGATATTCGCCTTTTTGCCCTCCGTCTGTGTAATACATAATCAGCCTATAATTTTCCATTGCTGGGACACAGTTCTCCTCTCGGTGAGAGGGAATTGGCCATAATCCACCACGCGGGCCAAGTGAGTTGGCAGATGTCTTATTTCTTCGAATTTTTGGTTCTAGGACATACCGGTTTCCTCACGATGTTTTCCTTCACCGTCTTGAGAGCAGTGGTGATGAAATAATTTAGCGCCTGTCTGGGTTCGAACCTACCACCACTTGGTCACCACTGCTGTGTAATGCGTTCAAACATAAGGAGAATATGCATAAGCTTGTCGCAAATTTATAAGTTGGAACTATAACTTTTTAGGGGAATCAAATACTCGCAAAAACCGGGGCTCGCAAAAATTTGCGGTCTTACTTACGTAGATAGATATTACTAGCCGGCCTAGTGAACTAGGCAAAATCAAATATGTCGAACTTGTAAGTTATTAAGGCGAAAGCGGGACTTGAGGTGTTAAGAGTAAGAATAGAAAAAAATATTACCATATCGAAATGACCAAATCTTTATCTTATAAATTATTCATGTTTCTACAGTACGTAGTATCAAACTTACCCAGTCATTAACTTTCAATTTCTCCGGGTCGACGCCATCTCTGACCAATTCCTCTTTCCTCATAGCGTTCATAGTCTTCGGGCCAGAATCTTTCTTGGCCGCAAACTCGTAACCTTGACTACCGAGGAGATCACCGAAAACGTCCATTGGCTTCCGAGGCTTGTCATCTGCAGGAGTCTTTGCTGGCTCAAAGTGGGACCTACTGGAAATTACGTTACCGTTAGAAATAAGTATGTAAAATAGTGAGTGTAATACCATAATTTACAGTCTTTACTTATAATATACTAGCAACCCGCTTTTACTTTGCACGGGTATACGGAGGCGACCTGTCAAAACATAGAGATTTGTTCGCTATATCTAAGTGAATACATATTCTTAAAATCAACTATGTTTTGCACTGACTCATCATTATCTGCCCGCCTTTTCTCAACAGGTTCTTCTCCAGAGGTACCTACTACGCTTTGGAATGGGCGGCTACCTTCATCTTTCTGACTGACCGACCCCTTGAAAATTCAAAAGTGCCTGTAATTGGTTCATTTGAAATAAATGCTTTGAGTTTGAGTTCAACTATTTTTGGGGTCGGCTTCCAGTCTAACCGGATGCAGCTGAATACTAGTATTTTACGTTATTTTATGTTTTGAACTGACTATCGACATAAATTGTCCGTAAATTTCAATCCCAACACTATCCTTCTTTTCAAGTCTTATGAAATTATTATAATACGGTGAATTTTCGTAGTGTGTTTATCTGCTCAATAACAAAGTTCCCTGAATCCTTTACTAATATTATAAATGCGAAAGTAAGTTTGTGTTACGCTGTGACGCTAAAACGGCTGAACGGATTTGATACACTGATATACCATGATCTGAGTAAGGACATAGGGTACTTTTCATCCTGGATCGCAGACGAAGTCGGAGGCAAAAACTAGTGTACTATAACTTTGCAAAAGCTGGCAATAAATTAAAGACACTAGACTTACTTATAATCCGGCTGATGCGCGGGCGTATGCGGCTGATGCGCCGGAGTATGTGCCGGCGATGCTCTCGGCGTAGAGCCGACACTGCCGCCTGCGCTCAGGGACTGTGCGGACGCGGCCGGCATAGCACTGCCTAATACGCCCAGTTCGGCGAACGGGTCCTTACGCGTACCCCCTTGGTTGGTTGGTTGTGCACGTTCTAAGGGAACGCTTTGGGGACGACCTGGTTCCATAGAGGATAATAATAATTATTAGTTGATAAACTATTAACAGAAGAGAACTCAGTGAAAGAAGAGAAGACAGAGAACTATGGAAGAAAAGGACATGTTGCGCCGACCCCATATTATGATGAAGAAAATTATGATGATAAACTATGTATTAACAAGAATATGAGATTTGGAAGATACGGTGAACGTCAAAAGTTCGCAGAGCTATAATAATAGATTATTGAACTAAGTGGACTTTTCTTCTTACTGATCAGTCCGATAAGTCTCCAGAAAGATTAAGAAGAAAATTTCATAAGTTTGTTATGATATTTATATTATTTATGTAGTTTCTCAAGTCTATAGCCTATGGCTTTAAGGCACATTAAATAAACGATTTGCCTCCTAAAAATACCCTATAGTGCCATCTTTATCTTGTTAGTTTTTCGGCGTCCATTTACTACCGACAAGGTTATTTCCCTTTCCTGTAACATTGGACTTTTTTTTACTAGCCTACGCTGTCCCACTCCTGGGCAAAGGCCTCCCTCCACTCCTTCCATCTTTCGCGAGCCCGTGCGTCCTCCCTCTGGTTTTGACGGAACCTATCCAGTTCGTCCCGCCATCTTCTAAGTGGTCTGCCGCGACCCCACCTCACCGTCTCAGGGTACCAGTTTTGTGATATTTGGGCCCTCAGTTTATCCGGCGGCAGTCATGTCCTGCCCAGTCCCATTTAAGTTGAGCACTCTTTTGAGGACTTATCTGGTGAAACGAGCACTATGTTAATACACCTCTGCCTACCTCTCCTATGATATTCACCTTCCTCCTGAATCAGCTGTTGTGGTGTGAGCACCGGTTCTATCTTCGGCAGAGGGTCGTTGAGGCCGAAGGGGTCGAAGTTGAGAGGGTCACTTGAGTTCACGTTGGTCTGCGCTTCGGCTTGCTCAGTTGGCGGGGCGGGCAGGTCGCCGAATATCGACTCCGTTGCGAATGTCTACAACCAATAAAAGCAGAGTTGTTGAACACAGTCACAGTTTTAAAATAGGTTTCTTAGTAAAATTGAGGAAAAATCGGAGGAAACACTAGTAATGCGAACAGACGAGGGACCCACCAAAAAGCCATATCTTACTTTTGGGCCTTTTGGATGTACCAGGTGGGGGTTTTATAACGCGATAATGGAAACAAAGTTTATAAATACATGCTTATAGGTTGGAAGGGACGTTATTACGTAAAAGATCAGCAAATTAGCAAAGAAGAGATTTAGAAAATAGTTTAGTGAGAAACTAATGCTAAACTCTATGCAAATACTTGATTTCAATGATGATATCTCCACATAAACGAATATCAACTTTATATAAGTGTAAATAAAGTTGATTTCAGAATGACTACTACTATTATAGTAATATTGAAAATGTCATAAAATGGTTTGAATTAGCGCAAATTGAACTTTAGACTGGTTGTGAAAAGACCCATCACATAGGCGTCAACTATGAATTCTGTACACCAAACTAAGTAACATTGCATAAAAATAATTGCTGGGAAATGACTTTTATTTATGGTGTAAAATCGCTGTTTACGGTAGTGCATGACGTAACGCACTCAAAAAATTGTGCTTATCGGTGCATGCACACTATCTGTGGCAGTCACAGATACCTGATATTAAATTTTCCATAATTATTATTAAACCTTCTTCTGTAGCAAAAGTTTCAATGCAATAGCGTTGAAACTTTTGCCACAGAAAGAAGGTTTAATAAAACCGTTTCAATCACTTTATTGATTTGACAAAATCTTTCTTTATTGTAAAAGGCTTCTACAACTCACTTGAGCTTTCTCCCCCTTATTTCCAGTAAGGAAATCTCCGAACCCATCATCAGTCTGCTTCTCCATCATTCCAAAGAAATCAAACGAATCTTCATTCTTCAGTTTCTTCCCTAGTTTCGGTTCCAGTGCTGCCCCAGAGTTCAGGTTTAAGAAGTCTGCGGTATTCTCTGAGGGGGGGACGGGTTCGGGATGAGGAAGGGTCGCGGGATGGGGCGCACGCGACGGCGGCGCGGGGGAGGGGGGCGCGGGCCGGGAGGGGGGCGCAGGCCGCGAGGGCCGCGACGGACGAGTCGGCTCCGGCTCTGTCACTGGGTAGTCGGCTGTTACTGCGGGTGTAACACATTTGTTAAAGTATCATTTATATTTTGTATTGTATTTTTTGGTGTTCAATAATTACATATAAATAAATAAATCGTTTGGCCTACACCAAATGCTTTAGCAGAAAGTGTACCCACTTACGTGTATTGCAACAAAATTTGTTATGTATCAGACTGCGAACTAGGGCTCTTATTTTTGAAGATGCGTTTTTGCGCAAAATTTACGTTGCTGTACAGTTGCTGCACTAAAACACTGTGCATTCAGTGTAGACCTGTTTAACCTTATATGTAAAAAGACTTTTAAATTCGTAATATAATAAATACTGTTGTTTTAAGAATACCACATAGATAAGTAATAAAAGGGCATGCATTTTTTATTCATATAATAATCATGGCAATGTACACGTGAAAGAACCTGTGCCTTAAGTTAAAACGAGTAACGACTTTGTGCACGCAAAAATATGAGAGCTTGGTATGAACAGGTTAAATACATGTCAAACAGACAATGAAAAATTAAAATATGATTGGAAGTTATACACCGGGGAAAACGGTTCAACCCGTAAAACACGTTAAATGTATGAATTCACTTTGTTGGTTTTGAATCCAAATGGCAATGAGCGTAGTATGCGTCGTACGCGGTTTTCATATTGTATGATATTATAAGCGCGCAAATTGGGTTCACATTATGAGACCTGCATGCGGGCAACTTTCAATGCATTTGGTGTTTATTTATTTATTTAGTATGTTGAACTAAATCATAGTGCTAAATGAATGATTTGCTAAACACACCACTACAACATACTTGTCTTTGGTACTGCTGCGGGGTTGTTGCGAAGATTCGCTGCATAAATAGATAAAATAGATGTACACAGATATATAAAAATACATACACTTCAAAGATTTATACATGTAGAAATGCATACACGATATGTACTTACATCAGTACATAGCAAAGGAAAATGGTATAATACTCGTATACCTTCAAATTACACAACAATCGAAGAATTTAATTTGATTAGATAAATCATTACCCTTCCAGTTTCTACACAATGCACCTCGTGTCCGTATGTTTTGACCAGGGACCATTTTGGTTACCCATTGAAAGGGTTTTCGGTAGGGTTTTTCTAAGCAGTTAGTTAAAAACCCATACGATGTGGGTAACCCTTTTGAACGGCTTAACTAAGCCAGTAAAATTATGGTTACCCATTAAAAGGGTTTTCGGTAGGGTTTTTCTAAGCAGTTAATTAAAAACCCATACGATGTGGGTAACCCTTTTGAAAGGCTTAATTTAAGCCATTCAAAAGGGTCACACTTTCAACTCTCTTAAAAAAGATAACAGCGTAACATTCCAATTCGGAACAATGTAATATGATCTCTCTATGATGGGTATATGTTTCAAAATGGAATAGCACGCGTTAAGCGGCCGCGGCGGCGCCTTTGTGGCTTCTTACCGAGCGGCTTGTAAACAGGGATCTATGGTCATTATGGCATGTATTATAAAGTTCATTTTAGCTTTGCTGGCCATATATCGGAATGACATAATATTATGATTTTTCATGTCTGTAGGTACTTGTTTATTACTTTATTGCAGCAGGGACCTTACAAATCGTACCTACAATTTTCATATTTGCCGTTTGATTTTTGAACCCGGACCGGATTATGGTCTTTTCCGAATATTACTCAGTGCAAATTTTTTACAATTTAAAATGCCAAAACCGAGACGAGATGCCGTACATCGCTATTATTTATATGATGCATCAAATAATACAAGTAAATGTAATTTATGTGGAAATTTATTAAAGGTAAGGTGATACCTACTTAATTATTTGTTATACGAGTAATTTGCCTTCATTGCCTTCCTTACAATAAGTAGGTAGATACGTTAACTTATCAATCACGGACTAGAAAAAAAAAAAGGAACATACACGTACGTACGTACTTACGTATACGTAGGACAATGCGCAACGATGCTGTCTTATTATACCTACCACTTGATTGTTGATTGATCATTCGTGATCTATGTCGTGGATTGATTATTGGTCACTAAACGTAAAAATTGCAAAAAATATAAGTTGCCAAACGATCGAAAATAGATTGATTCCTTCTCGTGTGGAACAAATATAACGGCGTCGTCGCCGGATGTATGAGATGTAAGTAGTGGTGGTAATTATTGTAACAACAGATAATATAATGCATTATTCTTACGCAATTTATAATGAATTATTAAACTCCCAACTCATCCCGTTGACATTATTGATGTTATTATTATTGTCAACTCGGTAACTGCAAATGCGCGGTGAGATGACGACCAACCGAACGCGACGACCCACGGGTGCGAACAAGCAAATTAGCTAACAAATAGAGGTGTGAGAGAGATGGTGCTACTCAGATATTTCACTTCAATTACGAAATCTGAAGTCTTAGAGAACGCTATCACATTTTTGAAACACTCAAGTTTAGGCATCTGAGTCGCAACACAACAACATTACGCGCACGCACACATTGAAACCGCCGTCCGTTCAAATTTATACATTAGTAACTAATCTTGGTACTTGAAGGTTTTATTTTTTTAATATTTACTATATTTGTTGAGTAAAGTTAGTAGTAACTTTATTGTATTTGGTGACAGTAACTAAGTATTATAAGCATGATCATCATTATTTTTGGAATTATTTGAAATTCGTAGGTACAAAAAATTTTCAAGCCATAAAGAAAAAGAAAACCCGAGGGCTGACAATAAAATACTATAAATATTATTTTTACCTACCATTTTTGCCGCATGATATTACACAAATATAAACGACCGATAACCGTATACTAACGGTGTGACCGTTTTAAAATACACAGGATATTAATTCTACTATCTGTCAATAATTCCAAATGAACGACATCTTTAAATTTTCAAAGTTTTTGAGAGTTGATTACCAACTTCACATCAAAACAATTAAAGTACAACCTTTTAGATTTACATAAAAATTCAAATTGACGTTAAATATTAATGATCATTATGCCAAAACTTCCAAAATTGATACCCTTGTCGACTTTTCATCAAAAGAGTTCATCTGCCATCTTAAATAAAAAAAGTAGGATACATTTATAATCACCACACCCAAAATTCCAAAATTGATTACTTTGATAACTATTTATTAAATAAAAAAACACCTGCCGTGTTTGAATAAAATATGGATGACACATTCGTAATCACTATCCTAAAAATCCTTAAAAATTAAAGCAATGTCCAATTTTTTTTATAAAACAAAATACTGTATATCTGAATTAAATAATGGATGACATGCGCAATTACCACACCAAAAATGGATAATCATATCAATTTATCATAAAAAAATTGATCCGCCATCTTGTATTCTAAAACTGAATACGTATTCATAAACATCACTACTTCCAAAATCTCCAATAATGACTACCAAAATAAATTTTAAAAATACTGAAGTTTTTTCCGCCATTTTGAATTTGATTTATTTATTAACGACTTCAAAAGAGGAGGAGGTTTTTAAACGACTTCAAAAGTGGAGGAGGTTTCTCAATTCGACCGTACAATTTTTTTTTTTATGTGTATTCGCGGATAACTTCGCCGTTTATGAACTGATTTAGATGATTCTTTTTTTGTTAGAATGGAGATATCCCAAGGGTAGTCCCATGATAAAGAAACCAGGATCTGATGATGTCATCCCAGAGAAATCGAGGGGAACCTTCGAAAATCGTAGGGGCAACTAGTGCGTTTGTTAATTTTTTCATTAAGTATTTTAAAGCACTACCATTTAATAAAGGTCTGGAGTCGATCTGATGATGGAACCGAAAGACAGTCGAGGGAACTCCTCAACGATTTACAGCAGTTACCTTGTGTTTGGGCTTGATTAATTTGTATTGATGAGAACTTTACATCTAAATGGATTGTGACTGTGATTAGGGGTCTGATAATGAAGACGAAGGACAGTTAAGGGAACTCCTCAACGGTTTACAGTAGCTACCTTGTGTTTGAGCTTGATTAATTTTTATTGATGAGAACTTTGCACCCATATGGGTTATAAGTAACATTACAGGTCTGATGATGGAGACCCTAGACTGTCGAGGGAATTCCTCAACAATTAACAGCAGTTACCTTTTGTTGGGCTTACTTCATACGGTTGAATATGCCAAAATGTTCAGTTCGTACAAAAATAATACCTAATTAAGATTGAAGTTTTACATAGGACAACCACTACCTACTAGTCGTGCTGAGGCGTCAATTTGAGACTGAATTTAAGTTGGGTAATCGCGTCATCTCTAGCAATGCTCTTTCGTCGTGTGGTCTACTCAATAATATGTTTAAATCTAAGTCAGACAACGATATTCCTACCACGGTTTTTGCACGACTCAGAACAACATACACCTGTACTTTGGCGAAATTTTTCTTGCCTAGATCTAAAACAGCTTTTTTAACAGACTTCAAAAAAGGAGGAGCTTCTCAATTCGACTGTATTGTTTTTTAGGGTTCCGTAGCCAAATGGCAAAAAACGGAACCCTTATGGATTCGTCATGTCTGTCTGTCTGTCTGTCTGTCCGTCCGTATGTCACAGCCACTTTTTTCCGAAACTATAAGAACTATGCTGTTGAAACTTGGTAAGTAGATGTATTCTGTGAACCGCATTAAGATTTTCATACAAAAATAGAAAAAAAACAATAAATTTTGGGGGTTGGTTGTGTATTTTCGTTTTTGGCCACCGACTTCCGAAATTAAAGTTATTTTTCAGATTTTTAGTGTTCTGTCTGGAAGTCGGTTGCGTTTTTAGTGTTCTGTCTGGAAGTCGGTTGCTTTTTTGTTAAAAACTTTTTATTTAAATTCTCTTCTATCTACCAGTGGGACGACGGCAGTGGGACGAACGGGAATACACCGTTCCCCATACTTAGAACTGAAACTAAAAAAAAAAAAATCATCAGACCCATACGTGTGGATGGATCTATGGTATGGTGGATGGATCTATGGATATATGATCTATGGATGGATAGGTCTTCAAAAATGATATTGAGGTTTCTAATATAATTTTTTTCTAAACTGAATAGTTTGCGCGAGAGACACTTCCAAATTTGTAAAATGTGTGTGTCCCCCTGTAACTTCTAAAATAAGAGAATGATAAAACTAAAAAAAATATAAGATGTACATTACCATGTTAACTTCCACCGAAAATTGGTTTGAACGAGATCTAGTAAGTAGTTTCTTTTTTAATACGTCATAAATCGTAAACTGCAATTTACCTTTCATTCAATCAACTCAAATATAAAAATAAAATAAAACATTTAATTTCATAAACATAAACCTTATGCATAAATCGTGAACCATTATTTTCTAATAATAAATCTGTAATAGGTGCCTAAGTAAATAATAATTATAATTCGTGCTGGGCGTGGCTTGATCGGTAGTGGATGCGGAGCGCGCGGGGGTAGGTTCCCGACTGCACTTACCAGAGCGGGCAGACACGTGAGGCCAGACGTCGTCGTGCGCGCGGAGCTAGTTAGGGTTCCGTACCCAAAGGGTAAAAACTGGACCCTATTACTAAGACTTCGCTGTCTGTCCGTCCGTCTGTTTGTCACCAGGCTGTATCTCAAGAACCGCGATAACTAGACAGTTGAAATTTTCACAAATTATGTATTTCTGTTGCTGCTATAACAACAAATACTAAAAACAAAATAAAATAAATATTTAAGGGGGCTCACATACAACAAACGCGATTTTTTGCCCTTTTTTGCTCGATATGAATAATGGCAACAGGTAGGCACTTGAAATATTCACAAAATACTCAGTTGTATTTTTACTTTAATAATAAATAATAAAATTAAAATAAAATAAATGTTTAAGGGGGCTCCCATACAAAAAACGCAAATTTTTGCCTATTTTTGGTCGATATCAATAAATGGTAACAGGTAGGCACCTAATTTGTGTACCTACCGTTTACCTAGTCAATGGTACGAAACCCTTCGTGCGCGAGTCCAACTCGCACTTGGCCGGTTTTTATTTTTTTAAATGTTATTAGCTCAGAAGTTCTTTCTGGGTGAACCGATTTAGATGATTATTTTTTTATTTGAAAGCTGGTGCTTTTCATGTGGTCCCATATAAATTTGAGTTATCCTTAATACTGCGTATTTTTTCTACTTATTTTATATTGGTGATGTTTTAATAATTTCCTACGGTTATTTACATATCGAGTAATGGTATAGGAATTTGTGTGGGGTAGGTACCACAACCAAAAAGTGAAAAATAAAAATGTTTTTACAAAAAAATCAACCGACTTCCAAGAAAACGCCAAAAAAGTGAAAAATAACTTTAATTTCGGAAGTCGGTGGCAAAAACAAAAATACAAAACCAAAGACACCGACTTCCGAAATTAAAGTTATTTTTCAATTTTTTTTAGCGTTTTTTTTCGGAAGTCGGTTGATTTTTTTCAAAACCAATTTTTGGTAATAAGTTTGGTACTCGTACTTTTAGTCCGAAAAGTATCACTTTTTCCAACCACAGTAGGTATACAGCACGGCACTCACTTTATTATTATTTTGATCGTATTTTTTTTTTTGCAAGATAGCGATACACCCGTCCTTCCTAGGGCGTGTCTGAGCCTTCGCGCGGAAATCGGAATGACTAACCGCGAGTAGAAAATGTATGAAGAAAGAGAGCGTTCTTTATTTTTCACATAAATGAAAAAGTTGTTTAATTAGGTATAAAATATACTAATATATAATATACTTACTATATAATACTCGTATATTAACTGATTGGAACAAAGTTGATTTTAATACGATACGTTATTCGATAACAGAAAAATTTACAGCAAAATAATATTATTTACCTACTTCCACGTTGTTGCAATTGAAATGAATAATGACAACTGTCTACCCCGTAGGTATACATATATTAAACGCTTGATACTTAGTTGCCAACCACCTACTTAGCATACTTTACTCAATAACCATATGGTAACCCGAACAAAACCCTTATATTGTATAGGTTATCACAATGAAAGTGTAACCCTTTCACTGGGTTTCAAGTATAGAACCCATTCAATGGGTTATCATGTAACCCTTTTACTGGGTTTCAAGCATAGAACCCATTCAATGGGTTATCATGTAACCCTTTTACTGGGTTTCAAGCATAGAACCCATTCAATGGGTTATCCATATAGAAGGGATAACCCTTTTACTGGGTTTTAGGCATAAAACCTATTCAAGGAGTTACACCATGATAAAGGTAACCTCATAAATGGCTTACCCTTTCGAAAGGCTTAACCCTTAACCGGGGTTGCACCGTCCCTGGTTTTGACACACCGTGCGTACAATCGTACATGGTTTACCATTTGACTAAGAGATTTGCTTATGGAATTTTAATCTCTCTTTTCTTAGTGAAAGAGTTCAAAATGCAATGCACTTTTGGAAAATTGAATCTTACCTAGATTGTCAAATAACACATAAAAAAAACTTACCAAAATTATCAATAGTCTCGTCTCTCTCCAGGTTAGTAGAGAATAGTACATCGGGCGTCCGAATGGGGAAGGAATGATCCTCTTCCCAGAGATCAGAGCGCGGCTTGCGACGCTCACCGTTTTGTACCACGAGACTTATCACCGCGTTAGTGTTGTTTGAGAAATGGTCGTTCACGGGAAGGGACTCGTCTATGCCGTCGATTTCGGATCTGTTAGGAACGAAGATATCAGAGTTAATGCTAAGCCCTTTAAACTTGTAAGTCTGGATGTCGGACTACAAAAAGCAAATCATTTCTGATCATCATAAAGTCGCGGTTGTGATGAAATTCTCGTTTTTTTTACACCAAAAATGGATTCATCCATACAAAACGTACAGATAGATCTCTTAGCCATTTCACTTGTTTTATATCAACTTTTAAAATGAAAAACACTAATTACCAATTCAGTCTTCAAACGAGACAGCTAATAAAAACGTGTGCGGTCGCCCAAGTCTGGAACAAGGTTCCTTCCGCGATGCTCGCACGCTCACACACACTCGTATATAATAGAAACAGAGAGAGAAAATCGCACGGAGGGGTATAACGTTTTTTCCTTACGTGACGATTTCCACCAGTCAACTCCTACCGCAAGCCGCATTAAGGCACTTCGTTCCATAATTAGGAGCTCCACAAACTAAACTGCCCCTTCCCCTTTTCCTTCATTATCATCAACTTATAACAGTCCACTGTTGGACTTCCGATCGCTTGTCATTTGTAGTGTCTGTTACCCATTAAACTTGACGTGATGCTGGTATAATGACGGGTATCGGATGTAGAAGTGCAGAGAGAGTACGGGCACAGAATGCACGCGACTCAAGTGTTGTCGGGCAAACTCTGCAGTTTGGTAAGAACAACTTGGGAAAGAGGCTAACAGAAGAATTCGGCTGGGCTGGGCAGCGTTTGGGAAGCTTCATCGAGTCTTCTCGTCACGTAATCCGCAGAGCCTAAAGACTAAAGTCTTCAATCAGTGCGTCCTGCCTGTTATGACTTACGGAGCCGAAACGTGGACACTTACGGTACGGCTAATCCATAAATTCAAGTTCGCTCAGCGAGCTATGGAACGAGCTATGGTTGGAGTTTCTCTGAGGGATTGAATCTGGATTGAGGTGATCCGGCGGAGAGCCAAAGTTGTCGACAAAGCTCACCGAATAAGCAAGCTGAAGTGGCAATGGGCCGGCCAAATTAGCCGTAGAACCGATGACCGTTAGGGTAGACGTGTTCTTGAGTGGAGACCGCGAATCGGCAAAAGTAAGGTAGGACGCCCTCAGGCTAGGTGGAGCGACGATCTTCGCAGGGTGGCTGGTAGCAGCTGGTCGAGAGTTGCCGAGAATCGAACTGAATAGCGTGCTATTGAAGAAGCCTATGTCCAGCAGTGGACTGCTGTAGGCTCATAATGATGACAACTGTTGTCGCTGTGGTGTCTAGTGGTCTTACCATTTCATTCCTAATCAGCAGTCTATAACAGTCCTCTGCTGGACACAGAGCTTTCCTATCGAATACCATTAAACCTGACCCTCGGCTATCCAGCTGTAATCGTAACCTGGACATATAAAATGAAAGTTACCTATTAAATTTGATGTGATGTTGATCCTGTGAAAGATATCCCGTGTGGAAGTGCACAGAGAGTACGGGCACAGAATGCACGCGACCCAATTGTTGTCGTGCGTGGTACACGCAGACGGCCACATCACCGACCACTGTCGTGTCTAGTGGGAGAGTTACCTGTGGACAAGTATCGTGATTTAATATGGAGAAGAATTGGTAAACACAAAATACAAATAATATCAGATATACAGAATTATGAATAGAAATACAGGGTGGTAGGGACGCGTAAACTGTAACCATGAATTCAACACATACAACGTAGAAATATTTAGAAAGTTATAAAAAAAATCTGCTGTTTCATAGAAAAGTGCAATACGCGGTCAAAATGTATGGAAGAGCAATTTTTTTTTAATAACCGACGGAACATTTCAACGCAGTGGAGTTCAGAATCATGTACTGAATCCATGGTAACAGGTTGCGCTTCGATGTTCCTGCCACCCTGTATAATTCGGATGAAATGCGATTAGATACGGACTCAAAGCTGGCGGGACTACGTTCCAGAAAATTGCTAGAATTCTTGAATTGCTAAGAAAACAAAGCTGCATTTGGCATTCAGACTTGTATATATTGTAGTTGGTGACGTAAAATACAGAGGCAAAGTGTCATTGGGGTATTCCGATTGATATTTGTCCATTACTGCCAATGGGCAAGGGCTTAGGACCTATTGGAGGTCCTAAGCCCTTTAGGAGCCCTACAGATAATCTAGGATGCAAGAGCGAGCGAATTGAGCTCGAAATTTGTAGCATCGTGCCTCTGCGATAGCCCCTAGCCCCGACGCTGGCAACAAATAGGGGGTTCCATGAATCAAGGGGCCCTGGGCACTTGCCCAGAGTGGCCAACGGAAAAGAAGGCCCTGCCAATGGGTAATAATGGACATAGCACATTGGTGCTATCGGTATTTGGCATCATGATGCCAAAAAAGACAAAGGTGCTGACTAGTATAATGCTGCCTGGTTATATCGAGCTAAACCGATGAGTTGGACAAAAATTCAATAATTATATAAGCAAAATTTATTGCACAAAGAGATAAAGATAGATTAAATTTAATAAATTTAATTAAAAAAGATTATATCTAAATGCAACATGCATTATTGGCGACTTGCCACTTTGTGTTTGTCACTTTGCGCGTCTTGTAACATAGTTTCCAATAATACTTACTTTCCCCTCAGCCATGCTATAGAGATGCAACCTGTCATAATCTTGCATCGTCGACAGCAGCATTCTGTCCTCATTGTATATTTCTATGTAGGGCCGGCAGCCGTCCCGGGCCTTAGTGAAGAGTGGGACTGGTTGTATGGTCAGAGATACTAAGCTCACTGGCCGGAAGTGAGGGAGGATTGGTTCTGGTCTGGAACAAATAGATTAGCATTATTAAATAACCCCCACAAGTGGCGATACTTCAACGTATCCTCTAAATACCTACGTCGGGCGCACCCTGAGCAGCTCCTGTAACATCTTGCTAACTAGTTTATAATTACAGCAAAATAAGATTAATTTTAATAATTATTCTGTTTTGTTTTTCTACAAGGGCTGACGCAGACCTGGCGAAACGCGGATATCACAGATAAACAAATATCAACCTTGCCATAGTTGAATTAAAGCTAAAAATAAATTAAGCTCCGTTTGTCCGACAGAGAATCAACGCGAATAACTTAGCTATTTTGGACTTTATTTTAAGAGACGCAATGTTGATGATTGTTTGGCAGGGAAAACCGTGGTGCACTGCGCTTCGTCAGGTCTGCGCCGTACCTAAGCCTTCCAAAGAACTTCAATAAATAAATAAGTACATGCGCGACGAGAGATGAAGTTAAAAGAAACATGATAAAATACCCAAGTCCCCATTTTTTACTCGGGTAAGCAACACGTTTGTGCAACTTGCAAAACAAGCTAACTGACAGGATAGCGCATTTTAATAAACAGCAACACTGGGGGTGCCACCAACTTGCTTTTCAATACCCACTGGCTCATTAGCTGGTGGGTATTGAAAAGCAAGTCGGCAACAAAATAACTTATTCTGTGATGACAAGGTTAGTCCATTGGCTAACCTTATCATCACAGAATAAGTTATTTTCATAAAGAAGAACTAGCACCGTCACCAGCTTAGCAAACATGAGCAGGCCGCAGACTAACATGCATGATATTATAGACTAATATAAAACACTCACCTAATAATATTTGAAAGATAGTAGAGGTATCGCAGCTGGCTGGGCGGCATGTTGATGGGCGCGCGCTTCACCGCGAACATCTGCAGCGCGTCTTCCGGAACCGTCACCAGCTTAGCGTACAGCAGCAGGCCGCAGACTAACATGCATGACATTTGTTTCCCGTCCTGTACGTAAACAAAGACGCTTGAAAAACTATAGAAACAATGACTGTCCATTCCAAGGTTGCCTGGAAGAGATCGCAGAAAGCGATAAGGCCGCCCATTGTATAATTTGTAGCGTTTGATTTATTTTTTGTTATTTATTTTTGTGGTTTACAATAAAGTATACACACATAAATAAATAAATGACATGATTTTTATGGTGCTATAGAAAAGCATATAATGTTCATATAAACACGGTTTAAATTGCCTTAAGTTAACACAGTTGCGCATACGCAGGTACTATGTTTTTGCGTTAGATGATAATTTTAGTGATCGTCTGTCCCGTAGCGAAGTTTACCGGCACGCACCAACTTAGGATTGCGTCTTGTGCGCGAAATAGGAATTTTCTTAACTTCGTGCTTTGCTTTTAACTATTGTCTTTATAAAGGCTTCGGATTAAGGCAGTGAATGGCACAGCGTAGTTTATCGGCTGACAGTGAGTACTCGCAAAAAGGAGATTCTGAGCGCAGAGCAAACTAGAAGTAGGAAAACAAAAATGGGCCTCGCAGTTTTGTAAGGACCTCCAAAAACTTCTAACGAAACGACATAAAAGTGACGTGTTCCAACTATTTCAAATTAACTTTAATGTTTTACGTATCGTACGTTCATCTTTGCCCAAGTACTGTGCAGTAACGCATACGTTGGCCCGAGCAGCGGCGCGCGATGGGCCGGCGTTGGCACAGTGTACGGCACCGATCCATAATTTGACGCGGGATTTACGAAACGTAGATATATGTGCATATATATATGCATATATATTTGTGTAGAATAAACAAATTTTCTTTCTTTTTTATTTTATATAGGTAGCCACATACCTGGCATGTAATAACAGCAGCCTGTCGATCATCTTTGCCCAAGTATTGGTACATATGTTGCAATAACGCATACGTTGGTGCCAGCAGTGGCGCGCGATGGGCCGGCGTGGGCCACAGTGTACGACACGCGTCCGTGACGGGCACGTGACGAGGGAAGGAGAGACGGCAGCCGCGGCATGCATTGTAGATGCTGTACTTGCCGCCAGGGTGACGACTTTCTAAGAATGCCTGGAAATTATCACGATTTTAAACCAAAGGGAGACACTTATCTAGATGACACGGGGGATCATAGTATGGAGGCAGGTGTTAATGTGTTCTCTTGAATAATATTTATTATTTATTTATTAATACAAAGCAAATCTGTAATCGACAGGAATAAAAAACGTGGATCAGCATTTTGAACATAATATTACAAATCTTGGTTTAAACATATCAAATAAATACAAAGTTAAATCTTACCCTGACATCATCAATATGGTTAGTTTTATAAGCGCTTTCTAAGCCCTCTGAGGGGTAAGGCATCACTATTAAACGACTAGTTATGTAGCTAATATCCAAATCTGTTCTAGCTATTGACCTGAAAAGCAAAGAAAAATAAGTCATAAGAAAAACAAAAGATTTTTATTTTCTGGACTAAATGTAAACGTTTGTGTGTGTCTAAGTGTGTGGCAGAAAGCCTATTTCCAAAGTATTTTTTCAATTATTTTTAACAATTTATTTGAAATGGTTCAAATACTTTTCAAGGATCAATTCCAGGGATACACTACCTGGCTCTGTTTGCCCGGCTGGCGCGCATTGGACTGAATGTAAAACTTGATTAGGAGCTGTCGTTACGCCGTTTGCTCGTGCTAATGACTGTGTTGGTGGTATCGGGTTTGTAAAGGATGGTGTGGTTTTTGGGTTAATCAAGGGATCTCCAGAGAATTATCGATATAAGGGATATTCGTTTACTATACGTATTAACAACTATACAGGGTGGCAGGGACATCGACGCGCAACCCGTTACCATGGATTCAGTATATGATTTTGAAGACTGTGTTGAAATATATCACCAGTTATTTAAAAAAAAATTGCTGTTCCATACATTTTGACCGCGTAGGTATTGCATTTTTCTATGAAACAGCAGATTTTTTTTAATAACTGACGAAATATTTCTACGCTCAGGGGTCTAGAATTATGTGCTGAATTCATGGTTACAGTTTGAACGCCGATATCCCTGCCACCCTGTATGCTCCGATACTCACTGTTGCACAGTTTGCATAACCTTCGAAGAGGTATCCTTCAAATTCTTTAAGAAGCTTCCAGCGCCTCCTTTGATAGACGAGAATAGACCCCCAGAGTTTGCGGGGGTCGGTGGTAACGGTGGCTGGTAGTGCGGGGCGGCCGGGGGGCGCGCGGGCGGCGGGGGGCGACTCGGCTCTGGAGGCCGTGAGTTTGGTACCTCCTGGATGACAGCCGCCGGCTCTTTGGTGGCTAAAATAAAAAAGAAATATTAATAAATGACAGATATGAAGACAAGATAGAAGTGACAGTTATTCTTGTGTGTCAATTGGTATTGGACGGAGCTTCTAATAATGGTCAAGTAAATCTTACACATTTTAAAAAGGATTATGATAATCCTCATTTCTTGGTATTTATTATAGTGTCTTTGATTTTGTGTATATTACAATTTTATCCTAATGTACAGTAGTAACTATGATTCAATGGTAATGTCATTGATTAGATTCCAATCTGTGTACAGATAGATTATTTAGCGATGGCACCCGAGGCAGCCCCATGATTGGCTCTATCTATTTTTTACGCGCAGCGATATAGCGTGTTCTCACTCTGACATTGCTAACGCTTTGGGTGCGATCAAAAAATAATTCATATGGCGTTGTAATGTTGGTTAAATAAAGTATTAGGTACTTGAGTCTTCATTATTTAAAATTGTTAAAACATCACAAGGTTCTTGGTTAAGACATTACAAAAACAACATTATAGAGTACTAGATATTTATTTCTAACATTAAATATCTTACATGTTTACACTTAAACGTCTAAATAGTAACAAAAATATTGCTCGTCTAAACACTATCTCTTTTAAATTAACTATTCGAATATAATATAAAACAAATCAGTATTGTTTCAAAAAATCACATGTGCATTCATATCAAAAAGTTTAAAGAAAAAATATTTAAAGTCAGCGAATATAATGAAAAATGTTTAACATCACAACAATATACTCTTTTAACAACATAATATTGTTGAACACATTTATTAAAGTATTTCAAAAATAATCAATTTTACTTACCTATTGGTAATAGTGCTTATAGGCCCCTGTTTGAAATGCACCATTTTGGCGCATTTTCGATGTACTCGACCAAATATGCGTTGAAGAGTTGGGTCGTTACCAACCCTGAAGGACATCAATCTTTTTTCGGACACCCCGCTTACATTTTTATTTATGATTGAGCACAAAAATGGGTTGAAACCTACAAGCGGGCCAAAAAAACCACCAAAAGCCTACTTTTCCGACCCCTGCGTCTCTATAAACAAAAGACCGACCAATGTGCGCATACGCAGATTTTTCTATATCGATAAAATATGAACTAAAACTCATAACGAATTTCATAGAATATACCTAGGTTGGTAACGCCTCGAGTTTTATATTATAATTTGTCAAAGAGAAATAGAAAATGCGTCAACATGGCCCAGTGTACACAGGAACCGCAATAATAATACTTTTTTAAAATATTCTACGGAATACTTGGAACTACAGAAGACTTGGATATTTATAATAGAAAACTATTTAGAAATATTTTCTTCCAACCAGTAAATTCAATGCTTTAGTGAGCAAAATACTAACATTTTTATATCTTAAACTTGATCTAATAAATTCAAGTTGACAATACATTTTGACATAACTTGGGGCAAATGCTTATTTTCCTAAATTAAATGGAATATGTATGAATATAAATTAAAAGCACCTTATAAAACATTTTGTTTTTTAATTGTATAAAGCGAATGGCAAAAGTAATAGCCATTTTACCGGTGTACCATAAATTAAACCATTATTTCTGAAGCACGCATTCTTTTGCATCCTATGCTTTTTTAGATTCCCCATCATACTTTCACAGCGCAGTTTGATTTGGTTTTCTAACTTTATATATTTCTTTGATAATTTGAAACTAGTATTTATTGTATTATATATTTATTTGATACTTTTAAACTAGTATTACACCGAAGCACTTGATACATCGTATGCCGTGATTTTGATGCTTTACGCAGATCTTTATTTCGGCGAATTTGAGCCAAGAAATGGAATTAACCACAAACTGTTTTGTTTCCTGCTCCGATTAAATTTTTTGGAATGCAATAAAATGTCAAGTGCAAATAAAAATGCACTTTACCTAAATTATATTCTCATAAGTACCAAGTTGAATACTACACATAGGTACTGCATGTAATATATATAACAGAAATCTTAAACTCGTAATTACATAACAATTATGGTAACTAATTAATACTATCGACCGAACTTCACATTTGTACCTTTTCATGGAATGTAGAAATATAGCTCAAATATTTACTTATTCAATAGTAGTGAAGCAACAGTTACATTTAGGAATTAGACTATATACTGTCTTTTAATTAGGCTACAACATAAAAGGATATTTGTATTGGAAAAGTAGAACTATACTAAAATCTAAGTATAGGACGGACCTACTATATGTATAGCCTTGGGTTTATATAAATACAAAGAGAATTGTTATATTATTGTCGTCGTTAAAACTGTGTAGAATTCTTTAAAAGGTTCTATACAAATTCGTTTGGCGGACAGAGAACACTGCTTACAAATATAATAACTGCCCTATTTGTCAAAACTTAAGTACAAATTAATTTCGTCTTCAAAAAACATCGAATTTAGTAAACAAACTAATGGTACATCACTGCCAAACATAAACAACCATCGAGTGGTTTATAAGATAAAATATTCTAAAGGCAATAACAACATTATTAAATATAGTTAAACATTAATAAATAAAAACAATGAATACTCATCATTGCGAGCATATCCAATGGTTCTAGCAAGCGTCAATATGTGATGGGTGTCCGATGCAAGGGTTCATGCTAGCGCAGCGGGTCATTTAAACGAGAAAACTATTGGGCATCCGAAAAAGTTGAAAACACCTAAAATGAAAAAGAAAACGTGATATGTAATGCATACACATTATTCTACAAGACAGAATTCCCACGCCTCAATCAACAAACGATCATTAATCTTAATAGTATCGATGGAGTCGCTGGTTGTCTAGTTAGCGAGTGAGCGTTATCTTACACCGGAGTAAGTACATAATCTGATATGTGTCAATATATTGATTGTAACCACTTCTGTGCAGACGTGGGTTGATTTCAACATCCTATCTTTATCTGCTACTTTAACATCAAATGATTTATTAGAAGCACTCGGCCACCGCGTCGCGGCGCGGTCGCTACAGAAAATATTATTTTAATAATAAATCTTCAATTGTTTTTTAAATAAAAAAGAGGCGAGGGACTTCTGATACTACACAAACAGTTACATGCAATGTGTTATGATGACCATTCAAAAGAAATAAAATATAAGCACTGATTCCTTGTTTAACAGGCTAACATGCATGGCAGATTCCATCCATAAACATTGTTTTAAATTTTAAAATAACAATAATTATAGTATTTCTTATTCATGCCTCTTCGTAATTAGTTATATCGCATACTACTACTAAGGCCTACTTAATAGTTGCTATGCGGTATCTAAATAATTATCAATTCTTCAAGATTAGATAACAGTAAGATATTTTAATGGTGAGTTAGAAATAGTATTATAAAAGTATAGTGTTAGTTAAAAGAGGTACCTATAAGAAAATAAAAATGTATTAATAAAAAATATAAATGTCTTAGAAACATTAATATGACCATGAAAAGTACTTGAAATACTACTTTGATAATATAAAAATATTTTACATTTTATACGGTTATTTGTCCCTGTATTTTATTTGTACATACTTCAATTTAAATTTTGGCGATACATCCGTAATGAACATGAAATTATCATTAAAATTAAGCATGTTTATTAACACATTTCACCCCGAGAACGAGCAAAACCATGACCAATAACAATCAAAATTAAAATGGATCGAAGTTAATTAATAAAAAAGGCATATCTAGTTACCATCCGATTGGAATAAAAGCTAAAAGAAAATATAAATAGAGTAACCACCCAAGAAATCTAAGAACCAATATGAAGTAGGAAGCCATATACCAAGATATTAGTTTATTTTCTCAATAGGTACGTCTCAAACAACACCGTGTGACCCAGCCAGGCGAGTAACTCAAGCTCAACTACACTCCGTATTCAATTATGACACTCCCACGCATCATACATTGCTAGGACTCTGTATAAACGGTCAATCATCATATATTATGTAGTTATGTGAAAAATATTACTGGTTAACGCGTAGATACCGCGGTACATTTTTCTAGTTGACTATGCGAGGAAAATTTATATGTAGGTATAATAATAATAGGCAGTAATTGAACAACAAATTTAACGAGAGCCTTCGTTTGCGGTGAAAAGTTGGGGATAATTTATAAGTTCAATTGTTTTGTTCACACAGTTATCAGTTTTGATATAAGTGCGAGAGCTTGTCTGTCTGTCTGTGATATTTCCACTGCTAAACTGTTGAATGGATTTTGATGCAATTTAGCAGGAGCTTGGGCAGGGACATAGGGTTTTTATAACGCAAGATTTTGAACTGCAAACTGTAATTGAAGTGTTTGACTTGTGAAAGAGCTTAATACTTAGGTAATAAGGTTTAAAATGGAAGAGTCAACAGTTAGGTACAGATCGAAAGCTGTGTCCTAATTGAACAGTCAGTTATGTCGCGAAGCAACGTATGCGCATATAAACGATCGCCACACCGTTTATCACGTGCGCATCTAAGATCACTATATTTTAACGCAATGCACCTCTTCAGCTATGATGCTGATTCATAGTTAACAGTGTTTGAGCTGTACACATTTTTCTAACAGCCTCTGCTGTACGGAATACCCATACCTTGTGTTAGTATAGACACCCAATAGTATAAAAAATGAGTTAATGAAATAAATGATTCTTAGTAATTTACACCAAATGAATTGTTAGTTGATATAAAGTTTACAATCGTGCCTATGAAAGTGCAACCAGTAGATCTACAGTGCGTACCATCATGTTAGTTGAAAGCGATCGTGAATCTAATCAGTAACACAGAGCTTATGGTACAAACACACTATACCCACATTTGTCCACACACGGAGCACCCAACCACAGAACACTTTCAATATCTGTGCCACTCAAAATGCGTTAGAAATAAAATCAAACGACGGCTGTGAAGAATATACTCATTTATTTTTCTATATTAAGCTCCCACATGACTAAATAATAATATGCACAACAGAAATAATGATTCAATGACATAAGTGTAAGACAGTGTTCATAGAAACACTAACTTTTGTGATATCAACTAATGACATATTAAGTATGAACGTTAAACATCATGTATTCTATAATATCATATAAATCTACTCTAATTCAATACTTGTACCTCAGTTTAACATATCATTTCCTTGTATTGTCTGGAAAGTTTGGACTGATCCATGATTTTAATCATAGTGTTTGATTGCATCAACACAAATATATGATAACAAGCAGTGTAATAGAATACACCGATCTAAGTAGACTAGTTATATACACACAAAGAACTTAAAACATAAGAGCCAAAATATAATCTACGTGACAAGTGCGCGAGGGTGCCGAGAACACCAAGCCACCAATACCGTTAAATGCCAACGCTGAGCCGCGGCGCTACCGCAACCAATGTTAGTTCACATATATACTCTCAAACGTGTTATTATAAGCCAATATATATTATATTATATCATATAATGTACTAGTCGTTATCCAGATTTAGTACCACTGTACATTTGTCTATACTATAACTGGATATTTATTTAATATTAACTATTAGACTTGTATAGAAAAATAATATACCTAATATAGTTAGGGGTTTAGACATTGGTGTGAAATTGTATATATAGCCCAATAAAGTTACAGGAATGTTCAGACAGTTTAATAATTACACCTAAAATATAGTTAAGATTCTAACTAGCGACAAGTATCCTATCTAGCTATAAAAGGTATGCATTTCATAAATGCACACTGACTTTTTGGTAATAAGATTATACAAGAAGAATGTTAGAAGAATTTGCGACAAGTGTCAATTTTGTCTGGTATCTTGTTTTATAATTTTTGTGACCATTCTATTATTCTATCACTGTGAATCTTTCAAGTCTTCTTTCATAATCAGACTTAAATATCAAATTAAAGCTTATTAACTTTCACTGTTCATGAAACATCATGGCTAATATTGCACTATGTAAATGCACAGTCTGAGCCTCTTCCGTACACAAAGAAATGCTCGAAAATATTAATATTAATGTCTAACTTTACCAACGTCATGTTAACGCATCTCAGCATTGAAGCAACATAAATAATCAATTTTGATTCAAGTCAAATAAATGCTATACTACCTTATTTCATTCAGAGAACAATTTATTCAACATTGCCTTACCTTTGGTGATGTTCAATTTTTGGTGATAATCAACATTGGAATGTAAATAAATCTCACATTTCGTTTAATAACCTTTCTAAGGAACTCAAAATAAATATATGGAAAAAATAAAAAATTTGAGTGTAAAAAGTCAAAAAATACTTGACCATTTTTAGCTCGAGTATTTAATGCAACAGAACAGAACGATGGTCCGTAGGGGATGGATAAGTGAAACACGCGCTCGCAACTCAATGTAAACGTTTAGGCGACTCTGTCTCGAATTTATCACAAAATGTTGAACGTGCCGCGCCGCGACATTTCTCTTAGGATATGGTAGTGTAATATTTACTTGACTTCTTATTACCTGGCGAGCTAGTGGCCACAGATTGTTCAACTTTTTTACGCTCAAATTTGAGTGGTTGCTTGAGATTGACATTATTGGACTCCGCTATCGCTGCCAATCGCTCCAGCACACTACTTATTGTCAAGCGCTCTTCGGGGTTCACTGATAGGCAACCACCTGGGGACAACACACATCACAGTCACATATTTTAATTCACATACAAAACATAATAACCAAAGAAGTAATTTTACTCACTTATAACTTCATGAAAACATTTATAGCGTTGATCATTGGGGTTAAGATTATAGTTTCCATTTAGAATTGCAAGTTTAGCAGAATCTTCAAATGGATGTTGCATATAGCACAGTGTGTATAGGATGCATCCTAGTGCCCAAACATCTACACTGTGGTCAATCTTGCGATTGTCCCAAGTATCTAACATTTCTGGTGCTCTGTACATAGGAGTGGTGAATTGGGCCAGCTGGAAATGAAGAAACAAGAAGTGATGTTATTTGTATTGTGTAAGTAATAAGAAGGAATAGTCCAAAAGGAATTACATAAGTTTTATTTAAAGTAACATCTATTTACTAAGGTAAAATAAAGGACAACTTACGGTTTCCTCCAACATATTTCTTTGATTTGCACTCCAGGAAGGATTCGGTGAATAAATATCAGTTGTAGCTGAACCAAAATCACATAATTTTATTGTACCTACAAAAATCAATAAAGTCTATTAGAACACCACACACTATGTAATATTACAGTGCTCACAAATCTTCCACAAGTATCATGCTGCTATTATATAAGACAAAAAACGTTACCTTCATTAGATATTAAGAAATTTTCTAGTTTGAGATCACGATGTGCGATAGGGGGCACTTGTGCGTGCATGTGCTGCACAGCCCGGCACGTCTGGTAGAATACCCTAAGTATCGTCGGAAGAGGAAAAGCAGTCCCTCTGTTCTGCAGAGCTTCCATCAAGCTTCCCCCGCTGCATAAGTCCGTCAACAACAAATACTCTCCCATCCCATGTGATGTCTTCGCCTTATCAATAAAAGATGCTGCTATATATTTGATTATATTAGGGTGACCTGATAATTTTTTTAATATGCTAATTTCTTGAATAATGTTTTTGTTTGCCTGCTCATCAGCTGCCATTAGCCTTTTCAAGGCATATTCGGTGCCAGTGGATACATCTTGAGCAACAAACACAAAAGCAAAACCACCTGAAATAGAAAGGACTTAGTAACAATATTGTCAATAGACCAATTCTTTTGGTTTTTAAAATCAATTTCTTGTTAAGTTTGCACCGGATGCAGATAAAACATTTTTACCACATTAATTAAACAACTTGACATTTCCTGTAATATTTCCTAGTATATTGTAGGAAAGTTAACAAAAGGGCCACCAACGGTTCCAGGAAATTTTATAACCTCAAGAATATACTAAATAAATTGAGGGCAAGTTAATTAAGGAAACATTTTTGAGAATTTCAGGCAATTTTATGAAGCAGCAGCCTTTAGAAATATACCACACTATGTGATTTCTAGAAAGCAGACAACTAAGGGATTCTGGAAAGAGAATGGGCAGCTATGTCATTGCTGCCAGTAATAGCATTGTTACTGGCCACTAGCCCTACCCATGTGTTAAATTAATGTCGCCATTGTAGCGCCATGATGTATAATTAATGTATACAAAATATTGTAAAAAAAAAGAGTAATGGTGGAGTTTCTTTCCCATTCTTCTCCATACAAAACTACCATTTGGAAGGGGCAAAAAGAATCAATTCTATTTTGACATTCAAAAGTGCCTATTTGAAATAAATGATTTGACTTTGATTCTGCACAACATATGGCATGGATGAAAACAATCTTCCCTTACTGTTAATTACAACAATTATATTTGAGCTTTTTTTAAGGTCTATTAGCAATTATCTGCTTAAAAATTGTCCTAGTGCAGGGCAAAGACCTCTTCTCTACCAAAGATGGAACAAGCATACTGATTGTTCAACAAACTTTCTTCCATATTGTCATATGGGTAGGTAGCATCAACTAACAACAGTATACACTCACTATGTAAAAGATTATGTTATGGTTACTACAATCATATCTGCTGATAAACCAATCAATTTTTTCATTCACTCCACATCGGTATGAATCAGTATAATTCAAACTAATTTATATGACCTTAGAACATGCAAGACTAATATGAGCGAAACATTATAACTTGATGTTTGCTTAGCTTAATTTATTCTTTATAAGTAAAGAGCAAGCCTTTAAGTTCACACAATTTTTTTTAAAACTTTTTAATACTTAGAGGAAAAATTATTTCATCATAACAATGTTAAAGTCAATGTAATTTAAAGGTTCGTTTACTTTATTGCAGCGAAATTAACTCGAGTGTCAAAACGGATATACTCATTATAACGACCCCAAACATTTGTCGGACAATGTACCCTTACGCCCCCAATTTCTATGACGTTAGTACGTGTACTGCACCAACCTACACGAAATACGACAACACCAATCTTAAGTTAATGAGTTACTCTAGGCGGAGCATGAAACAGTTATTACAACTTGATATTGACTTACCTTCTGCGATCACCTTTTTAACTCTCAATTTCATATTTCCTATTTCAACAAACTGACCAACAAAATCATTATCACTGCCACCGTTAGCGCCTCCTGAGCTGAAATAGCCCATGGCTGATTTAAAGACGCTCATTTTGGAATCTAATTTTGTGTTTTTTTCTATAAAATTATGAAGAAAACTGTGTTTTATCAGCACCCTTTACCCAGATCCATTTTACAATGGCACATAATGGCAGAAAAAAAAGAATAGGCAATAGGCAGATTTGTTGGCAAATGGCAGGAAGAGAACAATGTTGCCAACAACAACTATTAGCCATTTAACGGGTAAGTTATAATAATAATTATTATTTATTTATTTGTCAGATAACATGATCCATTATGGTTAGTAACAACAGGAGCTTATAAACTATGTTAGTAGGTAAAGAATTAAAATAACAATTAGACATTTCATATTACCGTCCCAACCACGATGCTTACCCAGAGCGAGTGTATCGGACACTGATAATTAGTCGAAACGATCTTTGTATTGAACCAGTTTGTTTATTTTTTCGTTCGATCTAATAATCAATTCAATCGCATTTGTAATGTAAAAAACGCTGTAAAAACCAATGGGCATAGCAACCAATTTGATTTCCAAAGAAAGAGTTGGGGTATTTTCTAAAAAAGCATGGCAAACTTGGCAGAGACCAACCTTCATTTTTTTTCTGTTTAGAGGTGTGACCAAGTGAACTTTAGCAACGTCTTTAATGTTGCTCCACTCGACTAAACGATTGACAGCATTGCATTTTGACATTACTTAGTTGATAATCCTTTTTTTGTGTAAACAGTCTGTGGTAACGTTATTAAAAAAACAGTTTTTGGAAGGAAAGCAGAGCAAACTGTGCTGATTTTATTATTTGTTATTGGCATTTCCTTCAATTGCAGTTTTATAAATAGTCCAAATTCCACGCAAGAACACACCGGACTGATGTTTGTCAATCCTGTGCGAAAATAACAAACATGGGATTTGAAATCAAAAGATTTCAAGGTGACGTTGATGAAGAACTCATTTGTCCTATTTGTTCAGGGGTTCTAGAGGACCCACTTCAGGTTTGTGTCCACTTTCTGTATGGTTTTTAACGAGGCAGTTTGTTTACTGTGTATGTTGTTATGAGTGAGTGTATTTGTGTACGTAGGCCCCTGCTTGCGAGCACGCGTTCTGTCGGGCTTGTATAACGGAGTGGATCAGTCGCCAGCCCACCTGCCCTGTGGACCGACAGGCCGTCACCGCCAGTCAGCTTAGACCTGTTCCCAGAATACTACGCAACTTACTATCAAGGTGATTATTTCACAAGAATGTCATGGTTTCTCATTGGTTTGTAGGTCACACATTGTGATTGTTTTGCAAGGGTTTATATAATAAATATCATGAGTGAAATAGTGATTGTGTTGTAATAATCAGATAATGGAGGCTGTAAAATGGATTGGATCATATTTTGAGTAATAGTAGTGTCAGTAGTAATGTTTATGAATCAAAACATTATTGTTAGTGTAACAATAAAGATATTACTTCATATAGTATTCATCAACTACCATTAACATTTGAGTCACAGAGACAGTTACTATAATAAAAGAGAAAGATATTATAATATGCATGCAATGTTTACTTTATAGACTGTGTACGAGTTGTGACAACGCACCGCATGGGTGCAACGCTGTACTGAAACTGGATTCACTGGCGTCCCATTTAGTTGAATGTATGTTTCGTAAATATATTTTATCATGAAAGAGGCATTGTTTTTGTATGTTATGATAAACAATGCACTAAAATTTTAAGCCTGTTTTCCTTCATGTAAAACAAAATAAAAGACTTTTTATATTTGAACAATCATTATGTACAAAACTCTGCAAATTGATAATGTAGTTGCAGGCATTATTGACATTTATTTATAAAACAATTATTAAAAAAAATTGAAAAAAGTGTATCTGTAAAAAATCATAATTGATGGCTAATCTAACCACTACCCATTAAATTATAAGATTGTTACTGATAAGATGAACGTAACATATTAATTAATTACTAATTGAATTATCTTGTTTACAGGCGAATACAATCCCAAAAGGCCAATGCCATGTGAAGCGGGCTGCGGGCTTGTGATACCGAAAGATGAACTGGCCGAACACAACTGTGTCCGTGAACTACGGGCACTTATTGCAACACATCAAGGAAAGTTGAATGACTACGAACAGGAATTAGCAGAACAGAGACTTGTGATAAACGAACATAAACGAGAACTGGCATTGTTGAAAGTATGTTGTGTATGTACACATACATTTTGATACTTAAGTAAAGTATATTTACATAAACTTTTTAGGCTAGGAGAACTACAGAGAATTTTTTATCGTGTGTAACTTGGGCATCCATATTTCTACTACTACTCAGCGATATATGCCAATAAGACTTACCAAAAACCGGTAAATAATAATTATTGCTTAATTATAATAATAGCAGTTGTAGCATTTGTCAGTTGTGTAATGATCTATCTAACTAATATTGTTGAATATGCATAATGAATTAAATACTATATTACAAAAGTCAATGCTTGCTTAAGTTTCACAATTTAATAAGTAGGTATGCCACTATTGTTGAATTCTTGTTCACTATGAGAATAGACAATGATTTACTTGCGATCGCGAAATGCATCCAATACAAAATTAATTTAAAAAATAGTAGCTTTTGGAAACGAAATTTGAATAAACTGTGGCTGTTCTACTACCTGACTAATAATTTTGTAATAATATTTGTGCCAGGAATTCATGCGTGCTATGCGTTTATCGAACCCCTCAATGCGCGCGCTTGCTGACCAAATGGAGCGAGAGGAGGTGGTCCGCTGGGCCAACTCGCTGGCGCGCGCGAGAGTCACCCGCTGGGGAGGCATGATCTCCACACCTGATGATGTTTTACAGGTTAGCTATGAACCAACTCCTGAATAGTAGACTAACTGGGTTAAAAGAAAGCAGATATATTATTTATTTAGCCCAGATTACGCCCTCATACAGGCGATTTTTTTCGTGCACTGTATTTTCAACACTCTGAGCCGAGAGCTGAAAATCCAGCAGTGTTTCTTTGACGCGCTGGAATGTACTCTGTTGGATTCTCAATGGTCGGCTCAACACCGAGAGTTGAAAATCCAGTGCGCCATAAAATATCGTCGCGTTAAAAAAGCGCCCTTGCGTACCTGGGCTAAAAGGCACAACATGTAAAAATAAAAATGTATTCTGTTTTAATAATTTAGCAGGTGTCTGTGCCTCACGGCTGCGCCAAACGGGCCCAGTTCAGAAAAATGCCAGACGACTAGTGCCTGACGCTGGTTTTCAACTGGATCAGTACCCTAATTACGTAACACACTATCTATCATAATCTGAATCATTTTGAAGCCTATTGCTAATCCATTGCTTCATATGTTCGAAAAATTTGTCTGCTGAACAACTTAAATAACGCAATGAATGTTGTTGAAATGTCAAAATGAAACCCATTCCTACTTAGTGTGTTACGTAATTACCCCGCTGGTACTGGCATACGCTTCATATAATCGTATAATCGCGCGATGTTGAGTATTGATCTGTGTTACACTATCAAGGTGTACAATAGTGCATAACTCTATCGATATATTTATCGCGCCGCGTTGAGTATGGCTCGTGTGCGGGCGACGGCGACGCGCTGAGAGTATAATACAAATGGGCTCAGTAGTAGACAATCAGTTAGTAAACAATCTGCAATAACAAACAGATTGATAATTTCATTGATTGATAGATAGATTGTGTGAGATGTTACGAAATATTCTTATTACCATTTAAGAATATTGCCTGAATTTTGGTTTCTGTTGGATTAACTCTTTTGCAACCAGGCCAGCACCCTAATTGCGTAACACACTATCGATCACAATCTGAATCATTTTGAAGCCTATTGCTAATCCATTGCTACATATGTTCAAAAAATATGTCTGCTCAACAACGTAAATAACGCAATTCGGTTCCCTACAAAATGGTTGAGCTGGATGGTGCTGATCCACGCGTCATGTTCGTGAACGGGCGCCGTCAGTTGAGACTGGTCATCTCTTAACTGCCACGGCTTATTTTTATTATTAATCTTATATTTTGAATTGTTTTTTTATATATATTTTTTTCATTGTTCTCGCATATAGAAGCAACACGAATAATGTACCCAGGATTTTGTAATATCTTGATTTAATAAGAGTGTCCTTGGAGTTTCTTGCCCGTTCTTCTCCATAGAGATCTACGTTTTGGAATGGGCAACTAGCTTCAACTTTCTGACTAACTGACCGACTCTTTGACAATTCAAAAGTGCCTGTAAATGGTTTAATTGAAATAAATGCTTTGAGTTTGAGTTTTGAGTTTTCAATGAATGTTGTTGAACTGTCAAAATAGAGCAATTCCTACTGTTAGTGTGTTACGTAATTACCCCACAGGCCAGTACCCTAATTGCGTAACACACTATCAATCACAATCTGAATCATTTTGAAGCCTATTGCTAATCCATGGCTTCATATGTTCGAAAAATATGTCTGCTCAACAACGTAAATAACGCAATGAATGTTGTTGAACAGTCAAAATAGAGCAATTCCTACTGTTAGTGTGTTACGCAATTACCCCGCTGTTTATAAACTAAAACCATTAATTTTAATTACACCTGTAAACCACCACCTTTACACCTTTAAATTGTCACTTTATTTAAAAAAAGTTGTAACATTTCGTGCTATTCTTGTTTCAGATGATGATCAAGCGAAGTTTATCAGAATCTGGCTGCCCACCTCACATAATAGATGACCTTATGGAAAATTGCCACGAACGACGGTGGCCGCCCGGCCTATCCTCACTCGAAACAAGACAAAATAATAGGAGGCAAGTTGTAACGTAGTTTACCTTAGCGGGCTACACTAGTGCATCCCGCGCTAGTGTAGCCCGCGAAATTCAAGTTTTCTTAAGTGTTTTGCAATTCAGAGGTCAGTGTCAGGTTGTATGTTGATCAAATATGATTCGCGACCGTAATAAATATTTGTATTTACAGAACTAGAATCATCAATACAACCCTGTAAGTTTAAATTACCCTATTGAAGAACTATTTCACGAAAACATGTAATTAAGGCCAATTCTAACTTAAGGAGTTGTATTGCCGATTCTAATGATTATAATTCTGTAAACATTGATATACCATTATCTATAAGTAAAAAAAAATACTTTGCCTTTTTGGAATTTGTGAATTAGAGAACTAGAAAGTTGCACCATGACATCGTTTTCGCGATTGCACTGATTCAGAATATTTTATTTAGAAACGGCATTATGTAATAAAGAATCGTGCAATTAATTAATAACTTTATTATTTTCATTATTGGTTGAAAGTAATAATATATCGCGTTATCGTAATCTATCGCGTTTAGCAAGAATTTATATCATCCAAAGCTGTATATCGACTTTGTAGTATCAATATATCTAATAATTAAAAAAACATGATTTTACAGGACGCGAAAAAAACGTTACATTTCTATAGTTTTTAACATTTGAGTCAAAAAGTTACTTATTAAAAAAAAATGTAGGAAACGCTTGTGAGGATGATAATGATTTCAGACCTTATGTATTCGCAGATACGAGGTCTTTCATATTTTACCTATGAATATGCAAAAGTGAAAATCGCAAAAATGTTAGTTATTAGATATTGATACTTCACCGTCGATATCACTTATAACATCCCAGCACATGTGAGAGTAGATTATCTGCTTTTAAGACGCTTTTATTATTAATATGAGCCTGTTATGTCCCACTGCAGGGTAAAGGCCTCCTTTCCGGCTTTCCATTGTTTTTTCCTTTGCAGTATCTCTTAGGTAATACGGGCGGGTCTCCGCGTCAATGCGCGTATTTTGCGTATGGTGCAGTATCTCTTAAAAACGTATTATTTTCCACAGATTATATGAAAAATACGTGTGCAAAAGAGTGCCAGGCAAGCAAGCAGTCCTCGTCCTACATTGTGACAACACCCACGTGGACGAGCATATGATGGTAGAGCCCGGGCTTGTCATGATCTTCGCGCACGGCATCGAGTAGCACAGGACCTGACACTGTCGGTGTTCAAGTGACAAGCTACATGCTCTCAGACGTGTGGACATCGTGTGACTTGGATACGGAGGCATTGAGCGTAGTACTATTAGAATTTATCAGTAAATGGAACCTGTGAAGGATTTGATAGGTTAACCTCATTGTGCTTTAGAAGATATATGAACAGGGTAAACTAAGGTTCTGTCACAAGAATTGTCTGGTATGATGTGAAGTCAATGTATGTACAATTTAATTTGTCCGTCCACTCAGTGCCTCCGCAGACCACACGTATTGTCAGGGTCGCCACACTCGAAGGAAAACACGCGCGGCAATGAGAAGCCGACCTGGATCTCTGAGCGACCACGACAATCTCTGCCAATATGAACCATAGTTCTAGAATACGATTTAAAAAAAGAACCACCACATAGCGAAATTGTGTGGCCAGCCATAAATATTGTGTTGGCGTTTTTGAAAAAAGTATTTGGCCGGCAGGCAACTGTAAGACCAATGATTATTGTACAATAATATACAAATCATATTTGATAATGAGTGTTGAAATATTTTTAGGTATGAAGTATGTGAGTTTCTAGTATAAATAACATTGGATTGAAGACATTCCGAATAGAAATGAAATAAAAAAAATATTTACTAAAAGTTTATAAGGTGATTCAATGTTATGGAATTCAAAATTTAAGTATTAAGTAAATATAGTTTTTTATAAGTTTTTTTTTTTTAATATTGAATTAGTGATTGAATGCTGTGTTATGATAAAAATAGTGTGTCATTGTTTCTATACAATACCTTCAAATTATAATGCTGCGTACATACTGAGCCATAAACCAAACAAAGGTTTTATAGCGTTTTTGGTCTCTCTGTGTAGATAGTTTAGCGAATTATTAGAACTTTCAAATCAAAAATACTCTTTTCATTGGCCTTAGAGTGTCCAGTGTGTACCCAGCTTTATTAGCAGCTTAATTTTACTGTATTATTCCTACTTTAACTTCATTATTCTATTTCCATTATTTTTGTAATTGGTAACCTATGTTATATATTTAGCTCAATCTTTAAATAAATATACCTAATGATCACTAACTGATGAAACTTCGTCTTTAATTTGTTTTGCATAAACATTACTGAACGTGTTTACACAACAAGGAAATATATGGCTATTTCAATTAATGATTGTATGTACATCGCTATCTCAATGGGACCTTAACCTTTGGACTAATTTATATTACCGGAAGCGTCAGGGTAGCCCGCGAAATACAAATTTTCTTACGTTTTTTGCAATTTGTAGATCTGCGGGGTAATTACGTAACACACTAGCAGTAGGAATGGATTTCATTTTGACAGTTCAACAATATTCATAGCGTTATTTACGTTGTTGAGCAGACAATTTTTTCGAACATATGAAGCATTGGATTAGCAATAGGCTTCAAAATGATTCAGATTGTGATAGATAGTGTGTTACGTAATTAGGGTGCAGTATCAGGTTGTATGTTGATATAAATATGATTCGCGGCCGTATCAAATATTTATTCATAGAATTATAATCATAAAAATCATCAATACAAATCTCTAAGTTCATACTCAATACAAATCTCTAAATTCATATTACCATATTGAATGACTATTTCATGAAATCATGACATTTGAGGCCAATTCTAACTTAAGGAGTTGTATTGATGATTCTAATGAGTATAATTCTGTAAAGCCTTTTTTGTTACCATGCCTTTGGATGCTAGCTAACATTTGTCACCTTGCGCTGGTTTAATGCCTAAAGAGCAACACACTCGCATTAGTAAAACTATAATGAGAATATAGGAGGAATGATAATATTTTTGGAGTATGTTACTCAATAACCGACGAAACTCCTTTTTTACCGACGACAGAAAGGAGAAGGTTCTCAAGTCAAGGCGTACAATTTTTTTTCTGTATGGCCGCTTTGATTTTTTTGATTGTGCAGTTAATCTAGTGGTCACAAGCTACCTGTAGGTGAGTATATGTTCCTTGTACCTGGGTCAGACCCCAGGTTGGGCAGCATTATCGGATTTCCAGGAATTTTTCAGTAATAAGTGTGAGATATGTGTGGGTGCATAGCTGGGCACCGTTAATGGGGAAGCGCACGGGTAGCCCGCGAAATTCAAATTTTCTTACGTTTTTTCCAATTTGAAGGTCAATGTCAGGTTGTATTTTGATTAAAATATGATTCGCGACCGTAAGAAATATGGCATTACAGAATTATAATCATTAGAATCAGCAATACACGAGACGAGATAATATTTTTTTAAAGGAGCGGCGCTGGTGGACCCGTGTGCGCCCTCTTAACAATAAGTTTTTGAGGTTTTGGATATTTTACAAATTTTTGCTTTTTACAACTTGGGGGCCCGTGTATAGCGTGTCTAACTGTTTAGCACACGGGCCTCCAAGCCCCTGTACCTGCTGATTTTGCTATTGGGTCCACATTGGCCGCACTTGAGAGCAACTTGAATAAAAAATGGCTGCATGTAAAAAAAATACTTGAAACGAAACGTTCCGGCGGTTCCGCATACAATACAACGTCAAGGGGTACGTTCCGAATTGCACTGTAATCGACTTGACCGTGCTTCATCCGTTCCGAATTAGCGTGAGCGCGATAACGATGTCCCGTGAATCGTCATAGATGACGTCATGACCTGCGCCATCTTGCGATAACGCAGACCATGCCATACAATTTATATTATTATCATCGGCTAAATTCAGAATTAAGCCATAATCGCTCACAGCGGTCACATCAATAATTTGCGTTCCGGTTTAGATATCACGGTTATGACAGCTGTGAGCTGTTAACAATTCGGAACGCTCGTGAACGCGCTCACAGTGTTCGCTCAACGTCAACTCCAAACCTGCGGGGTAATTACGTAACAAAGTAGCAGTAGGAATGGGTTTCATTTTGACAGTTCAACAACATTCATTGCGTTATTTACGTTCTCGAGCAGACAAATTTTTCGAACATAAGAAGCATTGGATTAGCAATAGGCTTCAAAATGATTCAGATTGTAATAGATGGTGTGTTACGTAATTAGGGTGCTGGCACAAGAAAGAAAGATCAACTGGATTTTTTTTGGAAAATGGAAGCTCAACACATGTGCACTTCTGTTTTGTTGGTTGAGATGTGTGAGACCAAAGATGTGACTCAAAACAACTCAACATCACAACGCACAACTGTTATTTATGACAGCGCTCACGATGATGTTAATATAAGGCATGGTCGGCGTAATCGCAAGATGGCGCATCTCATGACGCCATCTTTGACGATTCATGGGACATCGTTATCGCGCTAACGCTAATTCGGAACGGCTGTAAGCTCGCTCAAATCGATTACAGTGCAATTCGGAACTCAGCCATCGTGAGCGTTGTCAAAAATTACAGTTGTGCGTTGTGCGTTGTGCTGTTGAGTTGTGTTATGTCATATCTTTGGTCTCATACATCTCAACCAACAAAACAAAAGTGCCAATGCTATTTTCAGAGAAATATCCTGTCGGTCTTTCTTTCTTGTGCAAGGTTTGGGGTTGACGTTGAGCGAGCACTGTGAGCGCTTTCACGAGCGTTTCGACTCTCAGCTGTCGTAATCGTTGGTGGAGGACTGCCCTGCTTGGGCGGAGCACCGTCGTGTCCTCGCGGAGGCGCTCGACGGCGTCCATCTCTCGCGTCCGGTCCTGGTTCAGGCCATGGTACGGAGCGAGTGGGGATGGAAAAGCCGTCACCTCCTTCTGCTAAGCAGTAGTGTTCGCGAAGGAGGAGGCGGAATGCGTGAGGACGAAGCAATCATTGCGCCCTCACGCCCCTAGTTGCCGCAGGAGGAGACACCCTGGGCGTCGGGAATTGATAGCCGATTCCCGGCCACCGTAGGCGCGGGCTTGCGGACAACGAGCAATGGGTAGCTCGCCGTTCGGTAAGGACCAAGCTCGGGTCAACGGCGCGTTGTGTTCCACGCGTGGCTCAAACAGATGTCAGCACTAAATGACGCAGTCCGCTAGGGATGATGCCTGCCAGGGTCGCGGATTGTTCGAAAGAGTTACCGTGGCCCTGGCGCACAGGCAACTGAAGGAACGCGGGTGGGTTTTAGTCAGTAAAAGCCTGACACGCCCTCCCACTCCGCTCAGAGTGGGAGAAGTTATTTAATGATATCCCACCCAAAAAAAAAGAAAGCTGTCATAATCGTGATATCTAAATCGGAACGCAAGTTATATGAGTGAGCGCTGTGAGCGATTATGGCGTAATTCGGAATGTACCCAAGGATTGAGCAGCGCAGCTGTCAAATATTTTTGTTTGTCATTGTCATCTTCAACACAAACTTACCGAAGTTATTGTGAATTAAAACCACAAAAATGTCTGAAATGGAAGTAACGGAGTGTGGGAACGATTGTTCCAACGATTTGTGTAAGTAATAGATAACCGTAGGTTTTAATAAAAAGTGTTAAAATGCGCGATAACCTAGTTTGCATCCACCGGCTGTTTGTCAGCATTTTAAAGGCTTTGTTTTATTATTTCCAGTACTTCTGGATCGCGTGTTTCTGCGTCTAGGTAACGCGGATAGTGATGACCAGCTTGAGAGTTGTCTAGGCCGGTTCCTTCCGCCTGTGATATTGAAGCTGTCATCTCCTCATGAACAGGTCTGAGTTGCTTTATTTACATAAAATTATAGAGAGAGGATGACTTCGGTTTTAGCTGTTCTTTGTACAAACTACAGCGGTTGAATTTGCCTAATTTCAACCTTAACCAGACTAATTTATTGTGATATAGCCTCAAAAGTCTGTTATTTATAATCTAAAACTAAAGTCTCCTAACAGCAAATAATTTAAGTTAGCATTTGAAGATCCTACTTCTCTTAAATCAATGATATTTAACTGTAGCAGATAGTTACCATGCCAGCTGGTTGATATTATAAATTCTCCAGTATTTTGATGTTATGACCTAATTGATTACTCAACATGTCATTGATAGGTGCGTACCAAAGTGATGGAGCTACTTGTGCATGTGAATAAGAGAGTGAAGTGCCGTGCTGACGTGCAGCTGCCCGTGCAGACAATGTTGCAGCTGTACAAGGAGCCAACTTCCAACAGCTTTATTATTGTAAGTATATTTTTTAAATAACAATAATAATAAATTTATTTTTAAAAGCTTAGTAGTATTTTACAGATAAAAGTTTGGCAGTATTAGTTTCTAATAAATAAAATGGATGTAGCCACTGTAATCGAACTAGGCGATGCCTGTATTTCGGTTAAATGTTGTGTGGTTTATCCTAAGTCATTATCTAGAAGATAGGTAAGAACTATTTGCCAAAATGTTGGCTTCATTCCAATGACTTAGTCATATCCTTCAAAAGGTCAGATATTTATGCTTTGTCATTTTGGACATGATGCAAAGTAACTATGAATATTGAAAATTCTCCATACAGTTTCAGACAAGAATATTATTAAAAATCAATTTATGTCCAAAAGACTAAGCTAATTTTCCAGTATCAAACTATTTGTTACAGAACTTCTCAATCATATACATCACTATGGGTTTCCCGAGACTGCCTCGTGAACAACAGCTCAGTTTGGCTCCGTCTCTGTTACAAGCCATAGAGAACAAACCTCAGGGACACCAGGATGGGTGAGCATTTAATATCTTTCACATATAAAATAATGCTAAGCCAAAGAATCTAAAGATAGACTCAAAGCACATTCAACTCACGGCACGGGCGGACTGACGGCACGGTTGGCGCAGTGGTTAAGTGATTGACTGCTGCGCTGCGTGTCGCGGGTTCGATTCCCGCACGGAACAAATATTTGTATGACCTACAAGTAGTTGTTCCGGGCCTGGCTGTTTGTGTATGTGATTTGTATATGTTTGTAAATGCACCCACAATACAGGAGAAATTCCTAGTGTGGGGCAATGCTTTTTTTAAAATAAAAATACACGTGTGGCACTCGGGGACTGCCGCGGTAAAGCTATTGCATAGCATTTTTTATCAACTTATGCAATTATAATTATTTATTTATTTTTTATTTATGCAGTATTTTTTTTCTTTGATATTAATTCAAGTACAGTCGTACCATATACATACACGTTAAGCGAACGCTCGGCCGAGCTACATGGTAGGCGGAGTGGGGGGTGTAAGGTTTTATTTTCGTTACGGAATTTCTTGATTCGGTCGCCGCGCTAAAAGCCCGCGATAAAAGCTATGCAATAGTTTAAAAACTAAGAGTGTTGCTGGGGACCAAGCTCAATTTATTTAATTTATTTTATATCAAACTAGCTGTTGGCCGCGACTTCGTCTACTATTCAGGATGTCGAACTCCAGGCCATGGTCTACCCGTGCGCCAAATATCGTCAAAATATGTTTAGCCATTTTAGTGTGAAAGCATAACAAACATACAAAAAATCAAATCTTTCTCTTTAAAAAATCTTTGTCTTTAAATCTTTCTCATTTTCTTTATCTTCTCTCTCAAATTAGTTTAGATAAATTGAGCCTATGATCTAAACTTAGCATGAGATAGCTTATAAATAAAAAATAATGTGGTTATGTACCAGCCTATAATTGCCCCCCTGCAGGGCAAAGTTCTTTTTACATAACAAGGAAGAAATGAGCATTTTACCTTTGCTCAGCCATCCAGATTTCCTCAAATTGTTTTACTTATTTTACTATAAAGAAGCCGGTCGCCCGATGGGAACTTCCATACCTTTCACATTTTTCAAATATTTTTTACAAACTTTGTCCTGACAAATTACAAATACAAAAAAAAAAAAATGCCAAATACGTGCAACCGTTTTGAAGAGATGCACGGACAAACATTTTTGGCAATTGATTTTTATTTTATTATATACTAGCTTTTGCCCGCGGCTTCGCTCGCGTTAATTTAGACTTTGACTATCAATTCGGGTTATAATTCTATCATGATCGGAAGGCACGTGGCGCCATCTATTATCATAAGAACGTTATTGTTGTTTTCCTCGGAAACAGTACTTTTTTCGGGATGAAAGATATCCTATGTCCGTTTCTGTACACCTGACAACGTATATGCAAAATTTCAGGATGATCGGTTCAGTGGTTTAGGCGTGAAAAGGTTAACAAACAAACAAACAAACTTACTTTCGCATTTATAATATTAGTTAGGATTAGGATTTACCTCCTTCATAGATTTTTTAAGTTGTTGTATCATTTTGAACCTAATTTATTATTTTAATTGCCTGCGGTGGCACTAGACAGGCTGATTTATTTATTTATTTTGTTACAGTATATTGATGCTAGTCATGCCACTGCTGGGCAATATCAAGGAAACTGATCTGAACTTGAAGGAGAAACCAAAAGTTGCCAACTTGATACTCAAGTTTGCCACTGATGTTCTACTCCTACCATACAGGTAACATTTTGCCTTAAGGGGGGAGGCGTCAGGTTGCCCACGAAATTAAAAATTTCTTTGTTTTTTGCAATTTCATAAAATATCAATCAATATGATTATATGAACTTAGAGGGTGGTTTTCATGATTTTAATTCTGTACATAATAATATAATACATTTTAATACTGTTCATTCATGTTAAGGTCGCTAATCCTAATTTGGTTTAACATACAACCTGAAACTGACCTGCAAATTGCAAAAACGTAAGAAAATTTGAATTAAGCGGGCAACCGTGCGCTTCCCCCTAACTGTCTGTATTATTCTTTTAGGAAAAATTAAAATTTTGTATACTAGTAACTTGACTATGCCTCGGGTTTTCATCAAGTACCTACCACTGTAAATGTAAATAGCCAGAAATCATTCTATGTGCGTGCGTGCCTGCGTGCGTGCGTGCGTGCGTCCGTGCGTGCGTCCGTGCGTCCGTGCGTGCGTGCGTGCGTGCGTGCGTGAGTGAGTGCGTGCGTGCGTTCGTGCGTGCGTGGGTGCGTGCGTGCGTGCGTGTGTGAGGAATAGGGTAGAATAGAATATAATATTTATTTGGTCAGAATGTAGGTATTTACAATAAGGTGGTTATAATAATATTAAAGAACCCTTAAATAAACCCTAAAATATTAAAGAACCCCCCAAATCAAATATACAAACATTAATACACAACTAAAATTTATCAGCTACGAAATCCGATACGGAGGGTGTGTGGTGGGTGTTGCTTTGGTTTTCATATTTTGTTGGATTTTTGCATGGTTGCACAAATGCTTTTTATTAGAACATGTAAAGAGAAGCCTACTTAGATGACTTCCTTATTTATGCACATACATATAAAGCATGGTCAACAAAAGATGTGTGTTTTTATCAATCTATTTTAATTTACTTCATTTATTTTAGGGCATTACCCAACCCTGGTGAGAGTGAGTTTCAAGTACCGCCTGGTATGAGTATGAAGACTTATAAACGTATTGTTGCCAAGAACCAGCTGAATCCAAACCAGCTTGAAGAGGTAGGATATGCTTTGTATTAAGTCGAATGCGGACAGCCACTTTTTTTCGCGAATTATTTGGTCTACATTGAAAAATTATATTTTCTGCGACTTTTGATGCCGAGAAATAATGAAGCTTTCTGTATTAATAGACTACTTTGCGCTAGTCTCTCCCACAGTGAAATATTATCAAAATTTCATTTATTTATTCATTTTATGTGTTTTCAGATGAAGCTGTCTATAGTGAATTTCATAGGCAAGGATATATTCAACATGAACGACACCCTACTGACGTTGATTGTAGCCGCCGCGGACTCAAGGTTCAGTGTAGCTAACCACGCGAATAGCCCACTCATAAGGGTTAACAGGTAAATATTGTGTTATATTCATAAGCAACTGAGAATATATGCTGGATATGGGTTACTAAATGTTTAGAATGTCTCGAGTCATTTATATTTTTTTTAATTCTTCGCGCATTGTGGTTCTTGTTGAGATTTATAGTTTGGACTCGCAAGGTCCTATTCTAGGACCCCTAGTTAAAAGCATACAGTTCCCTGTAATTCATTAAGTTGTCTTGTATTTATCGAACGTCCAAAATATCTGACATACAAGAAACAAACTATCTGCTATTTTATTAGGATTGTATTGTATTCTAACTTTGTTTCAGTTCGGTTGATTGGTCTCAGCCTTCAGTAGTGGCTCCATTATACTCCCTATATTTGGGCACATGGGGTGGCATGAAGGTCCCCCCAGATGACCGCAAGGTATGTACAGTTCCTACAACAGAATAATGCCAGTTTTCATTAACACTAAGGGGTACTTAAACAAATACCTAATTAAAATCCTTTAATAAATTCCTTAAGAGGTCGCCTAGTCGGTGTGAAAACAGGCATAGAATTTACTTGTAGAATGTTATGTTAAAATACAAAATTTTTAGGTACCCGCTTGCACAAGACTGCGTTTGAAACTGATACAGTATTTGAACAAGGCGACTGGACCAGCAATAATGTTCCCACATTGTGTTCAGGTAACTATTTTTATATTACTTTCTATAGCTTAACTTAGGCTCCTCGCCCACGGTGACTTTTTGTAGCGATGCTGTCGCGCGTTTCGTAAACGCGCTTCTGCATCGCTACTATCGCGCGTTACTCGCGTTTGCAACGTGCGACAGAAACGATGCAAACGCGCGGCTCTATCGATTCACATGCGCGACAGCATCGCGACTATCGATGCAAACGTGCGACCGTTTCTGACGACATCGGGGGAACAAAGGGTGAAGAACGGAGGGAGGGGTGCTGGGGAATGTGTGAAAGTTGCCGTGGGCGACCTGTGTCGATGCTGAATCGCGTTTGCATCGCGACTGAAGCGCGACAGCATCGCGATAGTAGCGATACAGAGTCTGGGCGAAGGTACTTAGCCAGCGACAGCATCGCGGTTGTATCGATACACATGCGCGACAGTATCGCTACAAAAAGTTGCCGTGGGCGAGGCCTCTTAATAAAAATTTCCTTTCAAATCTGAAAGCACAGGTTTTGTGAACAAAATATTTTTTTCAGATGCAGTCAAAATATTGAAAAAAGTGCTCTTAACAATCGATTTACTTTTCGCAGGTTGTATTTTCGTCGCTTTTTGATCCCAACACAAACTCGAGACTGCGTAACCAGGCGCTAGTGTTTCTCTTAAATGTAATTAATAGGTAAGTCCTCATTCTCAACATTTATATTAAAGATCTTCCAATCTTTATCTTACATTTTTATAATAGGATTATATATTTATAGGATTTAGGAGATTATATATTTAAGGATTATATATATGAAATACCACTATCCCTTTTTTTGCTAAAGAAAAATAAGACTCTTAGGGTCTGTTGCATCACCTAAGATTAATTTCCCATTATGTTGGTAGATAATTTCATAAAAATTCTGTTCCCTTTTTGAACTTATCCGGTGAGTAGTGGCTATTTAGACGTCGTAAAACTGTCTCTCAGTGTATTGAACTTTATAATACGGCCCCCCTCTCAATAGGTTTCATGTTGCTGGTATTAAATGGTAATAATTTATTACAGTGGTGACGAGAATCAACTGAAGAAGGTAGCAACAGTATTCCTTCAGGGTTTGCTAAAACTCATCCGATCTGACGAGCATACTGATCAGCATCCTAAGGCCTACATGTGTTTAGGTAAGTCACCAGTACTCTAGTAAATTTAGTAATTTTACGTAGTCTTGTAACTGTAAGAGATTGTGAAGTCATTGATTTGAATCTAAAATAAATAATTTTAGAAAACAAAGACCCGGTATACACGGGGTGTAAACAGACCCATAACATATCCGTTATCTGCGTATTCTGTACATCAAACTAAGTAACATTGAGCAGAAGTTATTGTTGGTAAATGACTTTTATTTTTGGTGTGAAAAATCGCTTTTTACGGCAGCGCGCAATGTAATTTTCGCTAACGAAAATGTGCTTATGGGTGCATGCAACGGTGCAGGGCATTTATAGTTAAGTTTCAACATTAAATTCAAGTATGCTATCAAGAAAAAAAAAAATGTTGGAACTTCGTCCTTCAATACCTCCTCAACCAGAAGGTTCCCAGTATAAAAAAAATATATCGCAGTGACGAAGAGTTTGAGGGATTCAGCTTCTTCAAGCGTCTATTTCATCCGTTATTCTTTGGTGTTATATTCTTGTAGCAAAAGATCACTTTTAAAATATATTTTCAACCCTCAGGTCGCTTAGCAATGAAGTGTCCTGACACAATCAACAATCAGTTCGCCTTACTAGAAGAGCTAGTTAAGAAGATACCGGACGCTATGCCCGAGATGAAGACTGCGCTAAGGGACGCACTGCTCGAGATGTCAGCCGGCTTCAAGATTAATGCTGAAGGTAGGGCAGAGAATTTTTTATCGATAAGTGACCAGTCAGTATGCATCTATCGATACATGACTAGTGTAGATGTGTTCTTGAGTGAATATCGCGAAACGTAAGGTCGGACGGCTTCAGACTAGATGGACCGACGGTGGTGGCTGGTAACAGCTGGCTGAGAGTAGCCCAGGACCGAATTAAATATCATGCGATTAGAGAGGCCTTTGTCTAGTGGGGGACTGCTACAGGCTGGTGATAATCTCTATCGATGCGAAAGCACTCGTGTGTCATTTGTTTCTGGGATCAATCAAACCATAGTTAAATCGTGCATCGAGTTTTTGTCTCGATTATAGACGCTACAATAAGTTAATGAGGATTTCATAGAAGCAACGCGACAAAATCATTCACGTATTTAGCAGTACAAGCAGAAATACCAGTTACGCTGAAATCAAAAGCGTTTTCGTCGTGAAATAAAGATTTTAACTTTGAGAAAAGATCTATTTCATAATATTATCATTTCGCTAATACTATGTTCGTAATATCATAAAAATTCTATAAATACTTTATTAGAAAATCGTTTTTGAATTTTGCGTAAGTGTAATGTATTTATGCTCGTGATAGTACGCCTCGTAGTGTTACTAAGTAAAGTCCCTGATACTTGTTTCAAATATGATTTCCATCTCTTTCTTATTTATTTAAACAGCTAAAGCGGAAACTCCGACTGCCTCAGCGGCCGGTACCTCTCAAGGAGACAAGATGGATGTGGATGAGAGTGCTAAGACCAGTCCCTTCGATGAACCGCAGGCGTTGGCGCTCTTCGCTTTGTTGGACCAGTGAGTTGATTTATTTTACACGTGATAAATGATATGTACTTCTGTAAGTATGTTTGTTCTCTAGATTTTTAGGGTTCCGTACATCCAAACGAAAAACGGAACCGTTATAGGCCCACTCGTGTGTCTATCTGTCTGTCACAGCCAATGTGCTCCGAATCTACTGGACCGATTAAGTTGAAATTTGTGGCAAAAATGTAACGTAAATAAATTAATTTTGAATATAGGGGTAACTTTTGGGGGAAAAAATAGAAAATTTAAAAAAAGCTAAGTAAACAGTACCGTGTGACATATATTTTTTATAATATAGTTACCTCTATATTCAAAATTAATTCATTTACGTTACGTTTTTGTCACAAATTTCAACTTAATCGGTCCAGTAGATTCGGAGCTAATTGGCTGTGACGGACAGACAGAAACACGAGTGATCCCATAAGGGTTTCGTTTTCGTTTGGATCTACGGAACCCTAAAAATCACCAACCCGCACTAGGCCCGGGTGGTGGATTATGGCCCGCTCTCTCTCACAGAGACGAGGCATGTGTCCCAGCAGTGGGAACATTATAGGCTGATTATGGTACTATACATGTGTATTTATTTCATTTAACAGTTACATGCACAGCGAAGAGTCCATGATCCGGTACATCGCCATGAGGTACTCGGCGGCAGTGTTCCCGCAAGATTACGTCCCGGCCAGATATCTTTTGTTATTAGCCAGCGGCGACAGGTAAGAAACTTTAGATATTGAATAATGAACCTTATGATCAGTATTTTAAAGTGCAAATAAGCACACAGTAGCGCGATCGAAGACGCCTGTAGCCGTTGAATATCGGGAAGGATGTTCATATAATTTTGAACTTTATGCCAGTGAAAATAAAGTACGCTTTTCAATGTCGTCATCTGCTCTAAGTGAAGGCTGAGAAAAATATGTCCGAAAATTAAATACATGTGATTTTGTTTTCATGTAAATTGAGAGAATATTGTATGATTTATAATAAGTCCCTTTTCGGGTTGATCTCTTAAAACTCTTTTTACATTACGCCTTTGTACTTTAGCCAAGACGATATTTCAAACGAAGCGTTAAAATGCCTCTACGGCACATCGCGACCAAGCGAAATAGAAGACGCAGTATTCAACGTATCGAAGAAGGACACAGCAACCGTCAATATAGACGAGGATTCCTCTAAGAAAGACAAGGACAGAGCACCCGAGATTCAAGAGTTGAAAGTACCGAAGTTCAACGAAGTAGTGAATTACGTGTGGGATCAAATGCAGAAGAGAAAGAAGGGGTCAAATGCCAAACATAGGTTCGTGATCGGGAATCAAGTGTTGCAGTTCCATCCTATGACTTATCAGGAGGTGAGTGATTTTAATGGATTTCTATTTATATTTTTTAAACAGTGTTTTTTGGTAGGTATAGAATCAAGTGATATCCTTTTGTATTCTTACCGTCTAATTCATAATAAAGCCATTCGCTTCATACACCTGTTTTAGCTATCGAACTGTTTTGTCCCATTCTGTCAAGTTAAAATGAAGTTTGACAGAAAGGGACAACACAGTTCTACAGCTAAAATAGGTTTAGAGGCATAAGCGCACTGGCATTCCTCAAACGTTGCGTTCGGTTCTTATGCGTTGCAAAAGAATGTTAGACATCAAGAACACGCGCCTTGCATTATTACTCCGAGTAACCATTCTAATTAAGTAAATCCTTAAGTTCTGAGTTGAGCTGCACGATTACTGACAAATGCGTGCACTGACTGGACAGGTCCACTCAATCTGTGTGGTTTTTTCTCAAAAGACCATTTCAGACACAAATCTACATGGTCTTCACATGATCTGACCAACATTATGTCTGGACTTTAAAAGAGACTTAGGCCCGTATTACAGAACGTCACTCAATACTCAAGCATTACTTAAAACTAGATTCGAGCCATTTGATTGGTTGAAACTAGTTTTAAGTAATGCTTGAGTATTGAGTAACCTTCTGTAATACGGGACTAAGACCTCTGAGTTTGTTTCGGCCTTTTTTCTCAGAGTAGTCGGATAGGAAACGCCGACCTCATCTAGTTTTTAAAATATGATTGATGTGTAAAAGTGTTTGTACAAACCTACTTACAGAAATCATTTATTTCAATAATGGCAAGGTATTACTCAAACTAACAAACAAAAAACTATAGTATAAACATTGCTTCGATTTTCTGACTCCTTTGTTATAAAATTTCTCATTTTAAAGACAATCTTTCAAAATTCTATCCTTTTTATATTTTTGCTACAATAGGTTTGCGTTTGACCACTAACCTCTGATTGTATGCCATAAAAAAATATTTAAAAAAAAATACAGTATTTTTACTTCGCCTTCTATATTTATTTACTTATTTAGATAATTATTATAAATGTGATTCTGTTATCCTATTTACAGAATAAATAATTTAATTTAATTACAGATCCTCCGCTACATGAGAATGTGTCTCAACCGCGATGCCGATCTGAAGGATTGTTCGAATCACCCAAACGCGACGTCGCCACTACTTTCAAAGTACTTCTACGATAACTTGCTAGACACAGAAGTTTTGGAGCGGTATCTAACCATGATTACGTCACTGCTGAATGCTAGTCCAGGTATTTATTACTAAGTTACTAAGCCCGCCGTCCGGTAAGGACCAGGCCCGGGTCGACGGCGCGTCGTGTTCCACGCGCGCCTCAAAGAGATGTCAGCGCCATTGACGGGGTCCGATAGGACCGTTGCCTGCCGGGGTCGCGGATTGTTCGAAAGAGTTACCGTGGCCCTGGCGCACAGGCAACTGAAGGAACACGAGTGGGTTTTAGTCAGTAAGAGTCTGACACGCCCTTCCGCTCCGCCCAGAGCGGGAGACGTCATTTGATGATTTCCCACCCAAAAAAAAAAAAAAGGTATTTATTACTAGATTACTATTAAGGCAAGTAGCAATGTGACTTAGGTACTGTCTGTGTTTATCTTGGACATTATTAACACCGGTGAAGGGAAACATCGTGAAGAAACCTGGAGTTATAGTTAATATCAAGTCTGACATCGCCAACCCGTCTTGAGCAAGCGTGGTGATTAATGCTCGTGCTTTCTCTGTATGAGAAGAGGCCTTTGCCCTGCAGTGGGACAGTAATAAGCTTTTATTATTATATATTAAGGTTTTTGAAAGTGAACGAGTGATGGAAGGTATTAGTAAGAGACGGTATGGCTAGAGGAGAAAGGAAGTGAATACTAGAAGTGAAGGTGAAGGCTGATATTGAAGATGAAAACTTCTTACGCCGACCACCGATAAGGACAGTAGGATCGTCCATCTGACCGTTTTGGGTCTATTATGAAAAGACTAGTTACCCAAAGAAAACAAAAAAAAACACATGTGGCACTCGGGGACTGCCGCGGTAAAGCTATTGCATAGCATTTTTTATCAACTTATGCAATTATAATTATTTATTTATTTTTTATTTATGCAGTATTTTTTTTCTTTGATATTCATTCAAGTACAGTCGTACCATATACATACACGTTAAGCGAACGCTCGGCCGAGCTACATGGTAGGCAGAGTGGGGGGTGTTAGGTTTTATTTTCGTTACGGAATTTCTTGATTCGGTCGCCGCGCTCAAAGCCCGCGATAAAAGCTATGCAATAGCTTAAAAAAAGTTTTGGAAGAAACGTGAATCTGTCAAAAAACCAAAAGTAGGGAAATAATTCAACCGTCCTGCAACGAAAATTAATCAGAAAAAAGAACTTTTAAAAAGTCGGCAGTATCCGTACCACATTAGTTGGTAAGTTTGTAGGTAAACAAATGACTAAAATTCCTTTTAATCTCCAGAAATAATGCCACTATCATGTTTCCTGGACATCGTCGGCTGCGTACCCGAGAAAATGGCCACCAAATACACGAGCCTACAGCCATTTCTGCGCAACCTATTCACGACCAGTACCAAGGAAGACATTCGCGATATAGCCGCGGTCATCTACGCGATAATCACTGTGAATACTAGCGAGAAATCAGCGATAGATAAGGAGATAAAGGAGTTCGTGGTACAGGGGCAGAATAATAAGAGTCTGGAAGCTCAATGCGGGTACTTGTCGGCGTTATCGAATATGTGTGAAAGATGCGTCGTGTTGTCGAAGAGGGGGAAGTTTGGAGGGAAAGGATTTAGTCCTGCGAATTGGGAGCCGTATCAGGATGGGGCTGTTGTTTTAGGTAAGTGTTTCTTCTTAATTAAATTGAGTCGTTGATCCTGTTTTTGTGATGCGACTCACGTTTTCTCATGAGAAATGTGTGTGTGGTCAGTCACTTTATTTATCCGGCTTGTAACGAGTTTGTGAAATCTAAACCCCTTTTCATAAAAAGTCTAGCTAGCCAATCTGATAGCTAACAGTCAATTCAGCTCGCAGGCAAAAATTGCAATTTGAAAATAATTCCGTTTAAACGTTTTCTAAGACCTGAAGACGTTTAAAAAACAAAAAGAGAAAAAAAACGTTTTCAATTCTAGTTTAGAATTGGGCCAGTTCTAGGTCTGTTTTTAAAATCAACCTATTTGGTCTACGTCTCCTTCCATGTCGCCATAAAAATAATAAAATGATAATGACTATGCCTCACTTGCTGGAGTGTCTCCGCAAGGGCTCAAGTAACAGCAGTCTGGCAGTTTCAGTAATTTATGTGGCCTATCCAAATTTCTTTGCTTTGGTATTGTTCGTCGAACCGTTGAGCTCCTTAAGTTCTGAGTTGAGCTGCACGATTACTGAAAAGTGCGTGCCCTGACTGGCCAGGTCCACTCAATCTGTGTGGTCCTTTCCTTAAAAGACCATTTCAGACACCAATTTCGTGGTCTTCACATGATCTCACCAAGATTATGTCTGGATTTTAAAAGAGACTATGAACTCTTGAGTTTGTTTCGGCCTTTCTACTTAGAGGAGTCAGATAGGAAACGCCGACCACATCTAGTTTAAAAATATGATTGACGTGTAAAACTGTTTGTACAAACCTACTTACAGAAATAAAATTATTTATCATTTAACATAAAAGAAGTACAATCGACCCAAACAAGGTAAACTAAGGTAATTACCGTTCTTACAGCAAACTTTCTAGCAAGCACACACACCCTGCTCGTCAGTACATCTTGCTCGTCCGTTTCTCTACTCGCTCGCTGTAGCGGCTTGCCCCTACCAAACATGTCCACGAAACAGGACGCGATGCTACAGAGCGAAAACCCTTTCAACATTAATAAGAGTGACACGAATGTCAATGATGTCGATGTCACCAAGTTTACTGTGGCTGATAGGTATGTATTCCAACGCTATTTACTCAACTATCTTATTTAAGTTCATGTATTCTAAGTTCGTTTTTGAGTGACTATTTGTGTGAAAGATACAATTTTTTTTTCGGTTGCAATGGAATTTGAACTTTGTCTTGTAAGACATTGAGTTTGTTGTTCCAAAAACATGATATTTATCTGAGATACTGAATTCAAATATAGTTCATTTATTGTTTTTTAAATATATTTCATATTATTCGCCCTTTAGAGGCCTCGCCCACGGCGACTTTTTGTAGCGATGCTGTCGCGCATATGTATCGATTAAACCGCGATGCTGTCGCTGGCTGTGTACCTTCGCCCAGATTCTGTATCGCTACTATCGCGATGCTGTCGTGCTTCAGTCGCGATTCAGCATCGATACAGAAGGTCACCCACGGCGACTTTCACACTTTCACACATTCCCCAGTACCCCTCCCTCCGTTCTTCACCCTTCGTTCCCACGATTTCGTCAGAAACGGTTGCGTGTTTGCATCGATACTGTCGCACGTTGCAAACGCGACTAACGCGCGATAGTAGCGATGTAGAAGCGCGTTTACAAAACACGTGACAGCATTGCTACAAAAAGTTGCCGTGGGAGGGGCCTCAATCAATTTACCTCTACGTTTTCACGTAAGTAGAGCTAAGACGTGAATGACTTTACAATTAAAATGCTTCGTTAAGTATATATTTAAACCTACCGAAAGCCTGTTAAAAAAGACATACGTAAGAAACTTAGAGGATGTTTACATTTTGAAATCTCTTGAAATTCTGAGTGGCACCATGTTATGATTAGTTCATTTATATATACAGCCTCCATATACCGAACTATATCCAAAAAATCTTTTTTATACAATTAGTTGGTTTCCTTTTAATCCAGGTTGTTCAAGATAGTTGGGAACGCAAAACTACCGTCGAAGTTAAAAGAGAGGGCGCTGTATACGCTTGGCCTTCTGTGTTGTGGTGAAAGGTTGTCTTTTTCCAAACAAATCGTTATGGGATTCCTGCAGATGGCTAAAGATGTAAGTTATCCTTTTTTATTATTCATTGTAACTTATTTATTTACGCACAATTTATTACCATACTTATGTTGCAGTTAAAACATTTAAAACTGTGTTTATTTTGTGTTCTTTAAGGAATATCTGTGACTTCAAACAAATGAATGCTGTTTTTAAAACTTGTCTTTTTCTTTTTTAGAGCAAAGAGTTCGAAATTCATTTACAAATCGGCGAGTCACTAGTTTTATGTGTTGAAGGAGTAAACTCAAATGAAAACAGGGACCTATGGACCGAATTGCCTAAAGAGGTAAGTTTTTATTTACATAAAGATAAGTCTGTGAGTAATTGATTTTAACTACAATATCACTTATTGTGCTGTTCAATATTTGTTTTTAGAATACTCTGTAACTAAAATTATCAACCATTATACCTATTCTGTCAACTGCAGTTTCTTTTGCAGTAATGTAACTTTTTTATGTACAGGGAGCGGAAAAAGTAAGGAATACGGACGCTTTGAAGGAGAATGACCAGTTATTGGAGTGGTTATTAAAAGAATTGTTTAAGATTGGAAGACATCCACATCCTCATTCTAGACAGGTAAAACTATAGTAGATCTATAACAAAAGTATTTATAGATTGGTGAAAGTTAGAACCAGCACCCTAAGGGCTGGCGCATACTTGGCGAGGTCCAGCGCCGCGCGGTTGTCACTGCTAAACAAATTTCAACGTTGCGTGCCTAAAATAAAGTTGAGAATAATTAATTTGAGACGCGCGCCTCTTTTCGCTTAGACGCGCTCTTATGGCGGAACCTTCAGGGCAGCCCGCGAAATTCAAATTTTCTTACGTTTTTTTCAATTTCCAGGTCACTGTCAGTTTGTATTTTGCTTAAAATATGATTCGCGGCCGTAACAAATATGGCTTTACACAATTATAATCATTAGAATTATCAATACATCTCTCTAAGTTCATATTACTATATTGAATGACTATGTCATGAAATCATGACATTTGACGCCAATTCTAACTTAAGGAGTGGTATTGCTGATTCTAATTCCGTAAAGTCATATTTGTTACGGCCGCTAATCATATTTTAATCAAAATACAACCTGACATTGACCTTCAAATTGCAAAAAACGTTAGAAAATTTGAGTTTCATGGCCTACCCTTGCGCTTCCCCCTTAAGCTAATGGAAGTATATTTATTTTCGACTGATGCAAGGTCCCTAAAAGGCCCTAATCGCGTAACATACTATCTATCACAATCTAAATCATTTTGAAGCCTATTGTTAATCCATTGCTTCATATGTTCGAAAAATTTGTTTGCTTAGCAACGTAAATAACGCAATGAATGTTGTTGAACTGTCAAAAAAGAAAGCTATTCCTACTATTAGTGTGTTACGCAATAACACCGCTGATATGAATTACGGTGTAAAACTTCTGTGAAAGTCATGTTCTATTAGTCATATCTGGAAAATTATCATATTTGCATTTGTTCAGATTGTTCCTTCAAAACATTGCATTATCAATTGATATGTTTTATTTCTAAATAGATAGAGTTGGATTGCCTCATTGGTCTAGTAGTTGCAAGCGCTACTCTGAGCATGAGGTCCTGGGTTCAATTCCTGGGTCAGGCAGTGTTATTGGGTTTTTCCATCTGGATTTTTTTAGTAGCAGCCCGGAGTCTGGATTTGTGCCCGGTTGATGACAATAGACTCGCCTCCTATTACACGGAACTTAAAACATTACTGGCGAAATGTGGGGGACAGCTCTGCTTAACCCTTCAGGGAATACAGGCGTGATGTTATGTTATAGAGTTGGTTTCTTACATCTAGAGGGTCAAATAAAATTAGCTAGTGAAACTTCGCGGACGTGATTGATATCTAAACACGATAAAATGAAAACATGGCAATTTTTTGTTTAAGATATTTTTGTAATAGTCCGACTTAGGTTTTTACGATTGAACGTACTTTTTTGTATGAACTATGGAAATTCGGACAAGACTACATCTGTCGGGTTAGCTAGTTGACTAATAGAAATAATAACATGCTACATTGCAATATTTTCACGATTTCTGTTATTTGTTATTTTTTATTAAAAAAGTTTTGTGTCGTATATTAAATCCATGGCTTTCTCTAGGCTACAAGTATTTGGTTGTTGGCGTTACTAAAGAACTGTCCTGAACGAGAACCTATCAAGAACAAGTTGCAGAGATTACAAGATGTCTTCATGGACTTCTTATCAGAGAACAGTGGTAAGTAGTAACATAGTATACAGGTTGGTAGGAGGCGAAAACTATAACTATGAATCCAGCACATGTATCTAGACCCCTAGCGTAGAAATTATTGGTCGGTTATTAAAAAGAAATCTGCTGTTTCATAGAGAAGTGCAATACCTACGCGGTCTAAATGTATGGAACAGCATTTTTTTTTTTAAAATAACCGGTGAATAATTTCAATGTAGGGGGTTCAGAATCATGTATTGAATCCATTGTAAAAGTTTGCGCGTCGATGTACCTGCCACCCTGTATAATACTTAGAATATTCGTGTGTGTAGCCTCCGATGGAGGCGATTTTTAAATTTTCTACCACCTGTACTCTACCTGGCAGGGTGGACCAATATTATTCACCACGGCAGCTATTCACATAAAGTTCATGCCAATACGAGAGAAGAAAAGAACTTCGTTTTGTGTACCATTCTTTCAATCACAATCCAAGGGTTTGAAGGAAATTTCTAATCCATTGCTTCATAGGTTTGCAAAATTCGTCTGTTCAACAATGTAAATAACGCAATGAACGTGGCTGAACAAAATGAAATGAATTGCGATCAATTGTCATTTTATGTGTGTTACGCAATTACCCCACAGATTTTTTACGCCACTACACACTCCAGATAAACTAAAAACGTACTAATATAACATGCCTGCTTTAATTATCACAATATCTTAAATATCTAGGCATTTACAATTGATACATGCATATGCGCTAAGTTTCCGCTAGCTTTACCCTTTTTAGCATATACATACAAATTTAACCGACTTCAAAAAAAGGAGGATTTTCTTAATTCGGCCCGTATGTTTCTTTATCGGTTTTGTATGAAACCAATTGCATCTTTTAAATCCTAACTTCCTATCCTAACTAATATTATAAATGCGAAAGTTTGTTACCTTTTCACGCCTAAACCACTGAACCGTTTATCCTGAAATTTTGCGTATACATTGTCAGGTGTACAGAAACGGACATAAGGTACCTTTCATTCCAAAAAAAAGTACTGTTCCCGAGGAAAACAACAATAACGTTCTTATGATAATAGATGGCGCCACGTGTCTTCCGATCATGATTGAATTATAACCCGAATTGATAGTCAAAGTCTAAATTAACGCGAGCGAAGCCGCGGGCAAAAGCTAGTTTCTCATAAAAGTCCGCCCTTAAATTTTATCCAACTATTATCTTCACAGATATAGTCCAAGACGTAGCCAGCAAAGGTCTATCCCTCGTATACCAGAACTCTGATGAGAGTCAGAAACAAGCGCTGGTGGGTCAGATCATAGAGCAGCTGACGAGCGGCAAGCGATCCGTCGCGCAGGTCACTGAGGACACCAAGATATTTGAAGAGGGACAGCTGGGGAAGGCTCCTACTGGGTAAGAGGGAATATCTCCGTTCAATTATACTGATATTGTGCTGCGCCAAGTCCGAATAACTTGGGAAAAGGGCAAATGTATGATGATGAGAACATTATTCTGATATGAGTATATTCACGGTCTGGTATGGTCGTGATAATGCCCTTAATTGTGGTAATTAGTTTAGACCTGGGAAGGCTCCTACCTGGTTAGCAGAACTGCTGACGCACAGTGGGCGCCGCATCATAAAAACATTACTTGTACATTTTGTAAGGACCATCGCACACATTTTTTTTTTTTTTGGTTCTTCATATCGAATGACCACTCCCGCTCTGGGCGGAGCGGAAGGGCGTGTCAGACTCTTACTGACTAAAACCCACCCGTGTTCCTTCAGTTGCCTGTGCGCCAGGGCCACGGTAACTCTTTCGAACAATCCGCGACCCCGGCAGGGACCATCGCATCCTACAGTCGGGCCGCACACCGGAATTTTTTGTATTGTAATGCGATGCGGCTGTAAGAATATATTGATAGCTTGATTGATGCGACAAACATTACAAGATTACTCTTTTGATGCAAAGCTCCAAGGACTTTTTGAGGAACTTACAATACTACGATTATATCACTTTATTTTGAACCCTATATCAGTGTAATAAGAGTCACAAAATGAACTGTTTCAAATAAAATACATTGCTTTCGTCGCGTTGTTGACTTGTTGTCTTTATTGTTTCAGCGGCAACCTATCTACTTACAAAGAGCTGTGTTCTCTGGCCTCGGACCTGAACCAACCGGATCTACTATACAAGTTCATGCATCTAGCTCATCACAACTCGATGTGGAACTCTAAGAAAGGTCAGTTACAATGCAAATCTACTTCTTGTGTAATCATTTGAGTGGCAAAGTTTGACAAAAACTTGAATTCGTAATTTCGTCAGACAAGCTACACTATTTAATGCGAATACAAATTAAATGCATAATACCGCGAATAATTTTGAATTTTGGCAGTTTTTCCATACAAAATCTGTCAGACATTAATAATAATAATAATAATGTGCCCATTGTCCTTTCATCTACTGGTATAGTACCAAAATCTCTCACACAAAGCCTTAACACCCTACAGATGCCAGCTCACACACCTTACATGCTCCAAAAAGCTACCGTTCTTAACACCTGTCGCATCACCCGAAAGTTCCTGACTTCTTCAACATTGTCATCCACCTTTTCTATCTAAATTTTGCCTTACATACTTGGTCCCGACCCGTATGTAAGGTTTCTTAACCTCTCTTAAATGAGAAGAAACGTAAAGAACCGAAAAATAATAATAATAATATTTATTCATAAAATTACTAGGTATTAAAAATTTCACAGTTTTGCTTAAATGTAAATTATATTCCATTAATACATTAATATACATTAATTTTATTATACGGATAAAGATATCTGACTGTGGTAAAAGCAGTGCTAGCCGTTAGAAAAGACGTTTCGTGTTGCCATGTCTTTTAAAACGTAATCAATGTTTTTTCGTTAGGTGCGGCATTCGGTTTCCACTCAATAGCCCTACAAGCGGGTGCCCAACTGTCGGACCACTTACCTAAGATAGTGCCGCGCCTGTACCGCTACCGGTTCGACCCCACGCCGCGCATACAGAACTCCATGCAGAGCATCTGGCACGCCATCGTGCCCAACACTATGGCTACTGTAAGTTATTGATTATATATTTTGGACCATAAAAAGTGCAACTATAGTACTCTTTGTCGCGAAACTTAGGCTGTACGTAGTTTTGTTATTGCAGCCACACGAGGTAATTTAATTTTGTCTGTAAAGTTGTCAGTGTATCGGCAAAGGATTATGGTCATTTTTGTACGAAGCCTGGCTTGATGACCAATAGAGTTCTAATGTATGACAACTTATTGCTTATAACTAGCAATTACTGTAATAAAACATTTTATCAACATTCAACTAATATTATTGTGAACTGCAGTGAACATTAGCATCATACACTAATACGTTTACATGATACTTGCAGGTCTGATATCTCTTTACCCCGGTATTTCACAGCCTTCTGCACATTATAAAAATTGATGCTTATGATATAAACTTTCTTTTGATGTATAAGTGGTTTTTATTGGATATGTGACCAATAATAAAATAAATAAATATGTGCCAATATGATCCATCATTCTTTCTTTGGTGTTTCATTTAAAGTCTAAGTGCTGAAAGTATATTTTGGAGCTAGAATGACATTGGTAAGGGAGTGCTGTTGGTAAACATTTGTGAAAACTGTATTGATGAAACAAAATGGCGGCTTAATTCCGATTTTGGCCACGCAACAAAATATCCTTGTACAGCTATAGACGAGGCGACGGTAACCGCTGTCCAGCAGGTCTGCCGACTTGTCACCCAGTAAAATTAACAAAAAAGCCAGAACTTTACTTCTTGTATCCTGTCCTATGGGAAAACGTTCTGAAAATAATTCAGCTCGTCTTTCAGTCACGATCGTTATAAGATAGACTTCTTGGGTGAACAGAGGCACTGAAATTCTGTTTCCATTTCAGGTACACAAATATCATAAACAGATCCTGGATGACTTAGTAGCGAACTTGACTTCGAATCAATGGAGAGTGAGGATGTCGTGCTGTAACGCGCTTGCCGATTTATTGAGGTAAAACTTATGTGTCACTTTTACACTGCAAATATTTTAATTTGTTTATATCGAAGTTCTGTGATAATAAAAAGAACTGCCTCATTGGTCTAGTGGTCGCAAGCCCTGCCGAGCATGAGTTTTTTTTCTTTTTTTGTTTGGGGTGTCATCAAATTATTTCTCCCGCTCTGGGCGGAGCGGGAGGACGTGTCAGACTTTTACTGACTAAAACCCACCCGTGTTCCTTCAGTTGCATGAGATCTTGGGTTGGATCCCAGGTCGGGCAGTGTTTTGGGTTTTTCCATCAGGAATTACTTAGTAGCAGCCCGGAGTCTGGATTTGTGCCCGGTTGATGGCAATAGCCTCGCCCTTATTACATGTGACTTAAACATAACTGGCGACATGTGGATGTACACAAGTACACCTCTGTCTATACACTTCGGGGATTACAGATGTGGTGTTATGTTATTTAAAAATAACTATTATTTTTTATTGCTATAGTTCCTTCGCCCGCATTCTTTGAGTGTATTAATTTTATAAAAAGCACCCAAGTAAAGTAAGGGATTTCTTGGGTTCCATTTATAAAATTACTGCTGGGGAGTTTGTTGCGCTACTTCTTCTTCCCAGCTAAAGCACTAGGAAGTGGTGAAGGGCGGGCGTTTTGGGAGACTGTCTTATGTAATTTTGACGTTCAAAAAGTGCTGATTCGCAGCCTAGAATAGAATAGAATACTCTTTATTATGTACACCATAAAAATTACTGATATCAATGTAGACATTTTACACAGGGTGACACAATGGGCGGTCTTATCGCTAAAACCGATCTTTTACAGACAACCTTTGGATGGATTCATGGGAGAAGGAGAGACAATAATGCCTAGTTTGAATAAATGACTTTCGATTTTGTTCGATTGACCCGAAAAGATGCAATAATGGCAACATCGCAGGCGCAAAATAACAAGAAGTGTATTTTAAATATTGATCACTTGTATTTCTTTAAACAGAGGTGCAAAAAGTCTACACGAGTCGCTAGAACAACTGCCGACGATATGGTTGCAATTGTTCAGAGTGATGGATGACGTGCACGAGGGTACCCGACAAGCCGCTACCTCTACTGCTACAGTGCTGTCCAAGGTATGAAAACGGCACACTTTACTAAAGTACTTTAGTAAAGGAAAAGTATATGTTTTTATTCCAATTCTGTAAACGATCTGGCTTGTTAATTTTGTTGGAGTTTTATTTATTTGATACCCATAAACAACATTACATTAATTAATGTGATGTTGAATTAATTAATTAATATTCGAACATTCTTAATGTTAACAATTTTTTTTTCAATTTAACATTATTTGAAAAATAAATGTAGGGATCGTTGCAAACAAAAAGCACAAAAATCTGGTCCTTTAACTTCTTTTTATATTTTTATAATTTTCTTGTATACCTTACGTCTTTTTAAACTAATCGTCGTCCATCTTATCTGTCTTCCCTCGCTTTCGCAGTGTTTCCATACCCATCTTCTAACATCCCTCATATCATGTGTTGCCACTTTAGTATTCAGTCCCACATAACTATGACGTCGATTATATAACTTGACGCGAGTTATTATAATGCTAAAAGCCGTTTCCGACTTCAGAAACAAAAATAGCTTGGATGTGTAGTAATCAATGTGTGTGTGTGTGTGTGTGTGTGTGTGCGTATTTTCTTTCTTCTTTCTTTCTTTCTTTTCTTTCTTCTTTCTTTCTTTTATTTCTTCTTTCTTTCTTTCTTTTCTTCTTTAAAGATCAAAATTCCATTTTATTTTTAATGAATATAATTTTAGTATTTTCATTACATTGTATTTCTAGCTATGTATTCGTGCAGCTGACGTGAGTACAGGCAAAGACGGCAAGGAGGTGGTGTCTGTCATACTACCGGTTCTACTGGATACAGGCATCACCAATGTAGTCAAGGAAGTTAGGAGTGTCAGGTATGTGACATTTATTTGTTCTTAAATTATCTAGCTTTTATGAGCACATTTCTAGGAAAACAATCCTGCTGTAATTATTTTCAAGTCTTCAACAACAATCTATGAAAAATATCGTAATATATCGTAATATCGTAGGCAGCAGTATTTTTCAAGAATCAATACATCTATTTTCTCGGCATCGATAAAAGGTCGATAATCGAAGTATCGACTTTCGATAGTTGGAAAGCGAAGGGTAAACGAAATGTATTTATGATTTTTTGATAACGCTTGGAGACTCACCCGATGATGTTTCATCGACTCTATGTAGCATCAAAAATCTCGCAAAAAATATTTGTGTGGCCCCAGTAGTATACATTAAAACAGTATTAAAAATATTATCCTTAGTTTACAGACAGTCTCCAAACTAGTAACTGCAGCAGGTGATACGCTAAAACCGTTCCTAGCGCGATTGATCCCGGCCCTGGCGGGCGCGGCAGGAGAACTCGAGTCGGCACGACTGTCGTACCTCTCGACCGCTCTAGCTGATACCGCGACACGAGATGTGTTGGATGATATGAGAGCGAGTGCGACGCGACACCACTACACTACTGATACCGTTGTTAAAGTAAGAGAAACACCATTTAGTTGGAATAATTTCTAAACATATTTTGATTTAAAAGAGTGTTTGTGGAGTTTCTTGTCCGTACTTTTCCATAGGTACCTATTACGCTTTGGAATAGGCAACTAGTTTCATCTTTCTGACTGACCAACCCCTTGACAATACAAAAGTGCCTGTATTTGGGTTATTTGAAATAAATGATTTGAGTTTGGGTTTTTAACTTTTTTTGGCCGAATTGACGTCATTTACTCAATCAAAAAATGCTGTCAACATGTCTTGTCTCGTTACTAATCTATTTTTTTTTATATCAGTCCAAGGCATGGAGTATAGTTATTGCATTTAACAATCTCCAGCTAATCATTGTAATATTTAAACCTTATGTCAATGTTCATTAAAGTCAAATGACGGGCGCTCGTGATTTACAACGACTTTACCGCCCTAAGGTATGCCGTATCAAGGGATTTACACGAGACACAATTTAAGATTTGTTACGTCAATGATTGCGGCAAAACGCTGATAGAATGTATTCTGGAAATTCTCGAAGAAAATAACTAACTACCTATTCCTTCCGCAGTGTATGCCATACGTTGACATAGAAGTAATGAAAGATATGCTCCCAAAAATCTTGGAGCTGATGAAGTCCCCACAACTCGGTACTAAAGTGGCGGTCTGTCACTTCATCGTTCTAGCCGCTCATTACTTGAGAACTGACCTGGAACCGGTCGCCGGGAAGATCATGTCCACCCTACTGACTGGTACCTTCGATAGGAATTCTACTGTGAGGAAGAATTATGCTGAAGCTTTGGGTCAAGTTTCGGCTTTTGCTAAGGTGAGTTATTGGGTTGAATTCCTTTTGTTCGAATACCATTTTAGACATTGCGTTGAGAAAAAAAGTCATATATGTTTTTTTTTTTGTATTACACATATCACAGCTTCTGTCGGTTGCTATAATTTCCCGCAAAAAATGTCGGATTTAGGAGTTGTGTGTTCGAAGAAAGAATACTTCGATGTAAGTCAATGGGAAGCAGCATTGCCAGCTGCTATAAAAAGCGTTAAAAATCCTCATGATTTTCCATGACTAAAACCAATAAAAGGCACATGTTCATAAAATTATATATTCGTCGGAAATACGTTAAATCAATCGTTTGATTTTGACTAATCGGGACGCCAGCGCCGCCAGGCGGCGCTCGACAGAGTCTACAACATAACGCTCGACCAGAGTTAGAGCTGAGTTGGTCGGTGGCGGTCAAGCAGTGAACACGTTTAGAAACTGTCGCGCGTTCCGTATAGTTGTGTCGTGTACCTACAGTGTGCAAATTGCTAGTGTGATTAATTTGTTCGTAAATTATAATTTGATTTGAACTGCAAACAGTTTTTCTATTTTGAAATAACCAACACTACCCATAGGACGCCCAGACTAGTTAAAATATGGCTGATGATAACGACAGAGACGTACCTTTTCCGTCATATTATTGAATTGATATTATGATAGATTATAGAATTTTTTGATAATTATATTGTAAAATTAAAGGCAAAAATCTCGCCTGGTTATCAATGTTTGTCTGAATCAATGACACGTTTTACAAATAAACCTCATATTTCAGGTCCAATCCGCAGAGAAGCTAATGAAGAAGCTAGTAACATTATACGAAACGAAAGAAGACGAAATGTCCCGCTCGGCCATCGCACTCTGTCTCAAGTCTATATCTAAGGCTAAGATAGAGCATGTCAAGGATAATGAGACCTTATTAGCACCTATGGTGTTCTTAGCTATGCATGGTCTTAAGGAAGATGGTGAGTCTAAACTACTTACCATTTGGGGAGTTTTTGGAAGCTTGATCAAGTCTTCGATCAGTAAACCTGTTTTTAAATCTTGTTAGTTGTGGAAATTGGCGGGATCTGTTTGTGTTTTGTTTGCAGCAACTGCTCGTCGAAGCTCCTTTTCTAAATACATTAACGTTTTAATGTCCATTAACACGAAGAGTTTTACGCTAGAAAGTATGAGAGGTGAAACTCAGCGTCAATGATTCTTACATTTTAACGCATGAGGACTAATCGCATATGGGCATTATCGACACAAATCGGCGAGAATCTCCGAGTAAATGAGCTTAGAGACATAAATTGCTGTCCCAGTCATGCTGCTCTAAAATCTTAAAAGAACTTTGGTAAAATTTCAGATACTCACAACACAAACTGTCTGATCTATAAGATCTGAAATATAAAAGAAATCTTAATCCGTCGTATTCTAATCTGCTCAACTTGAATTTTTAGACTCTACAACGGTGGAGATGTTCGAAGATATATGGACGGACATAAGCCCGGCGCGAGAGAGTGGCATCAAACAACATCTAACGGTCATTCGTGAGGAGATTGAGAGGTGTCTCAACTCTAGTAGCTGGACGAAAAAGATTCAGGTAACTTAGTTATGTCACTGTAGTATTACTATAGTACTAGCTTCTGCCCGCGACTCCGCCCGCGTGAAATTTTGGCCCCCGACCCACCGCGTCGCATCACATCGCTCGCCCGCGCTATTAATTTGTTTTCGCGTAGCGTTCTTTCTAGTTTTTTTTATTTCTACGTGGCTCCTGAGGGTCGTAGCGTGATGTTACATGGCCTAAAACTTTCCTCAAGAATTGGGCTATAAAATGCAAAAAGATATTTTCAAATCCGACTGGTAGTTACAGAGATTAGCACGTTTACAAGAAATAAACATAGACGTCAGCTTTATTGACCGAGCGAGCGCGAAGCGTCGCCGTTTTAGCTTGTGCTTTCGTATCCCCGGATGTCCGGCTGTTCTCCTGTACAGGTCGCATTTCTCAACCGATTCTCGTGAGATTTTGTGAGCAGGTGCGATAATTTATTATGGCATTTAATTGGCCATACGATTTTTCGAAATTTTTCAAAATGGCGGTGATATGGAGTTGAAAACGTAAAAAAAAAACATATTTCAACCATTTCGCGCTCTTTTTGTTTTCAGGTGCGCGGTGAACATTTATTCAGTTTTAAGCTATGCAAAGACAGACTCGCGAGGTGTACAGCTCACAGAGCCACTAGCTATTAGTATAGATATAGATTTAATTTTCTATTTTATAGACAATTTTAGTTATTATTATCCTAACAAGGTTGCTGCTTAGCACTGTAGTCAAGTGCATGCAATAAGCATTTTGGTTCTTTTTTGCACTTACGTTCTATTAGGGCTTATAGTATAGCTATGTGATTGCTGTGCAATAGTCCATGGCTTTTTTAATAACAAAAGTTGTGATTATCAAAAAATATAAAATATATATTTTCCATCTGTCCGAATTTTAAGATTTTTTCCGGGAACATTAACAATAATAACTGCAAGCAACGAAATAGCGAATACTCTGCTGTGCGAATATGCACCATTCTGGCAGAGCTCAACTATTGCCCCTTTAAACGATATACGAATTAATGTTTTCAATACTTTCTTTTGTCAATTTTAGGCGGCAAACGCAATAAAGACGATATGCAAGGATGTGTCGTCAGGTCTGGGCGAGCATCGGGAACAGTTGATACGCGCCATGCTCGCGGCGGTGCACGGCAAGACGTTCGACGGCAAGGAACATGTCATTGTGGCACTCGCTGAGTTGTGCGCGTGAGTGCATTTGTTACTACACTAGTATGGAATTTGTTTTTGGCCCATAATAACCAATTTATAACTAAAGCTTGACACGCCAAAACATGAAGAACTGTTTAAATGTAAATGTCATCTGAATTTATATTATTAAAAAAAATACGGTAACATGAGACAAGGGGTCTACCCTAATCTTGTTCTTACTTATTGCCATGCTGGCTTGAAGAAGTTGTTTTGGACATTCTAAAGTAGTTGAATACGATCCGTTAATTAATATGGGCTATAGTCGCCTATACGCCAGTCTGGTGATTTATTTCACCACTTTTACCGGATTCTCAACATACTTTTGCTTGATGCGTCCAGTTTATTTTCCCGTTCCATTTAATGCTGTAATAAATCTTGTTGTTATATCAATTATTTTGATGATATCCCACAGAGTAAAAGAAAACGAGCCTCCAGTATCACAAGTGCTGGCCTCCGAGGTTATCAACGCATTGCTAGTGGAGAGCCGCAAACAAGAGATGGTGTACAAACGTCACGCGATCACCGCGCTCGGGCAGGCCATCGCTGCCACGCACTGCGACCGCTTCCAGCAGCTTTATGAGATCGTCAAGATTATTCTGTCTAAGGTAATTGTCATAAGAGATACAAATATAATATAGTGAACTGCGTTAGGACTAAAACTCGTCTTATAACAAGCGCTGGCTTCCGAGATTATAAAAGCATGACTGGTGGAGAATCGCAAACAAGAGATGGTGTACAAACGTCACGCGATCACCGCGCTCGGGCAGGCCATCGCTGCCACGCACTGCGATCGCTTCCAGAAGCTTTGTGGTCAAGATTATATTTTTCAATGTAAAACTTAGTGTGAATAATAAAAACCTGTACTCAAAAGTTAAGAAACAGTTTCTAAACATTTTTACCAGGGATACGATTCTTTAAAATTTCGCAATCAACATTCCATGCAGCAACACGTTTCACCTGACACAAAAGCCAGTTCCTAAGTCAATATTGTGCAACTTTTAATAAGACGAAGAGTTCTTGGTCCTGAGAAACATAGGCAAATAGACAGAAAAAAATATCGATACAATGGCGATATATTTCGATCGATATATTTTTTCTGCCTGTTTGATCACCCGCGAGTACATTTAAAATCTTTTGCCTATATTTGGTTCAATTTATTCTAAAAGCGATTTATTTCTTCGTAGGATGAACTATCAATGGGCAAAGAATCTGACGAGGAAGACAACGAAGGAGCGAGACTGCGGCGGGAACAATTGACGGCGCTAAAGGAAGCCGCCTACGAACTACTCAGCAAAGCGTGGCCAAAGGAACCTGATACGCAAGGTGAGATTATTTTTATACTGGTGTTTATTTTTACAGAGTGGCGATGAGGCTCACATTAAAGAGTACAGCGGTTAATACAATTTGATAATATCAGTTAAAATCTACTTGATAAAAATCTTAAATTCATTTACTGACCGAGAAGTTATAGAGGTATGAGAAACAGGTTGTAAAGTTCACTCATACTCTATGGAAAAGGAAGGATCCTCCGACCAGACGGGTGTCGTGTCTGGTGGGCAATTGCCCGACAAATTGATGTCGGGACGTTTTATATATGCTAGTTGCGCGGTAAACTCTGTTTGCGTGATGCAGGATCTTGCGTGACGTCAGTGTGACGTGTAGCTCGCATGTGACGTTTGTAGATGCCGCTACAAAGTCACTGCCGCTGGGTGTAGAAGCATGAAATTTTGCACAAGTGTTCCTTATGTGGTATAATTTAATGTGATAAGGTCCGCGCCACTTTTTTTAACGAAAGGGAGCACTAAGAATGTATTTTTGAAAACGCATCCCCTCATGGAAGCTCATTTTTGCAGACGTGATATACCATCGGGCGTACAGCATAAACAATTCCATTCAATTTTTTTTTTCTTTTTATGTTTCTCAGAAAAATACCAAGACTTATTCTTCGAGCACTGCTCAAAGTCATACCCAACGAGTTCTCGATCGACGCAGCTGGCCATCCTAGCATCCGTTGCGCGCGTACTAGAGAGGCTGACAGTACTGACCAATACTGGAGAACCGATGGAAACTGACAACGTGCCTGTGTCGAACAGAGATAAGGCGATCAGTGCTGTAACTAGACACGTCGCCTTGATAATTGATTATACACTGCGTGAGTATTGGAAACTTTTTACTTACTGTGGAATAATCTATGGAACTCATAAAACAAATAATATCTATAGCGGTACAGGGTTATTGTGGCGCGTAACCAAAATCGGAACGAACGCCGCCATCTTGTTTTTTTTAATTCATAATCGCGAAAACGTTCACAAATGTTTACCAACAACGCCCCGCTTTAAATGTTCTTCAAACGCCTACAGATCGTTGTATACAAGAGGTTGGTGCCAATTGACCAAAAGCGATAACATTGAACTTGCCTAGAAATGGAATGCGATATCTGCGCAGTCGCAGATTAATAACGCGCTTATTAGCACCCACATTATCACAATCTCTTTTTCATCCTGTGGATCACCAGAAAACTATTAAATATACTATTTAATCATCAATAATAGCGAAAATCTGGGACGATTTTTTTATTCATCGGATAAATGTTGCAATTTTCTTTTTTTTTTTCTTTTTCATATAAAGTGATCTATCAATGAAACTAATAATTAGGAGTAATTTTTTTTTAAAAATTAAAAAGAAATTAAAATCATTTAATCTACTCTATGCGCGGAAATAATACAATTATCATTGTAACATCGATTTCCTGAACTTAAATATCATACACCACACCTCCAAACCAAATAAAAAAAAAAAAAAACTAACTTTGGAGTTGCCATTTTTGTTTTCATCTTTGGAAAATTTAGAATGGTTTGGGATTAGCAGAGTATGCTTATACGACAGTGTTCAGCACAGTTTTTCTGTATAAACCATTTAGCTCCTGCTCGCGGTTTCGCCCGCGTGAATGTCAGAAATTATCCCACGGGAGCGTGCTACCGGGACAAAAAGCGTATAGCGTATGTTACTCCTTATAACACCAGGTATCTGCCAGTGAAACTTCCGTCAAAATCAGTCCAGCTGTTTCAGAGATTAGCCGTACCAAACAAACAAACGCACTAAAATTCAAAAAAGGTTTTTGTTATAAGTACCGTATATACTTGCATATGCGTTTAGTAAACAGCTGTCCTTTTGGCATTATAAACATACACTTTGACATTAATTTTATATATTTGTATAGGTATAGATCATGCTGTTAGATCGCTTTCTTTGGAAATGCAGGTCACAGCAGTCAATTTTATACCCCTGATCTAAATAGAATAATCCTGATCTTATGATCTGAATCAGGTCCATGTCCATCAGTTGACTTCTTTCGGGAAATGATGATGAGGATCATCTGAATATGTTGGAGTTAATATATATGTTTATTTCACAGAAAACAGCAATCAAGTGAGGCACAGAAGGGACGCGCTCAACATTATGGAAATACTTGTCAAACAATTAAAAGGTGATTTATTTGGTATAACACAAGCCGTCGCATTACATCGCATCAATACAAATTTTGAGAGACTAGAATGTTGCCTTGGCAACTAGATTAATGGCTAATGATATTATATTTTGTTAATCGCGCAAAGAAGTTTGCTACCGCTAAAGGCAAGCGCACATTACAGCCGCATCCATTTCAATACAACAAAGCGCGGTGCCGCCCGTCTGTAGTGTGCGATGGTTTATGCAAGATGCACGAAAGTGATGCAGGACGATTTTAGCGTTGTCGTGTGGCCCGCGTAAACGGTTTCATGTAACATTGTGACAACGGTTGTTGTAAAGTTACATGAAACCGTTATTTAATTTAGCTTTTTAACCTACTTCAAAAAAAGGGAGGGGTTTTTTTTTTAATGTGTTACCACAGAACTTTTTTCTAGGTGAACCCATTTTGATTATTCTTTTTTTATTTGAAAGCTGGTGGTTCTCACGTGGTCCCATATAAATTTTATCATTATATTTTGACCAGTAGTTTTTGAGTTATCCTTAATAATGCGTATTTTTTCTACTTAGTTTAAATTTATGATGTTTTAATAATTTCCCGTCACTGTTATTTACATATCAAGTAGTGGTATACGAATTTGTGTGGGGTAGGTACCACAACTAAAAAGTGAAAAATAAAACTTTTTTACACAAAGAACAACAGACTTCCAAACAAAAAACACTAAAGTGAAAAATAACTTTAATTTCGGAAGTAGGTGACAAAAAACGAAAATACAAAACCAAAGACACCGACTTCCGTAATTAAAGTTATTTTTCACTTTTTTTTTGGAAGTTGGTTGTTTTTTTGTAAAAAAGTTTCTGCAGTACACGACATTGTTCTCAATTCGAGCCCCATCGCTCAACCGACTTATCTTTTTCAGTGTGAATACCAATATTTTTATTTCTTCCAGATCTCAACAAACCACAAGAGTTAGATAAACTCCGAAGTATCTACCAGTCGTACGCACAAGACTTGTCCAAGGACACCTCTCACGAAATACGAACCAAAGTGGACAGTATCAAAGCGCATTTTAAATAGTACATGCATTTGTTATTTATTGTCGTGACAAAACCAGTAATAAAAATGTTCTATACGATATCATTCTGTGGTTTTATTGTAATATCAACATCGTGTTAGATGTTTCAAGTTTATTACTTTATTATTAATAAATAGCAATATGTTAATTTAGAGAGTTATCATCATTTGCTTAGACCTTTCCAATTATGTTGGTGACGGCTTCCAGTTATGTACGAAAGTCCTTTTTGGTACTTAAAATGACACACTAATCTGATATAAGCGAAAAACTATTTAGAGTACCCAATAGGAATAGGATCTGAGGACCAAATACGGCAGTCGCGTACGGTCACCAAAAGTGATAAGTAACCAGGGTCGTCGGATATAGTTGAAGTTTAGTGAGAAACCGATGGATGTTTTTTAATAAAAAATAATTTAATTAATAGAAAACAAACAGTTCATTTATCAAATTAAATGTCATTCGAAAACATCTATCGGTTTCTTACTTAACTTCAACTATATCCGACGACCCTGGTTACTTATCTCTTTCAGTGACCGTACATACGGTATAAATTTTATAATAATTATACTAGCTGCTGCCTGCGGCTTCGCCCGCGTGTACTTCGGAAATTATTCCACGGAAACGTGCTACCTGGACAATTAGCCTATGTTACTCCTTATAACATCAGCTATATGCCAGTGAAAGTGCCGTCAAAATCGGTCCACCCGTTTCGGAGATTAGGCGGAGCAAACAGACAGACAAAACATTTAAAAATTGAGTTTTTGTTATAAGTACCGTATATACTTTCACATGCATTTAGTAAAAATTTGTTATTTTGACATTACAAACACACTTCAATTTTATTTATTTGTATAGATGTATAGATTAATATCGTTAATTTATAAAAGGAAAGAGTAATAAAATAATACACCAGATAACAATATCACATCAGTGTTTAATGCTTACTGCATTAAATAAACCTATGGAATGAAATAAAGTATACAATAACAAAATAATTAATTAGCATAAAAACATCGCCTAAGCTAAATAACTAATAATATTATGTACACACGAAATAATACACGGTTTATTGATATTCTTTTAAATACTTCAAAGTTTACAGCATAGTAATAATCTCCATTTATTAATGAAACCAATACCTTCACGCAGTTAATATGAACGGTGAGTTTCCGAGATCGGACCTCGGGAGAGAAATTGTGACACAGAAAATCAGTTTTATTCTTCGTCGAAATTCGACACATTACTTTTTTCACCATTCTGCTCTACTCATAGTTTTGGATGTCGACCCGCGGGGTAATTGCGTAACACACATAAAATGATAATTGATCGCAGTTTCTTTCCAACTTTTGACCATTTCAGATACCAAACTACATGGTCTTCACATGAGCTGACCAAGGTTATGTCTGGACTTTAAATGAGACTGTGAGCTCTGAGTTTGTTTCGGCCTTTCTTCTCAGAGTAGTCAGATAGGAAACGCCGACCTAATCTAGTTGAAAAAATATGATTGACGTGTAAAAGTGTTTGTACAAACCCACTTACAGAAATAAAATCATTTATCATTTCATTCTGACAGTTCAGCCACGTTCATTGCGTTATTAAAGTTGTTGAGCGGACGAATTTATTAAACCTTTGAAACAATGTTTTAGAAATATCCTTTAAGTCTTGGATTGTGATTGAAACTGTGTTACGCAATTAGGGTGCTGATCTTCTATCTCAAAAACTCAACCTGTATACACAATCAAATTGACCGGAAAACGTTAAGTATTAGTACTTACATTAAAATTATAGGATAAACAACAATAACGCAAGATTATGTAATGTATCACTCTTTGAATTACATTATTTAAATGTGCATTAGGCCTTATAAAAATAATGAAGTAAGTAATAATGTGCGTCTAAGCACTCTATTTATTTAAATACTCCGTGCCTAATGTAAACTGGTGTTTTACTAATTTTATGCGACATAAAGACTATATTACTCTAAATGCCCGGTTCCTAATATCTAAAAACGGATAGTTAATCATTTAGAACTTCCGACGTGGTACTCGTGGTAGGTATTTTTAAAAGCTTCGCATTTATTTTTATTTTTTTAATATGAATACAGCACGACTTATTTCCATGTCCATCAATTATTAGATTTATCGTGTATAATAATTTGAATTAAGAACTAAGTACTTTATTGTCGTGTTAATCAAAACAAAACGACAATAAAATACTTAGTTCTAAATTCAAATTATTATACACAATAAATTTAATAATTGATGGACATGGAAATTAGCATTCGTTTTTATTCGGGAATGCGATGATTCCCGAAAGACATTAAGAAAATAGTTGTTACTGTACATGAGATTGTTGGCAAATGTGGGTGTACTTAATATTCCGCTACCTACCGCTTAGAAGAGATATAGGCGTAATATTATTAATATTTTGGTACCTACTCTTCGATATTGGCGAAGATAGTAGTGTAAAACTATGGTTTCTTAAAAGAGAGGTGACCGCCACCTAACGGCCGCAGTCACAGTTATCATGAAAATGATGGCTTCAGGGCTAGTTACACCATGAGGCCCGGGTCGACGGCGCGTTGTGTTTCACGCGCGCCTCAAAGAGATGTTAGCGCTAATTGACGGGGTCCGCTAGAGCCGATGCCTGCCAGGTTCGCGGATTGTTCGAAAGAGTTACCCTGACGCACAGGCAACTGAAGGAACACTGGTGGGTTTTAGTCAGTAGAAGTCTGACACGCCCTACCGCTCCGCCCAGAGCGGGAGAAATTATTTCATGATTTCCCAACCAAAAACAAAGGGCCAGTTTCACCATACTGTATTTAGTCTAAATGTCTCGTTATGCCATTTGATAGATTGTCTCACTACGAAAAATAGTCCTTCAAAATGCTTAGCGTGGCAGTAACAGCAGGGTTTGGTGAAATTGGCGCTAACGATGTCAAAAACGCTCTCTAGGAACAAACAACAACTTACTTTCATAGATAACCGTTTCAGTGACGTCATTTGCCGGTAAATTGTGGCGCTATGTAGCGGCCACCGTTCTTCTAAGAAACGGTAGCTTTAGTACTACCAACAACTACCGTTGGTAAGACAAGGAATCGGGCATAAGTGAGGTTGAATTATGCCAGCTGCCTAAGAGAATATACGACCATCAAATATGGCACCACTAAATATGTAGTTTTAGGACCCAAATGCTAATTATTACGATTAATGATTGTACCAAAATTGCACCAAGTTACCTAGCACTGGGTAGGTCACTTGTGCAATTGAAATATACAAAGATTTGAATTTGTTGATCGGACAAATTGTGTTGTTAAACTAGGAATCTTTTTACAGTAAAGTTGTAAGCGTCAAATCTATGTTTTTTTATTCAAACTGTGATTGCATCATTAGCAAGCTTAATTAACGATCTTATGCTGCATATTATGTTTGGTTATCACCGAATTTGATTCTATTTATAAAAATGTAAGCCATAATATATTATATTTGTACCTAAAATAAATCAATTGAAAACTATTCACACATCCATCTCACTTGCAAAACATTCAAGTTCATTTATTTTACCATTATCACTAATAACGATTACTTTAAACCTAATTACAATAACTTAATTGACCTGTTTTTGTGAAGGTATTACCATTTATTATAATATAACTAGCTGCGCCCCGCGGTTTCACCCGCAGCGGTATGAAATATACTTTACGACCTATTCTCAGACCTACCAAATATACACAAAAAAAAAAACATAAAAATCGGTCAAGCCGTTTCGGAGGAATTCGATAACAAACACTGTGACACGAGATTTTTATATATTAGATTATAAGCTATTGAAGTCACGTTTTTGTGACATATTGTAATGTCAATTAATTAAGAACAAATTACAATGAAAACTCGTAATCTGTTGTCTTCAGAGACATTTTTAAATTACAATTACACTGTAAAATTATCACGAACGACAGAACCGTGCCATTGTGAACGTGAACGGAACCCTAATTACGTAACACATTATCTATCGCAATCTGAATCATGTTGAAGCCTATTGCTAATCCACTGCTTCATATGTTCGAAAAATTTGTCTGCTCAACAACGTAAATGGATGTTGTTGAACTGTCAAAATGAAACCCATTCCTACTGTTACTGTGTTACGTAATTACCTCGCTGGTCCGTTTAAATATACAAGCGAGAGCACTTTGATCAGACGAGGCGACACTACTGTTGTCAAAACAGACTGAGAACACTCGCTTACAAATCGACCGTTTCTTACAAAAATGCTCCTATTCAATGTAAATAATATTACCTCCACAAAAACTCCTACATAAATATTCTACTAACATTGCACTCTATACGTCATCAAATAATCCGCGAGGCGGGATGGTCATCTTATCCCTCCTTCGGTCATCGAACTCGGTTCTTATGGACGGCAGCGTGCTTTCCCCGAAGCGGTGGTCTAACTCATCTTCTAGGGTCAGAGCGGACCTGTTATAAGGTACCTCAGCTCGTTGGTAGCCTGTGACCTGTGGCTGGTTGCGTTCAGGGCTCGGTTGCACGTAGTAGTCTGAATCCACGTCGTTGAGAAGCCCGGTGTGGGCTGAAATGTGACCGACATGCACAATAACCGATAAAATTTATGATGGTAGGAAAGAAGGGTCTGTTTGTTGTTGGCTTTTGGTATTTTCGTATCTTTATAATTTAAGTGATGTAGTATTAGGTACCCGCATACAAGCATTCAGCCAAAAGGGTTTATCAAACTTCGCAAACCGGCGCTAACGCTGCGTCTACGCAACGTTCGAGCACCGTCTAAGCGACATGAACCAACGCAAAACGGGATGCCCACTTCATTGAAGAATGAAAACTTATATTTGTTTGTTATTCGTTTATATAGATATTGTTGTTCATGCTTGCAGTCACGTGCAATGCTAATTTTACAAATGACATGTCGATATTAAAGTTTCTTGCTTCGTTAATTCGCTTTCTAAACCAAAAGCTAGCATTCGGTTACGTATAAAAAGGCCAAGGAAAGGAATAAAGTTTTCAATCTAGAAGGACAATACCAAGAGCATACAATAAATAGAACAGTACAGTAGTCGTTTTACAGAGCAGTGCGAGAATGCGTTCAGTGAAAATGATAGTTTTAGTTACAAATACAATGAACAAGACAAGATAAAAAAATACTAGATGAATTCTTAACAAAAAATTAAGAAGAGTAAATTAAAATTGTTTAAAATGAAATAATGTGTCAAATGTCTAATAAATAAAATCAATATTTTAAAGTAGAAAGACTTGAGATATTTTTGTTTAATGTTTACTTTAGAATGAGTTGAAAAGACTAGTTTTAGTAAATCTTAGATATTTAGAAAGAGTAAGCATTATAAAACAATGGGTGTTCGTATTACCTCCGTCCTGTGTGTCGCGCGCCGATCTGTAGTTTGCGAATCTCTCGTTGTAGTCACGACGACGTGTTAGCGACTCTTCCGCACGTTGACGCTTGCGTTTCTCTGTTACAATCGTATAGAAAATATCGTAAAACAACTAGATATTTAAAAACTTAGGCGTTCCACTAACTCAATAAATACATTTGAAAAACACATAGGCGAGCTCCTAGTCGCATCGTGGAACTTGCAATTGGACCACAAAAGTTATCATTCACTCTAAGTCAGTCATGTGTAAATATATACCTAATAAAAAGGACAGAAAAGAAAGAATTTTCGCATAACATAACTGGCCGTATCATACGCCGCGAAGCTGTAGACTGTAGCAGGTCTTTGATTACGTTTTGAGCCTCACTTTCGCATCCATACGAATTTATTATAAGTAGAAGGTGAACTAACCTCTCTTCACAATCTCCCGTCCCTCATCAACCAGGTCCGTAGTAAGCTCGTCATCGCCCACAAACTGCTGGAAGCCGCAGAGCGACAACAGTCGACTGCCGAGCGACAAGTAAGTCGCTACACAGAGTAGGACGACCAGCATCGGGAAGTAAATGTTGAATCCTTCGGCGATGATGCCTAGGACGTCCATGTGACCCATTATCTACAGAAAAGTTATGATATGAAAGCGAGATTTTCTTTCAGGTTATAATTAAAGTGTTTTGACGAAGTGTCTACATATTGAGTAAAGATAAACTTAACTAAGCAATCCTACTAATATCCTACTATATATATCTAATATATAAAATTCTCGTGTCACAGTTTTCGTTGCCATACTCCTCCGAAACGGCTTAACCGATTTTGATGAAATTTTTTGTGCTTATCCGGTATCTATGAGAATCGGCCAACATCTATTTTTTTTTTTTTTTTTTGGTAGGTAGGGTAGGGAGTTAGGGAGGTAGGTAGGTATGTAGGGTAGGTAGGTAGGGTAGGTAGGTAGGGTAGGTAGGTAGGGTAGGCAGGTAGGGTAGGTAGGTAGGGTAGGTAGGTAGGGTAGGTAGGTAGGTAGGGTAGGTAGGTAGGTAGGGTAGGTAGGTAGGGTAGGTAGGTAGGGTAGGGTAGGTAGGTAGGGTAGGTAGGTAGGGTAGGTAGGTAGGGTAGGTAGGTAGGGTAGGTAGGTAGGGTAGGTAGGTAGGGTACGCCGTAGATAAGTACCGCAACCCGTGCGAAGCCGGGGCGGGCAGCTAGTATAATATATATCCTACTAATATTATAAATGTGAAAGTGTGGATGTTTGGATGTTTGTTACTCAATCACGCTAAAACGGCTAAACGGATTTGGATAAAATTTGGCACATGGGTAGACTATGAACTGGATTAGGACATAGGATACTTTTTATCCCGATATTCCCACGGAAACTTCCCGTCCCACGTCCCACGGACTTCTGCGGGTGAAACCGCGGGGCGCAGCTAGTAGTATTATAAACACGAAAAGCATATAGTTAGTTAAAGTTACAGCCTTTGCAATTAACATGAGCTAAAAAAGAAAAGCTGTTTAGGTTTTTGACGATATCACGTCACGTCACGTCTTTTTGGTGCCGTTTACAAGTTCATGAATGGGGGGGAGAAAATACTTAATAATGTAAAAAGAAATTGCAATAAAAGATTGAACAAATTGATTTTGAATTTACAATAATTTAAACAAGAAATAAGTTACCATAGTTGAGCAGTAAGGCAATTCGATTTGAATCGAATATATTATCGATAGTACCAATTATTTCACTATTATAACAGCGGAATAGAAGAAAAAAAGTGAAGGTGCCCATGCAGCTATTCCGCGCGTGTCACAATTATGCGGAAAAATATGTAAAATAATAAATAAGCTTTTCGTCAAAGTTGAATTTGTTGTTCACACAAAATTAAGACATATTACAACTGACGAAGGTTGTTATTATTTTAAATATTTTTCCGCATAATTGTGACACGCGCGGGACAGCTGCGTGGGCACTTCCACTTGTTTTTTCAATTCCGTGATTACAACGTACCTGCGTATAATAAGTCTCCATAATTCTCTCCTTAATAACGTGCGAGTCCATATGTATCAAACTTAGGAAGTTGAGGCACATCGCGGGCGTCAGTCGACAGACCATCATGCCAGAGAATATGAGACTGTACTCATTGGTCTGGTGATGAGGCGCTAAATAGTATAGGTTTAGGAGACGAATCTTGAGAACTGTCGAGTACGCGCAGTAAAACATGTACGCTATTATGACTGTAGAGATTATCTGTGGGACAAATTGAACACGGTTATATTTATGATGAGATTAACAGCTGATCAAACGATGATTTAGGGAGCCGAATTGGTCAATATCCGGATGTAATTTCACGAAAAACATTGCCTATGTGAAAACGATAATTGAAAAACTGAATAGAACTACTTCGTATGTTCTTAGGGCAGGGGTCGGCAACCTTTTGAGTCGGAATAGTCAAAAATTACAATTTACAAAATTTCAAAGTTTTTAAAGAGCCACAATTATTTTTTGCCAACAATAAATTGCACCTGCATAAATAAAGTTTTTTGATAAAAAAAAACTAATCTATTTATTCATAAGAGAAATATCTATTTATTCATCTATAAGTAGTGTTTTGTCACAACAAATTAGGTAATATAATATATATGGTATAAAAATAAATGATATTTGCGTATGGAACTAAAGAGCCGCAGCTTCACATCCAAAGAGCCGCAGGTTGCCGACCCCTGTCCTACGACAATGTTTGAACACATCTGAATAATAACATGCTGTTGCAGTAACATTGGGTTTCCTTATGCAAAATGACAGACCACTGCTTCGCAAGTCCAAAGTGGAGCTACTTTTAACTGCCCATTTATCTGATATATAGCTGGATAAAAAAAAATACAGTTAGTAAAAACTAAAACCCAACTACGATAAAAACAACTGAAAAGGTATAAACAAGACCTCACAGACAAACAAATTAATAACCCGGATTAATTTGTCTGTCTGTGATGTCTTGTCGATGCCATTTTTGAAAAAGTGGAGCAAGATCGTCATATTAGTAGTTACGACATAGCTGAAGAGTTAGGGGTTGACCACAAAACAGTTTTGACCTATTTGAAAAGTCTGGGTATACAAAAAAGCTTCATATTTGGGTGTCACACGAGCTCTTAGTACTTGAATTTGTATATAACATACGAAAGGCTTAATGGTTTCACTTTATAATCAAAGGAAGTTTGGGATAGCAGGACCCTGGCTTTGCGCGGCCAATGCTTTGCTAAGCACCTCTCCAGTAACAATACCTGTAACTCTTAGCACAGTAGGCTTTAATAAAAGTGTTTAAACTCACCTCTATCGCCGAATAGTTGTACGTGTCGGTAGCTGCTATGACAATATTCGCGAATATGGAAAGGACGGGCTTCTTGCAAAAGAACGTCATCTCGGACCAGACAACGGCTATAGACATGATGCCAGTTATCACAGCCATCGTCTTCAGGAAGTACTGCCGCAGGAAACATTCCCAGTACCACTCTAAAAAAAAAAACAATTACAATATCAGCTTTAACTTAGCCATTGTGGCTAAGTTAAAGTCGCACGGGTAGATTGATCAAGGTTAAGCAAGGCTTGCCGAAGTCAGTCCGGTGATGGGTGACCATCTATTTCATAGCGAGACCCCTCCATGTCTCGGAAATCAAGTTAAGCCCGGCTGTCATTTGTAGACCTTTGACAGTTGTATACTGGTAGTCAGACAGAAGCCTGAAAGTCTGATAACCAGTCTAACTAAGGGTATTGTGTCACCCAGTACAGTAACTGTCTATTAATTTGGAATCCTCTTTCCGGTTGTATAAAATATTTTCAATTTAAATTGTTGTGAAATATTATGGTATTGGTTTTTTATTTAAAAATCAAATGATGATTAAAATATTTGATGGGAATGATATTGTGAATAATAACACTATCATAAAGAGTGAATATCACATAACATCAGTTTGTAACATTTTAAATTAAAATATTTGCGTTCTAATCTGATTTATACCCAAAATATCAAATTACGTTATCGTCATTATTGGAACGGAACTAATATTGGACGCTAGGTTTATTAACTAACGAATTATGTTTGGTATGCTCTCTATTACACACGGATAAAATATTTTGCTAATTAGATTAGAATAAATAACAAAGTGAATATTATTTCGTCATGTTAAAATCGTTGTTATTAAGGGGCACGACATAGCTTGATTTTTTTATAGAAACAATGTTGTATTGTTGTACAATATTGTTTCTATCAAAAAATCAAGCTATGTCGTGCCCCATAATACGCCACGCCTACCATCATTACCATCACGAATATGGTCCCTACAACACAAAACATGTTGTTGAAACCATTTTTTGGTTGGCCCTCGTGAATACGGCGCATTATTGCAAAGCATATCTGTGATGTTACGTTACCAATGATTGGCGGGTAGAATATCCGTTGAACTCTAGGCCGTGGTGTATGGAACGTGTGTTGGAACCGGTGGTCAGGCGACCGCTGGTTAGCCACGATGTCTTCGAGATGGAATATGCGTTCCAGCATCAGACACCATTGTGTTTCCGTACGCTGTAGCACATGTAGTGCTTTGATAGTCTGTGTAAATAGAAATATGGAATAAGTAAAAAAGAGTTGGCAAATAATAGGACCTTGCGGAACTCCCATAACGACCTCCGATCTGAACATTTTTAGTAGTAACTAACAACATCCAGAACCATATTTTTCAAGTGCCAAATAATAACAGTCAGAATAAGTTGTTAAAACTAATATTAATGCAATTTCCTGATCACTGTATCATGGAGAATTCAGTCAAATGCCTTTTACAAACCACAGAACAGTTCTAGGATGAGAAATATGTTCACAGACTTATTTAATTGTCAGAAATTACCTTCTTGTGTAGATTGACGAGTGACTTCAAGGAGGGTGGTGTGGGTCTGTCAGGCGGCGCACGTCCATTGAGCCGGTCTCGCAGTTGTATTGGTAACTTTTGCACTATGGTATCGACATGACGATAGAGAGGATGGCCTGACCCTACTGCTGTTGACACTGCTTTTAGACTCTGTTTAGATAAAGAAAGCATGTTAGGGTGGAATCATACTACATTTTTCATTTGTCTTAGCAATTTTTTTTTCCTATCAGTAATTACTTGTCCATGGTGGTATTCTTCTAACCTTTGCGAGATCAGAGAAGCATTTCAAAACAAAAACCATATAGGTGAACTGAATCAAAGTATGTCAGTTTGACTGATAAGATGATGATAAAAATATTATCCCCATTCTACATCCACAATTGCTTGATAAATCTTATCATTTATTGCCAACATCCGTTTTGCCAAAAAAGAAATTGATTAGATCAATATATAAATAAATACTTACATCCAAGATATCATCAACGGTTTCTTCAGCTTCACACTTATCTGTGCTTAACTTAGCTATCTTGAAGTAACAGTAAGTTAAAGTATAATTCTTCTTTGAATTATTCCACAGATTTCTAGGCACTTCAACCAAGGCATATCCAAGTAATAGGATTAGTAGGAACAGACCCCATGTATTACTGGCTGATGATGCAATAGCCTTTATTTTAGGTGGATCTAAGTATATGCCTGGTTTTAAGGCAATGTATATGAGAAGTATGCCGCATATGAATAGATATGAACCATAGTAGATGGCATTGTCGACTAGAGCTGATTTTAGCTTTCCTTTGACTGTGAAGTCACCAGCTTTGCTGTATGATTGCATCATTGGCATTATTAGCCTGGAATAAAGGTTTTATGATTAGTGAAAAAATATTTATATTTGGTATATAGGCACAATATTTTAAGCTTATTGTATCAAATACAGCTTAATAGTTAGAACATTATCAGTTAGTTTTTGAATAATTAATTTCATTGGATTTAAAAATAATTTATCACCCAATCCTTAATTTTATCACTAAACATTACCACAAAATAGGAAATTTAACTAAAGAGGAACATATTTTTGTGAAAAGGTTTTATTATTTTCTGTTATCATTACATAGACTGTTACTTAATTTAATGATATGGTACATAACAGGAAAGATTAACTGATAACAGTAACATTTCAAATAAAAGTCATATTATCTAACACCATTATTGACTTTACTTAATAGAACTGCTATCTTGCAGTTATTTGTCTCTGTATCTGCATGACCTAGAACAGGGATGGCTAACCTCTATACATCCACATGCCACTTTTTCCAAATAAATATTTAATGTGGCCATGATGTGCCAACAATCTTCACTTTTTGACTAATGGAAAATTAGCGACATAGTTTCAGAATGATCCTCATTGTTTGCAAACAGAAATAGACCTTTACTATTATTTAGACTTCTTAACATTTATCTTTTTATATTTATTTAAATGAAAGAACAAATTAGTGCCACTTCTGCTGTTATAAACTAGATGCCAAATAATTTATATCAGGTTCATATTTTACCTTGCATTTACGCGGCGACGATAGCCCATAGAAATATACTTATATCTATGCGATAGCCGAAATCGAAGCGCCTATCCTAGAAGGGCACACTCAGATATCTATGTGTGTTACTGTGACTTAGGTACCTAAGTTCCTCAATTGATGCCGTGCCCAAATTATTTTGTCGCGTGCCACCAGCGGCACACGTGCCATTGGTTCGCCATCCCTGACCTAGAATAACTCATGCTATGCTGTGGTATTTTTTTTTGCAATATGGCTGCAAGGCTAATTTATGGTACCCCAAACTTACATGTCAAGGTGTATTGGACTATAAGTGATCAGCAACTCTACGAATTATGGGTGTTTTTACCAATGCTAGTGAGTACAGGCTATTCCCTTCACTTTAGTATTGCCATATTATTGTTATGTGGAGGCTAGTTTAATACAGTTCACACAAAACTTTATGAGCTTTGGGTAGTAGCTTGCGAGTGGCTGCGCAGTATTCATAATATAGGTGTCCGAGGGAACTCTGTCTCTCACTCAACTGTACCATGAGCAGTTTCGTTCTCGGGCCTACGTTCAGAGGGCTCATAAAGATTTGCATGAACTATACTTACCAAGTGAGACATTGTGATGTCCAATACACAACTCTCCAAAGATTAGGGAAGACATTGGAGCTCATCAAGCTCCAAGGCTTATGACATTCAATTATTGGCGGAGCTACCGTAGTTGAGCCATTCTGTAGCGCAGCTTGAGTCATCTCCATTACTTTTGTTACATTTTCCATACATTGTCGATACACAGTCTGAGGGAAATAAATATTATAGATCTTAGAAAGTTTATGAATTCTACAGGGCAAGTTTATGTTCAATCATGTTTGATGATATTTCAATGTTGCGAGGTCATTGTTACAATTTAATTCAAATGTAATTTTATAATTCTCATTAGAAAAACCCACTCTTCTGAAGATTATTTTGTACTCACCGATGATATATCCAGGGGCAAAAGGAACATAATCACAAAAGAGAAGTACCATGCTGTTAGCACTGACACTGTCACTATAATGTGGTTCCTATAGCAGTCACCATATCTGTACAGTAATGTCGCTGCTAATATGAACGCAGATATCAGTTCTATCACAAATAATGTGTAAGCCATTTTGTCACAACACTATACTGATTCACAAATAAATAAAGTCAGTTTTTCTTCGCAGTTTTCTGCCTCTCTCTCCAAACTCTTGCTGCTTCGTGCTGCAGCTGCTCAAATCGAATCTGAGTCGTAGATTTCAAAGGCAGTAATCTAGGCCGCTCGATTTCGTACTCCGCTGGGCATTCTTCATAAAATAATATTCCCTGATCAGGCAAAATAGGGTCAAACTCAATACTTTTGTTTTCGGGCCCACTCGGTTCTGACATATTTTTAGGTACAAAAGATTGACTGTGATGGTGATGACATTGTCGTAGGAGTTGTACAGAAATTGAAATCACTTTATGAACAACGAAGTAATGCACTAAATTTAAACAGAAAATCTAAATATGAATTTGTGATATCATCACAAATCGCTATCAAGACATTCAATCAAAAACGCAATGTCTATCTATTTTCTACTAAAAAAATGTCAATATTTTAATTTTTGCATGTTTGACACTTTTGCCATCTCTATCACACCAACGCGGATTAGCCTATAAAATACGATTTTGTTTCAGCGGATGATTAGACAATGTTTAGAATGTTAATCTTTTGAGAAACGGAGCGAAGCCGCATACAGATTAAAAAATAGTAGCATTTACGACGACAGTTTTGATTATATATTTCTGATGTCACGTCAACATGCAGCAAAATCTTGCAAAATTATTGTTAGTTTCTTTTCATGTATGAAATAAAAGCTAAAGTGAAAATGATGTGAGGTTTCTTATCGAATATAGAAACTGACGTTGGACCTTATTGTATTTGCCATTTCCATTACAATGTACAGTCGCCAGCACATCAAAGTTACCGAAAACTGTCAGATTTTCTCATTCGATTTTGAACTTAACTATCAGGATTTTAAGGTTTACAATCTTTTAAATGAATTTGACAGTTTCGTGTAGCTTGACTTGCTGGCGACTGTACCTATAAAAAAAGGTAGTTAGTGTTGTAAAAGACCTATGTCTTTCAGTCTTCTTTTCGATTTTCAATTCTTGGGACTAATAGTCTCACGAGTCACGAGTTCTTTGAGTCTTTTAAGTCCTACGTCCTATATCTATACATATACTAATATATAAGTCTTGTGATACAGGAACTCCTAGTAGGTACAAGAGTCAGGCCTACATAGATTGGCCCCAGCTCGTGGAGGGCGTGGTGAGCGCTCTGTTCCCTTCGCGGGGGGAGCATACTCCCCCGCCCATGGCTCCGCCTCCTGCGGTGCCAACTGCGGACCACATGACCGACGATGACGACGTTGCTCCTGAGGTGACCGAGGTAGAGTTGAGAGCGGCGGTACGTAGGCTTAGTGCCAAAAATACCGCCCCAGGACCCGACGGCTTACCTGGAAAAGCCTGGGTCCTGGCCTCGGAGGCTCTCGGGCCTCGACTAAGAGGCCTCCTAAGCGCATGCTTGGAGGAGGGCCAGTTCCCACTTCGTTGGAAGACGGGGAAACTGGTCCTCATTAAGAAGCCGGGGCGCCCAGCGGACTCTCCGTCCGCTTACCGGCCCATCGTGCTGCTCGACGAGGTAGGCAAGCTCTTTGAAAGAGTCATTGCAGACCGCCTCGTCGGGCAGCTGGTGCGGGTGGGGCCGGATTTGGCGGAGAGCCAGTTTGGTTTCCGCAGGGGGCGCTCCACGGTGGATGCCATCATGCGCGTGCGAGCTCTCACGACGGGGGATGCTGTGGCCCGGGGTGGGGTCGTCTTGGCGGTGTCTCTAGACATCGCCAATGCCTTCAATACCCTGCCCTGGAGTTGCATCCGGGAGGCATTCCGGTATCACCGGATACCGACCTATCTCTGTCGTGTAGTCGAGGCCTATTTGGCGGATAGAGCAGTTATCTACCCCGGTCACCAGGGAGAATGGAACCGGCGAGAGATGTCGTGCGGTGTCCCACAGGGATCGGTCTTGGGGCCGCATCTGTGGGACATCGGGTACGACTGGGTGCTGCGCGCCGACCTCCTTTGTGGCGTCAGCGTGGTGTGCTACGCTGACGACACGCTGGTCCTGGCGCAGGGGAGGTCGCACCAGGCGGCGGCCGAACTGATGACACGCGGGGTTGCGACAGTCGTCGAGAGGATCCGGCAATTGGGACTCGAGGTGGCCTTGCACAAGTCCGAGGCCATGTGTTTTCATGGTCCTCGGAACGCGCCACTGTCGGGTTCCCAAATAACGGTAGGAGGGGTTCACATCGGCGTCGAGTCGACGATGAAGTACCTGGGACTCGTCCTCGACAGCCGGTGGAACTTCGTCGAGCACTTCCGACGTTTGGCTCCCAGACTGCAGCGGGCCGGGGCTGCTTTGAAGCGGCTCTTGCCCAATCTGGGGGGGCCAAACGCCTCCTGCCGGAGGCTCTACGCGGGGGTCGTGCGGTCCATGGCCCTTTACGGGGCACCGGTGTGGGCGCTTTCGTTAAGGCTCCGGCCAGCCCGCCGGTTGAAAGCGTCCCAAAGGGTCATGGCCATCCGGATGGTACGGGGATACCGCACGGTCTCCTGCGAGGCGGCGAGCCTCCTTGCCGGATTGCCGCCGTGGGATCTGGAGGCAAAGGTCCTCGCGCACGTTTGGGAGTGGCGCGAGGAGGCGAAACGCCGGGGCGTAACTCCGCTGCCGCGAGAAATCACGGCACAGCGGACAGAGCTCCGGCGGGATCTCATGGCGGCATGGAGAGTGCGACTGTCGCAACCCAGCGCAGGGCACGCCACAATTGCGGCGGTAAGACCCCTCTTTGAGGAGTGGCTTGAGAGGCGCCACGGCGTCCTCACCTTCCGCCTGACGCAGGTCCTCACCGGACATGGCTGTTTCGGGAGGTTCCTGTTTCGGATAAGGCGGGAGGAAACGCCCGGGTGTTACCATTGTGTGGATCGACCGGAGGACACGGTGGAGCATACGGTGGAGGTCTGCCCGGCTTGGGCGGAGCACCGCCGTGTCCTCGTGGCGGCGATCGGCGGCGGCGACCTCTCGCGTCCGGCCCTGGTTCAGGCCATGGTACGGAGCGAGAGGGAATGGGAAGCCGTCACCTCCTTCTGCGAAGCAGTAATGCTCGCGAAGGAGGAGGCGGAGCGCGAAAGGGAGAGGCAATCTCTGCGCCCTCGCGCCCCTAGCCGCCGCAGGAGGAGGAGACACCCTGGGCGTCGGGAGTCGATTGCCGACTCCCGGCCACCGTAGGCGCGGGCTTGCGGACGGCGAGCAATGGGCAGCTCGCCGTCCGGTAAGGACCAGGCCCGGGTCGACGGAGCGTCGTGTTCCACGCGCGCCTCAAACAGATGTCAGCACCATTGACGGGGTCCGATAGGGCCGATGCCTGCCGGGGGGGCGGATTGTTCAAAAGAGTTACTGTGGCCCTGGCGCACAGGCAACTGATGGAACACGGGTGGGTTTTAGTCAGTATGAGTCTGAAATGCCCTTCCGCTCCGCCCAGAGCGACAGAAGTCATTTGATGATTTCCCACCCTAACAAAAAACCCCCCCGAGTCCTTTTGAAAAGACTATTAGTCTGGAGTTCTTTAAGACAAGACTCGAGTCTTTCTATTAAGCTATAGAGGTATGAGGAACAGGGTGTAAAGTTCACTTATCCACCAAAGAAAAGGGAGGATCCTCCGACCAGACGGGTGTCATTTCTGGTGGGCAACTGCCCGACGATTAATGTCGGGACGTTGTATATAATATTATGCTAGTTGCTCGGTAAACTCTGCTTGCGCGATGCAGAATTTTATTTGACGTCACGTCAGTGTGACGCGTAGCTCGCATGTGGAGTTTGTAAATGCCGCTACAAAGCCTTAAAAACTCAAGTCTTATTATTGTAAGACTCAGGACTCGATTTTCTTCAACACTGTTAGGTAAAGTCAATTGCAGTAGGTACGTACATCCATGGTAACAATTTTATTTGTCATTGGCATCGCGTTTATGCCGTAGCAGTAAGAGCGGTTTTCATAGTCCACTGACGTACGGTTTACTGTATTTAGGTTAATAGTTCGGTAGGTACTCTTTAATTTAAATCACTAACGGTTTCATCCGACCCTGAGCACTCTAATGATCAGGATCTCGAAATCCAGTAAAGATACCTACAGAAGTTTTCGGGTTGATCATTATCATTTGACAGACTTGTTCCACCCATTATGTACCTATATTTTATATAGTAGTCTAGATCTCTTCCCTTTGGTGCCTTGTTTCTCTGATAAGTGCTAATCACACTTTCGATTGAGGTGGAAATTAAATTGTTAAAAAAAATAAAAGTTATAGGTACAGTCGCCATCAGCAGGTCAACCTACACGGAACTGTCAAATTTCTCCAAATGATTTTAAGTCTCAAAATGTTGATTGTTAATTTCAAAATGGAATGACCAAATCTGACAGTTTGTGGTAACTTGATGTGCTGGCCACTGTACATGTACCATTTATTTTATAGCACACCGTGAAAAATTGTTTTATCAGATTAGGTATGGCTAGACAAAGGTGTCACAACCAAAATATGTAACAAAAGGCTGGCCACTATTGAAAACAAATGGAACGGAAGGCGGGATTATCGGCTTTACCTCGGATCCTTTGATTGAATGGACCTTTGATATCTTTTGAAGGAAATTCTTTTGAGAAGTTGTCTTACTAGGACAATGTAGGGAAAACTCGATCTATTTTCTCTTTGTGTGACATTATTATTTAGACGGGCAGGTTCATTCGAAAAATTGTCTACAAAAGTTGTTACCAAAATAGTTAAACTAAAATCGATATTTATTTAAAATTAAAATGAAATATACATAAATTTGAATTTATACCTAATTAATTCATAAAAATAATTTTATAATATCCTAATTTAAATAAAACTATTATCAAACTAAAATATGGCGTCGAGAAAAATTCATCCGCATCGCTGTCGACTGGTAATGTACCCAAGAGATTGACGGCATTGTCACGTTGTATGTCAATGCTTAATCTCTGGCCAAGGTAAAAGCCAGCCCTTGGGTCACGGGAAGTGTCAGTTAGGGATGGGTCTTTGACGGTTTTTTGATTAATGTAATTTAACTGTTAATCATCAATGGTCAACAGGTTAAAAAAGCTGTTAAATTATTAACAGATTTTGAATGTTCAATCGGTATCGTTCGAAAGTATTCGTTTCGCAAACCTACTAGTTGATTCTCAGAAATGAATACAAAGTGACATAATCCGTTGCGCCGTTGACGTAAATTAACAGTTTATATTTTCAACTGTTTTTTTTTTCACTGTGTTTTATAATGACTATTGAACTAATGCGTCTTGTGCGTTGACGTAAATTTACAGCTAATATTTTCAACCTGTTTTTTCATTGATTTTTAAGATTTAGGTACCTCGTTGACGAATGAAAAGTCGTTAAAAAAACAGTTTATTATTTCAACGACCACCTCTAGTATCAACCAGCCATTTAGAGATTTACTTAAACTTAGGTCGGTAGTCGACCAATTTAATTAGACAACTGTGTCAGTGTGTCGAGTCACTACTCGACACACTGATACAGTTGTCATTTGAAAATTATTTATCGGATTTGAACGGTAGGTATACTAAGACGAACGCGGGACATTCCATGAATTCCATCCTTGGTTATGCCATGGTATAATAATATACTTCGCCAGGTATAGCATTCCGAGACACAGTGGTCACGTGGGTGACACAAGCCTACGTCATCACCGTTGTGTTACCAGTAGTGTGTCATAATAACTCCCCAACCGCCTTTATTACCTGTGTGAATCCGATAACTCAATGAGGTTTTATTTATTTATTTATTTATTTATTTATTTATTTATTTTATTATTTATGTACCCACAGTAAAATAGATACAGATACGGCATATTAGTATTAAGTACAAAGGTACTGCTTATTTCTTAAGAAATTTCTTCCAGCAGACCTGCGAAAGGAGAAATGAAAAAGAAATGTAGACAATAGTGTGTGAGAACAAGAAGAGAAGAATTTGATTCGTGACGTCTTAAACTAGAATATTAAATATACTTACATATAATGCAAAATTTAAATAAAAATAACATATACTTAAATAAATACATAATGCTAAAATAAATAAGCTTATATATATAAATATATAAATTCTCACAGTTAAAAGGAAAGGTAATGCTCTCTTACTCCTAGTTTTACTCGGTAGTTGAAAAGAGAAATAGATCTAACAATAACAATTACGTCGGTATAAGTTTAAATTGAATTGTTTCGTTTGATTAGAAAAACAAAACGACAATTTAAATGCTTGATATACATTTTTTAACAGAATGGTGACTGAAAATGTTTCCATACTTCTTGTTTTGTTGCAATGAAGTGGCAACTGGATAGTGACGTAAACTTGTGTCACTCTCGGAGTGCTAGACCTTGTTTTTTTAGACCATGCTAGGTATGATATAGTGACGTCACGCTGTACCCAACCGTTTCGCTCAAAATAAAGTGGTTTACCAAGAAAAAGTTCAATAAAAAGCTTTGAGGTAACACGAGGATAGCTTGAAAACTTATGTCTGCATTACCTATCTCGCCTAAGCCGAAGTGATTCTCCCTTCAACGTAAAACTTCAGAGGCGGCGATATCGTAACGAATGTTACAGACATGGCTACGTGTTTAGAGTGCTGAAATAATGCCCTGGGGCGCGATAAACTGCCTGCTCGCGAAAGGATATCGAAAGAGTAATTCTTATTGAAACAACGGTGAAAAAGTGACTACGGTATTTCGTAACTTCATAAGGTATTTATTATATCTGAACCTAGGAAGATGTGGGCTGTCTACGTGTCTGGGTTTCTTTGTGGCAGACACCTTTGTGGCTTAAATTCTGATATTAATGTAAATTGATTTCGTATTATATTTTAGGAAATTGAAATTTATTGCTAGGCACCCAAAAAATTTACCTATTTTAGCTTTGAGTTTTTATTAAATTTTTTTGCTATAGGTATCTTGGTTCAGGATGAGAAAGCCTAAACATTTAGAAAGAATTGTGAGAAAATTGTGTTTTTATAAAATACTTGGTGTTTTTATTTTAATTATTACTGACACGAGAAGCTTTTCTCATATACATATTATGTCGGACTATCTAAACGATATTGCTCATCGCATAGTAGGTACTTAAAAAACAATTAAAGGTGAAAAGATTAAATACCTAATTAGCTTACCAGGGCCATCAACAGTGACGATAGCGCTGCTGATGTAGGTTATGGGTAGGAGTCATGACTCTAAAGATTTGGCTAAACGAAAATTCTCTGGTTAGTGTACCCAAACTCGTGATAGATTTAGGAAACACTTGGTTTGCCTCAGGTGGCCGTGAAGTATCACCCCATTTATCTAGGTTAGTAGAGATTGATTGAAGTGGTCGAAAAAAAAGTCCAACCAGCATTTCTATTCCGTTCAAAACTGTCTAGGTTTCACGGTGTAACAGATTATTCAGTGTTAGTTGCCAGTCTCGAAATAAACCCATTTCTGTACCTACCCGTCCGTCGTATCAGCAATTCCAAGTTTGAAAAATTTACGAATGGGTTCGCGGTAAAAATGTCCGTTGGTGAGATACTGCAGCGGGATTTCCCGACGCGGTAAAAGCGAATTGTTCCCGGTTTAGAAAAGATTTAACACTGCGGCGGACTATGTTCTACTGCGTTTTATTATCTACGGGATTCCGGCCTGGCCCGGAACGAGCGAGGAGGCAGAATGAGAGCTCGTTTGCCTATTTCCATGTTTGATTTGTTGGATGCTTAGCGGAACTTTGTAATGCAAATTAATTAGGACTAGGTGGTTTACGTGGTGTTTTGTGTTGAGGTAAGTAAAGAATGGGATGTAAGAGTAGGTAGATATTAGTTCAAGAGCTAATTTGATCTTTTAACCCCATAAAAAAGTTCTTTTTTCAATTTAGGCCGTGTTCATACTGTTCATAGATTGTTAATTCCACAAAACAACATAAAGTAGGCCACACTTCTAGGTACAGAAAAATAGAATCTGGTTCACTTAGTAGCAGCAGATCAATCGCAATTTATAATCCTAATGTGTGCTAGACACGCATTTGATCAATTTGGACAAACTATTTTCAATTATTTCTTACGCTTACGATTACCTACCTACACGAAACTTATTTATAAAGAAATCATTCTCAATAATCTGCTTTCAAACGATAAAATGCCCAGAAAATAAAATCTTCTGACTGTGTAGGTTGGCAGGAAAAATTAAAATCATTTTCTAGTAGTTTTTTACTAGTGGTCGTAAGTGCTACTGCAGAGCATGAGGTCCTGAGTTCGATTCCAAGGTCGAGCAAAGTGTTTTCTCAGTAGCAGAACGGAGTCTGGATTTGTGCCCGGTCGATGGCAATAGGTTCGCCCTCTAATACATGGGACTTAACATAACTGGCGAAATGCGGCTATACTCAAGGTAGGTACACCTCTGCCAAACCCTTTGGGGAAACACGGCGTGACGTTAGGTATGTTATTTTCGCAAATCTTTTTTCGTAGAATAATGTGAAGGAACGGGCGAAGCGTGGGTTGTAAGTAAAAACTTTTGCTACTTGAAATATTTAATTCCTGCTACGATGTACAGCTTATTCGGAATTACGTTGTAACGTTAAAAATGTCATAACAAGAGCAACACACGTTCCAAGCGAGAAAAGTTTCTGTTATTCACAAAAACTAAAAGGGTTCTGTATTTATTAAACGAATAAAATAATGTATTTTAAGTGAAAACTTCTTTAGGCGCGTTGAACGATTTTTGGTAAGGAAAAATCTTATGACTTCGCGTCAACGACATGCTAAATGTTAACAGTATATTTGTAGCTAACATGGCTTGTAAACAGAGATCGGATATTCGGATGCATATTTACCTAAAGTTAATTTTTGCTATGAAAGTATGAAAGCCGCTTCATAAAAGATATTTTTTGTAAAAAAAAAAAACCGGGTTGTCAGGAACACCGGGAATGCATAACTAGTCGGATATATAGCGTGGAAGCGACTTCTAAAAATATATTTATTTAAAAAAATATTCCGGGGTTCTTGGATTGCATAACTATTCAGATGCATATTTATTTAAAATTAATGTTAAACCCCTGATGCAAATATGTGTATGTAGGGTGTAAGAGGAGGGGTGGTGTGTGTTAGATTTTTTCGATACAAAAGCGCATTATTTTTAGCGAGTATCGCAACTCCAGGTGAATATGCATCAGGAGGAGGAGACACCCTGGGCGTCGGGAGTCGATTGCCGACTCCCGGCCACCGTAGGCGCGGGCTTGCGGACGGCGAGCAATGGGCAGCTCTACGTCCGGTAAGGACCAGGCCCGGGTCGACGGCGCGTCGTGTTCCACGCGCGCCCCAAAGAGATGTCAGCACCATTGACGGGGTCCGATAGGACCGATGCCTGCCGGGGTCGCGGATTGTTCGAAAGAGTTACCGTGGCCCTGGCGCACAGGCAACTGAAGGAACACGGGTGGGTTTTAGTCAGTAAGAGTCTGCCGCGCCCTTCCGCTCCGCCCAGAGCGGGAGAGGTCATTTTGATGATTTCCCACCCAAAAACCCAAAAAAAAAAAAGGTGAATATGCATCCGAATATCCGATCTCTGCTTATAAAAGACCCTGCGAAATTCATAATAGTCGTCTACTTGCTTAGTTAGTAAAATAGTTTGCACATTACAAATCAGCACAACTTTATTCACAGGTGCAGTACCTAGCTGGCTGACCATTGTAATTTCATAGTTTTAAGTTTTCACTTCTGTCAGCAGTCCCCATGTCTGCCTATTTTTATGTTCTTTCAATAAAATTGTTAAGTTAAATAAGTGTTTCTTTTTCTATAAATGAACCAAAACGGACATTTTTCTGTGGTTCTGTTTCTACATAAATTCTTTTTTTAATTACATTCCGCAATCAACATTTAGCAACATAAATCTTCTTCAAGGTTCTCGAATTCGAGAAGCGAAAAAGAAGAGTAGAGTAGATTTGCAATTCGTGTTTGTACAAGTCTAATTTGAATTTAATTACGTAAAATAACATAACGATTTGCTTTTGCGGAGCGTCGGACAGAGATGTACCTATGGTACACCCACATTTCGCCAGTTATGTTCAAGTCCGATGTAATTGGGGGCGAGCCTATTGCCATCAACCGGGCACAAATCCAGACTCCGGGCTGCTACTGAGAAATTCCAGATAGTAAAACCCAATAACACTTTGTCCGACCTGGGAATCGAACCTAGGACCTCATGCTCAGCAACAGCGCATGGGCCCACTAGACCAAGGAGGCAGTATTTGCGAACTCTCACAATTAGGTACGTTCAGAAAACGGGGGAGTGTTGTAATAAGTTGTAAACTTATTACTACACTCCCCCGTTTTCTGAAGACCTATTAAAATTAATCTGGTTGCCAAATCTCACCCAGGAGCTGTGGTGGACCAGTGGTAACGGCCCCGACTTACGAGTTGTAGGTCGAACCCAGCCAGGCGCTTTCAAAATCAAAATCAAAATATTTTATTTCACATAAACCAACATGGGCACTTATGAAACGTCAGAAACTAGGTGCTCTTTACTTTGTGTAAATATTTTCATCACCACTACTCTCAAAACATCGTGAGTAAACTGGCATGTCCTAGAACCAAAAATTTGAAGACATGTGACATCTACCAACCCGCATTGGGTCCGCGTGGTGGATTATAGCCCACTCCCTCTCACGGAGATGAGGCCTATGTCCCAGCAGTGGTAACATTATAGGTTGATTGTGCAAATCTCACCTATACCTAATTAAAGTGGATTGGATGTTATTATTTCGGTTACGTATAAGCATAGATATCCGTGCGTATAAGCCTAGGTAGGATAATAAGAATTGTTCACAACTAGTAATCCATTGTGTTGATCAGTCTTTCATAAGCCGAGTATTTTCCAAAAATTCTTTCGTAATTTTCAATTTAATAACCTTGATGAACAACGAAAGAGATTACAAAACGCTACTGAACCATTTTATAAATAGCATCCACTCTTGACATTTCACTGAACTTTATGAAGTTATGAAACACGATTTTCAGCCCGTAAGTGGCTGTGAGGAGCAATTCAGAAGTTTATTATAGAGTAATAACAGTTTCGGGCTTATGCGGGCTATTTTGAGTGTATGTGCTTTCTAAACACGGAATGGGGGCATAACATGTACCCACTGCATTCTTGGGTAGAATAATAATTTTAACGAAGGCTTAGGTTTGGTTGCTTGTCGGGCTTGTTCTTGTTATACTTGCTAAGAAAATGGATTATTATGTAGGTATCTTTTCCGTCAATCTACTTTGTTTCTTCCTTGATTTTTGTGTTGTTTTTTTCGGCGAAAATACATAGGAATATATAGATAGGGCGTGAGGTGGGTACAGGTACATTAGGTATCATGTATAGTGAGTAGATTATGAGATATTCAGATGATATACAAACTACAACAAGTTACAATACTATGACTATTTTCAGCATTGCACTTGTCGGTTCATAAGTACCTGCTGTGATCGATTTTTGTAGAAAACCTTTATGCAAATTGGGAATAAGTCCTACATACTTATGTCTTATTCATTTATTTCTGATTAATTTCACTGCTATCTTTTGTACAAAAAGTGAAACACTGGCTTCGTCATTCGTACCCACAAGTTTCATAAACTTATTCAGAATAACTTAGCATTTTTATTTAACTAGAAACGTCACATCACATTCCCCGAAGAGAAAAGCGATAAAGAAACATTTGTATCCTATCCTAACTAATATTATAAATGCGAAAGTAAGTTTGTTTGTTTGTTTGTTTGTTTGTTACCTTTTCACGCCTAAACCACTGAACCGAACATCCTGAAATTTTGCATATACGTTGTCAGGTCTACAGAAACGGACATAGGGTACCTTTTATCCCGAAAAAAAGTAGTGTTCTTGAGGAAAACAACAATAACGTTCTTATGATAATAGATGGCGCCACGTGTCTTTCGAATCATGATTGAATTATATTACTATAGAAACTTCAGTGGTGTGTTAAGAGCTATTTTATTTTTTATTTAAGTACCTAATTCATTTTGTGAGTCTAGAGTGTCGATAGACCGGTTTTGCATCCTCCTAACTATAATATTCTAAATTAACGCGAGCGAAGCCGCGGGCAAAAGCTAGTTTTTGATAAAAGAAATAGTTAAAAAAAAAAAAAAAAAAAAATAGAAAGTAAGAAAAAAAAAAGAAAGACATAAGAAAAGAAATATAAAAGCAATGCTCCATTTGCATTGCGTTTAAACGGTTCGCAGTTTCGCACGGTACGCGAGGACGCGTTTTCATGCGACAGAACTTTTAGTGCCAACTGCCGAGGCGTTTTACATATGTACGTAGATAGTGTAACGTGCATATTTAAGATATGGCAAAAAAAACGACGAAATAGTCATGGTTTGCATATTGCGTACTGGGAGCGTTTACCTTTTTTGTCTGTGTGAAAACTGATAGCGGAGATTAGCTTTTTTGGTTTCGCTCCAAACTGAAAATCTGAAATGCATCGTGGATGATAATTTGTAAGGGCTTCTTTAGCAGTTGTTTTTCAAAAATGGGTAGGCTCCTAGACTCGTAGGTCGTATTTAAGCTTATACTTAGTTACTCATTGAAATCAGTACAGTGATAAAGCAACATAGTAGTAGTAGTAGTGAGTAATTTATGCGGCCTACCCAAATGTCCTTTCTTTGGTATTGTTCGTCGAATCGTTGAGCTCCTTAAGTCCCGACTTCCTGAGTCGAGCTGCACGATTACTGACAAATGCGTGCACTGACTGGACAGGTTCACTCAATCTGTGTGGTTCTTTCCTCAAAATACCATTTCAGATACCAATATGCATGGTCTTCGTATGACCTGACCAAGATTATGTCTGGACTTCAAAAGAGACTGTGACCTCTGAGTTTGTTTCAGCCTTTCTTCTTAGAGTAGTCAGATAGGAAACGCCGACCTCATCTAGTTTAAAAAACATGATTGACGTGTAAAAGTGTTTGTACAAACCTACTTACAGAAATAAAATCATTTATCATTTATCATACAACCAGTATTTTTGTTGAAATTACATACATCCATAAACTCACGCCTTCTTCCCATGGGGGTAAGCAGAAACTACAGAACGCCACCTGCTACGATCCTTACATACTCTTCTTGCCTAGTTTATATTCATACATCTGGTCATACACGCACGCCAGTTGCGAGTACTACGCACCTGACCTTACTGAAGAGCATCACCAATAAGGTCACTATAATATGTCCTCCTAGGGCGTCCCCTCCCGGCGTTTCCACTCACATCTGCCTTGTAAATACCTTTTGTTAGTCGCCCTTCATTCATCTTCTCAACATGATCAAACCATCTAAGCATACTCTTTTCAATTTTTGTCACTACATCTTCTTTTAAACCGCACCGTTGCCTTATCACATCACTATTTAGCCTATCATTCATAGTCACACCACACATGCTTCGCAAGGATCGCATTTCCACAGCATTTATTCTACTTAATAAAAAAACAAAACAAAAAAAGCATGATATAATAATATACTTCGTCAGGTATAGCATTCCGAGACACAGTGGTCACTTGGGAGACACAAGCCTACGTCATCACCGCTGTGTTACCAGTAGTGTGTAATAATAACTCCCCTACCGCCTTTATTACTTGTGCGAATCCGATATAACAATGTGGTTTTAAGTAACAATTACGTTGGTATATGTTTAAAATGAATTGTTTCATTTGATTAGAAAAACGAAACGACAATTTAAATGCTATAAATATATTTTTTAACAGAATGGTGACTGAAAATGTTTCCATAATTCGTGTTTTGTTGCAATAAAGTGGCAACTGGATAGTGACGTAAGCATGTGTCACTCCCGGAATGCCAGACCTAGTCTTTTTAGACCATGCAAAAAAGATTGTTTTTGACGTCAGTAGGTACCCATGGCAAGAGTTGGTAGAAAATACATCGTAAATATCCACGATTTTATAAATCACCTTGCGCGTTAATAGTTTAATATATTGCTGACAATGTTGGTTTAATATAACGTATCGAGCAAACACAAGAAAAGTGTCATTAATTTTGAACAACCCAAATGTTTAAGAAACTACCATAAATTGTAAATAAGACGTATTAAGTTACAGCGAAAACACATTTCATAATGTTACTTTATGTTCTTCTTTACTTAGTTGTGAGCATTTATCATTCTGTCAAGTAGGTATATCTACTAGGAAAAGCAGCCAGTGGTTAGAAACAAAAGAATCGCTTTAAAAATAATCAGTGGTACATAGAATTCAACGTAGTCAGGAAAAGGAAAATAGTGTTCTATTAAAATGTAGTAGAATTGAAAATTGAACACACGTGTGTATTGAATTTCCAGTGCTGACACTGTTGAGTGTCAATATTGTTATTCGAGGCCCTATATATCATTTGTGACGTAATGAACAAATTTTGTGTGCCTACGCAGGTTAACAATACGTAGGATGGCGACAATTGAGCTGTGTGTATACAGCTTTTTCGAGTGCTTTGTTTGTTTGAGCACACGTTTTAATGATAAAGAGGGCTCTGGCATTAACAGTGTTGTGTGAAACACCGTGGATGTAGTTGACGATGAAGTCTAAACTGATATTATTTAGCGTTTTGCTGTTTTGCTCTAAAATTGTCGGTAAGTTATCTCTGAAATAGGACACTTCATAATTTTCATTGCTTTATGTACCTTCAGAGTTAGCATCCATAATAACTGTAAAATTTTAACTATAATCTTGTTGTGTCAAGCGGTGTACGCAACTACACAAGTTTGTAACGTAAGTTTAACTTTTATATTTTTTCAGATTCGGTTTCTCATCCCGAGGATCATGTCAGACAAAGAGTAAACCCGCTATCTAACTGGCAAGTTAACCAAAATGCACCAAATGTACAATATGTCGATACTGATTTCACACAAACTCGAAATGTAAAGATTCAGCAGGAAAAGAACCAAGATTATTACTCAAATCAAGGAGGATATAACTACGATAGTAACGAATATAATAGAAGTCCTGCTTCGTCGCCGACGGTAGAAGACCTCTTGGTCAATTATGATTCCTCTGCAAATGGCCACAGGTTGGACTCCTACCCACCCAAAGTGGAATCGTATCCATCTCGTACATCTCAAGTCGGATTTGGCAATCAACAATATCAAAACCAAAACTGGCGATCACAAAGCCAATATAGTAACTCCGCTCCAAGCGCAGTCCTCATTCCTGACGATGAAAGGCCTTCGGTGACTACTGTCCAAGAACGTTACCGTGGTCCAGGTCAATATCTACAACCAAAATATGTACCTCCTTCAAACCGACGATTGTATCAGCCGGATAGGTCATACCTAACCAGAGAACCATTTCACACATTGACAGGTGATAGCGAATATGTTGCAAATTCTGCACCTCGCTTTGGATCAAGTGGCCCCGTACCCTACGAAAATTATAGTGAAGATCAAGTGACAGTATCTAAAATGAAAGCAAGACCACCTGGGGGCCGAAGATATGTGCAGAGCTTTGCACACCAACCTAGAAGAAACTATAATGAAGTTCCTGTTGTAATAGCTACAGATACTTTGAAAGACCAGACTGAAAAGATTAAATACGTAGAAAATTACAATTCAGGTTCAGATTTAAGTAATACTGCACCAAAAAGAAATCACGATGATAGGTCTCCATTGATATCTGAAGCAGATAACAATTCAGATTCTAAACCAAGTGACCTTGCACATGTAAATACTAAGAATCCTGTTGTTTTTAGTAAAATTTTATCGGATATGCCTCTAGCCCGCAGATACGCAAATAATTACAGATCAGATTCTAGATGGAGCAACATTGGTTCCAATGGTGCACCTGTAGTACCTGAAACTGTAGAGGTAAAATCAGGAAACTATGAAGCTAATTATGAATCTGATTATAGACCACAAGAGCCTGTCCCGATTAATACATATTCGGGAGCTCCTTCCGCGCCTTCCGATACAGGGTCAGTAAATTTTGGAAGTAATAAACATGAAGAAAGTAACGTGGCGCACCATGAATCTAGTAGTCCTACTCCTTTAAATACTAATCCAATACAGAATGTGTATCATAAGCTAACTTCGGGAATAACAGGTGAGTAATTTTATTGTTTCCTTAGTGACCTTAGCGCTATCTACAGTACAATCAGCAACGAATATTATTATAATAGATGAACAATTAAAATAATACTAACTCTTGGTTATTCCATGAAATGCTGTACACTACCTAGTGTTTCGAAAATTTTATTGATATGTAAACATCGTAGTCAAATTTTTTACGACTTTCGTTGCTTAATTATTGACCGTGGGTTTGTCACATTACGAGATTAACTGGATTTTTTTCTTTCAGAATTTAATTTGCAGGACCTTGTAGCGAATCCTGAAATGCAAAATATGTTAGCAGGAACTAATAAACGCTATGTAGTTGTCCATACAAATGGAACTGTTGAATATTTGGACACTCTTGATCTCGATTCGCACCAAAATTCAAAACTCCGTCTGGTACACCACAAACGTAAAAATATTAATGATGCAGATAGTGACGGAGTTTTCACACAAAATTTGCCAGAGAATTTACTAAATAATGTCACCGAGACTCCTGTACCGGTTGATGAAAACCTGTTGCCTACGAATAATCAACCAGCAGGTGATAAAAAAGCAACCCTTTTGCATGTGGATCAAGTCAATCCAGCAGATGGATATGATTCAAAACTATCCCCTCAATGGAATGATGGGCCAGAAAATCATAGTAACTTGAAACCATTGCCCCAACCCGAGAAACAGCCAGCAGATAATAACGACTCAAAACTATTACCTTCGTTTTTAATTCCACCAGCTGATGATAATTCAACGCTACTGACTCCAAATAAAGATCAGTCAGCTCAAAATGTTAATTTAAAACACTTACCTCAGGATGTACATCAACCACGAGATGATGACGATTTAAAACCATTGACTCCGCACGTAAATCAATCAGCTGTAGATGGAAATTCTAAACCCTTGCATCAGGATGGGAATCAAGCTGCAGATCAGACAAATCTGCCACCAGATGATGACAATTTCAAGAAACCCAAACATTCATATGTAAAACACCCAGAAGATGATAAAAATTCCAAGCCTTTGTCGAAGAATGAAAATCAGTCAGGAGGTGAAACCGATTCCACATCATTGCATCCACATAGAAAACAGCCAGTCCACCGTTATAACTCAAAACCAAAACACTCACATAACCAACCAGGAGAAAATAAAAATTCAAACCCATTGTCTCCAGATGAAAATGCGCCCGAAAATAATAACAATTCTAAGCCATTGCCTTCGAATGAAGATCAGTCAGGAGGTGAAACCGATTCCACATCATTGCATCAACACAAAAAACAGCCAGTCCACCGTTATAAATCAAAACCAAAACACTCACATAATCAACCAGGAGATGATAACCCATTGACCACTCCAAAGCTATTGACCTACCCTGAAAATCAACCAGGAGATAATAAAAATTCAAACCCTTCGTCTCCAGATGAAAATGCGCCAGAAAATAATGACAATTCTAAGCCATTGCCTTCGAATAAAGATCAGTCAGGAGGTGAAACCGATTCCACATCATTGCATCCACACAAAAAACAGCCACTCCACCGTAATAAATCTAAACCAAAACACTCACATAATCAACCAGCAGATGATAACCCATTGACCACTCCAAAGGTATTGACTTATCCTGAAAACCAACCAGGAGATAATAAAAATTCAAACCCATCGTCTCCAGATGAAAATGCGCCAGAAAATAATGACAATTCTAAGCCATTGCCTTCGAATGAAGATCAGTCAGAAGGTGAAACCGATTCCACATCATTGCATCCACACAAAAAACAGCCAGTCCACCATTATAAATCAAAATCAAGACACTCGCATGATCAACCAGCAGATGATAATAATCCAAGCCCATCATCCACTCCGCTATTGAATTATTCTGAAAATAAACCAGATGATGACAACAATTCCAACTCATCGTCTCCAGACGAAGATCAAACAGGAGACGATAACAGTTCTAAGCCTTTGCCTTCTAATGACAATCAATCAGGAGATGATAATGATTCTAAACCATTGCCTGCAAATACAACACAGTTAGTAAATAATACAAAATCAAAACCTTCACATGATGATGAAGCAAGCGATGAGAATAATTCAAACCCATCGTCTTCAGATGAAAATCAGCCCCAAGAATATAAAAAATCAAAACCAAATGAAAATCAGCCAACAGATGATTTAAAAATAAAACCAACTCCTGCTGTTGCAAGCAAAAATTATGGCCAATCTAATTCCACGACGGTATCTTCAACTGAACCTAATTATACTACGTCGTCCAAACCACAGGTTATAAATACACATACACGCAAACGCATTCATCGTACAACTACAACTAATTCACCGGGTGAGTACAACATACTTTTTACAAAAAACATTATATCTAACTAAGAAATATGACTAAAATAATCAAATTAATTGCATTGTTATAGTTGTAAGCACTACACCCTGCCCAGATGATACTTCAGGGGATCAAATTATTACAATATCACCGATAGAACAAACAACTGATAATGTGAGCGATGTTCCGCCAGCTGCAACTACAATGACGACAACAACGCCTTTTCAAACCTCTGGAAAATCAGATATAATTAACGACGCCAACAATACGGATAAGGATGATACAGCCCAAACATATTTCACCACTACAGTATCTCCAAGCACTTCAACTTCGCCGACCGACAACGTAAGCGATGATAAAACAATAGAAACTAAAGAAAATAAGAACACACAAACTAAAGATAAAACTGTCATAGACCAAGTTAACAACCGGAAAAAAGGTACCCAAACAGGTAAGTGAAACGTTATTATGTATTATGGATAGAAGTCAAAGATTGCTGAAATGTAAGAAAACAAATTTCGTATTATGTTTACTGCATAACATTGCTGTACAATTTAATTTGCAAGCTGATAAAGCTTCAATATTTTTTGTTCAATCAGCTGTGTACGATTCAAGTGAATTGTTTGATACAAATATTGATGTTCCGGCCGAAAGTGATGATTATTCGAGTGTCACAGCGTCACCTTCAGTACAAAACGATGTAAATACAGGTGATGCTATTGGTGATAATTCATTAGAACTCGAACAATCAGAGACTGATGTAACAATAACAGTCAGCAGTAGTCCAGCTAATGGTTCTGAAGGCGAAATTATCAGCATAAATATTGATGTCTCGGAAAGTGCAGGTGATGTCCCTCCATATTTATAACGATTCTTCGGAATCTATATTACTCGTTGAGTTGATAAATATTTATTCAAATTCTACTGATGCAGATAATGCGGATTCATCCAGTAACGACAAAAGCCTAGTGGTTAACATCAATACAAATGGTGACAGCAATGATGATTCTAAAACACCAAATCCTGAGGATTGCAAAGACGATCATAATAGTGATGATGGCAGAGGAAAGAATTTCGAAATTGGTAGACTCTACATTACTCTTTATTTCAAATTTATTGTAAAAAGACTAATTTCTTGATCGTAATATGAAACATGTTTGTTTCAGATATGGCAAACCTGAAAGGGAAGCCTACAATGTGGATAAGAACAACTAACCAAGACTTTATCGACAAGTTGACGTCTAAGAACGAGACAGAGTTCGATGTAATATACTTCTTCCATATGGACAATCCACCTGCTATAGAGAGAGAGAAGACAACCACAATATACTGTAACGGCACTGTTGTTATAGAAAATACTGAAATTATATATGCACACAATGATGGTAATTTTGAACACACTAGATAAACATGTTTATTTTAGGTCCTGTTTTTACCACCTAAGGCTAAAATCCGGATAACTTTTCTGATATATAATTTCATACAAATTATATTCGGTTTTTGAATTTTCCTGTTATCTGCAGACTCTAAACAGGTCCTCAATAGACATGATGTAACATATCAATATATAGATCTCGATGTTTAATATGTTTTTCTATTATAGATCCAACACCAACAGTAGTAAAGACGACGAAAACCCTGCAAATCGAAGATTATAAAGCAGATGTATTTTAATTTTGTGAGTAACAATTAGGTCATAGGTAGTAGATATTTTAACATACCGTGTTTAATTTAGTTCAAAATTTATATTCCCTGCAATATTTATTAAGATTAAATTTTATATATAAATAAAACAGTAAACACCAAATCTTTTAATGAATTTTATTTAAAATTGTTCTCCACGTATGATTCTGTAGTTGTAGCTATGTAGGTAGGTACCTATTACTGAAAGTAAAGTTTCTTCTTGTCCTTGTTACATAACTATAGAGCTAACAGAGACTTTTCTCTTCGACTGTTTCCAAAAATAAGAGTTAAAAGCGGTTACATAAAATAAGTAGGTACTAAAAACACCAGTAAACATAATATCTATCTAGAGATATCTACAACATTTGTTAGAAAAAAACAAACATTTAATATGTAGTCGTAGAAAATAAATATTCGCGCCATTATAAATGGTACCTGTCCAGTCCGGCTGCGACCCTATAAAAACAAATGACTGTTATTAATATTCACCATTCCTCATCATGTAAAATTGGCTTTGTTCACATGTTAATCCTATTAAAGATATCTTTTTGGTTGTTCTACTATATCGCGTAGTAGTACCTTTGTGAAAAAGTTATTATATTTGTTTTATAATTGCAAATGTTGGATATATTCAACCACACACAACCGATAAGATAGATTGGGTCACATAATTGCAAAATCACTTGTAATGCCGTACTTATTTCTTTTAATGATTCCATCATGTGTTGGTCTATAAAAATGTCTCTTGTATCTAGTTAAGCAAAGATACCTATAATTAAATTGATATTATTAAATATCTTTGCCTCGGCACTTTAGGCTTAATTTTGAACTAATTAACCACCCCCACAGGGATTCTTTCTGAAATCAAAATTACGCACACAGACGAACCCAAACAAGTACGACCATTTTGCAATTACTGGAATCCAATCTTCATACAAGCAATTGATTTAAGATGGGCTATGGAATATTCGCTCCATTGAGGAAGAAAACTAGAGTCTGTCATTATCAGCTCCTGCCCTAATGATTTAAAACGTTCGTCATAATTACTCTTAAATCAAAATCAAGGAGCTATTCCATTGTTTGATAACAAATATTACAAAAGTTAATTCCTATTTTTGCCTCTACTAATCAGGAAAACTTAGGTTTTTAAAAAAGTATTTTATACGCAAATGTAACTATATTTACCTACTACAGTAATAAAATAATTCAAACATGAACATGTGTACACAGCTGCATAATATTCACCTACAGTTATAAACTCATAACAATATAAATCTTTAGTCAATTGAATAAATAACATGTTACTTTAACAGACAGCAGCAGGGTAATTACGTAACACACTAACAGTAGGAATGGGTTTCATTTTGACAGTTCAACAACATGCATTGCGTTAATTACGTTGTTGAGCAGATCAATTTTTCGAACTTAAGAAGCAATGGATTAGCAATAGGCTTCAAAATGATTCAGATTGTGATAGATAGTGTGTTACGTAATTAGGGTGCCGGCCACACCGTAAGATAAGCTAACTTAGCGAGTCTTAGCTCACGTAGCTTAGAATGCAATCAGCAATCCAAACTGAAATATCTGGGTCTACACCAAAAACTAGAGATGTAGTTCATTGCTTGACACGCTCGAGGTTGAAGGAAGGAAGGCGAAAGGGCTCACTTAGCTCAGCCGGAATCGGGTTATTTCAAGGGCTGAACCGAAGTATGATAAGATGCACTTCTTGAGCTAAGCTAAATTGTTAGCTTATCTTGCTGTGTGGCCCTCGCTTCAATGAGTTGTGAATGTGTGTTTTAAATATAAATGTGTTTTTCCTTTGTTTAAAGTCACAGGCAGACTTATAAATAATTAAGTGGAACCAACAAGTTGGTCCACAAGTTCTTTGTCGTGATTCTTGCAAATAGAACTATAAATCAGCGGCGTTGTAAGGCTCTGTTGTCGACAAACTTGAACAACAACATGTTGTATTCATCAGTTTTTGGCAACCATACGAGCTACTCATACCTACTCTGTTGAATAATATCACGCCTATATTGCCAGAAGGGGCAGACAGGGAAGTATAGTACACCTACTATCGTCAGTTATGTTACTATCTATTAGAGGGTGAGGTTAATTTTCATTTACCGGGCACACATAAACTCCGGACTGCCACTGAGCAATTCCAATACCACTTTGCCCGACCCGAGATTGAACCGTACGTTAAGCATTCGCGCATCATTTGTATGATGATCAATAATGGCACAAGCTAAATGTTTATATATATTTAGAGTTGAAAAAACTAATTATTTTCGATCTTTCTTCAATGTTGTGTCATGCATCATTATGAAATGTAAATAAATGTGATACCGTGATATATGCCAACTTTGCCAATGAAGGTATCTTTGTCCTAAAAGCGATTTATAAGCCAATCTAGCAGATTTGCTTATAAATTGCTTTTAGGGCAAAGATACCTTGATGCCAACTTTGCCAAACAAAGTATCTTTGCCGTAAAAGCAATTTATATTTGCTTATATATGCTGGGCAAAGATACCTTGATTGGCAAAGTTGGCATATTTCACCGGTAAGATTCTAGTAAATTATACTCATTATTCTGTAGTAATGAGTATACGTCGATGTTTGAGACAAACATTGTATTCTAAGGAACTGGGTTATTTAGGAGAGATCCGTTTGAACACAGCTGCAGTAATTTGGACCACAAGTGCGGAGAACAATCTATTCAGCAGCGTTTCTACGTATTTGTGTATAGCTCTGTCAATTTTGTGGGTTCTTTACATTATTCTTTCTCAACCTAAGTACATAGAAATAATACTTGTCAGATTACTTGATTACAGATGTCTTGTCATCCGGTACAACATAAATAATGACTGAAAATATTAATTACTAGGTTTTGCCCGCGGCTTCGCTCGCGTTAATTTAGACTTTGACTATAAATTTGGGTTATAATTCAATCATGATTCGAAAGACACGTGGCGCCATCTATTATCATAAGAACGTTATTGTTGTTTTCCTCGGGAACAGTACTTACTTACTTACAGTTACTTTTTTGCGGCATCAAGGGTACCCTATATCCGTTTCTGTACACCTGACAACGTATATGCAAAATTTCAGGATGATCGGTTCAGTGGTTTAGGCGTGAAAAGGTAACAAACAAACAAACAAACTTACTTTCGCATTTATAATATTAGTTAGGATCAGGATAGTTAGGAAGTTAGCAATTTAGGATTTATTTTACTGACTATAGGCCAGGAAAAGAAATAATCCTAAAATGTCTTGAATAATACCGTTTCCGGCGTACAATATTTTATAGACAACGACGAAACGTTAAGGGGGAAGCGCCAGGGAAGCTCGCGAAATTCTATTGACTGTCTCATGAAAATATAGCCATTCAATGGGGTTCTATGAACTTAGAGGGTTGTATTGATGATTTTAATGATTATTATTCCGTTCGTGTTAGCCCACGTTCGCATGGAAGAAAAAATATCGCATTGGTATATTTTATCGCGCACTGGATTTTCAACTCTCGGTGTAGAGTCGAGCATTGAGAATCCAACAGAGCGCATGCCAGCAGGCGTAGCATGACGCTTTCTGTTTCTTGGAAGACAAGACAGCTATTTCTATACAAAGTGACATTTCGTTTCTCTATTTTTGACATCGCACCGTAAAAATCCTTCTAAAATCCGTCATTTTGTCTTTCGTTTTACCGATCGTTGTCTAGGTCTTTTTATATGTAGACTATTTCAGAAGAAAGTTTTCTGTCCCAAACGTCACAACCACACTGACAACTGTCAGTTGTCTAAGGTAGTGAAGACAATTTGATTTTGTAATCGCCATGCTAAAGACAGTTGAAAACTTTTTACTCGACGGCCGCAAAGTATAAAAATGGAATGGAAAAATGGAATGTTTCACTTTTTGTATGGAAAATGTGAAAAAGTGTTACCTACATGTTTAGATTTAGGGGTTTAAGGGTGTCATAAAGGGGGTCGAAATTTTCATTATTTTTGCGATAGGACACACCACTTTCGAGATATAAGCAAAATATAAGAAAAACGTGAATAAACTACTGAATTTCGTAAAAAGTGCAGTTGACTCTTTCTACTTTGCTGCCGTCGTACTGTCTTCACGGAACGTCATTTTTGTCTATTCTTCCGTCGACAAAACCCGTTTCTATAATGGTCATGCTACGCGTGCAGCTCGCTAAAAAAACACACTGTTGAATTTTCGACTCTCATAGGCGCTAAGCAGTGCGTTGAAAATCCACTGCGCGAAAAATTCGCCTCGGCAAAACACGCCCGTGTGAACCTAGGCTTACGGTCGCGAATCATATTTTGTTCAACATACAACCTGACACTGACCTGCAAATTGCAAAAAACGTAAGAAAATTTGAATTTCGCGGGCAACCTGGCGCTTCATCCTTAAGGATAAGACGACATAAAGGTAAGTATTTATTACGTAGGTACAAAAAAAAGTAGGGTAAAGAATGTATTACTAAGTATAAAAAAAAAAATAAACAAATAAAGTATGTAAGGATCGTAGCAGGTGGCGTTCTGCATTTTCTGTTTACCCCCATGGGAAGAAGGCGTGAGTTTATGTACAGTCAGGAGCACTAGTATATATACACTTAGCTTAATTTAAAACCGATTTTCTCGTGGAACATTGATTGCAACTTTGAGATAAGACCTGTTTTATAAAGAAAGAAAGAAAAAGTATTTATTGAGACTCGCACAGGATTATCAGAAACTAAACTAAACACACTCATAAAAAAAAACTAATGTAAAATGAAAATAACAACAGTAAGTCCTGTACGAGGCCAAAAGGCCCCTATCTCAGCATGGTGCTGCGACATTTAAGAAACATAAGTGTCGCAGCGCTGGTATTCTGATAGGGTCCGCTCACAGAGTACTTTATACTATACGGCCCGCTGCTGTGATGTCACGGACAGTAAAGGTATAACAGTATAGGTTTCAAAATACTGTGTAACAAAACTGTGTACAGTGTAACAAAATAAAATTACAATCAATACAGTAGGAGAAAATCACATTTAGAAGTTGATAAGTGTTTACATATTAGTGCTCGTGACTGTATATGTGTATACAAAACAAACACTTCGGTAGCTTCCTTTTTTAACTTTGTCATAATAACTCGTAAACTACAGCTGAAAGAAAACCGTTAATATGTATTTTGACTGAACCTACATTCATTGTGACCGACCACAACAGCAGGTGTTCTGGGATATTGCGGCGATAATTGCTGCGTTATATTTTAATTAACGTTTCGTAGGTTAATTCAGAATGGAGAATATTATCTTATCAAATAATAGTTCTTTATTCAGCAGATTCCTGTAAAGGAGCACATTCGCGATTTTTTAAATGTAATGCCATTCGAAAGTCATTGCAATGTAACTCTTACTTCATTGTAATAAATAATAAATTTGAATAATAGGGAGTATTACTACAACGTTCTGCCGCCAGAGTGCAGCACTAGCACCAACCGTAAACAGTTTTTTGACAAGTCCTTCAGAGTAGTTTTTTTGGATCATTCACTTTTAAATGTCCGTAGGATGCCATAATATCACAGAATCAATTTTTTATACATGAATAATAATAAAACTATTTTAATTTAACACGTTTTCACTAAATATTTGTTACTATTAAATATGACATGACGCCATGCATCATGGCGGTTTGTTTACGGTTTGTGCTAGTGTCGCCCCCTACGCAGTTTCGCGTATTGTTCCCTATTGCTAAGAGTTGTATAAAACTCATGTCACCATTCTAATGTATACTTACGTAAAACAGAAATTGTCATATCCGACAGTGGAAATCTTTTAGCTAAAGCCTTAGACGATTACTTTTGCAGGTATCCATATGCGGAGGTAAGGTTACCTCCGGAGTTTAGGAGATCCTCAGTAGGTCGTCGGTCAGAACCTTTATGCTATAATTTGGCTTCTTAATCAATTCCCTGTCCCATGAACCACATATGGATCAGGTTGATTATTTGACTATTGTGTTTACTTTGTGGACAGTAAAAGTGTTAAAACTGACACCTTTATAACTTACTTACGTATGATAAGCTAGGTATAGAATTATCGAGCCTCTCGCTTTTCATGGTCCGGACGGCTCAATGGATCCCTTAGCATATTCTTCCAACCAAAAAGCCAACAGAATAACATAAATACTAAATAACTAGAAGAGCTTTACAGCTGTTTGTCATTCAGTAACTAAATAAATAATGTGATTGGCTCTCTCGACGTAGTACATAGAACCTTTTTGTTATTCATTGAGGGCCTACGACATTTGGTATCGTTCGAACAGCTGTAAATTAGGAATAATTTGTTCTGCGAAAAGGAATAGGAGGAATTTCAATGATTTATAGAAAGGAATATAAGAATGGGTAGATTTATTTTGATATAGGTACCTTTTTGTCTCTGGATACGTCTTTGCGTTCCGGGAGATTCATTTGTAAAATAAACTGGCCAAACGTAAATATATCCCGTTTTATACAGCACCCTAATTACGTAACACACTATCTATCACAATCTGAATCATTTTGAAGCCTATTGCTAATTCCTTGCTTCATATGTTCGAAAAATTTGTCTGCTCAACAACGTAAATAACGCAATGAATGTTCTTGAACTGTCAAAATGAAACCCATTCCTACTGTTAGTGTGTTACGTAATTACCCCGCAGGTAACGAAACATGTTACCAACGGTCCGTTTATTAAAAACTTAAGTTTTGTGTGCTTGTCGGTGTAGCAATGTCCATCTTACGCTATCCAATGCTCTTTCAAAACAGCTATGTCTCTACTATTTTTATTATTTAGGACCTTCAGGTAGTTATAGTCCATGTATTTGTTGGATCTTGAAACAAGCAAAATAAAAAAGATTTGTAACAACACGAAACACTAATAAATGAATACATTCAAACGTAAAGGCTACGCTAGTTAAGAATATATGTTTGCGATACATAGATATGGTGCGAAAAGAAGCAAATTTTTAGGTAATTGACAATAGCGCATCGCGGCAACAAATATGGTTCAAAACAGCGATGCGTTTGATGTTAGTTGAATCGAATTACCTACTACCAAATTTTGCAGGTTTAATTGAATTAAAAAATGAATGCACGGCTCAGTGGAATAATTTTTAGGTATTTCTTTAGTTGATTGAATTCCCTTTACACAAAACATAAATAAACATACACCTTTGACATAAATTTTGGTAGTTTACGCTCTAAAGTTTGAGAATTATGGGACGAAAGAATTTTTTTTAGCTTTGTTTTACGTTTTTTCGCTATCATGATACTATTTTATATTTATGAAATATTTTTGAAAAAGTCTTTTCATTAAACATTTGACAATACACTCAATTTTCTTCTGGTTTGTAATATGTACCAATGCGCCAACTGTGCGACAATAAACTTAACGTTTTACGGTGACCTAAGTTTGAGCAGCGCCTTAAGTTAATTAGTCATTTAATTAGTGGAAATGGTTAGAAGCGTTATATATTGTATATAAATATATGAAATAAAAAGTAGATACATTATAAAAACAGAATCGATTTTGATTAATCACCTTCATGTCTCCTTACATTTTTATAAGGCTCAATAAATCTTGTCATTGATTGATTGTTTTCTAAGTAATTTAGATAGATAGGGGTCTTTCTTTTTTGTAGATTGTGATCGATGGCGGAGGTAGGGCTTTCAAAATACGTGTAGGTCTCAAGACTACTAGTTTATTTTAGAAGATAAATAGCCGATATATTTAAGTGGTGGAGTAGATTACTTCAGTGGATATTTTAAGTAACAGGCTGCGGGAGGATCCAATCTCCTCATAATGCCGCGTCATCGGCTAACGAGCGGGGGTTGATTCTCTTTTTATCCAGAGGATTACATCCCTTCGGGTGAGCGGTTGGAAAAAAGTTCGCGGGAGAAGTGAGCCGGCTAATGGCGCGCCGAGGTCCAATTTACCTACGTACGTAAGGAGGTGCTGAAAGAGAAATAGTGAATTTATTTTTGTTCAAGTAATTGCTTCGACTAATGGAATTTCTTATTTCTTTTAGTAGAGACTCTGACGAAATTACCGCGAATGACGTTTTGAAAGTTCATTATAATTAAAGACGATCGTCTTTAAGAACAAAGGTCTAATGCGGGCGTTATTTAATAAAAGGCGACGTTATTAAATTACCTTTTAAGTAGAAGAAAATGGAGGACTTTTGATAAAACACTTGTTATTGAATTAAAGTGACGAATTTAAATTAGTATTTAATTCTGCTAACTAAGGACCGATTTTTTCATAGTCAGATAACTTTTATCTGAACAATAAATATGACAGTTTGACATATCGCACCTTCGGTGCAACAAAGTCACAATTCAGGACACCTTTTTTTGTTATGTCTTTTATTAGGATATTTTTAATCATTCAAAATAAGCTTTTTACGTGAAACTATAGCAAAAGCAATAAACAATTAATTTTATAAAGATTTCAAACCTCCTACAAATAGTAATCCAGTAATAAAGCAATAAATGCGAAAAAAATCTTAAAAGTCCTCTCCCGTAAAATTTAAAAATGAGCTGTTGTGACTTTGTTGCACCGAAGGTGCGATATATGTATTACTAGCTTCTGCCTGCGGCTTCGCCCGCGTGGTTGTCGGAAATTATCCCACGGGGACGTCCTACCGGGAAAAACTAGCCTATATCCTTCCCAAGGATGCCATCTATCTCCTTGCCAAATTTTATCGAAATCCGTTCAGTGGTTTAGGAGTGAAAAGGCAACATACAGACAGAGTTAATTTCGAATTTATAATATTAGTATGAATAAAATAGCTGCTAAACCGCGATATTTATTCCTCAGTTATCAGTTATCTTACTATTGAAAAATCAGCCCGAAGTTCGTAAAGGAATAAACCTGAAGGCAAAAACAAGAAAGGGGTTTTTCTTGCGACCTTGTAGGTCATTTCAGGCGAGAGGATTACCTTCTGAAGCAACATTTACTATTGACTTTGTAACTCAAAATTGAAATAAGCTTAGCTATTATAAATCGTCTGGCGGACTTAGGAACGTTCGTTCCCTTCCTGTAGCTGTCGTTCCAGAAGGCCAAGACAAAGTAACATTCGATTAGCGATGACGCTAATAGAAAAGCCAAAAAATGTATGCGGTTGACATAAGCTATCGGAATGTCATGTGGTCATAGTTCAACGAATAGAAATTAGCTAGACAATGTTAACATCATTCGATTCTATAAAACGTATAGTTATATATAGTTTTCGATTCGTATGATAGAAACATTAGCGAAAGCGATAGCGATTGTAGAAATGGCATCGCTCCGAAGCGAATGCCATTTGTCTAGGCCCTCAGGTCGCTATGGGCTTATTTTAATGAATGAGACGTATCAGTTGTAGTCCACGCACACCACATGTGTGTACAGGCAATGCTACCGACGTGTGTGTCTCTAGATCAGTGGTGGGCAAAGTTTTTCTACGAGGGGGCGTTCGCCCGCTGACACCTTCCCCACCCCCCGTGTTCTGCAACTCGCAACGAACGACGAACAGAAACAGACTTGCTCGCATGCACATTTTATGCGACTATTTTCTACGTATTAAATTATGTCGAATTTAATTCTGAACACCATAAATAATTAAATACTCATACTTTAAAAGAGTCGTTGCTGGCGGGCTGGACCTGTCCCGCGGGCCGTACTTTGCCCATCGCTGATCTAGATTAACCCACCCTTCCCTTAATAGCTGACTATTCCAACGCAAGTACCTATTGAAGGACTTGTGAAATTTTTACATCAGTAAATTCCTCTTTATGCTGATAGTTGCTAAACCAGCTATGGATTTATGGCTACACATCTCAGTTTCAGTAGTAGGAATCTGTCTTTATATTTTGCCGGTTGTGACGTAATAACATAACATTACATAACAACAGTATTCCACGAAGGACTAGGCAGATGTGCACCGATAGTATACCCATATTTCGCCAGTTATCTTTAAGTCCCACGTAACAGGAGGCGAGCCTATTCCCATCAACCGGGCACAAATCCAGACTGGTTGCTACGGAGACTACGAAAAGCCTATGCAAACCAGATCATTTTGCTATACACTAGAGGCATAAAGGCTCCACTTACAGCTTAATTTTGCATTATCAGACAGAACAATAATTAAAAATGTAACGAGTTCAAAGAACTCCCAAGAGTCTCTTATGTAACAAATCTACATCGTTCACGAAATGAGAAAATGTCTGCTCCATAATAAGATATCAACGCGAGAATGTTATTTAAGACACAATCTTCTGAGAACTGGTTATAAACAACCAAGGTATATGAAGAAATTCTGCATCTTATTTCAACTTGAAATAGAATGTGAAAGTTATACCTACAGGGTGTAAAAATATTCTTAACGAAGCCGCCATCTACGCATTCTGTAGATCAAACTAAGTAACTTTGTGCAAATAAAGATTGAACTTTGACCTTCATTATCTCCGTAATCAGAAGGTTTCCAGGTATGGTCCAGTACAAAAAAAATCTAATAACGGCAAAAATAAGTGACTGTCGGCTTCGTTAAGGGTATTTTTACACCCGTTATGTTTGTGTTTGTTTGCAGTCTTAAGAGCGGCCAACCCGTCATACTTTTCATACAAACGCTCGTACGTGATTATGGCGTTGTAACACGTCTTTCATTGAAATTTTTGAACTAATAGGTATCTTGTGCACTTTGTCGAGGTTTCTATGCAAGCAAAACACCTAAATTTGGAGAAACAAATTCAGTATAAGCCTCCAGAAATCCGCTTTTTTGCACAAATTTTACCTGAACTTTGGCCGTTCATAATGTACTAATAAATTGTAAAAGTAACATCAAAAACATCTTCCTAGAAACCTCGCACATGTAATGGAGATTCTAAATGACGAACATTTTTTCTAGAAACTTGTAAGGGTTTTTCAAAAACACGTATTTCCTGGCACAAGTTTTGTGAAATCTTTGCGCGCCAATTTTCGTTCGATGTTATCGCGTTCTCACTCTTGCTTCTTTTTCAAACATTGCGTTGGATGAAATAACAAGCTTTAAAAACATGCTCGTGTTGAAGATAGGCGGACCGGGAAGGGCCCTCTTAACAGCTACTGAAGCACCCGTCATTCTTCACGTTTTTTATCTAATTTATTTACTTAAAATTCCGGAAAGGTCAGAAAGCGGCTCTAACAATCAACCAAAGGGTGATGAACGTGGTGGTGCGTTTGATTAAATTACTTTAAATAAAAAGTTGAAATAAACATTACAGTGCAAGTGTGAACACCCCATCATTTCAATGATATTGTGTATTATTTACACGATTTCATTCAAAGCTGACTGAGCTTGCTTTGATAATGATGATTTCAACGAACCAGATTGTAACTAGGCTCTGCGGTTAAGCCCTGTCCGTCCTATTACTTTCAATGTCCAGTCAATGACGTAAAATCCGGTTTCCATTGCGAGAATCCTAATGTTATCGTATTTAATCTAACATGGAACGACATGGGTACATATTTGAACGTCGAAAATTTAAATACCTACGGGTAAAATGTCAATGTTCAAAACATCGAAAACTTTAATATCGAACGACCATAAAACCGAAAATTAAAATAATGTAAATTTATATTGTCTTATGGTTAGATAACCTACTCCCAATATATCTAAAATTTAATCATCTACAAAAGTGACATCGAAAGATCTAAATATCGTACCTAAATAGTACAGAGTATCGAATATCCTAACCTAATTTTCATATAAATTACTAATTTTCAGCCAACATTCTGTAGTAAGTAAATATCAGTAAATATCATACTGATAACAGTATGAAGTTGGTGGTAAAAGTATGGTGATTCACCAACAATAGAGGGGATCTGGCGCTAGGCGGCCGCTCGCTGCCACGTCACGCTTGCTTCGCTTGCTCGCTTTCGCGTATTATTGGTCACTGTTCTAACCTAACCTAACCCAAATGATTCAATTTATATCAATAATTCGTTACATTAAAAAAAGTATATTCTGAACATTGAACATTGAGATGTCTTGAACATTGACATTTTACCCGTAGGTATTTTAATTTTCGACGTTCAAGAACCCTACGACATTTAGCCTTGTAGTAACATCCCAGTGATAAATTTAATGCAACAACACGTCTTCCACGTGACTACCTATAAAACCTTGTCAAAAACAAACACCATATTTTAAAAACACAAATAAAGTAACACCATCTGTATCTATTTACATAATGAAGAGAGTATTAACTATTCGTGAATAATTTATTCATAAAATTGTTGTCTACGGTACGGGGCGTAAATCAAAACGTGAGTAGGTAAACATCGTTAAAATGATAAAATACACAGCTTTGGGGGAACTGAAATAGCGGCAGACGTGACGTTTGTATAAATCAAAGAATTTGTGCAAACCATGGCTACAATGGCGACAATGTTTTACTTTTAAATTAAAATGTATTATTGTACAAGCCTTTGCCTGCGGGTTCGCCCGCGTAAATGTCGGAAAATATTCTACTGGATATTTACCGGGGTACAAAGTATCCTATGTGTTAATCCAGGTTATAAACTATCTGTGTGCCAAATTTTATCCAAATATTCTCAGCCGTTTTTCCGTGATTGAGTAACAAATATCATTAGGTATAAGTTGTTATTTATGTATATTTAATTTTAATCCATACTATTTTATTTTTTATTTAAATATAATAAATTCGAAAGTAACTCGGTCTGTATGTTACTTTTTCACGCCTAAACCACTGCATGGATTTCGATAAAATTTGACAAGGGGGTAGATGGTATCCTAGGGAAGGACATAGGCTATTTTTTGTCTAAATGAGGTGATAGTGGAGCTAAAAGTTTGTATAAGAAACCCAGCGTTTCTTTTCGCGGGCAAAGCCGCGGGTAAAAGCTAGTTTTGATAATGACTGGATACAAACATTCCAACACACAAACTTGTACATTTATAATATTAATAGGATTCATTACTTACCGAGGTCATTATTCCGGCCATATACAGCTGGCTCTTATTTTGGCTATTATTTTTGGCTATTATTTTAATGACTGGCTAGAGTGAAGGGCCTTGTTTATTAAAAAAAAACACGTGTGGCACTCGGGGACTGCCGCGGTAAAGCCATTGCATAGCATTTTTTATCAACTTATGCAATTATAATTATTATTTTTTTATTTATGCAGTATTTTTTTTTTTTTGATATTAATTCAATTACAGCCGTACCATATACATACACGTTAAGCGAACGCTCGGCCGAGCTACATGGTAGGCGGAGTGGGGGGTGTTAGGTTTTATTTTCGTTACGGAATTTCTTGATTCGGTCGCCGCGCTCAAAGCCCGCGATAAAAGCTATGCAATAGCTTTAAAAACTCGTTGTGTTGTCTTGTCTTGTAGCTATATAAATGGACCTTGATCTAATTAAAAATGTGTTTTGTCACCTCCTGAAAACATAAAAAGTTAGGAAAATATACGAAGTTATCCTATTAATCGTGCTTTTTTATATAGTAAGCAATTCAAAGTCTGAAAACTTTTTACTTAATTAAAAAAAACTTAAATAGTGGTGCCTAATGATAAAAGTTCCGCTGCGGAGCTGTAATTTAAGTGGCGAGAGCTTTTTGTTTCACGCTATTACGTGTTAATTAGTGTACTTACTTTTTAAAATGCATTCAAAAAGATAAGTGGTACCTAACTAATAAAAATAAACCTGGTAACATTTATTTTATGAATTTTCCTTCATGTTTTTTCAGTTACATTTTCCTGTTACGTATTCAAACTCAAACTCAAAGCATTTATTTCAATTAAACCATTTGCACTTTTGAATTGTCAAAGAGTCGGTCAGTTACTCGTAGTCAGAAAGTTGAAGCTAGTTGCCCATTCCAAAACGTAGATCTCTATGGAGAAGAATAAAAATTTAAAGCTAGTGCTAATATAATAATGTTCGACCTTTTTGATACCGCTAAAAGGAGATATTTGGTTATCACAGTAAGTTAATAGTAGCAGACAGGATCATCTGACTGTTATAATGATTAAATTCATCTAAGTACACTTTTTATGACGTCCTTTTTTTTTTTGTTTTGTTTATCATCCTCGACCTCTTCCGCTCTGAGCGGAGCGGAAGGGCGTGTCAGACTCTTACTGACTAAAACCCACCTTTGTTCTGTCAGTTGCCTGTGCGCCGGGACCACGGTAACTCTTTCGAACAATACGCGACCCCGGCAGGCATCGGCTCTTTCGGACCCTGTCAATTTTTATGACACCCAATGATAGAATTTTTTATAGTACGTAAGTACCACAATAAAAAAACTTGACAGAAAACAGTGCAGTGCAAACCGGTAAATGAATGACATGATAATGAAATTGCAGATTGCTTTAGGCGAGAGTTAAAACAATTGTATAAATCATTCTCGCTGAGTTGCGGTGTCAAACAACAGTCCCATTAAAACGTTTCAGCGATTTCCGAATACTGTCGGACATACTGAAATAAATACAATAACACATAACGGCTGAATTGATTTGGATGAAATTTGGGGCACAGATAGTTTTAACTGAATTAATACATGGGGTACTTTAAATCCCGATATTACGTTCCCGTGGGATATTTTCCGATATCCACGAGGGCGAAGCTGCGGGCAAAAGCCAGTTTATAATCAAACTGAAAATATCTTAGTTCTCCCGCAATTAACGTATCAGCTTTTGCTCAGCTACTATTATGAAACTCTCCTGTAACTACTTCTAAATCACTCTAAACCGATATCTAGTCAATCGGTCAACGTACACAGTTCCCGTTGTGCAATCGGCCAACGTACACAGTTCCCGTTGTCCAATCGGTCAACGTACACAGTTCCCGTTGTGCAATCGGCCAACGTACACAGTTCCCGTTATCCAATTGGTCAACGTACACAGTTCCCGTTGTGCAATCGGCCAACGTACCCAGTTACCGTTGTCCAAAGCTTTCGTATTGGATGCAGCTGAAGTATGCACAGCTCTGAGGGATGAAGTTTGTTTTGATTGGTCCAGCGACGATGATAACTTTAGAAGTGAGTTGAAATGATAAGTTTAGGCCCCTGAAATTAAGTCGCTTGACCCGTCGTCCATCAATGAGTAACCAGAATGTTGGCTTCTCATTGGTAATTTGAGTTAGTAGAGTGCGTCAAAATTATCTGGGAATTAACGAAAATATCGGAACTAACGAAATCACTATGCAAAGGGACAAGATTTGTCATTTTTAGTTTACTGAAAGCGCCACCACCACCGGATCAGATGAGTTTGTGGCACTATAACTTGTAACTTTTAAGCAGCGTCGGGGACAACGGGCCTAAGTAATGATCAATCCACATTTAGTCTAATGTTTTCTACACAAAAAGTTTTCTGGATTAGGAAAATCCATGCAAGTGAATCATACTTCATTGATATTAGGCAGAGTATGTGGTAAGTAAAAGTTCCTATTGGACGACTAAATCGAGAAAAACTGCAAGCATCCTTACGATACCCATGAGACAAAATCAGGAAGAAGGTATTCTCCGTCGCGTAAGACACTGACAATTCTCAAGGGCATATGCAAGAATCTATACTCGACTGTTTGCCAAACAATCCGGAACTGACTAAACAATTCAGTATAAACCAAGTGACGTCTGTACTTGTTAGTACTGGAGTATAGGATTAATGGGCTGTAAGTAGTCATCCAAGCTGCTGGCAATTCATAAAGTGACCTTAATAAAGTGTAAACTTAATGTCCTATATCGTAAAGAACCCGCTGTAAAGTTTTTATTTTACTGGCCATAACTGTATTAGGGTCTTTTTGATGTCGAGGTACTTACTGTGACTTCAATATTTACTATTTTTGTAATGTTTCTCGGCAGTTTTTTAGGATACTTTTAAGCGATTAAAATTTTATACATGTGGAAGCTTGTAATTAGCAAATGTCAAAACTTATGCATGATATTCAAGATTGTTATTAGTCTGTAAGCTTTCTTTAATGATAAATAAATAAATAAATATCTATGGAAGAATGTACTGCTTTATTCGGTTCCTAATGTAGAAAGTCTTTTTCGTTCTGATAATAAATTATTGCACAAATGCTTAGAAGTCTTGCTTCCTAAAGCTAAGCGCACATAAGTCCGCAGTGCATCGCATTTCAATATAAAATAGTGTACAGCCCGCTTGTAACGATATTTCATAAGTAAGTCCGAAAGTGATGTATGAGGATTTTTGCAATGCGGTGTGGCCCGCCCAATCTGCCTTAGTCACCATGGTTGGTTGGTTGGTTGGTTGCATGGTTGGTTTGTGGTTGGTTGGCTGGTTGGTTGCATGGTTGGTTGATGGTTGGTTAGTTTGAGGCTGACAACAGCTAAAGCGCGGTCACTGTCGGACTGCATGGAAAATAAAGAGAAGCGCGATGACACAACGCTGGTAGGTAATTTATTGCAAAATATGAAGAAATTATCTATTGACAAAAATATTATTGATTTGACAAAAAAATTAAAACACTCTTACGTTAATATGTTGCTTGTAGAATGATCTGACAAAAATCTGAATTATTGCATGTATATTAGTATGGTTTTTAATCGTTAAAATATTTTTTTAAAGGTACTTTCGTGTTTTTTTTCTATTGTTGCAAATTAGTAATATTATGTTTTCAACACACTATCTAACTAGCATATATCCAGAAGAATATCATATATTTTTCTATTTTTGTTTACTGCAGTGGATCATATACTTTAAGGTATTATAAAACTTGCGAATTTGAGAGCATGCAGGCTAGATTGAATACATGATTATTATTTTAATATTGTGAATGTGAAGACTATGTGAGTCATTGTTGTTTTTTTTTCCTTCTCAGTTAGTTTTTCTCAGTTTGAGTAATTTTTGTGGCCTACCCAAATGTCCTTTCTTTGGTATTGTTCGTCGAATCGTTGAGCTCCTTAAGTTCTGAGTTGAGCTGTACGATTACTGCCAATGTGTGCACTGACTGGACAGGTCCACTCAATCTGTGTGGTTTTTCCCAAAAGATCATTTCAGACACAAATCTACATGATCTTCACATGATCTGACCAAGATTATGTCTGGACTTTAAAAGAGACTGTGACCTCTGAGTTTGTTTCGGCCTTTCTTCTCAGAGTAGTCAGATAGAAAACGCCGACCTCATCTAGTTTTTAAAATTTGTTTGACGTGTAAAAGTGTTTGTACAAACCTACTTACAGAAATAAAATCATTTATCATTTATTATTTGTGTTTAGGTCCTGTGGGGTAATTGCGTAACACACTAACAGTAGTATAGAGGTATGAGGAACAGGGTGTAAAGCTCACTCATACTCTATTGAAAAGGGAGGATCCTCCGACCAGACGGGTGTTGTGTCTGGTGGGCAACTGCCCTACGTTTGATTTTTTTTTTTTTTTTTAGGTAGGGCAACTCGCAGTTTTGACCACTGGGGGTCGTGGCTGCTTAACCGGACTGTCCTGTGGTTGCCTTTCGGATTTTACTCTAAAGGGCCTCCAGCCAGGAGCGGAAAAATTTAAAACTAAACTTATAAGTTAGATGACCGCACGCTAAGGGCACCCCCTGTGGGGTACGGACCTCGGCTTAGGGCGTCATCGGGAGAGGGCAGCGCGATATTGGGGACGGGCTGGATCGAAGGGTTAATATCATGATTATTAATCGGGGAATTTAAAGCTACAGGCTCAGCTACGGCGCGGGCTGAGGCCTCATCGGACTGGGGACGGGGGGAACGGATGCGGGGGGGTCCTCGCGTGGGACCTCGTCGGCGAGGTCGGAACGATGGCGGTCTGTGTTTGTGCACTGTACTGGTGGCCCTACTGCTCTCCTGGAGGAGGGTTATTGGGTCATCGGGGTCGACTAGGACATGCCGGGGACGGCGGGTACGACTGATTCGGGAGGGGACATAACTGGCGGCCGCGACAACCAGAGGGTTGCGGTGAGTGGCGGCGGAGTCGAAGAAACGCTTGGATAGGCGTTTCATGAACTGACTGATGGTCGGGATTTTAAGGTCGAGATGGCCTACGTTTGATGTCGGGACGTTGTATATATATGCTAGTTGCGCGGTAAACTCTGCTTGCGCAATGCAGGATCTTGCGTGACGTCATTGTGACGTGTAGCTCGCATGTGGCGATGTAGATACCGCTACAGCAGGAATAGCTTTAATTTTGTCAGTTCAACAACATTGATTGCGTTATTTACATTGTTGAGCAGACAATTTTTCGAACATATGAAGCAATGGATTAGCAATAAGCTTCAAAATTATTCAGATTGTGATAGATAGTGTGTTACTCAATTAGGGTGCTGGAGTCCCCTATTCACTACGACTGTGTTTTTGTTTGTTACTTAATTGTGTAAATGTTTAACTATCGGCTTTCGATATGTCATCATCGATAAACGTTTTTGTCGGTATCGAGAAAAAATAACGTGACAGCTGAGTGGTCTACACAGTAGGCCATGATTGATGGACTTAAGTGGATGGACTCTGTATTTATAGCCAGTGTATTATGTGCAGAGGGAAACAATGAGATCACAAAAACAAAAAAAAAAAAACACTACAAAGTGAAAAATTACTTTAATTTCGGAAGTCGGTGTCTTTGGTTTTGTATTTCCATTTTTTGCCACCGCCTTCCGAAATTAAAGTAATTTTCTTTGTAGTGTTTTTTTTTGGAAGTCAGTTGTTTTTTTATATTATACTTTTTACTTTTTAGTTGTGGTACCAACTCCACACAAATTCGTATACCACAATTTGCTAGGTAAATAACACTGACAGGAAGTTATCATAACATTATCAATATACACTAAGTGGAAAAAATACGTTTTATTGAACCTAACTGAAAAACTACCAGAGAAAAGTTAATAAAATGTATATGGGACTACCCCTGAGGCATACCCAATCTATTAAAAAAAAAAATCGAAATCGATTCACAATTGCCGGCGATATCGCGTACAAAAATACAAAAAAAAGAACATACGGACGAATAGAGATCCTCTTCCTTTTTGAAGTCGGTTTTAAAAATGAACATCCATGATCTATTACACAAGGGAACAAATTTTTAACTTTTTATACAACTGACGAAATTTTACTTGTTTCGTATTACAATTGCCTGACATAGCTAGAAACTGAAAGTGAATTTATTGTAACAGATCTTAATTTACAGATACAACAAACACAAAAAAAAAATAGTTTAAACAATTTATATAACTTAAAAGTGTAACAAATTTTAACATAATGGCATTCATTCTGAATTGTCCACTATTATAGATTATTTTGAGCTAAAAAAAACAGGTCTAATTTGGTTACTGACTTTGATTTTGCCTTTTGTGCGACATCGAATCTTCTGTCTTAAGGAACCAAAAAAATCTGCCATCATAGCTGGATCCCACCGCCCTTGGTATGTTATTTCTATTGTTCGCACATCTAGATGGAACCTCTCTCCTTATTCATCACTCACCGCACCAATATCATCAGGAAAAAAGTCTAAATGAGAGTGTAGAAAATGGATTTTGAGCGACATTCTGTATCCAAAGTTTTAGTACGACTGAAGCAGTTCATTTACTAAAAGTAGATGATAGTTGTCTGATTTTGTATGGCCTAGAAAGCCTTTATCCTTCTTCAAGTATCCGGAGACACTTATCGTGCAAAAATAGCAATCATTTACATGATTGGAAGGCTCTCGCCACAACATAGGAACTGCAAAAGACATTTTCTTTTGTTTGCCTTTCATCCATTACGAAAGTCCCATGTAACAAGAAATACAAAACATTTGAGGTGTCCACGACTTTTCAAGATCTCCAATCCTAAATCCAAAATAGGAGCAGTAATCAGCTTTTATCTCTACATTTTTTTTTTTTTGATTTATTACTACGTAACACGTAACAACATTTATTTGGTGTATTTTTACAACATCTTCATTGATCACTAGCCATATTTTTATGCATAAAATGTCCGTATAACTTAACTTGATATAATAACACAAAAAAACTTGTTGATTTGTAATATTTTGAATAATCTATTGTGAGGACTTGTACAGTATGCTCATGGTATAATAATATACTTCGCCAGGTATAGCATTCCGAGACACAGTGGTCACGTGGGTGACACAAGCCTACGTCATCACCGCTGTGTTACCAGTAGTGTGTCATAATAACTCTCCAACTGCCTTTATTACCTGTGTGAATCTGATAAATCAATGAGGTTTTAACTAACAATTACGTCGGTATAAGTTTAAATTGAATTGTTTCGTTTGATTAGAAAAACAAAACGACGATTTAAATGCTTGATGTATATTTTTTAACAGAATGGTGACTAAAAATGTTTCCATACTTCTTGTTTTGTTGCAATAAAGTTCAACTGGATAGTGACGTAAGCATGTGTCACTCCTGGAGTGCCAGACCTTGTTTGTTTAGACCATGAGTATGCTAATTCTAGCGAAATTATGAAACTTTAAATAAAACTGATATTAGACCTGTCAAAACACTTTGAAGACTTGATGTGTGAAACTCTTCTGGTTGTCAAACCCTTGTAGGGAACAAGGGTTATTAATGGGTTGCAAAAGTGGATAATAAATGGGAAATGTTTAACTGATCCTCTAAAAACTTATAGGCCTTCTAATGATGAACACTTTTTAAAATTAACGAACCTCTATAACTTTTTGCACATCTAATGATGCTAACTTTTTAAATAAAAGAGCCCCTTGTTAAATTTCTGGCCTCTTCTCACAGTTGGTGGGAGTTTCTAAGCTAGGATACCCCAAGCAAACGGCTTAGGTACGTTAGACCTGGGACTAACCACGCATTAATCCAAGTTGGTCGCACTTACTTGGCTATTTAATATTTTTAGATACCCAAAATAAAAATTATTACAGGTTCACGAAAAGAGATTAATTATATTATAGTGTTAAATTTTTTAGGAACTCAAAGTGGGAATTATTTGAAGTTCGATTAAACACAATGATATGTCATAAGAAATAGATAAAGTACGATGATTTACTGTGTTTCAGATATCTAGAAAATCGTGCCGTGGGTTTTTTAGTCTTGCTACCAACCTGCACCTTAATTACGTAACACACTATCTATCACACTATCAATCTGAATCATTTTGAAGCCTATTGCTAATCCATTGCTTTATATGTTCGAAAATCTTGTCTGCTCAACAACGTTAATAACGCAATGAATGTTGTTGAACTGTCAATATGAAACCCATTTCTACTGTTAGTGTGTTACGTAATTACCCCGCTGGTGACTGGCTTATCTTTGTACCGCGACCTGCACCCTAATTGCGTAACACACTATCTATCACAATCTGAATCATTTTGAAGCCTATTGCTAATCCATTGCTTCATATGTTCGAAAAATTTGTTGGCTCAACAACGTAAATAACGCAATGAATGTTGTTTAACTGTCACAATGAAAGTTATTCCTACTGATATCTTGTTATGCAATTACCCCGCTGAGCTGAGGAGAGATAAAGATTTAATAAATGAGAGGAACTTTGGCACCTTTTTTGATTTTTTTGTGGTAGATAAGTAAATTTTATTATAAAGGAACACACATAATAGACCTTTGTAACGAGGTCACTATGGAAAATAACTTTTACTTATAAAAATGACTGATTCAGGAACTTTGTTAACTTGTTTGATTTACGTTGGTAGTAATGAAAATACGTACAAAATAGAGCATTGTAACTTCCTACATAACTTTTATGAATGTAGAAAAGAACAGATTCAACAATAATAGATGTTCCTACGTAAATATATGGTCAAATTTAATTAGCTAGCGAAACTCCGCAGACGTGGTGGATATCGATATCTAAACAAAAGATTTGATGTTCTTTTTTCGGGGTCAATGACCACTGGTAGTGTAGTTACTTGGAGTAGTTGTATCCGTTTTTTTTAAGCTATTGCATAGCTTTTATCGCGGGCTTTGAGCGCGGCGACCGAATCAAGAAATTCCGTAACGAAAATAAAACCTAACACCCCCCACTCCGCCTACCATGTAGCTCGGCCGAGCGTTCGCTTAACGTGTATGTATATGGCACGACTGTACTTGAATTAATATCAAAGAAAAAAAAATACTGCATAAATAAAAATAAAAAAATTATTATAATTGCATAGGTTGATAAAAAATGTTATGCAATAGCTTTACCGCGGCAGTCCCCAAGAGCCACACGTGTTTTTTTGTTTTATTGTGTTAGATATCGATACCCATTACGTCAGAGAAGTTTGCACAGAAAAAACTGGTTTGAAACTGATATTTCAAGTGATTACAGTCGTTGACCCCAAAAAAAGACAGTGAATCTTTTTTTTTCTCTTTTATCGTATATGTAATACGAACTCCTATCACGTCTGCGGAGTTTCGCTAGCTAAGTTAATTTGAACCTGTATAGTAATATTGTTGGTTTATTTCAGCATCCAGCGAAGCCTGCAACTATTTATTGGCACAGTAACTTTTAGATGAGTCGGCTCAACTTTGCGCCGACTGATTGTTAAGTTGCTCGCGAAACACCAAAAATGTTTTGTAACGAACTTCTGTTGGTTTTGTTGATGTTGATGTAAACGATAAGATTTTGGTAGAATAGACTTTGATTTACTAACTTCCATATATAATGATTTACATAACATCATCACAAAACGTTTCGCTTGTATTCTGCAAAGGTTAGGCAGAAATGTTTTTAAAGTACAACCACATTTCGGCAGTTATTTTTAAGTACCATGTAATAGGGGGCGAGCCTATTGCCATCAACTGAATAACACTTCGCCCGACCGGGGAATCGAACCCTGGACCTCATATTCGGCAGTAGTGCATACGACCACTGGAGAAACGAGGTAGTGATACACATGTCATAAACTCAAGGATTTACTGGTAAAAAATAAGCCTATAGAAATCTACATGTGCTCTTCTAAATTGTGGTGTTTTTCCTTACGAAGTGGTCTTCTTCTTCGTGTCGCTGGCACGACTTTTCGCATATTTTGTTGGCCCAAAACTTCGCCACTTCCACGGCGTCATCGGTGGCAGCGCAGAGGTCACTTTGACTACAAGTTTTGGGACACAGAGGGCAAGATAGAAGGTTGAGCATAGTTTGCGACATAGCTCCACATCCACATACGGAGTGGTTCTTTTGGTGTATAAAAGTAAAACACGAGATAAAATTTTACAAGAAAAATAAAGATTGCGCATTTGCTAGATTTTACAAAGTCAATTTTTGTATCGTACGTCCTACCCAGTTGAATAAAAGAGTAGGCTATTTCCACTCAATGGAAGTTTCGAAACTTATTTTGGGGCACCTCGAAATGGATACCTATAATTGAATTCGAAAACGAAATTGTCTTGAATAAAAATGGAGTACATTTTGTATAACTTTGAAAAAACTCGTTTAGACCACAATGAGCCAGAGCTTCAGAATATGAGAGTTTCATTCCATTACCTATATCAAAAAGTAATGCGAACTCAAAACACGTTTACAATATTCGTTCACCAAGTTGAAGTAGAAAGTACTATGAAAAGTTTTAATTTCAATGACATCGCAGTCTTTTGTGCGTGGGTCTGAAAAAGCACTGTAAAGCGTCATTCAAATAGAATTTCATAAAGCAGGCTTGTCGTTTGTCGTCGACATTCAAACCTCCGCTTCATATGTATGCCGTGTGTTCGACAATTGAACGAGCCGCGTTTTGAAAATAGAATCACTTTTGTGAAGGTCCATTCTTTCTGTTATGTAAGAGGTTGTGACTGCGGTGATTTATCGGAGTTAAGGAGGTTAGCGTTTGTGGATTTTTTGTCTATGGTACTTTATTGAGCTGCTGAAAAAAGACTGTCTGTGGAGCTGGTGTCTTTTGTTCTTTTCTGGTGCTCGACTATGCTTGTCTCGAGGTTAAAAAAGTTCCGCTTCTGCAGATTTAAAAGTTCCGTTCTCCATTGATGAATCTAGAAAAAGTGAATAGTACCAATATTTTCTTTCAGAGCGCAATACTAAAAGACAATACCTAGCTGTATCTCTGATTGAAATTTGGAACTTTACATAATAGGAGCCGGAGTTAGTTTCAGACAGCGCTAGAACGTCCAACTAATCGCAAGTTATAGTTCAGTGTGCACAGTTTGGCAGTGAAATATGTAAACTTCATGTAGGATCACTGTGCTCAAAATAAATCAAATGCTATGCTCCGACGAAACGACACTTCTAGATAGAGAACAGATCCTCTGAGAGATTACATTTAGAAGATTCTGATTTCAGTTCAGATGTTTTATGAAATAAACCTTTTGGAAGATACTTACTACGTCTATAAAATTATTTAGTCTAGACAGTATCAATTTTATGAAATGGTACATAATTTATTTCATAACGACTGTATGTTATGGCGATTAGTGACGCAATGAAATAAATCAACATTATCAACTAATAATGAGTATAGTTGATATTTTATAAATTAGGCTTGATAAACAGTCCAATGAACTTGAGCATGGGAAATTAAGCAAGGATTTGTTCAATTATATCAATCATCTCTTTCTTGCAAAATGTTGTAGTCAAAGTAGTCAAGTGTAAAAGTCAAAGTCAAAACGTTTATTGCGAACTAATTGTTACAATGTTGGTGTTATGTTATGTTAGTACTTATGAATTAGCAGCCTTTTACAAGCATTGCAATTATCATTCGCCTGCCCTTGTATATTAATAATAATAAACATTTAATTCAGAATCACTTCTATATTTGTTAGTAACAATGTAAACTTATGAAACTAGTGTTAGTAACAATTATTCTAACCTGCGTGAAGCACACCGATCCTGGAGAATGTCTACTTGACTGCGTGCAGTCGTATCTACCGTCCCAAGTTCGGAGAGTACCATGACACAAACCTCTTAGTACAAGTTTCTCACAAAGAAAAACCAGCTCTTGTATCTCTTTGTGAAAGTTCGCAAAAAATTACGAAGACTTAAATATTTGAGTGGATGGTAGACTATTTGTATTCAATATCGGCACTGCTAGTGCTTCGTACTCTTTCGTATTCTGGAACGGCCATCTTGCTGTCAAAGATTGAAAATAAAGTCCCTACAGATGGATTATATGAAAACTGCAATAAATGAAGTGAATACTCTGAGATCTGAACAGATTGGCTGAACGATTTTTTTATAGAGTTTTGTTTTAGCAATACAGTTTGATTTGTCAATCTGTCGTTTTTATAATTTTCCTACTATTTAATAAAGTCTGATTGCAGCTTTGTATGCTCCAAATTAACCTCACTTTTCACTTTTTCGGTAATGGCTCCAGAGTCGATTAAAGTATTATAAACTATGGTTCTGAATTAAAAATGTATTGTACATAATGTTTTGTTGTTGTATACTTTACAAACATTTCAAAACTGGGTTTAATAATGCATAAGAATTAAAAAAAAAGAACATCATAATCTCGATATCAATCCATCAACTCTGCTTTCCGAAGATCAAAGCTAGGCACACGTCTCTTTTTAGTGATGCTACGTATTTCAAGATCGAGCTTCCATTCCGTGTCCCTTTTAGGAAGCCCACTCACATAGAAACACCCTTTGACGAGCAAACTATAAACGACATAACTATATCTACCGCTTTCTCGCACCTATTTCTTGCATTTAATCTGATGCACGTCAATTACAATCACGCAAATGCTCCACAAATTGTTTCGAGTACTTTACACTTGCGGCTCCCAACTTTGTATTATGTGTAAGTATAAGCTGCTCACACGATGTGGGCAAAGTTCTGAAGCCGGCAGTGTAAGTACGTGCCATGGTCGAACTCGCGAAGTGTACTCCGACCAACTCCGGAGATGCCCGAATACCTAGATAGCCACAAACTGCCCCAACTTTGTAACTACGTAGAATACTTCTTAAGTGGTTTCTGACAAATTTTTGGGTACATGATTACTTAAGAAGGTAATAGGTGTCTAAGTACCTAAGCCCGAATCGTGTCTTTGAACACGGTTATCAGAAAGAAAGAAAGAAATTCATCTATAGATTTCTTTCTTTCTTTCTTTTAGTAGGTAATAGGTTTCTAAGTACCTAAGCCCGAATGGTGAGTTTGAACACGGTTATTAATGATATTGATTAAACAGTTGTAGGTATTTTAAAAGGAGATACAGCATAATCAGCCTATAATGTTCCCACTGCTGGGTCACAGGCCTCCTCTCTTTGAGAGGGAGTGGGCTGTAATCTACCACGCGGGCCCAGTGCGGGTTGGTAGATGTCACATGTTTTCGAATTTTTGGTTCAAGGATATGCCGGTTTCCTCATGATGTTTTCCTTCACCGTTTTGAGAGCAGTGGTGATGAAATTATTTACACAAAGAAAAGCGTCTGGCTGAACTACACACTCGTAAGTCGGGGTCGATACCACTGTGCCACCACTGCTTTTAAGGAGATATAGAAAAGATAAAATAAGAGCGTAATAAGACCCAGCAGCCTTAATCGTAACCATTAAACACATTTTGCAGAAAAAGCCTCCATTAGTCGCCCAGTGGAATGAAAGGTCGCGAGGGAATCCTAAACAAATACTTATTTTACTTTTAATTGAGTTCGCTACACGAAATATAAATGTAATTACAAAGAGTAAAAACATTCATTTCTTTGTAATTTTATTACTTCGATAAGTAAACCGTTTCTTTCATTCTTATGTATTTACTTTTAATTAGAAGACATCACCTTAAATAATACGACTCGTACAGGCAAAACGAATTGAATTTTTGCTGCTGTTGACAGAACCGATAGGGATGATTTAATCTCAAGATCAAAGGGCTAAGAACTCGAAGAAATTATATTTGAAGAGCCTCATACGGATTTGAACGCGACGGACGGTAATGTCGACACAGCGTGGCCTCTCAAGAACACACGTGACTTCAAAGAAATAGAAGATCTATACACTGAAATAGTCCCAATAAAGTAAAAGAGAGCGTATAGCTGATTGAACTAGTATTAAACTAAGTTAACTGTGACAGTTCGGCTATAAAAACCGAGAGAATCGAAGTGCACCTTACGCAATATAAAATTGGCACACGATCCTATTTTTGTGATCTTGGAACGAAAGTTAATGTAATTTTTTTTCATTTTCAAGCCAAATTATGATGAATTAAACTGAAGTTTACTGGCACAAACAGTTTTGTTGTGTAGGGCCCTGCCTATACCACGAACTTTACAAGTTGCAATAAATTACAAAACAAAAACCTTACAAATAAGTAAATTGTAACTCATATATGTTTGTAATTTCTGTGTTACAATTTTTTTTCTACAATGTAGCAATTTTGTAGAATTATATAGAAAATATAAATATAAAATATAAAGTTTTGCGGTACTGTCAAACGGGGTGAATTGGGATGCAGGGGTGAATCGGAACGAAACTTTAAAAGGGATGTAACATTGAAATAATATAGTTTGTTGCCAAAAAGGACCATCATGTGTTTACTGTATTATAATTAACGATTAAGTGGCCTTGTTGGCAACAAACTATTTTATTTAAACGTCAATTTCCATTTTAAAGTCTCGATCCGATTCACCCCTGCATCCCGATTCACCCGCACCCTAATTACGTAACACACTATCTATCACAATCTGAATCATTTTGAAGCCTATTGCTAATCCATTGCTTCATATGTTCGAAATATTTGTCTGGTCAACAACATGAATGTTGATGAACTGTCAAAATGAAACCCATTCCTACTGTTAGTGTGTTACGTAATTACCCCGAGGGTTTGACTGTATAGATCCGTATCTGTCTCTATGATAATTCGGTTGGATACTACGTGCAAGCTGGGCCGTTTTTTATTCACAAACCATTTCACAAATTTTAATATTTAATGGCACTGAGGCATGTGTGTGCCAAGTAAAATATCAAACCGTGCATACAAAATTCAATCTCCTTCTATCCCAGAGTTATCCATATTTGCAAGTCTTCGAAAGCTTACGCAAACGTAAGCGAACTAAATCCTAAATCTGATGGAATATAGATTGAAAGGCCTCTGAGAGCTTTTCACATTCATTTGAGTAAGTAACTTTTATATAAAAGGTAAGGGTGAAGCGTTTATGGGTACTTTAAAAATGTTCTGTCCCTTTTCTAATGAATGGCGTGTTTTGTTTATACATCATTATTTTTACCCGACTGCCTGAGAAGGAGAGTAAACAGAGTTAGTACGGCATTATTATTTTTATAAAAATGGGAGTCTCGTAAAATGTTTTTAAAAGGATCTCTGAAAAAAGCAACAGCTCAAAGGTAACTTGTTGTTTTTCATTTTCCGTAATAAATATAAAACACGTGTGTGCAGACTAATGAGCGTTAATGCACTTTTTTGTCGTTCTTCCTAAATTTATTTTGTCTGCGTAATTTTGCGGAGCTGGCCGAAAAATCTGGTATAGAAAGTTAATTGTTGTTTACCGTCACACCTATTTTATAATGACCAAAACATGATGATGGTCGGGCAAAGTGTTATTGGGTTTTCCATTAGGAATTTCTTTGTAACAGCCCGTAGTTTGGAAGTTGGCGGCGTGATACCCCCATGCCTCGGAAAGCACGGTAAGCCGTTAGTCCTGCGCCTGATCTCTCTCCGGTCGGGTAAGATTACCGTCCCATCGGACTATGAAAGTGAGGGAAGAGAGAGTGTACCTGTGTCTACGCACAAACTAGTGTACTTTAATATCTCCCACGTCGAAGGCTAGTTTCCTTTGAGATTGGCCGCCATGGCCGAAGTACGGTCTGCAGGACTATACTATAATTTATTTTTATTTATTTATTTATTTATGTCAATCAACTTTGGATCATATAATTAAACTAAATTAAAAATTATTAATCAATTACATTACATAAAATATACATTACTATAAAGAAAATTAAAATAATATCTTAACTTTATATAATGACCAATAGTCAAGAGGTATGTTTACCTTATCTTTAAAGGCATAAGACTTGGCAAAAATTCGTTTTGCTTGGATAAGAGAATGAATAATAACGCAACATTTACCCCAATTTAATATCAGAAGCTGAAACAAAGACCTCATCTTGATCTAACTGCAGTTATTTATCAAAGAAGCTTGCTCACGTAATTGTAAACTGTGCTACTATTTTTAAAGCGCCAACGACGCAGTCACCGTGAGATATGGTGCTTATTTAATAATGTGTCGCATCTGTTCCTCGACTCTAACGTTCATTACATGGCGGGAAGCTAATCCAATTTTACAACCACATACACACTGCACTACGTTGTCCTTTTTCTGTTCTTGTTGGTTCGTGGCGAGCACACTTTGTGAGGGAAATTTTAAGTTAAATTGTAGTACGAACTTTGTGAGAAACTTGTTTTGTGGTTATCTGTGAGGGCGGAATGTGGGATGTGTCGCTTGCTTTGCGGGAATTTTATAGTTTGTTGTTGTTAGGGTATTGAAATGGCGTCTACTAGTAGTAGGTAGCCTCACTATTCAGCATTATTGTCATCGTCATTATCAGCTGGAACTCCAGTGGTGACCTTAATTGGCCTCTCCGAGCACACGCCATTAAACTCGGTCTTCTGGTACTTTTATCCAGCTACTTTGCATCATTAACGTTTGATTTAGTTTAATTTGATATTATAGCTTCATCAAATTAATATGATAGGTAAAGCAAAAATAAATCTTGGGAACCTCGTCAATTACGGTTTCAATTCGTTGAGCTCTAAATATTCTATTGTTCCGACTATGATTACAATTCGTCTGCCAATTTTTCTTTTTTCTTTCCTCAACTCGTTAATGGAAAAACTTGGTACTCTTCCTTCCTCCTGTAAATCTCAAAATCTTCTCACTCAGACAAATCTGAATACCATTTTTTTAAATCGTTTGCAAGCGACATTAAATCTGTCTGATCAATATTCCAGAATCTTCGTTTGCACTCGTTTCGTTCGGGTTATTTGCATTTTATTCCCTCTTCAACCATTTTATTGAATTGGAACTTGGCAATATGAAAATAACAGTGATATTATATTTACGTATAGGTAATGAATCGAATATTTCGTACGGAGGTTTAAGCAACTTTTTCAGCCAGCAGTTTGCACGAAGCTATGACCGCCATTCCATGAGAAGGAATCTCAATAGGTACATGCTCTCAACAGCTTACGTAGATTTTGAGTTACAGTTTTTAAATGTTGGCTATCATTTAAGTGTCCCTATTACGAGCCCGGTCCCCTATTTGCGTAACATACTTTCATCCACAATGGATTTCATTTTTTCATTATTTCGTTCACAACCGAGGGTTTTGAAGGAAATTCCTTATCCATTGTTTCATAGGTTTGAAAAATTCGTCTGGTCAACAACGTAAATAACGAAATTAACGTGTATGAACTGTCAAAATGAAAGGCATTGCGGTCGATTGCCATTTATGTGTGTTACGCAATTACGCTGGTCTTTCAAATAAGCAAGCACAAGCAATTTGACAAAATATGGAAATTTTGGAGTCGTTTAATGAAGAAAAGCGTAAAAGACCAACAGATGTAAAGGGTGACAATATCAACGTCTCCCGGCATACGTTACTGGAATCCCGAACATCCGTTTATTAGAAGATTTTCCGGCAAATCTTAGGATTTACCCGCAGCTCACGTTAAACGTTATTTATTTTTTGGATAAACACGTAGTCCTAGTCCTTTGTCTAGGCCTTTACGGATTCGATTTGGATAGCTTGTGAAAGCCTTTGAAATAGTTTGAGCTAGATTGATAGTATCTAGAATTTTTAGTTTAGGCTGGTGAGAATTCGCTTTCTTTTTGAACCAGAGTTGTTGCTAATTTCATCATGATTTGTTCGCTTTTATAATGATCAAATCATCCTCATCAGCTGCCTACTCTTTTCCCTACTATGTTGGGGTCAGCTTCCTGTCTAACCGGATGCAGCTGGATACCAGTATTTTACATGGAGCGACTGCCTATCTGACCTCCACCACCCAGTTACATGGTAATACGATACCCCTTGGTAAGACTGTATAACACATTTTCAGGCTTCTGACGACCCGTAATGACTGTCAAAGATCCATGAACGACAGCCGCAGGGGTCTTGATATGTAAAGATGGTCACCCATCCACGAACCAACCGCGGCAAGCGTAGCTTAACCTGATCGATCGAATCGTGCAGCTGTTATTACTTAGCCACTAGCCCCCCTTCATAATGATCAAATATTAGTAAGATATTTGCGAATATAAAAATAAAATGATAAAAATAGATTTTCCATTTAAAATAACGAGGTAGTTTTTATTTTTCATTTATATTGTATCAGTCTCAACAATATCTTCAAAAATTCATAGTATGAGGCCAAGTCAGGTTATTTTCTTCCAGAAAATCTCATGAACGATATTACGTTATAAGTAATAACAGTTTCTAGTGAAGTTGCCTCATTCTTACTCGAAACGATTTTAAAAATACGGCGAAAATATTCGCTCTCGCTAATACACTGCTGGCTGGAAGTAAAACTATGAAACTTTTACCAAACAATGCTTGCAATGTATGCAGAAAAAAGTCTACGTACTCTTTTGTAAGAGTTCGGGTACAGAGACATTGGTGTCGATTGAAAACGAAGTGACCTGTGAAACATTCCCGCTGAGGTATGTTTAAATTGCATTTAGTAGTATCACTGGCTTGTCAAACGGGAATTTTCCAGTTTCAACACAGCTTTACGGATATGGTTGTTATTGAGTGGACAGTTTTCAATGCGGAATGCTGTTTGTATGGACTTGCACGTTACTCCTTTTGTTTAAGCGTTTCGTTCGGTCTCGTTCCATTTTTAAACCGACCATATGAAAACTTCACGCTTTATTTTAACTAAAACCTCAAAACGTTACAAAATGTTTTATCAACTATAGTCGGGTTTTAATTAAAATAAAGTGAAAACTTTATGTATTGGGTTGCGATCTGTCCTTTTACAAAATTGTCGGGGGGATTACGTAAAATCATCACTCATAGGGGAAACATCCGGCGACTTTGGAAATCTTACTGTTAACGTGAAAGAAAAACTCACAATGGTATCAATATTATTTTTTTCAAAACTAATTGTTTAGTTGGTTGTAATTATTATAGGAGCTCTTAAATTATCACATTTTATGACATAAAAAACACATAATGCGTGTTTTTAAATAATTATATTATATAATAATTATAATAACGCTACCTACTACAGGTACACAACAATAATAATATGGTAACAACTTTTATTAATAAATAAATAATAAAAAAATAATAAACAAATTTTATTAATAAATAAATTGTAATAACCTTAGTAATCTGGAAATAAAAATAATAATATTATTGCGACAGCTTGTAGAAACTAAATATTTAATGACTGTGAACGGTAAATAAACCTTTATATCACCTGTGTTTAGTGACGCAAAAATGTTGGCACAAAACATACAAACCATAATTATCCAAGAGTTTACCCGACATGATTTATTATATCGTAATCAATTATAAGTACAGACATAATTAGAGTTTTTGTGTTTGTCTAACCAAACAATAAAGTATATGTACGTCATATAATATATTGATATAATATATGTGTGTTTTCGGAAATAAAGACACATGTTTTTATTTATACATCCTATCTATAGAAGTAACAAATTGGGTTTAGCACGTTAGTTAATACCAATTGGATTTATTAGACAGCGTGGAAAAAAATCGACTAAAAAATATTGTGGATGAAATTGAATTTACGAAACGATATTCGAGTTTTTTGTAGGCAGCCTTAGACTGCATTAAACCTTCTGTTGACTGGCTAAAATACACTCAACGTACCATAAAATTGGTTTGTAAAACTATACCGTATGCATAGAAAGTTTGTACAATATTCTCTTAACACACAAAAGCCCTCAGGGGTTAACCTTTTACGACAACGTATGACAGAAGTTTGTCATTGTTCCGCTACGAGGCCATGACGTCATCACTTGGACGGTTAGAAATTGGATTTTAAAATGGAGTGTAACAACATTTTAAATGCCCGCAGACTGTTTTATATTTTGCTTTTACTGATAATATGATTTTTTCATGTTGTATTCAAATTAACAATAACGTATAACGTTATTAATTTTAATTGATAGGAGAGTGGCAGCTTTTTGTGACGGTACACAGCAATTGCCACAGGTTTCGAGAGCTGGAATATCCTTTCTTTTCGCTCCGTCTGCAAAAGCGTACCTACCTAGTGATTAATGGTTGCCTACTGCATGTAATGACAGCAGAGTAAATTCGGGACATCTTCAGTCGACAATGGCTAAACTATTGTACCTCACAATAGTTTAGCGTAAGTATAGGTACTTTGGGACACTTTAGGGGTGTCCCGGGGTCTTTATCAATAAAAGATTTAAGTATTTTATATTAATAAGAATATTATTCCTAAATTACTTTAAAAAAGAAATAAGCTGCCTTTCAGCCACCGGGGCTGACTGTCGAATCTTTTTTATTCTAAATATGAAATAGTGTTTATCACGTAAAATATATGAATTATTAATTAAACATTCGTGGAAGGCGACTGGCAAGAACACCCTAGCACATCCTCTCCAGTACCTTTTGAGATGGGAGAACGTTTCAGTTATCTTATTCAAAGTGACGATGTCTTGATTCGACTCATCCATAAAAGGTAGATAAAATAGGTAGCAAGATTCTCACTAAAGTGCAAGAGTGACTAAAATAAATCTCTCAACGTCTGTCTTCATCCGAAATCCGTGTTCCACTTAGATTTCATTCGTCGCAGAGATCGTAAATTGGATTCTAAAATGGATCGTAACTAAGCTTTGATTGGAGTTAGCGAAGATCACAGTATAAGTAATATGAAAGTCATAACTGTGAAGCGATAAAATGGCTTTCGTACCTGTGCTTTGTCTTTCATACAAATACTGACTCTGTGAAATATTATGCCATAAGTATAATCAGCTTATAAAGTTCCAACAGGCCTCCTCTCTGTGAGAGGGAGCGGGCGGTGATCCACCACGTGGGCCCAGTGTAGTTTTGTAGATGTCACACGTCTTCGAATTTTTGGAGAGATATTATGATTATGTATAATAACCTTGTCATTAATGACAGCCTTGCCAACTAAATGCTGAGTACCTCCTCTCTATTGTGCCATGTTTCCCTAATCTGTGCAAGTCTCATCAAGGTCTTACCCAAGTCCTTTATAGGTCATCCACCCATCTGTCTGTTGACCTGCCATAACCTTGTGTCACATTCGAATTATAAGGCTAATTGTATGAAACGTTCCCATTCCAAATGAGTTATATTTTGGCACTTGAACAATGTTCACTGCACCGTATGTTTTAAGCCTCTTTTCGACGACCGATTACTGGAATTTAAATTCTCTGCCTCAAAATGAAAGTGATTACTTTTGCCATTGTGTTACGTAATTAGGCCGTAGATTGGGAACCTACGTGTTGCAATTGATCCTACTAAATATTTATATTCAATTACGCTGTACTAAAGGTTGAACAGTGTCTGTAATCAAAGCATTGACATATAGAAAATTTACTTTTATTTCAGAAACAGGAAGAAATTTGCGTTTTCTGTCGTGGATCTTATGACAACACAAGCTATATGACAATTTAAAAGTCATATGTTGACCAAGTTATTGGCAGAAGGATCGATAGGCAGGGGTTGTTCTTAATATAATTTATTCAGATAAATTAAGTTTAGCAATAACAGATAGTTTACGTCAGAGGTAATTAAGATCAAGTAGAATTTTTAATACTTTTAATCAAGTCAGGTGTTACTGCATAGGTAACTTAAGATGTGCAAAATATTGTGCAATAATATTATTAACAGTCCAAATATCCGAGGACATCACTTGACAAAGACGTCCGTACCGTGCAGAAATTGGATTCAAAATGGAATGTAACCAAAGTTTAACCGGCGCCAATTGAGACTGACAACTTTGACATGGGTGTTATAATTAAACCATAGTGACTTGGATTTGATGTTGACGTGGTTTAGTTGTTTTAGTTTGGATGAGACGTTGTTGAGGTATATCCGGGAACTAAAATTATCCATACTAATGTTATAAATTCGAAAGGAACTCTGTCTTTATATTACTTTTTCACGCCTAAACCACGGAACGGATTTTGATAAAATTTGGCAAGGAGATAGATGGCATCCTGGGAAAGGACATAGGCTACTTTGTCTATGTCTTTGCTTTGTCCCGGTAGCATGTTCCCGTGGGATAATTACCGACATCCACGCGGGCGAAGCCGCGGGCAGAAGCTAGTCTCACATAAATAAGTAATTGGTAGCTGCTAAAAAGGTAGACAGGGTATTCTATATACTGTGCACCTACATTTCTCCATAAGGTATTTTATAAATGCCATGTAATAGGGGGCAAGCCCATTTCCATTAAAGGGTTCAAATTCGGACTCCGAGTTGATACTGAGAATTCCCTAATGGAAAATCCTGGTAAAACTGCCTGACCTGGGATCGAACTCAACTCACGCTTAGCAGTCGCGTTTGCGACTTACCTACGCCCATGGGGTAGTTGCGTAACAAACATAAAATCACAATTGATCGCAATTCCTTTCATTTTGACAGCTCAGTCACGTTCATTGCGTTATTTACATTGTTGAGCAGACGAATTTTTCAAATCTATGAAATAATAGTAATTTCTTTTAAGACTCTTGGTTTGTGATAGAAAGTGTGTGACGCAATTAGGATGCCGGTTTCTGAATTAAGAATTTGAAGTTAACAAGTTCTCAACTTCAAATTCTCAATTCAGAAACCGAGTGTTTAAGTAGGAGGAGTAAAAGTATTGTCACATGATCAAGCTACTGCCTAGATAGATAGATGCTAAATTCAAGCTACATTTTTGATATTTCAATAGAGGCATATCATGTACTAATTACAGAGTGTTGCCACGATAAACAGCCTGCTAAGCGCTTAATTGTGTGCAGGCAATAATTCACGCTTAAATAGTTGCTCCGCCATTATTTACGAGACACAAATTTACTTAATCCGGAGTATTTAATTTATTTATGAACACATTCTAATAATTTCTTGCTTCACCTTGCTTGCTTGCTTGACATATGGACGGAAATTATGTCGAACTTGTTGTTATTTCGTTTTCTTATGTAAATAGCGGAACCAGATACCAATCGGTGCACACCTGAATATTGTTCCTGGTCTTCTTCTCTCGAATTATTACTTACTACTCATACTACTTTTCTAATTATTTAATTAGAAAAGTAGCGATGTTGCTAGTCTTCTGGACAATGTTGTCAGTCTTCTGGACAATGTTGCTAGTCTTTTGGAGATTGTTGCCAGTCTTCTGGGCACGTTTCCGAATGGCAGCGATATGGACGAGTACTTCGACGCCTAAATGTCCTTTTGATTTTGTAATGTATGTGTAGTTAGTTATTTATTTAATTGAGTAACTAGTGTAAATAGTTAGTTCTATAATAATATATTAACTTTATATTAGCAACATGTTTTGATTAGATGAATTTTGAACTGAACTTAACCATTGCTGTACATTATGTTCGTCCGTATGTACTCAGACATATTAATTAGAGTCAGACGCCGGTGACGTTTGTGGAATTCAACGTTTAGTTGAGTGCTGCACCGTTCAATGTAATTAATTTGTTCACGTTATATACACGAACATGTTGACAGAATATTCAGTGATGCGAGGAATATCATGAAAATGAAATGTTGAAGAAAATAAATGCACGTTAAAAGTTGCATCAAGTCCCTACGAGTGTCGATAATTTGAATATGCATCAAATTCCACTGCACCCTAATTACGTAACACACTATCTATCATGATCTGAATCATTTTGAAGCCTATTGATAATTTATTGCTTCATAAGTTCGAAAATTTAGTCTGCTCAACCACGTAAATAACGCAATGAATGTTGTTGAACTGTCAAAATGAAAACCATTCCTACTGTTAGTGTGTTACACAATTACCCCGCAGGTTGCGGTTTACACCGTTTATACTTATTATTAAATTAAATACAAATACCAATGTAAAATTTTATTTGCTTTAGCTTCTTTCAAGTCCAAAACTAGTCAGAGAAATTTGAAATAAATTCGTGAGAAAACCCGCAAACATGAATAAATTGTCATTAAAAGTATTAACGTTTTGGCTCATCTAACATTGTATGTGACCCACTGCTGGGAAAAGAAAGAAATAATAACAGGGTCATATTTTTTATGACAAAAATAACATAAATAAGCTATTTCACTTAAAAAATACTCAGGTGAAATTTGATTACAACGTAAATAAATGTGTAGTCAAGCCTTATTAAACAAAATTACACTACGCTGTTGATACACGTGGTCAATGTAAATAACGTAAACAGTTTAATTAAAAGATCCTCGAAGGTACATAAAGTAAAATATACATAATTAGTAACGGGCTCTCAATTATATGTAGGTGTTCAATGGACGAATTACGAAATTAATTTTATTTCAATGTTAATTACGATGATAATTTCTTTTTTCGATTACGTGATTACTCATGAAATTAGATGAGCGATTTTTGGGTGGGTACTTAAATTATATATTCAATTTAAAATACATACTATTACATAAACTCACGGGTAGGCAGAAACTACAGATTATTCGTAAATGTAACATCGATTCAGACGTAATGCTCGGTTTTCCGCGCTCACTGCTGTAATGTTACGAATTGTATCATTACAGGTACGCACTGTAATGCTCGCCTGGACGCATTCATTGATTAAATACTCGAATCTGAACTGTTACATTGCACGCAACTGCTCCCGGTAAGTGTCTACCTTAACATGCTGCGATCCTTACCTTGTTTCTTTTGCTTCGAATTGGATTGATACATATTCTGTTCATTATAGTACGTTGGTTGCAAGTGCTATTTACTCACCTAAACCTTATGAAGGACTTTACCAAAAAACAAAATTCCTCCAGCGGGTCTATTCTGTAGTAACTCGGAGAAAACTTAGGCGAAGTGAACTTGAAGTGAGCTGTCATTGAAGTGAACTTTCATTGAAGTGAGCTGTCATTGAAGTGAGCTGTCATTGAAGTGACCTGTCATTGAAGTGAGCTGTCATGAAGTGACCTGTTATTGAAGTGAGCTGTCATTGAAGTGAGCTGACATTCCAGTTGATGCTAGATATTGACACCTCACTTTACCTAAGTTTTCACGGTGAGTTTTTTACAGAATAAATCAGCAAGTACCTATTTATTAATACAAGCAATCTATTATAAATACCTACTTCATTTATACTTCGTTCCATCGCGTGCAGCCGTAGTTATCGTTTGGAGAAGATGGGAGGAAGTCTTGTCTTAATGATGTTATAGACATGCGTGATAACAGAGCATGCTACAGGGATTTCTTACAAAAATAAAGGAACTTTTCCTTTGAGTCTGCTATCATTAATATTTCAGAAAAAGTATAATTAAATCTAGCCAGTGTTCTGGTTGGTCCCAAATACCTGTAATAGCCTGTTTATTGTCATTACCGGGACGAATCAGTCCAGGCTGATACTAAGAATTAGCCTGATGAAAAATCTAATTATTTTTACGTGACTCGGGGATCGAATCAGTACCTAGTCGTATTTGTGGAAACTAGACGAACGAGGTTGGTTATCATTACTATCATTGTTTGTAAGAATAAGAGAGAAAAGCCATTTTCCGCTGGACCTTTAAAAGTTTGCTTGCATAACTAAGTTGTGTGAATGGGCAACTTTCCAGCGAAAGATAATTATCCTGCTGATAGTGTTGATATACGTGAAAGTTTGTAATAAATAGCGGGAATATAGGAGTTCACACAAATGTTTCTACCGTGAGATAACTTGGTGTGTTTGGAACTTACACAGGCGATATTTCGTTGCGAAACCTACCTAGGATATAATAGTACTACACGCCTTCGTGTCCTTTTGTTGTTTTATTTATTTGTATAGTTATTCATTTAATTTAGTATCGTAAATAGTTAGCTGTTTTATAAATTGTATATAAGCATTTTAATATACCTACATGAAATAAATGGATGATACCTGGGTTAAGAATAGGTTTGTGAGATATTTAGCATACTAAGTGAAAAGCCAGAGAGTTCCAGTACAACCTGAACTCGGCAACACGCCAAAACACTAAAAAGATGAACAATAAACTATTACTCTAAAAACAACGAACCAACGTGAAATATTCCTTATTTGATAACAAACGATTATTCAACCCGATTTATAGGCCGCGGACGTACGGACCGGCTATAATTCACACTTACACTAGTGTTACAATCGCGATCGGAGAATTTCTTCTATCGTGTTTAAAGTGTGTTTTTCTTTACTTTTCTTATTCGGTAAACAAATATGGCGCACTGTAAATATTTTTTTAAAGAAAATAGTGGTTTCAAATTGTTAATTAGGTAGGTATAGTAGTGGAAGTCAGATAGGCAGTCGCTCCATGTGAAATACTGGTATTCAGCTGCATCCGGTTAGACTGGAAGCTGACCCCAACATATTTGGGAAAAGGCTAGGCAGATTGATTGATTGATGGTATTGTACTCAGTGGTTGTTTTTGTAATTCATACAGATTTTTTTTTAAATATCGTTGCAGCCATACCCTACTGTGTGTAATTGATGCAAAAATCCATAACTTTCGCAACTTCTTTGTTTACTAAGTTGGACATGCTAGAATAAACACACTGTATTGTCGTTGGGAACGGTTCGATAAGTTTTAAACTTGGCCATTTGGGGCTGTCCGCTTTGCATAAAGTTTGTTCTCGTCGGCCGTTCGGATCCTGAGTCCGTTATAGCTGTATTGGGAGTTCGGAGATGTATTAAGTAGATAGTTTTGGGAAGGTATAAAAACTATTTTGATGAGAATTTTTGCGATAAATGTTTCGATGTCTAGCCATTCAGGCTCGTTTAAGGTAAACGGCCGACAAATAAAAGTCTTTATTCATAAGTAGAATAATCATGAATATAGACTTGACTTATTACAGCGCCCTAATTACATAACACACTATCTATCACAATCTGAATCATTTTGAAGCCTATTGCTAATCCATTGCTTCTTAAGTTCGAAAAATTTGTCTGCTCGACAACGTAAATAACACAATGAATGTTGTTGAACTGTCAAAATGAAACTCATTCCTACTGTTAGTGTGTTACGTAATTACCCCGCTGGTTCTTAAAAAAAGAACATTTTATTTTTGAAAATGGAACTTAAAGCGGCGATCTCTTCGGTAGGATGCGTGCATTGCGTTGCGGCTACAAAAGAAATAAAAAAAAGGCATTGACGCGAAATCTTTAGAATTTTTCTCTAATTACAAATTTAATTGCTGACCGTAATTTTTTTTACAACAGTGAAAATGTCATCATCTAGTGAGAATGGAGACCCTAATTTGCAGATGGAAAAGAAAGGAAAAGAAATAATTTTCAATCTGTTGCCGTCAAGGTCACAAAGCATTCATTTAAATACTTACGAAAATTTTATGAAGTGGAGGACAGAACAACGAGTGGATTTAATTTTTTATTAAATAAACTATTTAATATTGTATTGGATTATTTTATTTTCTCGCAATCGTAGTGAAAAGTAGAGGGTAACACACGACGCTAAAAATTATAACCCGGTTTCTATTTACTCCCGAGCTTTAAGTGAGGGAGTAAATAGAAACCGAGTATATGCTGGGTCATTTTAGCCCGTTGTATAACAATAGACTTTCTCGTTTTTGTAGGCTCGTTGGAAACAGACAAAAATAAAACCATTTCCCCTAGACTAGAGGAAAATATGCTATTTTATTCCCCCTCTGGTACGCTACAATGACGGACTTTATGAGCAAGAGGAGTGAAAATTAATATTTTCGTCAAGTTTGTATTTGCTCGTGGGAGTAAAGTGCGGCTTTTTTACTCCTCTCCAACTCATAACTCCATTGAACATTTTACTTTTCCTATAAGTATATACCTATCAATTTCTCATAGTTTCGGTTTTTGCTCTGAAGTCCCATCCCAAAACTCATCCTCATATCATATTCATACGTTGCCATGGCAGGTATTTACGCGACCCTATAATAGACTCGCAAAGTCGGCTTAAACTAAGCCGATTTTACGTATATTGCGGAGTTTATTATTCATATTTTTGAATATTGTTGTTTGTCTATGGGAATCTGTTTGATAATAATAAGGGTAAAATTTAATTAGCTAGCGAAACTCCGCAGACGTGGTGTGTATTGATATCTAAACATGATAAAACAAAAAGTAAATAATTTCATGATTTTTTTTGTAGGGCCATCGGCCGCAGTTAGTGTATTCATTTGAAATATCAGTTTAAAAAAACAGTTTTTTTTGTGTAAACTTCAGAGACGTGATTGGTATCGATATCTAAACATAATAAACATATTATTTTAACTCATATTTCATGTAACAACACTACCAGCGGTTGATGACCCATAAAAAAACATCAAATCATTTTTATTTTATCCGGTTTACATATTGATACCCGTCACGTCTGCGGAGTTTCGCTAGCTAATTTTATTTGACCGTGTAGAAAGAGAAAACAACTTTTTTTTACAAAAAAGAAACCAACCGTCTTCCAAAAAAAAAAAACACTACGAAGTGAAAAATAACCTTAATTTCAGAAGTCAAAGTCTTTGATTTTTAACCAACTTCAAAAAAAGGAGGAGGTTCTCAATTCGACTGTACTTTTTTATGTTCTTAGCTCAATACTTTTTTCTAGATGAACCGATTTGGATGATTCTTTTTTATTTTTATTTGAAAGCTAGTGCTTGTCATGTGGTCCCATATTAATTTGATCAAATTCTGACCTGTAGTTTTTCAGTTATCCTTAATACTGCGTATTTTTTTCCACTTAGTTTATATTGATGATGTTTTAATAATAATTTGCTGTCACTGTTATTTACATATCAAATAGTAGTATACGAATTTGTGTGGGGTAGGTGCCACGACTATAAAGTGAAAAATAAAAACCTTTTTACAAAAAAAAAAAACAACCGACTTCCAAAAAAAAAGCTAATAAACTGAAAATTTACTTTAATTTCGGAACACGGTGGCAAAAAACGAAAATACAAAACCAGAGACACTGACTTCCGTTTTTTTTTGGGAGGCGGTTGGTTATTTTTGTAAAATAGTTATAATTTTTTTACTTTTTAGTTGTGGTACCTACCCCGCACAAATTCGTATACCACTACTTGATATGTCAATAACAGTGACAGGAAGTTATTAAAACATCATCAATATATACTAAGTGGAAAAATAAGCATTATTAAGGATAACTGAAATTAAGAACCTCCTCCTTTTTTTGAAGTCGGTTGAAAACAGAGCTTAGAGCTTAGTGAAAAAAATATTTTTGATTAGTCGGCTGTCGATAGATAGTTGGTCGATTTTACGTACTTGCAATTAAGTAGGACGAAACAATTATTTACACTATGTGTTCTTGCAGTCATTATCTATGATTCCTATGCTATTCGAAAGTTGTACCCGTACGTCAGGGGTAACAAAACAACTGTAAGCTTGCCTCTTAGTCTTTTGAAACTCCGTTATGTACTACGCTAAGACATCTCAAAATCAAAGTGCTACCAACGTGCGGTCAACTGTCAGTACTTTTGGTGATCATTTCTGTATTATTTATTTACTACTCATAACTCATTTTAAAAGAACAATAGGATTTTTTTGATACAATGGGTGCAAATTTAGACATAAAAGCAAATAGTGATACTCAAATATTTGTGCAAGTTTACGATAGTATTACAGTCGATGAGTGCATTGAATCCACGACTCTTTGCACAGTAGGTTTTGTAACTGTACCTAGGTCTTCAAATTAACGACCATTGTACTCAATGGTATTTACTTACCTAACAGTTACGTAAGACTAGCTTTTGCCCGTGACGTCGTTTGCATATAAACTTTTTCCCGTTGTTTAACAGAAACAAGGGGATTAGCGTGTATATAAAAAAAATGCAATACACGCATTATGGGTGGGATCTTTCAAAGTCAATGTTCTTATCTGTATCTACTTATAAATATATAATTACTATACAATTTATTTATTTAATCATTTATGTACACACATATAAACAGACAAGAAGAAAGGAACAGAAAAATACGTACAAAGGTGATGCTTATTTCTAAAGAAATCTCTTCCAGCATAACTGTGATAGGAAAGTATATAAAAAGAGATGTAGACGTGTGTAAGAGTAGAAGGGAAAACAAAATACCTACATACAATCAAAATCAATTTACCAATTTAAATATAAACATACAATATGAGAATATACTTACATACACATTTAAAAACAAACAAAAAAAATAAAGTCGCTATTCGTATCTCTCTGTGTGATCACGTTATTCTTCTTAATGTCGCAACCGATTTTGATGCGGTTTTCACCATCATTTAGAGAATTTCTTCCAGAAGTCAGTCATCATGGGACGTACATATTAGAAGTGCGCGCAAGATAAGCCTGCGCGCGTGTTTGACCTTCAAGACTATATCCCTGCCAGAACTTTTAATAACTTTCAGCATAATGATGGCGGTTATTTACTTTGGAAAACACGGAACAAAACACACTCTCTTGACACCTGCCCCTGCAGTCTCGACATTAGACAGTGACAAAAATCGGTCGCTAAGTCGTATCGTTGTCAAATTCCTTTAATAGATTTTCAACTTTGTTTCGAAAGTATAAGGTTGAAAATCTATTAAAGAAATTTGACATCGATTAGACTTAACGACCGATTTTTGTCGTTATGTTTGTCGAGACTGCAGGGCCTGGTGGCATACGATCATTTCCGATTTCGGCCGCGCGCAGACTTATTTTGCACGCACTCTACATAGGTACTTACTACTACAGGTATGTAATAATCCGTCTTCTTTGAGGAGGAATGTTAAAAGCAAGAACCTGTTGAGGGGCATTGAAAAAGGAATTTTCGAACCTCTTCAAGCAAGTTAAACAACGTCGTGAGTCTCGAGCTCACGACCAACAGCTATTCTTTACTTAAGGCGTGGTAAGAGTAAATGTTAAAAAGAGAACAGAGAGTCCATGTCCAGTCCGTTTAAAAGAGTGTTCATGGAGTTTCTTCCCCGTTCTTCTCCATAGGTACCTACTACGCTTTGGAATGGGCAACTAGCTTCATTTTTCTGACTGACCGACCCCTTGACAATTCAAAAGTGTCTGTAATTGGTTTATTTGAAATAAATGCTTTGAGTTTGAGTTTAAGTAAGAAGCAAATTTTTTGGTAATGGACAATAGCGCATCGCGGCAATAAATAAGGTTCAAAACAGCGATGCGTTTGATGTTAGCTGAATCGAATCTCCACCAAATCTTGCAGTTTTAGTTATATTAAAAAATAAGTACACAGCAGTGCATTTACATATTTTTTTTATATTTAAGAATTATTCTACTGATCCCAGTGGAATAATTTTTATAATTATGCGACGAAAAATGTTTTTTGAGCCCTGTTTTAAGATAATTTTTATCATGAGACACTTTTATTTTTATGAAATATATTTGAATAAGTCTTTTAATACCTACACTCAATTTTTTCGGACTTGTATTAAGTACCAATACGCCTAACTGTGCGACAAAAAACTGAGCGTTTTAAGGCTCCCGCAGACAGACGCGACGCGAATCTCGAAGAACTATTTTCATGAAGTTTTGATAGAAATTGTTCTACTAGAGTAAGAAATAAAGATTAAATAAGTTTTTTTTTTACCTAGTCCTACGTATGGGTAGCGCCTTTAGAGATTAGTGATGCTTTTTTTGTTGGGTGTGAAATCATCAAATAACTTTTCCCGATCTGGGCAGAGCGGGGACGGCGTGTCACACTTTTACTAACTAAAACCCACCCGTGTTCCTTCAGTTGCTTGTGTGCCAGGCCCACGGGAACTCTTTCGGACAAACCCGCGTCTCCGGCAGGCATCGGCTCTAACGCACCCCATCAAAGTGTGCTGACATCTCTTTGAGGCGCGCGTGGAACACAACGCGCCGTCGACCCGGGCCTGCTCCTTACCGGACGGCGAGCTGCCCATTGCTCGCCGTCCGCAAGCCCTCTTCTACGGTGACCGGGAATCGACTATTGATTCCTGGCGCGATTAGTGATCGGCGATGAGTGATGCCTAGATTGTTCACTGTACCAATCGAAGCCGCCATTTTAAAGTAATGGACGTACACTGCCCGCTAGTGAATTCCTATCGGAGTTTAGATTAAATCCGGCTCTAGTAAACTTTCGCGGTAGATCCACTTCCAGAAATAACATTTAAGTTAGAGCTCGCTAGAACATTAGTAATGCATTAGACAATGTTACTAAGTATCTGTACTACTGTACGTAGTAGGGATTAACTTTCTAACAGTACCTAAAGACGATCAGGTATTAGGTATTAATGTCATTTGCCATCAACACTACCCAGGAGAGTCAAAAAGTTGAAAGATCTTATCCTATCCTATCCTATTCTATCCTACTTCCTACTATAATATTATAAATGTGAAAGTTTGTGAGGATGGATGGATGGATGGATGGATGGATGGATGGATGGACGGATATTTGTTACTCTTTCACGCAAAAACTACTGAACGGATTTGGATGGAATGTGGAACACAGATAGTTTATAACCTGGATTAATACGTGGGATTGTTTTTATCCTGGTAGTACGTTGCCGTGGGATAATTTCCGACATCCACGCGGGCGAAGCCGCGGGCAAAAGCTAGTAATTCATACTTATACTTATTTAATTTAATCCTAACAAACAATATAAATGCGAAAGTGAGTGACTTTATTTGTTTGTTACGCTTTCACGCTAAAGCGGCTGAACGCATTTTGATGAAATTTTGCACATGGGTAGACCATGACCTGGAGAAGGAGATGGGCTACTTTTCATCCTAGATCGCAGACGAAGTCACGGACAACACCTAGTTAATATTATAAATGGAAAAGTAAGTCTGTCTGGCTGTCGGTTACTTTCTCAAACCTTAATGACTGGACGGATTTCGTTATAATTTTGGGCACAGGTAGATCATGACCTGTGTTAGGATATAGAATACATACTTTTATCCCGGTACTTCCACGCGGGAAAATCTGCGGGTAAAAACTAGTGTGTTTATATTTTCACAACAGGAAGGTATGCGATTCAACCCAGGACGCAAAAGGTAACAAACAATTTATTTGTCCTGTATTTAGTCAATATTTTCCAGTACAGTAGAAACTTTAAATGTTACGTTCAAATGAGTCAAAGAAAGAGTTAGTACAAGTAAACGAAGGATTAAATGCCTCTACTTAAAATCAAGCGCAAGTAAGTGCGGATTACAGATGTACCCAAATATTAATCTGCACCAAAAGGTGTAAAATATTTCTTGAATAACCCTTATGTATCAGGAGAGCGATGAAAGTAGCTTATGGGTGGCTTAAATAGGTAATAACCAAGATTTAATATCCGGCATGTGGGTAACCAAACACAAACCCATATTTCATCCACATATAGATCTTTACGAAAATTGAGGAAGCTTACGAATTAGAAAACATGAGAGTAAATACATACACGCAGGTAATGTATATTTTATGCCTCAATCTTAAGTTATGTTTTTGTTTTTAAGACCACCCCTATGCCACGACTGGATCTTGAAAAAATTCGCGCTTTCGACAACACTACTATTGTTTAATTAGTTGTGGTAAAAAGATTACGTAGTCGTAGGTAGTCAGAAAGTTGATAACGCCCTGCTTACTGGATCATCTCTAACTCCACAGGGTGCACTTCATTATCATCATCAGTCTACAGCAGTCCACTGCTGGACATAGGCCTCTCCAATTGCACGCCATTCTGCTCGATTCTCGGCAACTCTCATCCAGCTGCTAACAGCCACCCTGCGAAGATCGTCGCTCCACCTAGCCTGAGGGCGTCCTACTTTACGTTTTTCGATTCGCGGTCTCCACTCTAGAACATGACTATCTCAACGGTCACCGGTTCTACGGCTAATATGGCCGGCCCATTTCCACTTCACCTTGCTTATTCTGTGAGCTATGTCGACAACGTTAGTTCTCTGCCGGATCACCTCATTCCGGATTTTATCTCTCAGAGAGACTCGCAAGCATAGCTCGTTCCAAAGCTCGCTGAGCGACCTTGAATTTATGGACCAGCCGTACCGTGAGTGTTCCCGTTTCAGTTCCGTAAGTCATAACAGGCAGGACACACTGATTGAAGACTTTAGTCTTTAGGCTCTGCGGAATACGTGACGAGACTGTACGTGACGAACGCTTATTACGGTCACTTGTAGAGCCTCTTTTACAGTATGTCAGGTAAAAGAAGGGATATAATTTAAAGTAGTACAGTACTAATGAAACTGATCAACTTTTATTATGGGATCAACTCCGAAATGTGAAAAAAAAGGACTTTTGTATGGAACAGTAGACTTTTTTTCATATTTAAGTATCTGGTGGTCCCATAGTAAAGTTGTTCAATAAAGTATTTTCCTTCTTTTAGCTACCAAACTGTATAATTGGCACCCCAAAACTTTCCCTATGACTTGCCTTATCCTACAGTTTCAGCGTTTATGTTTATGATTGTTTAGAGTTTCACATACGTCCATGTATCCGTAAAGCCATATGATATTAGTATCTGGTTTAAATGGTGCCATTATTCATAAGCTATAGTTGGCAAGTTTACGAATCGAACTCCGCAAAGCAGTTTGACTCGCATCCTTGGGATTGTAAAATAACTGACATATTTATGTGTTCTGTGCCACTACTGCAGCCATTTTTATATTATAATAAAGTCACTTTTAGTGTCTGTCTATAACCGCGTCGTCGTTCTTCTAAACTCGCAACGGATTTTGATGCGGTATTCACCATCATTTCTTCATTATCAGAACGGTAAAACTCTAATGAGTTTATGTTGGCACCAACTTAAATACTATTATAAAATGTATGTGTACTACTGAATAAATAAATAATTTAGAGAATATATTCCGGAAGGAAAAGATAAATTTAAAGATATAATAAAAAAATCTCGATGATTTTTCAAGTCGTGAAAACCGTGCGAAGCAAGGGCGGGTCGCTAGTATGTCAATAAAATGAGTAGGCTGCCGATGACGGCAATGATAAACGCACGCCTACGCTTGCTAATAACAGGCACATCATGAAAATGACACGAATGTTAATTTGCGGTTAATGAGCATGTGTCATTCGCGTGGCTTTGACACGTGTCTGTAATGGCTAAACTCTTTTATGCTAGGGTCAACAACGATCTCTCTGTCAAAATAACCGTTGTAAAGAAAAACAACACGGTGCGAAAAACGAAAACTTCCACGAAAATACGCTCATGGACAAAAGAGGAATGCAAAAAAAAGGTTTAATTTCTCCTGTTGAAATTATCGTCCGTACTGGCCACAAACATTAAGAAATATAATTTTAAAAAAAGTTTTGAAATGTTTGTTTTTCGAATTTCATTATTTTGTTTATATGTAATTATAACGTAATATAGCGTTCTTTCATACTGCGAATTTTTTTGCTAACGTTTGAGTTTGAGATTAAATTTAGGTTTTGTTTTTGTTAAAAAAATTGCCTTGACTGCCTTGTTTCTCGTGTTAACTGTGAAGTGTTACTGCAAATAAATTGAGAATGCCAGGTTCAAACGCCACTCAAATTCCTAGGGCTGATACTTTAATTGAAACTGGGCACATCTACAAACATGTGACACGGGTATCAGAATCACCGAGTTGTCAAGAGGTGTCGGCAGACCGGGCAGTTTATGAGACTCGCAGGACAGGGACGTAAACGGAAAACTGTGGTCAGAGATGACCGGTTCATCATTACCAGCGTGCTTAGAAACCGGACCTTAACTTCTTCTGAGGTAAGAACGAAGCTCCAAGAAGTTCGAGTGGTTACATTATGTACGATGTACGTACATGGTTTTGAAATATATATTTTTGATGCAATAAGTTAGTAGGCTCGCGTATTTGCGCTTTGATCGCGACCTACATTTGGGAGTGCATTGTCATACGGAGAAGCCTAGATGATGCATTTTTGTACATAATTTAATTAGTGGTCAATTACACGTGATTTGAGTCGGACAGCTTGCATTTTTATTTAAATTCATATCCGTTGAACATTCATTGACATTCCTTGCGTTATCTTGACATTGTCTGCATACTTGCATTTTGCATTTGCGTTGACAGACTGTTTGGTTAACACACTGAACACAATAAGAAAAAAAAAAAAACTGTGAGAATAGACTGAAATCGGCCGAAATAAATTCACACCGCAATGACGAAGGTTGGAGTCAGGTTCGATTCACAGATGAGTCCAGATTTTGCCTGAAACCAGATGATGGAAGGATTAAAGTGTGGAGACGCCCGGGAGAGAGGTACGCTTAATGCAAAATCATTAGAATAGAGGCATATGGTAGAGGGTCAGTTATTGTATGGGGAGGAGTTAGTATGCGGCCACGTACGGAACTCCTCGTCATTAAGAATAGGTCACTAACAGAGGCACGATATGTAACTGAGATTGTGAAAGAAATTGTATTGCCAATTGCCCCATTTATAGGAGATAGATTGGTTTTTATGTATGGTAATGCACGTCCGTCCCCATACTGCGGCCGTAGTTGTCAAATACCATAGAGACGTTGAAATCAATGCTATGGGGTGGCCAGCGCGCTCGCCCGACTTAAACCCTTTAAAGTCATATTTGAGATAAACTTGGAAGACAAATTAAGAAAAAAAAAACCTGCCCACGCTAATCTCAGAGATCTTAAAAACGCATTACAGAAAAATGGAACGCAATCTCTCAAGATTTTATTGATAACTTGATTAGGAGTATGCCAAAGACACTGGAAGCAGTTCAATGAGCTAGAGGGGTCAAGTACTGATTATAGTCCACGTTATAGCCGTTCCTAAGCACTTCTGAAAAAAAAAGTTACGTGCAAAAATGTTTCTTTCCTGTAATTTTTTATTTTTTTCTTAATTTGGTTAATTTTTCTCATTTGATCGTTTGTTCTTTCGACGTTTACAATTTTAAATTAACGAGTAATAAGCAAAATCCAAATGAATAAACTGAATTGTAAAATATCCATGATATTTTGTTTTATACACACTTTTTTTTGCGTTCCTCGAAATTTGTCTATGAGTGTAGTTGCTATTTACAAAGATAAGCAAAAATCGAATGAGATTTAAAGTAACTTAATTGGCTTGTATTTTCTATTTATAAAACGATTTTTAAGCTATTGCATAGCTTTTATCGCGGGCTTTGAGCGCGGCGATCGAATCAAGAAATTCCGTAACGAAAATAAACCTAACACCCCCCACTCCGCCTACCATGTAGCTCGGCCGAGCGCTCGCTTAACGTGTATGTATATGGTACGACTGTATTTGAATTAATATCAAAGAAAAAAAATACGGCATAAATAAAAAACAAATAAATATATAATTATAATTGCATAAGTTGATAAAAAATGCTATGCCGCGGCAGTCCCCGAGTGCCACACGTGTTTTTTTTAAACTTATTTTCCCGCAATCCTGTGGAATTACAAAAAATAGGTAAGGATTAGAAAAATATGAATTAACACAGTGTACTCCAATTTACGGTGCACAAAAAAGCTGTCGCACAAAAAAGTCCTACCCACAAAAATGCTCAAGTACCTTGAGTGATACGATTTCATATCGGAATCTAGGTTAGACCTAACCAAACTAGTCAAGAATAACTAAGTTATGTACGGTAAGGTCAAATTGAGTAAGGCTACGTTACCGACATTGTAAATCCTTTGACTAGAAACTGGTGAAACTGCAATCAAATGTTTCAAATGGCGAATCTCAAAAACATGCGAAGCATTTCTGCCTTTTTGTGGATAAGATAAATTCAAGTAGATTGCAGTGAAAATTTTAAGGTGAAATGCGTTTTTCAGTTCCTAAAGTACATTTGGATCATTTTGATCTACAAATGATTATTTGAAAACAGTTTTGGAGGCAATTTGACTTGTTGATGATTCGAATGAGTGAACGCTGGTATACTAAGCGATGTTACGATACGCTAGGTTACATTAATAAAGAAGATAATACTTAGAGTTAGTTTTAATCAATAACGACAACTACAGTTAAAAACAATTAACCTTTTAAACAAGGCCAAAATTAACAAACCAAACACATTGTATGACGAAGAGTTAGTAACTCATCCCGAGATTTGGCAGTGAGACGGCAAAGCAATTATAATACGTAGTATCAAGTACCTACCTACCAGCGACGGGCGCCATCCCGATGTTTTTGGGCAGAGAAAAGTTAGCACTCATTTATAATAGGTCTTTACCTATGAAATTGCCGTTTTGTATGAAAAAATTTAAACGAATTTTTTTCATGAATTTTTTATTTGTATTAATCGAAGTAATCACCCATGCAATCAATGCATCTTTGCCATCGCAGTGGCAGTTTATTGATGCCCTTCTTAAAGAAATCAGCTGGACGGGAGGCAACAAATTCTTCAAAGGCATTTTGTACTGCCTCTCGGGTATTAAATTTTTTTCCCGCCAAGAAGTTATCCAAATTCTGGAAAAAGTAGTAGTCTGTAGGCGCAAGGTCTGGTGAGTAGGGCGGATGACGGAGAGCTTCCAACCCCAGTTCTTGCAACTTGGAGACCGTCTGCTGTGCAGTATGAGGTCGCGCGTTGTCGTGCAGGAGCAGCGGAGACGAGCGATTGACCAATGCTGGTTGGAGATGCGCCAGCTTCTCCATCATTGTGTTCAGTTCTTCACAGTACACATCTGCAGTAATGCTCACCCCGTTTGGTAAGAAGCTGTGATGAATCACACCGGCGCTAGACCACCAAACAGTGACCATCACTTTTCTAGGGGTAAGTTTTCGTTTAGGGCATTGTTTAGGTGCTGAACCAGGATCCAACCAACTTGCTGAGCGCTTACGGTTATCAAACAGAATCCATTTTTCATCGCAGGTAACAATGCGGTTCAAAATTCCTTCATTTGTGTGTCTGTTGAGCAGTGCAAGGCACGTCTCGACGCGTACTTCGCGCTGGCGATCATTGAGTTCGTGGGGCACCCATTTGTCAAGCTTTTTTACCTTGCCAATTTGACGCAAATGGACCAATATTGTTTTGACGCTAACGTCGAAAGCTGCTGCTAATTCAGCCGTAGATTGTGTATCATCAGCTTCCACAATCGCCTTTAATTCGTCATTGTCGACCAAAGTCTTCGGACGACCGCGAGGTTCATTTTTCAGGTCGAAATTTCCAGAACGGAAGCGAGCAAACCAATAACAGGTGGTGCGTTGGTTTGTAGAGTTAGCTCCGTAAACGTCGTTGATGTTGCGTGCCGCTTGTGCCGCGTTGCTGCCACGACGGTACTCATATTCCATAATTACTCGAATTTTTAACGTATCCATGATGACGAAAAAGATTGAAATGCGATGAAAATGTAACACTAATCAATAAAGAAATGACTACTTTTAGAAAAAAAAATCCATGTTTTTAAAATAAAATTAATTTGAAATTAGAATTCATAGCCAAACAAAAATTATTTTGATTTGAAATGGCCAGTACTGCAGAACGGCAATTTCATAGGTAAAGACCTAATATTTCAATTTGGATTATGTTGCTTTCTTTATTTGTTTACTTTTGCTTCTTTTGTTTTCATTTTTTTAGGAAATCATATTTTAGATGTCACTTTCGGTATGAGTAACAAAACGTATCGATTAGAAAAGCTTCTTTTGCGGTTTTCTTAAAGTCTGGTTTGGTTTATAAGCCTGACGGAAACCAAAACATTAATATGTATTAAAACATGAATTTTTAAATATGGCTCGTATTTATTACCACTAAGCGTACAAGATAAAACGTTTATTTCATTTTCTTGACGTTCATTTGACCCAGAAGTATAAAATTTGTTAGGAAATGCGTAATAAGTGAAGAGCAATCATCTTAAAAAATAAAAAACGAGACTTACAAAATGTCGTAATAATAAAAAAGCGGAAGCGATTAAACAAATTGAACACAACACATAAAACCAACTTGTAATTCTGCGGACAGTCGCGTAAAAATGTCAGCATCGTGCAATTTTACATAAATTACTTTACAAAAGGAGTCGGCGGCGTGCCGAGACGAGTGTCGTTCGACCGCGCACCCTGAATTACGAGCGGACTATTTGTAGATGCCGCCAAGAATCGCTTTCATTAACAATTCGCGATAAAACACCCGCCCTCGGCTTAGTGTCGAAAGAGATTTGATGTGGAGCGAGTCCGCGTCACGCCTGGTTATTAATTAGGGTCCCACAAAAAGGTGTCGAGGTCCAGTGATTGTGACGCAGGCTCCTGCGGCAAAGCCAGCATCCAGTATCCACCCGACTGTGGGAGCGCGCGGCCGCGCCCGAGGCGTCCCGGCTACATCGCCAGCCTCGATTCGCGAACACCTTATTCCAAAATCGATCTCAATATAAAATTAGAATTTAGATTTTTTTTTGTGTGATGCTCTCTCGTATCAGTACTGTCTAAGATTTTTAATTGATGGTTTTAAAACTTTTTGTTTTTCTATTATGTAACGGATTCAAACTTTAATTGCTGGTATGTAATACATTTTAAGTACCTTATAAATATTCATGAAAAACTATTTGTTTATGCAAGTAGCATACATAAGCTGAAACTTTGAGGAATTTTGGCTAAGTATTATACATATTTCATGGCTTTTCCGTTTAAGATGCAAATAAAGACAGTTCGTTTGAAACGAGCATACTGTTATTATGTTTTGTGGCAGGAAAGTGTCATAATGCGTTTTTGGGGATTATTTTCAGTCGGGTCACGTCATGTGGCGGAGGCATGGAGGCTTAACAGTAAGCCTGATTAAAGTCATCGATGGCTCGTGCCTTTATCGGGAAATGGAAAATATTAAACAGGGAATTGTGAGTCCTGTTTATTTTGGGATTACGTTTTATATTCCATATTTAATTTTGTTTATACTTAACACATATTTACTGTGACCTAGAAAATATGTAGATGCATTAAAAGTTAAAGAGCCTCTTACTAGTTAGTAACATTAAAAGTAGTAATATTCATTTAAGCACGTCTGCAATATTAAAATTCAAGAAATTTCATAGAGCTTACGTAAATTTTGGAAGGGACATAGCGTAGCATAATAATTAGGCGTTCGTATGCAGTTAATCTCAGCTTCCTTATGACTGTACTAAAAAGTAATAACCCATTAGTAACTCGACTCCCGGGAATTGTCTCCAGCATTCACCAAAAAAAAAACTCGTGAAATTACGCGAGCGAAACTCGGGCACCAGATGTTTACAATCGCTTGCTCCGGAAGTCTTGACAATTATAAGAAGCTTGGCAAAGGTCCTTGGCTAAGACGGAAAGCTTGGCCGCTCGGTAAATACTTGGCAAGTTTTCCACCAAGTCACCGTACGCCAAATTAGTGCTGCGTTCATATTTTAATTATGATTCGATATCGATAATCGATTTTAAATTATCTGCTAATTAATTTCGTGGTGGCGATGGAATGTCATTAATTTGATAAGAGGGTTTGGAACGCGAGTGGATTCCAGTTATGAGCTGTATGTTTAATTAAACGCTTGTTTCATGAGCACGACCAGTTACCAAGACCACTTAATTATTTGTCTCGTCTACATATATAAGAATAAATTAAAATGGAAATGTTTCAGATGTTACAGATCTCAATCAAACATTTATTCAAATTAATCCAAACGTGTATGAATAGTTAAATAATCACGAGCATGTATTCAAACTAAAGCTCTCTTTATTATTCTAACTGTTGGTTATACAAATTTCGTTACGTTGTTAAGCAAAGTTTTGACAAAAAAAAAACTATAATTTTGGCGCCAAAAATATTCATGAACCGATTTGCTATGCTATTAAAATTATGCGATCATTTTTATAGCAGAACTGAGTCTTGCCGGCGCCACACAATAACACGTAAAGCATGTTTTCATTAGCATGCAATATGCGTTCCATTCCACATCGTTTGTCTGTAGAACGTTTGTTGCCTACGGCGTAGAGCGCCTACGGAAGTGCTACGAGGGCTACGACAATTTTGTAGAAGCTTGAAACTTTCTAACACAAAACAGTTGCAATCAACTAACTATTTTAAATTGGCATATGTTATGTGTATGTACCTGTATACACCCAAAATTTGCTCCACTATAAACATGCAAATCATTTTATAGATTTGACCATAGTCTAAAAAAACAAGGTCTGGCATTCCGGGAGTGACACATGCTTACGTCACTATCCAGTTGCCACTTTATTGCAACAAAACACGAATTATGGAAACATTTTCAGTTACCATTCTGTTAAAAAATATATTTATAGCATTTAAATTGTCGTTTCGTTTTTCTAATCAAATGAAACAATTCAATTTAAACATATGCCAACGTAATTGTTAGTTAAAATCTCATTGTTGTGTCGGATTCGCACAGGTAATAATGGCGGTTGGGGAGTTATTATTACACACTACTGGTAACACAGCGGTGATGACGTAGGCTTGTGTCACCTTGTGTCTCGAAATGCTATACCTGGCGAAGTATATTATTATACCATGGATTTGACATTCACGAAGGGTACGTATATTTGCACATTGCTTACTGTGTTATCTAGAATTTGGAACTAAACTAAAACTACGATCCCACCACATAAATGAACTGTTATTTGTTTAGGATATGAATCAGTTTTTGTACGCCATGTACAACACAATCTCATTATCTACCTAGCCTTTTCCCAGCTGTGTTGGGGTCAGCTTCCAGTCTAACCGGATGCAGCTGTATACCAGTATTTTACATGGAGCGACTGCCTATCTGACCTCTTCAACTCAGTTACTGTGTAATACGATACCCCTTGGTAAGACTAGTTGTCAGTCTTTCGGGCTTCTGACGACCCGGAACGACTGTCAAAGATCTCTGATGAATCGATGGTTTAACGTGCTTTCCAAGGCACGGAGGGGTCTCGATATAAAATTGTTGGTCACCAATCATCGAACCGACCTTGGAAAGTGTAGCTTAATATTCGATTGACTCGTGCGGCTGTTATTATTTAGCCACGAGCCCCTCCCAACCAGATTCCCAGCCATGTTCGACACAGTCAATCTCACATAAAAAGTGGTCACAGGATAACAAACATTAAATTCGTAGTTGCCCTTTGTCATAACCCGCTTTAGAGCAATAGAGGGTCCCAATATAGTTATAAAATGAATACTTACTTAAAGTTTAAGTACCTTGGCGTGGACCCTAATAAAATTAGGATAAAATTGTACTATTAGATATGTACAAAGAACTAGTTAGTATCGTACGTGAATGAATTGATAAATAGTTTTGAATTGAAATATTTTTACTGAAGGTCGCTCGTTTATAGAATTTTTCAGACGAAACGTGAATATATTTTTAAAGAATCACGAGTTTGTTTTTGTTAGGATTCGATTTATTCTTGTATTTCTGGAAACTGTGAGTGCATTTGAAACATAATCATCATACAAGGAATAAAAACAAAATAAAATATACAGCTTGTCATGAATATCTAAACTAGACCATACTTAAACGTTTAAAACTATAAAAGTTATATGATATAAAAACATATAAATTTTATTTAACATATAAGTTATTTTTCACGTTTTTTAGTGTTTTTATTTGGAAGTCGGTTGTTTTTTTGTAAAAAAGTTTTTATTTTTCACTTTTTAATTGTGTTACCTACCCCACACACATTCGTTTACCACTACTTGATATGTAAAAAACCGTGACAGGAAATTATTATAACATCATCAATATAAACTAAGTGGAAAAAATACGCATTATTAAGGACAACTCGAAAACTACTGGTCAGTACTAGATCAAATTTAAATGGGACCACATGTGAAGCACCAGCTTTTAAATAAAAAAGAATCATCCAAATCGGTTCACCCAGAAAAAGTTATGAGCTAACAAACATTTAAAAAAATATACAGTCGAATTGAGAACCTCTTTCTTTTTTTCGAAGTCGGTTAAAAAGGGGAACGGATTTTCTTTCTCATAATAAAACAAAACAAGAGACTGATGATATTAATTTACAAAGCGTTTATTAGTGTCAAGGTTTTCAATCACTAATGAAGCGAATGGATCCGCATACAAACGCCAGTGAAACAAAATAACGATTGGAAATGCGTATTTTGAAGCGACCGCCTTTTGGCACACGCAGGCGAATCCATTAGAAGTCCTTAAGGAGGAAATATTTGCATGGCTTTGGGTTTCATTTTCAAGCCGGAATATTTAGTGTACATATTATGTTATATACATACATACATACCTACCTTTCTACATTCTGCAAAGGAAATCCAGGTTTAAACTATTATACGAGGGTGGACCGTTATTTATTGATGAATTGAATCTATATGTTTCACAGTTCTATACAATTAAATTGGGTAAACCAACACACTTTATTATTAAATACGATCGATTTTCAACTCAAATCACAAGACTTAAGCTATACATTCAATCTTGTTAAAGTCTTCGTTAAGCAACGGATTACATCGTCCGGTGCTTCTCTGTTGATTTTTGAGCCCACCTTAAGATATAACGCTTGATTGAAACCACCCTCAAACTAACCGAGATTAAACTAACCATAAAAGACTTTAAACAGAACACAGAATTTTCTTTAAAAAGTCTTTGATTTTGATACGCCGTAAAACTAAAAGGGTGGCTATTTAATTTCTCATGGGTGCTATAAGATGGTAGTTTAGTTGAATTAAATATTGTACTCGTCATTGTGTATCGCCCACTATATTTTGTTTGCTTACCATAAGACTAAAGGTATCTAGATAGTCCACAAAATAAGATGATAGTTTTAAGTTTCTTTTGCTTAGATAAAGGGCCTAAATTGTTGTTTCTTTCTTAAGATAAATCCTTGCTTTTTGCGACGAGGCCAACCTTAACACTCTTCAGTCTCAAATTGAGATTAATTTGTAAACTGAGGGTCTGAAGTTCATGGGCCAGAACGAGGAAATGAAATACAAATTGCTTTGCCCTTGTAAAATAATTAGGGTATAATAAAGAAATAAAATAGGTAGGCCGGGGCGGGACGGCTTGATGGTTAAGATCGTTTTGTGAGGGATTGGTAGGAGTTTTAATAAAAATTTGGTTATGTTAGAAAAAACCGTTTCCTTATTTGAACTTAGCAAACTTAGTAATTATACTGTATGGTTAGCTACAGTTATACTGTATGGTAGCAATTATACATGGTTAGTTTTCAAAGACCTGCCTAATTTTCAGAGATAATCAGAATCGATTATATTTTCAACTAGCTTTTGCCCGCGGCTTCGCCCGCGTGAAGGTCGGAATATATCTCATGGAAACGTACTACCGGGATAATAAGTATCCTATGTGTTAATCCTGGTTAAAAACTGTGTGCCAAATTTCATCAAAATAATATTAGAACCGATTGAAATACTATAGTGAATTAATGAAACCCTAGTAGTTTTTGTTAGGTTTCTGCTCAAAAATTGTGGACGTTTCGTGAACAGAATACCGTTTTGTCTCCATGCAACGTACTACCGGGATAAAAAGTATCAACTTTATATTTTTAGTGGTCTAAAACCATGTTCGCATTATTGCTTTTCTAATGAAACTGGTTTGGGGCACATCGAAAAGTCTATAACGGACATAGGTAGATACAATTTTTGTGTTTTATAGATTTATGAAATTTTTTTTTTTTTTTTTTTTTGTAAATTTTTAATTACATTTTCTTAAAGTTATTTATTTATGTACTAGATAAGTAGTACCTACTCAACATGCGCGCCTACCGTCGCGCCGCGTACCCGGCGAGAGTGGTCATTATCTTTGTCGCGTGTTTCTAAGGTAGGATATTTTTCGGACATTTTCAATTGAAGGTGTTGGGGCGTAACTCCCAACAGTGAAAATGTTATGTTATGTTGGAATGTTATGTTGATTGAGTAGACAACCGATTGGTATAAAGGTTTAATTGCTACTAAAAATAACATGTTATAAAGTATTAACGTACAATTCATGTTGGATTAAATAAACTGCAACGTATCACTAAAAGTAGGACAAGTTAGTGGAATGTACAGCGTAGCTCGTACATATTGCCCACTCACAAAGATAACTTAAATGTAAGTACATCGGAAATGTAAAAGTAAAATGTAAATGTAAAGTTCAAACGTAAAAGTTAAATACAAAAAATGTTATATTATTATGGTAATTCACAACGCGCAATAGGCGACGTTGCTTTATTGAGTGCGCGTGCACTCGATAAGTGCGCTACGCTACTGTCGTATGTGACGTCAATTATGGGGTTGTCCACGATGCTCGCTGTTGACCTTCTTCGGGGCATCGGGTTAGGAACAGATGGAGCTTCTGGCTTCCGTCGACTTGCCCAATGCTTGCGTAGGTGGTTGTAAGCGTATATTACGCCCACGAGTGTTGCTGCGGCCGCTAATAGGTAGATGACAACGTATTGGTGGACATCGTGGTATGTTGCTTGATCTGACAGGATGTCTTCTGATGTTGCAGCTTTCAGTTGCTCTACTTGTTTGCCAAGCTCTTCAAGTAATGCTCTCTGCTCGGTTACCGACTCATTCTCGTGAAGATATTTTGGAACCGGTACAGGTAGGTTTATGATGTTGTTGATTGAAGGAATTTCTGCAGGACCTGTGTCGACCTGGGCTTGGATTTTGTTCATTTGTTGCGTTTGAGGATAAACAGCAAAAGTTTCACTACTAATTATGCAATCGTCATTGAGTGTTATGACGCCGGCCTTGTGAAGTAGCTGCGTTGAAACTTGATGCCCACAAATAATACGTATTTTGCATTGTTGACAGCAAAAATATAAGTAATTATTTACATTGTTTAATTCCCGCCATATGTCTCGGCAGGTTTCATGTTTGGTGTCGCAGTGAAGAGATTCCTTGTTCTTCATGCAGAGGCTCTCGTCAGACTTCATGCGGTATATGGGTTTCTGTAGTGAACACAATCGAGTTGTCGCGTCATTCTGCACGCATTGATGTATTTCGGATTCCGTCATTGGTATGTACGAATCCTTTTGGATGTTTATGGCTAAAATTTCAGCAATAGGTATTAGGGTGACCATATCCACGTCATTGTTTTTTGGTATTGGTATTGTTCGGTAGATCTCGAAGTTATCTCTGCTGATTAAGGGTACTTTTACCTCGATTATAAGGTATTGTTCAGTCATTTTCGCCTTTACTTGTAGAAGATGGTACAGGCGAAACAACTCTGTTTGAATGTTGGTGATGGGTAGGACTAAATCCTTGGACAATTGACCCGAGATTATGTTCAATTCATCCCGAAGCTGTTCCGGTGCGATAAGATGTAAATTTATCTTGCCGTTGTAGATATTTGTTACAGTATCAATAAGGGTCTCTTGGACGTTTCTGAGATGCTCAATAAGGCTATTTGCCGTAATAGCGGACATCACAAATTCGATGGACAGTTCTTGAGAATTCAGTTCCTTCTTGAGATCGTTCGTAAACTTCTCAAGGTTTATCAGATGTTGGTTAAATAGTTTGTACTGTTTTTCAACTGCATCTTCCGACCTCTTCAGTAGATTATATTCTGCTTCGATCACGGATGTCTGATTTCTTAGCAACAGTGCCAGATGTTTCTCGTTGGCCTTGACCAGGTCAATGTCTGCTTGATATTGTTTTGCGAATTCGTCATCTAATACTCCGAACAGGGAGCGCGCGATGGAACCGACACCGTTGATAAACCCACGTTTGCTTCTTGTATTCACTCGGCCTTGCGGACTCAGCAACATATGGTTATAGTGTCCTATTTCGTCGATCGAGTGTTGTAGTTGTGTTAAAATTACGTTGCATTGTGTTTTCTGTCTTATTTTCTCGCAGATGTTTTCTAGATGATTGGTGAATTTACTGGATACTGCTATACCGTGCCAGTAGGGCTTGACGTCATAGTACACGATAATCTTCCACTCGCCGCGTATTAGTTGCATATTGGTCACTTTATCAAAGTATAGACCTTGTTGGAGCTCAGCAATGTTTGTTGTGTTAGTGGCCGCGACAGGATTTAGCAAATACAGCAGTGCCATGACCAGTCCAATAAAGTTTATTTTTCTGTTTGTTGTTTTGCCTCGTCGTGAACTTTGCGACTCGCTGTTCGTCTGTAGGTATGACTCATTATCGTTTGTTTTTGAAGTAGTTTGCTGTTCGGCAGTTTCGTCACCGTTGATAGGTAAGACGGATAGTTTTGTAACAGGTCTTTTCATATGCCCATTTTTTGTTTTTAGGCTAACGACCCGAACATATCCATCGTTCCCAGGGTGAAGCTCTGTTATTCTCCCCATGAGCCATTTTCCGGCTGGTATATGGTCATCATGAATAACCACCAGATCGCCTATCTTCAGATTTTTCTGTGGTTCCTGCCACTTTGATCTAGCTAAAAGCTGGCACAGGTATTCGTTTCTCCATCTCTTCCAGATTTCTACGAAGATCTTTCTTGTTAGTTCCCATCTTGTTCTTGCATCTTCCCTGGTTTCGATGACTGTTAGGCCCGGCCTACCCGATAAAAAGTGTGCTGGCGTCAGACAGTCTAGATCGTCGATGTTTTCACTTAGTGGACACAGAGGTCTGGAATTCAAACAAGCCTCCAGTTTTGTTAGGATTGTGCTATACTCCTCAAATGTTAATTTTTGTTCTCCCACTACTCTTTTCAAGTGGTGTTTTAGGCTTCTGACTGCTCTCTCCCACAATCCTCCCGCTGATGGCCAAGCGGGGGCATTAAAATGCCACTCAATCCTCATCTCCGCGATTTCGCGTTGTAGTTGGTCGCTTTTGTATGTTTGTCCAATTTCCTCGTATTGCTCTACGAGTTGGCGGTTTGCGCCGACAAAGTTTGTTCCATTGTCACTGTATAAGTGACGAGGGGTGCCTCTTCTTGCTGCCATCCTGTTTAGTGCTGCCAAAAATGATGAACTGGTGAGATCTGATACCAGTTCAATATGCACAGCTTTGGTCACCATGCATATGAAGACTGCTGTGTAGCCCTTCGTTGTTTTCGCTCCTCTGCCTTTGTTCATTTTGACGTCCACAAATCCAGTGTAATCCACCCCTGTATGGTAAAAGGGTGGCGCTTGATTTGTTCTTGCGCTCGGTAGATTGCCCATCAGCTGGTGTTCTGCTTTTGGGTTGTTTTTGCGGCACGTCACACATTTTCTGATTTGCAATTTCGTTGTTCGGTTTCCGCCGACGATCCAATATTTCTCACGTAAATGTGATAGGGTCAGTCTCGGGCCGCCGTGAAACGTCATTCGATGAGCTTGGTCGATGAGAAGATGTGTTAATCGACTGTCGTGTGGAATGATCATCGGATGTTTCATGTTTTCGGTTAGTAAGGCGTTTTTTAATCTTCCTCCAACTCGTAGGATGTCTTGATGATCAATGAACGGAGTGAGCGCTTTTATTTTACTGTTTGACTGCACCGTGTTATGTTTTTGTAAATAACAAATATCTGTGTCAAATGATTTTTGTTGTGTTTGTTTTACGAGCACCTTCGTTGCGTTATCCAATTCGTGCAACGTCAGATATCTTGGCAGCTGTCGCCGTTTCGGGTTCAATGTTCTAAGTATCCATGCCACAATGCGAATAATATGTTCGATAGAGCTCTGATTTTCCAATAATTTTTCCACAATGCTCGGATTTTCTATGTTGTGTTGGGATACATTGACCTTTTTCAGGACTGTTTTTTCTTCTTGGTCTGTGTTATAATTGTGTTTTTCTATGTTATTTGTTTTAAGCGATGTTAGCCATGTAGGCCCTTTCCACCACAGTTGATTTTCTTTCAGCTGACTAGCGTATTGGCCTCTGCTTGCGGCGTCAGCGGGATTTTCCTTTGTTTTGACGTAGTTCCACGACGATCGTGGTATGACGTCGGTAATACTTCGTACTCTGTTTTCCACGAATGCTTTCCAGCGGGATGGGTCTCCCTGTAACCAACCCAGAACCACCATGGAATCAGTCCAGCCGTAGACGTGTACTTCATATTGATTCAATGTCTGTTTGACCTTGCGCATTAGTTGTGATAGCAGGTGCGCTCCATTTAATTCCAGTCTAGGCAATGTTGTTGTTTTTCGGTGTGGTACAATCTTTGACTTCGCGGCTACAAGTATTGTTGATGAGTGGACCCGTGCGTAGATGACACAGGCATAAGCATCCAGGGAGGCGTCGCTGAACCCATGTAGCTCCATTGTCTGCTTTTCGCCACACTGAAGCCATCTAGGTATTTCGCAAGAGTTGATCGCCCTTACGTCCGCTTGTATCTTGCACCATTCCGCATGTATGTTGTCGGACACTTCGTCGTCCCATTGTAAGTTTCCATCCCACAGTTTTTGAAATAATAATTTCAATTTTGTTGACACGGGAGCCAGCCAGCCGAGTGGGTCAAATAGTTTAGATATTTCGGCTAGTAGGCTGCGTTTGGTCTGTTTCTTGTTTACGTTCGAAATTGTGCATTGAAAGGTGAATTTATCCTCTCTTGAGTTCCAGCACAAGCCTAACGTTTTTTGTGTATTTTCCGTTTTGAAGTTGAAGACGACCTTATCGTTGTTGTGTTGTTCGGAGATGTCTTCCAAAAGTTCTTGATTGTTTCCGGACCATTTTCGAAGGTTAAACCCTCCATTTTTTAATAATTGTTTCATATCAGCGATCAATTTCTTTCCTTTTTCTATTGTATGTGTCCCATGAACGAGGTCATCCATGTAGAATGATTCTTCCAGCACTTTTGATGCCTCTGGGAACTGTTCACGTTCGTCAGTCGCCAATCTCTTGAGTGTCATCATGGCAAGGAACGGCGCTGCCTTGGTACCGTATGTTACGGTTGTTAGTTGATATGAGCGGATAGGTTGTCCCAGTGATTCCCGCCATACAATTTGTTGCAGTGGTTGGTCCGCAGGGGCTACCCAAATAGCACGAAACATCTTCTCAATGTCCGCTGTAAACGCATATTTGTATTGCCTCCATTTTATCAATAATGTTTGTAAGTCCTGTTGAAGATTGGGGCCTTTGTACATGAGGTCATTCAAACTGCATCCTGTAGATGTTTTTGCTGACGCATTGAACACCACTCTGTACTTTGTTGTTGTTGACTCAGCGCGTTGTACGCCGTGGTGAGGTAAGTAACACTCGAATGTTTTGTTACTGACTGTTGATTGCTTCATATGACCTAGATCAATATATTCAGCCATGAAGTCTTTATAGGCCTTTGCCAAATGTGTTTGTTTTTCCAATTTTCTTTCTAACGTCTTGAATTGGGCGATAGCCATTGGCTTGGACGACCCCAGTCTGCTCTCTAATTCATTCTTCATCGGCAGTCTGACTTCATATTTCCCGCTCTCCAATCGTTGCGTAGTGTTGGTGTAGTATTCAATGCATGTTTCATTTTCTACCGAAAGGTTGGATTGATCCGTGATGTCTTCGGTTTCCCAGAATTGTTTGATATCTTCCAGATTGTTGATTACCACATTGCATTGAAATGTTTTGACATTGCCGCATAAAAGCCAACCTAGGTAGGTTTGTTGTGCGATAGGTTGTGTGACGTCATCGCCTTTTATTATTCCTCCTAGCATGATTTGCGAATAAAAGTCTGCTCCAAATAGTAAATCCACCTGACGGCTGTTATGGAAGTCTGGATCTGCTAAATGGATGTTCTGTATGTGGGACCAAGATGGTTTTGCAAAGGTCTTATTTGGCAGGTTCTTAATCAAATTGTTCATAATGAAGACAGACGTTTGGAATTTGAAGTCGTTGTAGACAGAACTGCAACTAATTGTTGTCATTCCTTTGCAGTGGTTTTCTTTCTGTCCAACCCCAAAGATGACTCCTTTACATCTCTCGCGCTTGACACCGAGAAGTTGAGCGGCATGTTCCGTGATCAAAGATATCTGAGACCCTTGATCGATGAGGGCTCGCAACTTGATTTGGGTCCCATCAGCTGTTTCTATGTTTACTACAGCGGTTGCCAGTAGTATCTCCGAAGTATCATCATCCTTTGATACATGAGATGAATTTGTTTGTTTTTCCGTTTTGTTCTTAGTACATGCATCGTGCATCAATGTGTTATGTTGATCCGCGCACTTGCGACATCGGTAAGTTGACGTACATGTTTTTCCGTTATGGCTGAACAGACAATTTACGCAAATGTTCCTTTTATTTACCGTGCTAAGTTTTAAGTGATTCGGCATTTCTAAAAACTTTGCACAATTGTACATTCCATGTTCTTCATCGCAAAGAGGGCATCGAAATGTTGACGCATGGAATGATTTCGTAATTTTCTTGTTGCTAGTTGCTTGATTGCTGCTGTATTGTTTTCTAGAGTACGACGAATTTTGATGTTGACTCGATGACGTATTTGGTTTTTGATAGTTTTCTTGTTTACGGCGCGATGCTTCCAACGATGTAAACTTCGCTTCTAGGAAATTAACAGATCTTTCAGTATTGGCAGCTTTCGGCAATTCTTCAGCGAGTCATTGTACTCTAAATGTGTGTCTGCGTCTAATTTCTGCGATAATATATGTACAAGAATCGGATCCCAAGTGTCGACATTCACTCCTAAATTCTTTATCGCATGTAAGCATTCTATGGTGAAGTCATGGATTTTCTTTATTTGCGCCACTGACTGTTGTTGCATGTTTGGCAGATTAAACAGCATGTTGATGTGCGATGTGAAGATAAGTTTTTCATTATTATATCGGTGATTGAGGATATCCCAACACACGAGGTAGTTGTCAGAACTTATCTGTAGGTGTTGAATCAAGCGTTCTGCTTCTCCTTGCACCTTACTTTTCAGAAACTGCATCTTCTGAGCCGATGAAAGGGAATTGTTGTTGTGTATTGCTTCTGTGAAAAGGTCTTTGAACGGCATCCACTGGTTGTAGTTACCGTTGAAGACTGGTATCTCCAACTTCGGTGTTGTTTTTTCACGATGAGCGCCGGACCACATTTTCGTATTCAAAGCCTTTTTCAGTTCATGGAACTGGTTTTCATACCTGGTGTAGCGATCTTCGTACACCATTATCTTCTCTCCGTTTGTTTCGCACTCTATCTCCCAGTGAAGGTTGTCAATTGCTGACCAGCGCGTTTGGAGTGTTTGTAGAGCGTCTTGAAATTCCCATCTTTCAGATAGAAACTCCACGTGTATGTTCGCGACTGCTCTCATGAAGGCTTTGAAGTTTGCTGTCTGTTTGCGCATCATGTCGTCCAGCTTGCTATTGGATCCCGTATCCCTTTTCGCAGGGTTTTGTTGTTCTTGCCGAGTAGGAGGTGGTGACGGTTCTCGGTTTTGATTATCTTGATTGGCATCCCTGGCTTGTTCTGCCACCTCCTTCTTGAAGGCTTCTTGTTCCCGTCTTGCCTGATCTGAGGTACCTTCCCCTGTTTGTTGGTTGGTACCTCCCAATGTTTTTGTTTGGACCGACTGCTCTCTTGGAGAACGAGCGAGGGTCGTGAGTTGTTGGTGTTGTTGAAGAATCAGCTCCTTTACTTCATTGTAGCACTGCAGCGTTTGATTATAGGAGTCATTTGTAAAGTAGGGATGACTTACACTTTGTTCCGTAGACAGGCGGTCATGATTGAATTGATAATCTGACCACAAATTTTCCAACATTACCATACGGCGTTTGAAATAGTCGGGGTTTTTTCTGTCCCAACCATCTTTCTTGATATTTATTCCGATCTTCTTTATGTTGTCGTAGAGTTCGTTCTGATTCTGGTATAAATCTGCTGACGACATGTTGTTTATGTTGTTTTTCTTGTTGACTTCAAGATGTTCTTCTGTTCCGAGTGTCGACTGTTGCTCCACACTCCTGGTTCTTAGTATTGTGCAACCTTTCTCTTCTACGATATGCGCCTTCTCAATTGGTTACTGGGGCGACTCGCTTGTGAGAGACCAGTCCAACCGATTCGCGACCGTAAAAGATATAAATCACACAACACTAAATTAATTGCTCGAAGGACCAAATGTTGGGGCGTAACTCCCAACAGTGAAAATGTTATGTTATGTTGGAATGTTATGTTGATTGAGTAGACAACCGATTGGTATAAAGGTTTAATTGCTACTAAAAATAACATGTTATAAAGTATTAACGTACAATTCATGTTGGATTAAATAAACTGCAACGTATCACTAAAAGTAGGACAAGTTAGTGGAATGTACAGCGTAGCTCGTAATTATTTTAATTTATTTTTATTATATGTGATTATAATGTTTAACACAGAATATAACGACATAATGAAGAGATTAAAAATTAAAAATTTGGCAGGGCTTTGAAAACTAACCCTGTATATTTATAGAAATAAACAGAAATATTATTTTCAGTTTAATGGATGTTTGTTATCCATTCGTATGCCCGTTTATCACTGAATGATTTTGGGCTTATATGACGTTGAATGGTCAAATATAAAATAGAGGTTTTTGCAATCTGCGCTCACGAGGCCATATTCCTGAACCTGGCCGTAACATATTGGCAATAGACATTTGTTCTAGAACGTGATTCATGTGTGTAATATCCACCAGGATGCAGGGAATTCTGCCAAAACGATTGCAGTTTGATTGAAACTTTCAAACTTTAAAGTATACTTATTCTGAGTGCCTTTACATTGTAATTTATATTGAAAATCTGAGTACCTTAACATCACGAGTTGAAATCGCTCTTTCTACACCGCCATCCTAATTGCGTAACATAATATCAATCACATCATTTTGAAGCCTATTGCTAATCCATTGCTTCATATGTTCGAAAAATTTGTCTGCTCAACAACGTAAATAATGCAAGGAATGTTGTTGAGTTGTCAAAATGAAAGCCATTCCTGCTGGTTAGTGTCTTACGCAATTACCCCGCGCTTTTTAGGTTCATTTGAACCACAAATCACTAAATGCATTTAATGGTTAAGGATTGTCCGAATTTTTGTTTGTTTCTTTCTTCTTTAGAAGGAGTAGGGTTAGGCAGAGGTGTACCTTATAGTACAACGACATTTTGCCCCTTATGTTCAAACTCAAAGCATTTATTTCAATTAAATTACAGGCACTTTTGAATTGTCAAAGAGTCGGTCAGTTAGTCAGAAAGTTGAAGCTAGTTGCCCATTTCAAAACGTAGATCTCTATGGAGAAGAACGGGCAAGAAACTCCAAGGACACTCTTTTTAAATCAAGATATTACAAAATCCTGGGTACATTATTCGTGTTGCTTCTATATGCGAGAACAATGAAAAAAAAATATATAAAAAAACAATTCAAAATATAAGATTAATAATAAAAATAAGCCGTGGCAGTTAAGAGATGACCAGTCTCAACTGACGGCGCCCGTTCACGAACATGACGCGTGGATCAGCACCATCCAGCTCAACCATTTTGTAGGGAACCGAATGATCCAACACACGCGCCACCAACAGTGAGACATTTAAGTGAGCATGACATAGTCTCTACTGCCATGCTGTCAAGTCAACATAATTATATAATAAACGAATTCAAGTCGAGTTCAAGTCCCATGTAATAGGGGGCGAGCCTGTTGCCATCAGCCGGGCACTACTCCTCATTCCAAGCTGCTACTGAGAAATTAATGATGGAAAAACCCAACACCACTGCCTGACCTGGGAACCGAACCCAGGACCTCATGGTCGGCAGTAGTGCTTGCGATCACTAGAACACGAGGCAGCAATAGAATGATGGTTTAAATTAGTTTAGCGCTAAATGTATTTAGTGAATTGTATTGCAAGTGGGCCTTATTATTACAGCTAAAAAGAAGAAAGTGCACTTTGAGCTAAATATAACGATCTTCTACACAAATAAATTTTTATAGTGCAATTTCCTATACTTAGTGAAGTTCAATAATGATATTAAAAGCACTTAACGGCCAAGCACGAGCCTGCAAGTGGGTACTTTAGAAATCCATTTTAGTCTGCTTTATTTTACAGTTGAGTGTGGATTCGAGAAGCACATTCGAAATTTTTATTTAATTCCCGGTTCAATATGGGAACAGAAATAGACGTTCTATTTTGGAGTACGAAAATACTGTTCATGAGGGAAATAAACTGTGCTACGTCTTGTGGTTCCAATCTGTAGGCAGTAGGTAGACATTTACCTACTAGAAGACTATTTCGATGAACGAATACAAACACTTACTTACGGCAATTCTCTCAACTTTTTAATGATGTAGATCGTCACACTGATCACAAAAAAACATACCACAACACACTTCCTTTCAATTTTGCTTTAAGCATTATCTATGATTTTGCTTATACTAAACACAATTTCAAAGAAAATTCTCTGTTTCGTGAACCTACGTAGCTCTTCGTTAAACAAGTTGTGTTAGTAAACATTTTCGTTCGAGTATCGATAAGAAATTGTATCCAAAATACGTTCTACATTTTTCCGTCTGTTTTATACATTGCGGCCATCATAAATCTTTCATCACTCAATCACTTTACGCAGAAGCCGACACACATCGTTATCGATAATATTCTCAATTCAAATATTTGTTTTTTTCTGACAGTTCATTTCTATTCTGTGTGCCAGTGTTATGTTGTGGCAAATTAGCAAGGTCTATGTGATGCCGTTGATTTAAGAATTAATATGTCCGTCATGCTCGTAGTGTTTAGTTTGTTAAAGTTTGTATACCATATTTCAAAGGTGTTGTGTCCACAATTTATGACTTCCGATCCATTGAATCACTCAGCAGTCTCGGCCCAGAGTTTATGAAAATTAAAATAATGAAACAGAATCATGGTAATAGTTTTAAGTAGACCATAATAACAGAATTCTGTTATTATGGTCTACTTAAAACTATTACCATGATTCTGTTTCATTATTTTTATTTACCACTATAGTTGGTTAAATCGTAAGCCAAATTAAGTAAAGAGGTGACATTTGTCAAAATTAGGACTAAAACGTTTTTACTTAGAATATATTTTGTGAGTAGTCAAAAAGCTTTAGCAGAGCCACAGAAATCTAGGATGACAAGTTTAATTCAGGAGCTAATCTAATTAAGTATAAGCGCGGTGACATTTTTGGCACAAATACAACACCGCTGCCACCACAACAGCTGAAAATATACCGTAAGACTAAAGAAATTAGCCTCATACGTTATGCGTTTTGGCATAATGCTCTCCACTAAAATGCTAATAATGTCTGCACTGGCCTGGTCACATTTTGTGCGAGGTCTAATGTACTGAATTACTCTGATTGGCCGCAACGGCATTTGCCAATAATGGCGCTATTTTATGATGAACCTAATGGCTGCTGTATTGTGATAACAATAGGTAGTAAACTCTTGTGATTAATTAATGTCTTGCAATTGAAAAGGGCCGGAAAATGGTTAAATTTTACATTTGACACGGCAGGCAGTTGACATTTTGAGATTTAAATTTAAGAATTATGTTTGAAATGTTGTGCTTCACAATTCATTAACAGCAAGCAATTCAGAAGTCTGTATTGTATTTTTTAAAGGAAAACTTTACACTCACAATACAAGTACAGTTAAAATTAAAAGAAAACAGCTTTAGTTCTATGCTGTTGAAATAATAATGATGAAAGTCGAGGGTCGTAATAACTTGTACCTATTACAAAAGAAAAAGACGCAAAAAGAGGAAAAAAATCAAATTTATTTTTTGTTTTGTTTTTCCTGTTCTAATTATGTTTCATATTACTGCCTAACAAAATTGAAACCAATATACGAAACAAATCAAGCTTTAAGAGGCCAACAGCCAGGCAGTTTTAGTTGCCAACAGCTAAAACGCAGTCACTATCGGACTGCATAGTATAAAAAGAAAGAGAAGCGCGATGATAAAACGCTGGTAATTTAATGCAAAATATGAAGAAATTATTATCTATTTACAAAAAATTTAATGATTGGACTAAAAAATTTAAACACTGTTAAGTTAATATGTTGCTTGTAGAATAATCTGATAAAAAATCAGAATGATTGCATTATACTACTAGTATGGTTTTTAAAAGTGAAAGATTTGAGGCATCTTCGTGATTTTTTTCTATCGTATAAAATGAGTTGTATTATGTTTTCAACACACTATCTAACTAGCATATATCCTGAAGAATATCATATATTTTTCTGAAATTGTTTACTGCAGTGGATCATATTTTTTTCTAATTTTGTTTACTGCAGTGGATCATATACTTTTAGGCATTATAAAACTTGCGTTTAGGTCCTGTAGTCCCCTTAATCACCTCGCACACTATACGACATGCTACTGCGACAGCCCGACGACAAGACGCTGACCTGTCGCATGCGACATCGGGTGTGCGCGTGCACCGTGCGTCTAGATGCTGCGACAAGTAGCGAGAGCGTCCGACTCCCCCAGATTGTCGTTGCGACTCTGCAACCCGACGCCAAGTGTACGGAGCTTTGAACAAAATTTATGAAAATGGTCAGCCGCAGCATGAAGTTGCATCTAGTCGCCGAGCTGTCGCAGTCGCATGTCGCATAGTGTGCGCCATGTCTAATACGAAGTTTTTTAAATAATGGAAAGTAACGAAGCGGATTTCAGTTACTGTTACCCAACAGTCGTGAAAAGTTTACGACACAATAAATTGGTACTTGGGTAGTACCGCCTTAGTACAGCAATGAAACTGTTTACAAGGATAGTAGATACTTGAAGTGCTAATAAATGTACAAAGGCAGGGACGTCCTTCGCGGTCTTGTCTTATCTATAAGACTACCGTACTCAATCAATTCTCTTGAGCATTGAAAAAGGGCTGGGGAAGTAGACAAAGATTATAAAGAAAAATATACCCCGTTTGGCACAGTGCACAGTGGTTGAATGCTTGGAATTTAAAATATTTAAAATTTAAATGTTTTTTTATGTAGGTACGTATTTTTGTTTTAAGTATGGGTATCAAGAATTTGAGGTTTGTGAAATGTACAAGTCAATAAAATTAATTGTTTTGCAAATTGATACCCTACGTCAATTTGCCGTGTTATAGCTATTTGATACAACAGTCAGAGAATGACAGTTATGAGTTGAATATACGGACAATTTAAGTTGGTAGTCGATATCGGTTCAACGGACTGTAAAAACCGTTTATTTAAATTTCTAATCTTATTTCAAGTAAGATAGTGTTATGAAAGTCCCAACCACTGAAAAGTCTCAGTTTACAGAAAACCACAGTATTAGTTAAACATGGACACTTTCCTAGAAGTGTTGATAGAAATCTAAAAGCTGCAAAAGATTTCCACCGTACATCGTCGTATCGGATCCAAATAGAAGGCTTCTATTAGTTCCCGTGGGTATCGAGCGAAGCCGTTCAAATAGTGTGGAGCGAGATATATTTACAGTTTATTAAACTGGGGAAAAATACTTTCTTCCTTTACTTAAGGGTTTAGAGAACAATGCCGAGTTGTTTCATGGAAAAAATGGCTTAGCATAAGCATGTATTACAACAATAATAAGCATGAATGTAGAATAATTGGAAGAATTATGCAAGAATAGCGTTATGTTTGTTTTTCTTTAAGAGGCTGAGAACAGCTAAAGTGCGGTCACTGTCGGACTACATAGAGAAAGAAAAGCGCGATGACACAACGCTGGTAATTTATTGCAAAATATGAAGCAATTATCTATTTACAAAAAAAATATTGATTGGACGACAAAATTCAAACACTATTACGTTAATATGTTGCTTTTAGAATAATCTGACAAAAAATCTAAATAATTGCATGTATATTAGTAACGGTTTTTAATCGTTTAAATAAATTTTTAAAGGTATCTTCGTGATTTTTTTCCATCGTATCAAATTAGTTGTATTATGTTTTCAACACACTATCTAACTAGCATATATCCTAAAGAATATCATATATTTTTCTGATTTTGTTTACTGCAGTGGATCATATAATTTTAGGCATTATAAAACTTGCGTTTAGGTCCTGTAGTCCCTTTAGGTGGAAAAGGCGTGATGCATGAATACAAATATTATATATTAAAGTAATTTACATAAACGGAATGAATTGATGGACTGCCTCACTGATCTAGTGGTCGCAAGCACTGCTGCTGAGCATGAGATCTTGGGTTCGATTCCCAGGTCGGGCAAAGTGTTTTTAGGTTTTTGCGTCAGAAATTCCGCAGATTTGTCCGGTCGATGGTAATACGCTGGCCCCCGATTACATGGGACTTAAACATAACTGTCGAAATGTGGGTATACCATATGTACACCTCTACATAACCTTTTCGGGAAAACAGGCGTGATGTTATGTTATATGAAATAAATTCAATGAAAATCTAGTTCATGAAGACACATACACATACACAAAATTACGCCTTCTTCCCATGGGGGTAGGCAGAAACTACAGAACGCCACCTGCTCCGATCCTTATCTTTTTGCCTCGTTTACGGTCATACATCTGGTCATACGCACACGCCAGTTGCGAGTACTACGCACCTGACCTTTCTGAAGAACATCACCAATAAGGTCACTATATGTCCTCCTAGGGCGTCGTCTCCCGGCTTTTCACTCACATCTGCCTTGTAAATACCTTTTGTTAGTTGCCTTTCATTCATCCTCTCAACATGATCAAACCATGTAAGCATACTCTTTTCAATGTTTGTCACTACATCTTCTTTAAAACCGCAATAGTGCCTTATCACATCATTCTTCAGCCTATCATTCATAGTTACACCTCACATGCTTCGCAAGGAACGCATTTCCACAGCATTTATTCTACTTTCATGCTTCATGAAGACTACTTTAAGAATATGGGCTTGCCCCGAGCAAAATTATTATGGGTATCATTTTGTTTGACCAAAGGACAGTGTCTCTTATTATCTACTGTACCATTACAATTACACACATTATTATAATGGCACTTGACTCCAAAAATAATATAGCATCACGCTTGTTATCCCCGAAGGATGAGGCAGAGTTGTACATAAAGTACACGCACATTTCACCAGTTATGTCCCCAAACCTATAACATATACAAAGTTATTGGTTATATGTCGACAATCTATTAAGGGAATGTAGGAGAGGTCATTTGCAACAAAATGGCTCCTGATGACCCCTATGCAAAAGTCAACCATTTTCGAGTAATTTGTTTTTAAGCTATTGCATAGCTTTTATCGCGGGCTTTGAGCGCGGCGACCGAATCAAGAAATTCCGAAACGAAAATAAAACCTAACACCCCCACTCCGCCTACCATGTAGCTCGGCCGAGCGTTCGCTTAGCGTGTATGTATATGGTACGACTGTACTTTATTTAATACCAAAGAAAAAAAATACTGCATAAATAAAAAAATATAATTGCATAAGTTGATAAAAAATGCTATGTAATAGCTTTACCGCGGCAGTCCCCGAGTGCCACACGTGCTTTTTTTTTTTACGGTACACAACATAGAAAATGAAAAAAAATACAACTTCACGTCTTCTTCTACTTCAATACATAATAATAAACCATAAAATGACAATTATCTTTAATAGTTTTACAAATCGTTACAATTATCTATCATTTTGAGCTGGCTATTTGACTGAAATAGTCGATTTCTGCAAAAAAACACGGAAGTACTTTATCGGCAGAAAATTCCAAAAACATATACAACTTCTCAGCTATCCAACGAGTTACAATAAGATACCAGATATCTTCAAAAAAATATAAAATGTCAAATTACTCGAAAATGGTTGACATTTGCATACGGATCATCAGGGGTCATTCGGTTGCAAATGACCTTACTTACATCCACTTCACGGATTGCCATCATATAACCAATAACCCTGTATACATACGAGTAAATGTAATGAACTGATGACTTCCCTTCAAAAATTACAGAGCTTGCCGACGACCAACCACAACCCAACCATTGCTAAGGCCGGATAGAGTTTCGCAATTAGGAGTCAGTCGGTTAAGCTAGTGGGCTAATTAGGTACATTAACTGGCTTATCGTGTGAGGAGGAAGTTCGGGTATCGCGGGTCAGTTGTGGCATGTCGTTGTGTTGCCGGCATTATGTGTAGGTCTGTGGTGCAAAGATTAGCGTGAAGTGTGGTAGGACTACCAAATAGCTGTTCTTATGTACGTTTGTAGTGACAATAATGATGGTGTAGCGGCATCTATAACGCCACTTGCGAGCTACGCGTCACACTGACATCACGCAAAGTTCTGCATCGCGTAAGCAGAGTTTACCGCGCAACTAGCATATATACAACGACTACTTCCCGACATCAATTTGTCAGGCAGTTGCCCACCAGACACGAAACCCGTCTGGTTGGAGGATCCTCCCTTTTCCATAGAGTATGACTGAGCTTTACACCCTGTTCCTCATACCTCTATAATGGTAAAGCAAGAACATTATTTTGAAAAAGAGTCAGTGCATCCGTTCGTCATTATTTCGTTGCTTTATAGTAAGTCATTGTCATCATGATCGTCATGTTCGTGAACGGGCGCCGTCAGTTGAGACTGGTCATCTCTTAACTGCCACGGCTTATTTTTATTATTAATCTTATATTTTGAATTGTTTCTTAATATTTTTTTTTTAATTGTTCTCACATGTAGAAGCAACAAGAATAATGTACCCAGGATTTTGTAATATCTTGATTTAAAAAGAGTGTCCTTGTAGATTTTTGGCTGTTCTTCTCCATAGAGATCTACGCTTTGGAATGTCCAACTAGCTTCAACTTTCTGACTAACTGACCGACACTTGGACAATTCAAAAGTGCCTGTAAATAGTTTAATTGAAATAAATGCTTTGAGTTTGCATCTGAGTTTGAATTGCATATTAAGTAATATGTAAAAACAGTTTACTGTCTTTCCGCAGCGGTCTATAAGAATAAAATGTATAAAAACTCGCAGGTGTTTACAAATACCGATCCTATACATGTCATATGTAACAGAAGACCATTTCAGACACTGATCTATATAATCCTCACATGATCTGACCAAGATTATGTCTGGACTTTAAAAGAGACAGTGACCTTTCAGTTTGTTTCGGCCTTTCTTTCAGAGTAGTCAGATAGGAAACATCGAACTCGATCTAGTTTAAAAAAAAAACATTTATATTTGACGTGTAAAAGTGTTTGTACAAACCTACTTACAGAATAAAATCATTTACAATTTATTAGTACGTTAATTCTATATAAACGTTATGTCAAAGGGGTAACTCATTTCTGATACGGCCTTCAAAACATTTCTATTTATACAGAGGGAAGATGCATGCATACGTCAAATATCTTAAGTGGGGTTAATATAAAGCTTTGGAACTAGGGTCTGACAGATGCTTAGCAAGATAAATGACCAGACTGACCCGATTGTTGACGTAACCAGGATCTAGTGATCCTTCACGTCTATGAAATTGAAATAGTTTATTCTAACTATAAACTGTATTAAAATATTGCCTTATTTTTTCATAGAATGAAAGTTATGTTGAAAATACTGGAAAAGACCCTTTTTTTCTGAGAGACCCGAAATATTTTTGCTTGCTTATCTAAAAACGAATGGAAAAATCAACTCGTTTCCACATGAAAATACGTTCTATCACATGGATCTTTGAAGTTATTACTCGGCAGTGGCTGGTATTCATACTCGTAGCAAAAATATTACTCTGATATTTCGCGACGTAATTATTTTCTCATATCGAAAGAAATTTGAAACAAAAATGTCCTAATATTCCGACACAAATAATGATGATGATTAATGATATTTTCTTCTGTAAATTGGTTTAAAAAAACACTTTTAGACGTCAAAATTCAATTATATATATATTCTTTATTTCAGGCACACACAATCGCAATCCATATAGTATTAGTAACAATTACTTAAAAAACTACGTTAACGTAAACCTTCACAAAACTAAAATACCTAAAAAAGACGGCCCAATACACCTTGGCACGTGCCTCCGTACCTAGTGCCTTATAAAGGGACTGTCCACATTTTCTAATAAACTTTTTAGGATGCTGTTGGTGCAGAAACGTGGAAGCCCCATCAACATCCTAAATCCATTATTATACTGTACGCGTAGGACCACCCACAAAAGCTGCACGTGTAGGTTTGGCAGTATGCCTTAAAAAGCGCGAATTTAACATCTTTACACGCAAACCTGTGGGCTACCATATTATGTTAACATATCGCAACCTTAAAACATAAGTGGCACTATACAAAAAATGACATTTTTTAGTTAAGTATACAGTCAAAATGCATAAGATGAAACGCGCCTAATTCAAAGACCCCTGTAGCTTTAATGCGCCTAATTTTTGCTAGATGGTGCTAGTGTCACTTATGAATTTAGTTTTAAAACATAGTATGTTTTAAAACTAAATTAGTTCAGTTGGTCCTAACCGACTATTCTGAGAAGGAAGACGGAAACAAAACAGTATAGGTAGGTGCTCACACACAGTACGTAACTGTTAATATGAGCTTTCATTCCAAGCATTATTTAATTATTATTCCGCTCTCTATTTGATCATTAAACATAAGACTATTTCCTTTGTATCAATTATTTAATACTCGTAAGGAACGTCTCTATGTAGCACTTAGTCAAGATTCAGTATGTTATTAGAGTACATAAGAGGTTCCTTTATGAACGGACTTTGGGACGAATTGCGAGATTTAATACATGAATGGAAGATTAAGGCATTACAAATATCGAGTAATAAAATGTACCTTTCAGAATGTTTTGTCATAAACTGGAATAATTTAGTTTGTGTGCGGATTGTTTTGAGGTAAACTTTAAGTTAGTGCGCAAATCGGAGTATAACATGGGGTTTAAACATAACCAGCGAATTGGCCTGGACATGGCCTGCGGAGAAACATACGCGATGATAGTTTATGTTATCCCAAACAGTTTGGTCTTTTACGATTTTAAAGATAATCTTCCTGATGGTAATACTTTATCTCACTTTGGCTGAACCGGGAATCGGACCCAAGACTCCAAGCACAGCAGTAACACTTTCGACAGTTTCGCAGTCTTAAATTGGCAATCAGAATGCCTAAATCACTGCACGCTGGTATGAATACCATCCGATCTTCATAACTCTTTGTCTAAAGGAAACCAGTGGATGACAGTAAATTATGTTGTTGTATGTATATTTCTCAGAAATGTATAGCTAGGAGCAACTTTACGAGCACTTAGGTAAGATTTACTACTGAGGTACCTACTTATTCCGTTATCAGAGAACGTAATCGACGGTTCCGTTATGTACTTGTGTTTGGGACTACTTGTGAGACAGATACTGTAATAAAGCTATACAGGAGGCACAGTCACGAGCATAAGTATGTTTACACTTGACTAAACTCAAAAGCGATTTTCTCCTTAATTTTAGAATGAAATTCTATGTTGTTACGAACATAGTATTTTCGAACCCATAGGTTTATGCAATATGTCGCATTTCAACGTTGCATTAATTATATCACGACAAATCGCTATTGAAAGTTGCCAAGTGTTGAAATATTAGTGCTCGTGACTGTACCTTCAAACGGGGTGAATAGAAGACTCTAATGTATTATAATTAACGATTAAGTGCTTTTGTTGGCAACAAACTATAATATCTCAATGTTAAAATCCCTTTTAAAGTTTCGTTCTGAAACACCCCTCTTTTTTTTTTTCTTCTGTATTCTTCTTTTTCTGGCCCGCCGGCAGTATCATCGTTTACGTCTTTCAATCTTAAGAGGTTGTAGGTGACAAATATTTTCTAGGCAATGAAAACAAGATCTGTTTCAAATGATTTTTTTAAAGAAATCTTTTGCCAGTTTTTACTAATACTAGGCGACACCTAGATGAAAGTCTAAATGCTCGTATGTGCTAGTGCATTTTCAACTATAGGCGTTCATCCGAGCGTTAAAAATCCAACAGCGCGCTTTGGATTTGTGTCTTCTTGACGCCTGGAAGTTCAGCGGTAGTATTTTCTTTTGCATTAGAATGCAAAACGTCAATAACCAGGTCGTATGTCTAGTAAGTACAGAAAGTTATCTGATAATACCAATATTCCTTGCCTGCCGATCAAACTATAAGGAGAAATGTTTTTTGGGCAATACAAAGTAGAACACGAACGTTTTCGTTGCTTACGAAACTATTATTTGAAAAGAAAAACAAATGGGACTTGCTTTTTTTCGCGTTTTCACGAATTATCTGATCGATGCCCGAAGAAATTTTTCAGACATAAATATTGTGGTTCCTAAAGAACGATATAAGATACTTTTCATATATAAATCTCAATCTGCCTGACCTTTTTTTAACTATGTTGGGGTTGGCTTCCAGTCTTACCGGATGCGGCAGAATACCAGTATTTTATATATACCTTTTATACATAAATACGAACATAAATTCACCCTTTTTTCTATCGGAGTAGCCAGAAACTACAGAACGCTACATGCATACTCCTTACATACTCCTTTTGCTTCGTTTGCTACTTTTATATATCTGGAACAATATAATCCCTTGTATGTGTGACTGGTTAACTACAAAATAATTTATTAATTAGTCATTATATTAATTGACTGTATTGTATTCAGGACAATTGTGGTTCAATTATGAATCACTTTAATAATTGCCATTAAATTAGTTATGTGATCAACGATATTGTTCCAAAAAGGTATATCGTAGTTCATGATTAATGGCAGAAATAAAATTGTATTTAATTTTGTCTTTATTGGAAAGGTAACCGACCTATTTACAGTTTTCATTTCAATTTATTTTATTCAGAAACAATTCACATTTTGGACGAATATAATCCAGCTTGAAACATAAGTATAAGATGTACAAATTCATAAAAGAAAACACTAAATTAAAATTAGAATGAGAAATTTTTATTAAGATTAAAATTAAAAACAAGCAACATTTCTCAGACAAGCTAGCCTTACAGGCTTTTCGGAACACATAAAACGCCAAAATCATCATAGAATTATCTATATATTTTCTTTATCTATCTATCTTCTATATATATATGACGGAGAAGGTCTCTCTCGTTATTATTAGCCATATTTTAACTACTGTGGGCGTAGTATTGGTTATTGCGCAATAGAAAAACCGTTTTTAGTTCAAATCAAATTATAATTTACGATAAAACTAATCACAGTAGCGAATCACACACTGTAGGTACACGCCACAACTATACGGAACGTGCGACAGTTTCTAAACGTGTTCACTGCTTAGCCGCCAACAACCAACTCTGCTTTAATTCTGGTCAAGCGTTATGTTATAGACTCTATCGAGCGCCACCTGGTGGCGCTGGCGTCTCGATTAGTCAAAGTCAAACGATTGATTTAATGTCTTTCCGACATATAGAACAAAGTCGGGTTAGTTACACCGTTTATAACTCAAGAACGGCTAGACCGATTTTTATGATCTTTGATCTGTTGGATTTAACTCCGCCCTGAATAGCAGAATAACTATTAAAACATGGCAAAAGTTTACGAAAATAAAAATTATGAAGATAATATTCTGAGGCCGTACGAAGTACGCAGGGTCAGCTAGTTCCAAATAAAGCAAAACAGTTTCTAAAAGTTGAATATGGGAGCCCTGAGAAAACGCTCGCCCCACAACTTTTGGCCTAGCACTATTTTGTTGAATCGAAAATACAACTATCCTTTAGCTTTTTTTCATGCGCCTAGCACACAGATATGAGTTGTCTTTAAACTAATAAATATTATGACCGAAACGAGTATTTTAAATTCAAAAAAGGTTCGAATTAACGTTGTTTACCTCGCTCGTTCGTAGGCTGTATGTGCCGTCTAAACTGAAAGAAAAATATTAGACAAGTGATAATTATTAATTATTCGTTAGATCTTTCTTGGCTGTCTACTGCATTGCAGAAAGCATATTTTTTCATGACTACGTTTCACAATAATAAAAACCAGACCGCAGTATTAAGTGATGCAAATGTCACGTCCACATAGCAGCGTGAAGCGCGAACACAAAGGGACATATTTGGCATAATCGCACAAAACGCGACCTTATTATAATTTCATAACGTGCTCGCGCGACACTAAGCTTTTCTTACGGTGCGGTTTTAGAGTAGCGTGGTAGGCAGCGGAGCGTATTAGGTGAGGTGGCATTATGTATTGAATTGTAGTTCTAAGGAAATAAAACAAGTGATTGCCAGTTACAGTTCGCGCAAAACTTTATGAACCCTCTGAACGTAGGCCCGAGGACGAAACTGCGCATGGTACAGTTAAGTGAGAGTGGTAAAGTTCCCTCGGACACCCATATTACGCATACTGCGCAGCCACTCGCGTGCAACTTCCGAGAGTTTATACATTTTTGCGCGAGCTGTACCCCAAAGTGATATCAGAAAAGACAGCTGATAGACATTTATGGAAGCCCCTAATTAAACGAAATAAGGGCAGGAAGATAATGAGAATTGTGATACCGCAAATATCTAGTAAAATAGCGTTATTATAGGGTGCCTGGCAGAACTGATTGCGACAAGGCTACCCATTAGGTACATCACACTTTATAATACTTGTTCGTTTTTTTCTACGGTGAGGGGGGAATAAATGTACTCTATGTATCGTGTCGCTATTGATAAAGATATCTATTCAAATTCAAATTCAAATCATTTATTGTTTGTCACATGTAGATAAAGATGTCATAGTCATAATAATTATAGGAGCAATGTAACATACCTATAAGGTGTACAATATTTTTGGCGCTTTGTTTTTGACTTACGTTAATATAATATACATTTTACACTTTATCCCCAGTTTACACTCTTTGCATTAGTATAAAATTGTACCATAATAAAGTATTGTAAAAAAATATTTTGGATTAGTCAAATTATACATGTCAAATTATACATAAAATAAAAAGTCATAATAACATACATTCATTAGTCAAGTTGAAACATTGAAAATATTATAGGTACATGTCAAATTATAAATAGAATATAAGTCGTACAACAGTCGTCATGGTAGAGAAAAAACAAAATATTTAAACTAACACAAATTTTTGTCGTTAAAAAACTCGTTTATAGAGTAGTACGCTTTACATAACAGGAATTCCTTTAATTTATGTTTAAAAATATTGATCGCTGAAATACATTTAACATCGTTTGGTAATTTGTTATAAATTTTTACTCCCATTCCAAATATACTAGATTTAAATTTAACTGTTCTACATCTAATTCCCGATAGCTCATTTTTGTGCCGTGCACTTCTAAGTGTTTCATATTTACTTATATCACTTTTTATCATTACTGCCGCTTCATAAATATATAATGAAGGCAGAGTTAATATTTTTAAACTATAGGAAACGTAACAGCGTAATTTATTTGGAACCAAGTAAGTACTGACATCAAGGATAAGTGCAGTTGACAAATGTATAGGCACGGGCGGAACGACCGATTGACGTACAGTATTAAGATTTATGGCTATCGAAGAAAACAAATGCTAGGCCCAACAGTATAAAGTAAAATAAATAAATAAAAATAAATAAACATTAATTTCTCTGTCACAAAGGCGCCTTAAACATAGAAGATTATAACATCGGAATAAATTCTTTGTGCGAGACTGGTATCTGCACTAGGAAAACCTGTGACACAGATTACCAGCCCCCCCCAAGTGGTTGATTATAGATAATATTAACAAATTATTTTAACCTGGTAGGAGAACTCAGTAAACAAAAAGGAAGATCAGTAAACAGAAACGAAAAAGAAAAAAAAAAACATCACGAAATACTTTATGAGAAGCAAAAGGACGTGTTTTAGAACATCAACAAATGGTAGGAGGGAAGGGATCGCGTGGCGTGTATAAAATTCAATTAAGTAGGTGAGCAGTTTGAGATGATCAGTGGTTAGATCATAAAAAAAAAAAAAAACAAAAAAATAATACAAATAAAACAAAAAATATTATACAAAAAAAAATATTAAGCCTCTGCAACGAGCAACAAACAGTTATTAACAGTCATCTGTGTCATTTTCGTATATAAAAACACGTATATCCCACCATCCGCGAAACATTCGCTTCGCAAAGGAATCGCCACGAAAGCGTAGCAAGCCTCGCTACGCTATTTGCTACGCGGTGCTACGGCGTAGCGGCTTAAGCTTGAGTGTGAGCGTAGACAATTTTCATCTCACTTGCAACAGCCGTGGTAATTTTGCGAGGTCAACTCGTGGAGTATTTTCGACTTATTGTTTGGTAAAGTAGTGAAAGGATAAAAAAATGCGATCAACATTTTTACTAAAGTAACATGACTTGTTATTCATTTGTTTAGTTTAAATGTCGCCAAACTAAACATTAATTTTAAAAATTACCTAATTTTTTTATTTAATGGTGCCCAAAATACAGTCTGTGCGTAGTTTGTGACCAATTTTATGTCCATATTCTTATTAAAGCATTAAGGCAGTATTTCGCACAATTCCTCGATGAGATTTCAAAAAGTTTTACTTACTTTACCGCAATTTTCCTTACCGGAATTGCCTTTCACGAGACTTGCTACACTAAGTCCCTAAGTTTTCCTATCTTGCATGTTATTAGCAAGTGATTAATTTTCACAGCACACACTGGTTCTAAATTAGCATGTTCATTAACAAGGCGCATGCGTGCTCTATCTTCCCCGAATACGCCGCGTATTTGTTCAGCCGCTGAAATGGAAGGCGGAGTTAACTGATGGATTTCATGGGATTATGGTGTAATGTTTGAGAAGTTTTTGATAAGTAGTATTACTGTTGATTGTAGAAGCTTGCTCTTATTTAACTTAGTTTATAGGTACGGCCCAGGAAAAGTTAAATTCTTAAATCTAATAAATCCAAAGATATTTAATTGACCGACCGAGCGTGTTGCGCGAGCGAAACGTCTCCTTTTCTGCTTAGGCACAAATGCTTTCGTATGTCCGGATGTCCGGCTGTTCTCCTCTACAGGTCGCATTTCTCAACCGATTCTCGTGAAATTTTGTGAGCAGGTTCGATAATTATATGTTGGATTTTTTTGGCGATTCAATTTTTTGATAAGTTTTAAAATGGCGGAGATATGGGGGTTGAAGACGTAACAAAAAACCAAATTTCGCACTCTTTGCGTGCGCTTTTTGTTTTTAGAAGCGCCGGTGAAACAAATTTATTCAGTTTTAAGCTATGCAAAAACAAACTCGCAAGGTCTACAGCTCACAGAACCACTAGTCAAAATAGATAGATTTATGGATAGAACAGGTACTCTTTATTGTATAACAATAATACAACAAATTTAAATAAATATTTAAATTAAATACATCGTGACTATAGTAAATCTGTAAAAAAAAAACAGATACCTACAGAGTAATAATACTTAGGTATTAGAAAGGTAATTCTTAAAAGGTATCTGCATGCGTAACATGGTCACTATGAAAACGGAAGAAATGGAAGACAAAATAACAGATTGTAGAAAGATTTCTTACGGCGCGATGACAAAATAAAAAAAAAGAATGAAATTTGGTAAAAAAGTGATTTGTCTTCTCCTCGTAGACTAGAGATAGATAGTGATAGATACATAGATAGATAGTGATAGATAGATAGCGGTCATGCTACGCATGCTGAACGCCAATTCCCGCAATAAAAAACGTTCAAAATCTAGTCGCAATCTCACCTTAGCGACCATCAATGTCAAAAATTAGAGGTATTTTTGACAGATTGAGACAGACATTAGAACGCGAACGTTCTTAAAAATACCGGAACACTTATTGTTCGTAGTCGGAAAAATAATAAGTTGCAAGTAAAAATTAAACTTAAGGTGCTTGCTTTAGATGCTTTTATACCTTGACTGTAAATGCCGAAAAAGGAAAACAAATGAGTGTAGCCTTCCTTAAATGTTTTGGGAATTAAACAACTACAGTCCTTTCGCAGTTGTTTTACCCATGACAGCAGCAACCCAAAAGCAACCTTATTGTAACGAGTATAAAGATCATTGTGATTTTAACAGACTTGATAGTGGAAGCAACCCAACAGGAACCTTATTTCAAGGATCATAAAGACCACTGTGATTTTGAGTCATGCAAAAACAGAGTTTTCCCCATATCATCATTTTTCGACCACTGTATGCTTGGACTTCCTGGCATGGTTTTGAACGTTCTTGGCGTCTAAGGGCTCTCTAATACCGTGTACGGCTTGCTTATGTCTGCAGCTGGACCCGCTGTGAAAGTGTAATTCAAACCATGGAAACTGCGTCTGTGTTCAAAACTGATCAGGTAATATAAATAGTCGTGGGTGTAACGGTAATCAAATAATAAACATTAATGTGTTTCACAAAAGCAAATATTTTCTATTTTAAAACAATTACATATACACAATAATTATCATCATATCAGTCGAAAGACGTTCACTGCTGGCCATCGGCCAACGCTGTCATTAAAATTGACAATGACTATAATGGATTCCCATATTTTATAACACAAATGAAAAAGTATAATAAAATAACAATTGGCCAAATTAAGCTCCAATTAAAAAAGTACCTTATCATTAAACAATGATAGCCATTACGTTCAAACGGTTCAAGATTCGGGAGCAGGAAATAATCGTAACGTTTTAATAATTAGCACAATTTGTTACAAACGTTAATGACCGCGAAACGATTACTGCTCGTTAAACTCTGATTATTCTGTATTACAGATTTTAATTCTGACTATATTTTATGAAATGCTTTAAGATTTATCCTATTGGGTAGTGACGATTTGAATATCATAAGAATTTGAATTAAAGAAAAACTGAAGTGTTTGATGAGTGGTTTGGAGTGACAATGGAATTAATATAGAACTAAGAATTTCTGTTTGAGCTAGAATCTAAGATAATTACTTTGAGAAAGGTTTAGAGACGTTCAATTCTATGAAGCAATAGACAGTTTTCAGGGAATACCTAGGTTAAATATCTGAGTTACATATCCTAATGCGGGATTCCCAGTTCAATTGTATTTATTACTAGCTAGGGCCCGACAGACGTTCTCCTGTCCTTTCAATCTATATAATAGGTCTTTACCTATGAAATTGCCGTTTTGTATGAAAAAATTTAAACGAATTTTTTTCATGAATTTTTTATTTGTATTAATCGAAGTAATCACCCATGCAATCAATGCATCTTTGCCATCGCAGTGGCAGTTTATTGATGCCCTTCTTAAAGAAATCAGCTGGACGGGAGGCAACAAATTCTTCAAAGGCATTTTGTACTGCCTCTCGGGTATTAAATTTTTTTCCCGCCAAGAAGTTATCCAAATTCTGGAAAAAGTAGTAGTCTGTAGGCGCAAGGTCTGGTGAGTAGGGCGGATGACGGAGAGCTTCCAACCCCAGTTCTTGCAACTTGGAGACCGTCTGCTGTGCAGTATGAGGTCGCGCGTTGTCGTGCAGGAGCAGCGGAGACGAGCGATTGACCAATGCTGGTTGGAGATGCGCCAGCTTCTCCATCATTGTGTTCAGTTCTTCACAGTACACATCTGCAGTAATGCTCACCCCGTTTGGTAAGAAGCTGTGATGAATCACACCGGCGCTAGACCACCAAACAGTGACCATCACTTTTCTAGGGGTAAGTTTTCGTTTAGGGCATTGTTTAGGTGCTGAACCAGGATCCAACCAACTTGCTGAGCGCTTACGGTTATCAAACAGAATCCATTTTTCATCGCAGGTAACAATGCGGTTCAAAATTCCTTCATTTGTGTGTCTGTTGAGCAGTGCAAGGCACGTCTCGACGCGTACTTCGCGCTGGCGATCATTGAGTTTGTGGGGCACCCATTTGTCAAGCTTTTTTACCTTGCCAATTTGACGCAAATGGACCAATATTGTTTTGACGCTAACGTCGAAAGCTGCTGCTAATTCAGCCGTAGATTGTGTATCATCAGCTTCCACAATCGCCTTTAATTCGTCATTGTCGACCAAAGTCTTCGGACGACCGCGAGGTTCATTTTTCAGGTCGAAATTTCCAGAACGGAAGCGAGCAAACCAATAACAGGTGGTGCGTTGGTTTGTAGAGTTAGCTCCGTAAACGTCGTTGATGTTGCGTGCCGCTTGTGCCGCGTTGCTGCCACGACGGTACTCATATTCCATAATTACTCGAATTTTTAACGTATCCATGATGACGAAAAAGATTGAAATGCGATGAAAATGTAACACTAATCAATAAAGAAATGACTACTTTTAGAAAAAAAAATCCATGTTTTTAAAATAAAATTAATTTGAAATTAGAATTCATAGCCAAACAAAAATTATTTTGATTTGAAATGGCCAGTACTGCAGAACGGCAATTTCATAGGTAAAGACCTAATATATTAGGTCGGGGAAAAGTTCTTTCGTAATTTGTTTACAAATTAAAGACTAAGAGCTCGTGTGGGACCCAAATATCGAGCTTTTTTGTGTAACCAAACTTTTTCAAATGCGTCAAAATTGTTTTGTGGTCAACCCGTAACTCTTCAGCTATGTCGTCACTACTAGTATGACAATCTTGCTCCAGTTTTTCAAAAATGGCATCGACTTTATCCGTGACGGAGCGACCAGAGCGAGCTGCATTTTTGACATCAAAATTCCCGGACTGAACACGCTTGAATCAGCTATACGCTCTGCATTAAGTCCATAAACGTCACATATTTCTTCTCGGGTTGTGTCGTATTTTTCCCTTTTTGTAATAAAACTTAAAAATATATCGAATTTCTTCGTTAGATTCACGAATTTTGGCGGACAGCAAAACAATTGAAAAATGGCGGGAAATCGTTTTTACTCTTTATTTTCTTTTTTAATTTCTCATCTGTTTAATGGTATAAAAACCAGCCAGAACCAACAGTACAGCCAAAGAGATTTTACTACAACTTTATACCTATAAAATACGAAAACACTTTGACCACGACCTATTATAATCAAATCGTAGCGAAGTCAGAAGCCAGAAAGCCTGATAACCAGTCTTACTAAGGGGTATCGTGTTACCCAGTAACTGGGTTGTGGAGGTCAGATAGGCAGTCGCTCCGTGTAAAATACTGTTATTCAGCTGCAACTAACTGGTTACAAGATGGAACAAGATATTAAAAAAAAACCCCTATTGAAATTAAATAAAAAATGTCTAATTAGGTTGATTAAATAAAGATTTTCGTATGTGTAGGTCGACAAAGTACTCACTGCTTTTGCATTAATAAAGACTTTTCGCGATCTTTGCTCTACATGATCTATGGTCCTCAAAGATTATGTCTGAATTTTATATATAAAATGACATGAGTATTTACTTAGTAAAGTATTATATTATTTTAACGATTGTGAATGTGACGATTGTGTGGGTCATTGATTTTTTAATCATGGTCTGGCAGATGAATAGTTTGAGCTGGATTTTTCACCTTAGTTAATCCTGACATTAAAATTTGATAAAAAGTAAAAAATAAGAGTTTAAAAAAGTTTTTATTGCGTAAAATAATCATTTAGTAGTCTGTTTATCCGCCGTTTACGCGTATAACATAATCGCAGCGATTAGGCTTACTCAATATGAGTTCATCCAAATCACGTTGCGGAATGGCCGCCCACGTCCGTCGTAACAGCCGAAAACATTTTCTTGTGTGCGTACGGCATCCATATTTGGCAGAGCTCTTCTTTGATGCATATTCCATGCGTGCTCAATGGAATGCAAGTCTAGCAATAGAGCAGGCCATGGTAGGACGTTGATATTAGCTGCGGCAAGTGCGCTTGCAACGACTCTGGTAGTGTGTGGACGCGCATTATCATGCATAAGCAGAAATGAAGCACCAAATTGGGTCCGCAGCGGAATGACAACATCTGATACAATCGTTTCAGCGTAAATCTGTGCATTGAAATTGCTTCTGAGCCAAATCAGTTCGGTTCTTCCTCCGGTCCAAATACCCGCCCATATCATGATTGTTCCACCACTGTTTGCATGGACTTCCTGGCATGATTTTAAACATTCTTGGCGTTCAGGGGCCCTTCAATACCGTGTACGTCTAGACGTACACGGTATTGATTCGGTACGAGGCCAGATACTAGTATCTAGTATATACTAGTATCTGGCCTCATACCGAAGCGAGATTCGCCAGAAAAACGCACAAAACGCCACTCTTCTTCCGCCCAATTTCTGTGTTCACGAGCCCATTGTAAACGGGCTCTGCGATTGCGGGGCTCAATAAGTGGTACGCGTAGCGGCCTTCGGGAACGGAGATTGACTTTATGCAAGCGATTTTTTATGGTTTGGTTGCTATTAACATCCCTGAAGAGCTATGGAGCCTCGTAACCAACATCATCGCGGTCACGATTTAGTCGAGCAATAATTTGTATGTAGTGATTTTGTCTGCGTGTGGTGATGCAAGCTCGTCCTCCATGTCGGTCTGCCACGCTGACAGTGATGCGGTAACGTGTCCAAAGTCGACTTTTATCACTCTGCGTAGTGCCCAGAGCGATTGCCACAGCACTTTGCCGAGAACTAGCTTCCAACATTTCCACGGCTGTGATCATTTCTTCTCGGCTCAAATTACGTCTTCTCTCCATAATAACGTTCTTTTGTATTCATTTCACACATAAATTTTACTGATTTGACCTCAAACCCGTTGCAGGATTATATAAGAACATGACTTACACAAGATTTTCATCTTTTGACCGATATTCAAAAACCATTCTCTTTTCAAATGACGACATTTATTAAAAATTATCCATAGGAGTTATAAAAAATATAATTAAAAAAAGCTGATATTTAGTAACTAGCAAAAACGTGCTTGATCCATAGACTGTTTGATGTGTGTAGTTGGAAAAAGCCTGGGCAGATGATGATGATGATGATGAATATGGTGTCTTACGACTTTCACGGCAACGAAGTCGCGGGCACAAGCTAGTAGTTCATAAAAAAATCCAATAGAAAAAAGGACGAACAGTTTTTCCCGTATATGAAAACTATCCGGAAAACTATTCCAATGTTTCTTTTCATAATCACCTAATTCGGGCTATTACGAACATTTTAAAACAAAAAATACCCAGATCGGTCCTCCATTCTCGAGTGGCGCGCTTCTAACGAACAGCATTTCATTTTCACATCTTACCAAAAATTCTTCAATTTTGTTTCCCACAACTTATCTCCTTCACACCTAAATACACCAGCGCCCCAATAAATATCCTGAACATTCCCATGCTCGTACATTTAACACATTAAGACGATGTTACATGACACACAAGATCGCAACCAAATCGACCGGCACAGGACCGTCAAAACCGGCCGATAAATTTCCCTGACGCGAAGGGCGAACTTAGGTCTCTACACCACGATCCTTCCGCGGATAAAGTTTATCATATTAAATGGCAGGATGAGTTGTTTACCGGTGAAAGTTAGAAGAAAAAAAGTTACTTTTGAATATTTAGAATGGTCTTTGCAGCCAGTGGTTTATAAAATGTTATGCAAATAGGTACTTAAACATTAAGCCAGTGTGCAGTGGGTAAAAAATCAATTTTGGGCTAACACTTTTAATAAGAAAGAAAGAAAGAAAAATGCGTTTATTGACATTACAGCAACAAAAATACACCTTAAAACTAAAAAAAACGGAAACTCATAGTGAAAAAAAAAAAATTTAATGATAGGCGCAGAAATAGGTAAAAGTCATGGTCTTTAAGTAATATGTAAATGATAGTTTAGTGTTTGCGTATTCACAAGATAGATTTTACTGTAGGTACATATTTTAATAACGCGAACCTGAGTTCAGCAAATAGATTGATTTGATTTGTATCAAAGGATCGAATTTCTACAAATGCTCCTAGAATACTGAAACTATTGCTGAAGTTGGACTTCGGTGCGCACTTTAATTGTCTGAATACCAATGAGAAACTGTTTCTCTGTGTCGCAAAATGAACAAACGCTTGAACATAATCCGACAAATAGTATTGCTTCAAAGGGAATTGTATCTTGTCTTCTCTACATTAATTTACATACATACATGTACTCACGCCTTTATCTCATGGGGGTAGGCAGAAACTACAGAACGCCATCTACTACGATCCTTACATACCCCTTTTGCCTCGTTTACACATACATCTAGTCATACACGCACGCCGGTTGCGAGTACTACATTAAATTAATACATAATAATTCCTGAAACAAAACATACACTCATGATCAGAAACATGAGTCACATTTGAACTAGCTTTATTATTTTATTAACGTCTAAACGTTAATAAATTAAATGTTATTCGTTTCTGCTTAACTAATTAAGCAGAAACGAATCACATTTAATTTAATTTTGGCTGTTGTAATATTTTGTAAGTACTGAAGCAGATTAAATGTCTTTTCTCAAACATGCATGGAAATATTGTCATTATTTTCAAAAAAAGAACACGCGAAGTATCGAATTTACGGACAAAGAAAATCAAATCCATTGCTGGAACGTTTTTGAATTTGGAACATTACAACGCTCCAGCAATGTTGTATGAAACGGCGTGCTGGGGTTATTAAATACTCTTTGATTGGATCTCTTTTATCATTCTTGGCGTACCAAATTAAGTCTCTTTGCGTAGTACAGATTGCGTTCACGTGGCTTTATAGATAAATGCGTTTGCCTTTCGACACAGGTTAAAATAAAAAAAATGGCGGCAAAGCTGTAAATTCATCTTGATTTGTTATTTACATACTTAATAAATATAAATTTAATAATTAAAATGAGTTCCAACGGTTCAGAGAGTGAAATGGAGATTGATTGTACTCCACCAAATTTAAGATCAAAAGCAAAATTGGCAATGGAAAACCAATGGGCAAAATTGGCAACGAAAATTGTAAATTAAATGTGTAATATAATAAGTATGTTTTATTTCCCTGCATTCTTTTGAGAAAAGCCCTATATACGCCTCGGCGGAAACGGCAATTGCCTGTCTCGTATTAGTGAAGTCCTCGCCTACGGCTCGGCCTTCAAACTCATACTCGACCTGCACTTGCCTATTTCACGGCCTTTGCAATAAAGTACTATTGTGTGACCGAAGCACTAGAGTGCGTGCAAAATAAGTCTGCGCAGGGCCGCAATCGGAAATAACCGTTTGCCGCCATGTCGATGTAATTATATTAGGTGTTAAGAGACTGTGCTGTGTTCCATGTTTTCCAAAGTAAATAATCGCCATCATTATGCCGAAAGAGATTTAAAATGCTAGCAGGTATATAGTCCTGCAGGTCAAACACGCGCGCAGACTTATCTTGCGCGCGCTTTACTAAGCCAGCTACTGAAGCAATAGACAATATTCAGAAAACGATTAACTTTTGTCATATTTTTTGTTTTTATCATTTTTATTTGTGGAATACTAGGCTTTTAGCTCCTTTGTATGAGTGTGTATTTTATATATAGTTTATAACGTGCGTCTTATTTGTGCAGAATACACATTTTTCTTTCTTTAGTACATATTTTAATCGGCAAAGTATAGGTAAACATATATTGAAAATACAATACTTATCGTACTCAAGTACATACTAGAAAACCACTATTGAACAAAGATGTAGCAAACTAAAGGAACATCTAGTATTATTGGAAACCGAATGAAGCAGAGATACAGAACCGTCGCAAAGAACTGGATTTAATCACGCCAAGTAAAAGGATTCCTTTTATCCTGAAAGACTTGAAGATACTCCACCAAGACCAACAAGTAGCTCCCAGATCTCAGTCATATTCGTCGGTTTGTGAAGTATTTGAAACAAATTTAGTACAAAATATTCTTTCATGAATGTGGAGCGTGTGAATTTAATTCAAAGCAAAGAGGAATGTCTGAATAGTTTGAATGTATCTCAGGAATTTATGGACGTGAGTGAGCAATGAAATTTCTGCGAATCTGATTTGTATGTTTGGATGTAACGTGTCTTTTTAAAGCGAAATATGGTAGTCAAAATGTTTGAGAGAGGTAGACAGTTATTGTATTATTGTCAGGAAGTTGTTATACATGCCTGTGTGAACTTTTGTTATAAACAAATAATAGCTCGTTGATCATGAAACTTTTTTGATATACTAAAACAGAAATACGTGATCATTTTGTTCGCTGGCTTGTATACCGAAGTACATATTAAACTTGGCGGTTTGAACGGTCGTTACTGTGGCATTCATGGCAGACACAAAACTTATTATTTTGACCGTATTTATCTGGTTTCCAGTTAACCATATTACTTCGGGAGTTTAATAAAAATATGTTTTTCTTATTGGTTAGATTATAAGATCAAATCGCATTAAATTGTATCAATATATTGTCTAAATACAGGATCAGCAACAGTACTGCGGGAATTCAATTTAGCTACGTTTATTGTTCTAAACAACGTTCAATTTATATCAGAGATATTGTTTTGAAACGCTCTCGGGACATTTATTAACCTACTAAACTAGTAGGTATTTTGGCAACGGATTTGCTTCGTTAAATGGGGACGCGTAAATTACGGATGAACTTAGCCGAACAGTAAAAGGCGTTTCGCTTTCAATTTTAAAAGAATAGGAATGGGTGATGGATTTCTCTACCTACTTAGTTCTCACATTTTTCTTATATCCTGAACATGGCATATACCTTTATAACAAGTTTGCATGACATGACGACACCTCGTCATCAAACTTGGCGGGCTATAATTCAATTAAGACACAGATCAACGCTGCTTATATACTTACTCACTGGGACACTTTGGGCAACTTTGAAGGCAGATAGATGATTGGTATTACATTCAGGACACCATGAAAAGGGATGGTTATCTCCCTTGATGTGTTACAAGATATCCGATTTTGCCACTACCCACACTCAACTAACTATTATATATTTCTAAACCCTTACTATATAATGTTCAATTGTTCCTCAAACCGTATATATATTGGTAAGATATTCCGTTCCACTGCCGTTGTCTGTGGCGAGTCGGCTAATAAAGAAGCTACTCGCATTCACTTTATCGGTCCTCCGAGATCAAAGCTAGCCACTAGCTAGCAGGCGTTCTCACGACTCGTCTGCCATTAACGAGGCGTTCCTCAGTTACGACTCGTAATATCTACGGTTCAATTTATGTTAGTAAATTCTTTATTAGTGTGGAGATGTTGATTTTCTTTTTGCGTTGATGATGTGCGAAATTGTGGTTTATTAAAACTTTTTTAGGCAACGAGAATAAAACTACCATCTACCATACTTTCCATTATCGATTAAATACTACAGGTTCGATATAACCAAAGTAGTTAAATTATATCAATTTTACAATCATTAACTTTTATGGGAGCAACTGTTTAGAGACAGTTAAAACATGTGCACACTTACCTACATTACCTAACCATTACACTAGGGCAATAAAATCTAAATGAAATTACAATAGACTTATGATTATATTACATTCGTAAAGTTCAGGAAAATGGAGCCACATGAGATTAGAATATATCATAAAAGGCATTGATAAATTGTGATTCTCCATCAAATTCTCTGAGGGTCCTCATCCGCGCTCCTTAGAAACGATACTACGAATGAAAAAGGAAGTAAATTTATTAAAGGCAATTGCTGTCTTTTGATACTTTATTTTTTTACCCGTTCCGTAAATCGGTGCAGAGAAATACGGTTTAAAGGCTGCTCCATTGGATGAATTCATTTATTTGAAAGACTTTCTTAGCAAAAGGTTTGAGAAAATCCAAATTTTTAAGTTGTATATTTTCTATTTTTGATATGTAGTGATGATTTATTTATCTTATTTATTTTGTTTGGACCGACATTCAAGCTTCTTGCTATTTTCATCAAAAACTTGTATGTGCGACATTAACGGAACGCATTCGTTATGAAATACTTATGTAACTTTAACCTGCATATTGTGTTTTTAAACGGGTGTTAATGATCATTTGTCATTCGTTTTTTGTCAAAACTATTCAACCTTTTAAACGTCAAATAGTAGGTACTAGTTTAATTAAAATGACTACCTAAACTTTCGACATTGCCAATTCTACACTTACCACAGCCCGAAACCGCCCTTTTTATCGTTCCAAGACAGAATTATGTGAAAAAGAGTTCCCTTAATCACCTTGTAAGAACTCAAAATGTAGTATTAGTGCCTACCTGCGTCGTAATGGGTTGGTTACGACTGTTACGAGTCCTGTTGAGCTAAACGGTTACCTTTAGGCGACCTACGACCTACCTAAACGTTTGTGGTTTTTGTTAAACGCCTGCTCTGTAGAATTTGTAGACGTTTTGCGTTAGGCAACTGTTTATACCATTTGCGGGGGTTTATCTCGAGTTTTTTTGTTTTTGTCATTTGTTTGAGGAGTTTTAGTTTCTTTTTGTGTTTTACTTATGATTTTTGAGCGAAATGGATGGCGTAGAAGTGTGTTTTTGTATCTGTTGATACATTTTAAAACATTTCACTTAGTGACTTTGTATTTCTGCCGTGATTCAGGTGCTCTTTTAGACCTAAACCAGGCTTACGTTCAGAAACGATGCAGCTATCTAAAGGAGAATAGGTCATAAGAATATTTGTTCCGGAGAACTCGTGGGACAAAAATCCGTGGAGTTTGTTGCCCGTTTTTCTACATAGGTAGGTATCTTCTATGCTTTGGAATGGGCAACTAGCTTCATCTTTCTGACCGACCGACCCCTTGATAATTCAAAAGTGCCTGTAATTGGTTTATTTGAAATAAATGCTGTGAATTTGAGTTGTCACAAGCGCAGCTGACTGTGCCGGTGACAAATAAACTATATTTTTCACCAACTAGTTTCTTTAAGAAGACCTCCATTGACTACTCTCGCCCACAAGCTCTCACGTGCTAACACAACAAAGTACGACATAATTTACCGACAACAGTTCATTGGTCGTGCAGCTATAATGCCGGTAACAGACTGGCGACACACACGATTTACGAGTTCTATCGGTATAACTCCCAAGCGGTGCTACGATAGCGGTAAATTCTCGGGAATAGTGCGTTTGGGCCACGATGTGGTGCAACGAAATCGGGTGGCGGGAATTGAATTTTGTTTATCGTGTATTTAAAGCATGTGATGTTGAGAGATGAAACGTAAGTGAATGTGCGTGGTGACTAAGGGAGTGAATTTAAATGGTGGTGGATGTAAATGTTTATGAAGTGTATTTATTGATCGAGCGAGCGCGAAGCGTCTCCGTTCCAGCTTGGACAAAAATGCTTTCGTATGTCCGGATGTCCGGCTGTTCTCATCTACAGGTCGCATTTCTCAACCAATTCACGTGAAATTTTGTGAGCAGGTCGATAATTATAAGGAATTATTTTTACCGCTTCTGTTTTTCGATATTTTTTAAAATGGCGGGTATAGGGGGTTGAAAACGTAAAAAACAACATATTTTCAGCCATTTCGCGCTCTATGCACGCGCTTTTTGATTTAAAGATTTTGTTTTAAAGTGTGCGGGGAACATTTATTCAGTTTTAAGCTATGCATAGTCAGACTCGCGAGGTCTACAGCTCATAGAGCCACTAGTAGTTAAGATTGAGGTAAGACATTCACGATCGACGTAAATCCATTAGTAAATCATCGCATTGTAACTCTCATCTCATTTGAAATAAGAGTTACATTACAATGACTTACTAATGGTTTTACCTCATTGAAATTTGATCGTGAATGTGCAGCTTTACTGATGTGCGTGACAATGTCACTGCTGACGTATGACGATAAGGGAACTTCGTAGGAACCCTTGATTAGTGCTAATTGTGCTAGTGTATTCAGTGGCGATTCTTGAAACAAATGCCCACTTTATTTATTTAACCATTTATGTACACGTACATATAAACAGACAAGAAGAAAGGAACAGAAAAATACGTACGTACATTCTAATAAGAAGTCGCGGGGTGCATTCAAATAATCTTCACGAGTGAGGGTACTGTAGAGGTTATCTGCATGTGTCAACATTATGTTGACTGGCTGGTAATATATTATCGCTGGTTACTCTCGAACAGTCGAGCAAGTTTAAAATAAGCTTTGGAAGGAAAAGTGATGGTAGTTTTTTTTAGAGAAGTAGGTAGACAGGGCTAGGGCCTGCCGGTGTATTAGGAAAATTCCTTGATAAAATATAATAATCTAGTTAAATATTAAATATAGTTTCCTTTCTCTTACGCCCCCACTTTCATATATTGAGAAAGGTATAACAGTACCTACTAAGTATTTGTCTTGCTGCACACGCTGGACAGATAGCCGTCCTACCGACCTGCTGGTAGGCAAACTTTTTTGTCGTGGCGGCATATATACGAGGGTCATTCAATAAATACTTAGCCTACAAAAAGTAAACGAAAATTTTGGAAAAGTGGCAATTTATTTTTCAACATAGTCTCCTTTTAGTTCGATACACTTAGCCCAGCGATGCTCCAACTTTTTTAACCCGTCCGAAAAATAGTTTTTGTCAAACTCTGCAAAATAGGCCTCCGTGGCGGCGATGACCTCCTCATTCGATCCATATCTATTCCCGGCGAGTGATTTTTTCAGATTAGGAAACAGAAAGAAGTCACAAGGGGCCAAATCTGGAGAATACGGTGGATGGGGCAGCAATTCGTAGCGTAATTCGACCAATTTGGCCATGGCAACGGCAGACGTGTGAACCGGTGCGTTGTCGTGGTGAAACAGCACTTTTTTCTTCGCCAGATGGGGTCGTTTTTTCTTTAATTCGGCGTCGAATCGGCCTAATAAATCGGCATAGTAAAGCCCTGTAATTGTTTTACCCTTCTCGAGGTAATCGATGTAGATCACACCTTGTGAATCCCAGAAAACGGTGGCCATAACTTTTCCGGCCGATTTTACAGTTTTCGCCTTCTTTGGAGCACGTTCCCCGGTCTGGATCCATTGTTTTGATTGCTCCTTGGTCTCTGGTGTGTACCAGTGGATCCAGGTTTCATCGACGGTCACAAAACGACGCAAAAACTCCGCTGGATTCATCTTAAACAGCGCCAAACACGTCTCCGATGTGGTCTCACGGTTGCGCTTGTTTTCTGGTGTGAGTAAACGCGGCACCCATCGCGCCGACAGCTTTCTCATGCCGAGTTCCTCGTGAAGAATATGATGCACTGTTCCTTCTGAAATGCCTACAGTCTCAGCTAGCTCCCGAACCTTCAATCGGCGATCTGCCAATACGAGATCATGGATTTTTTTAATGTTTTCCTCCGTAGCAGCTGTTTTCGGTGCACCTGGACGTGGTTCATCAAAAACCGACGTACGGCCACGTGCAAACTCGTTGAACCAATTCTTGACGGTGGCCATCGATGGAGAAGAGTCACCGTACACAGCATCCAAGCGCTCTTTGATTTCGATGCGCGTTTTCCCTTCCAAAAATAGGAATCGAATCACCGAACGATATTGCTCTTTTTCCATTTTTGTAAAACCGATCGACACGTTCGCTTCCATAAGTTGTCAAATTAAAACAAATGAAGGGATTGGAATGAAAATTTGAAAAAAGAATTAAAAAAGAATGTGCTACACTGTGGTAAAACTCTTTTGAAACTACAGCGCCCTCTGGCGATGAGGCTAGGTACTTATTGAACGCCCCTCGTATATCCACCCACTTTTCTCAGGTAAGAATAAAGAATGTCTTCACAGCAATTTTTTTTTTCTTCAATCAATCAATCTGCCTGGCCTATTCCTAACTTTGTTTGGGTTGGCTTCCAGTCTAACCAGGTGCAGCTGATTACCAGTATTTTCCATCTAAACTTCACAAACCAGTTACTGGGTAACACGATACTCCTTGGTAAGACTGGTCGTCAGAATTTTGGGCTTCTGACTAGCCGTAATGACTGTCAAAAATCTATGAATGACATCTGGGATCTACGGCGATCTGTAATGGATGGTCACCCATCCACGAACCGACCGCGGCAACCGTGGCTTAACCTTCAATCGTCCCTTGTAGCTGGTATTATTTAGCCACGAGCTCTTTCTACTTCTTTCTTATTGTATCTCACAGAGATTCCATCTTACATTTTGATATAACGTACTTTTTAACCATATCACAATAACGTTATTATCTTGAATACTAGTTTAAGATTAAGCATTGTGCTCCCCATTCAAGTGAAGTAGAAAGCTTACGTTTAATGCGCACTGTACTCGGTGTCGCTGAGCTAAGTTACGTTAAGTTACGCCATTAACTTAAATAGCTTGCTTTAAGAACAGCTGTTACGTTTTATTTTTATAGGGATAATGTAGACTAATAGGAGAACTTATTGGATTTTGAAACTTTCATATTATATTGAAAGTACTTGACAAAACTTGTTGCCATAGATAAGAATATATATTTAGGTAAATATCATACTCGAGTATATTTTCAGGGCTTTCTTTAGTCTACAAATTCATCATGATCTAAATTCTAAGGCTTAAGAGCCGCGGGTGGTCGAGTATATTTGTCCAACGTGACCTATTTTCGGGTTTTTCTCTGCAACTTTTCAAACAGTTCTTAAATCTTGGTCTACGCCAGCCAACCATCTGAGCTTGGGTTGCCCTCGACTTCTCCAGCCATTCAGTTCACTATCAAGTAAACGTTTGGGTGCTCTGGTCTCGTCCATTATTGCGACATGTCCTGCTCATCGAATACGTCCGATTTTAATGGTTTTAACAACATTTAAAATTGATTATCAGCCAACTGATACAAAAATAACGGCAACTTGTTTATCGAAAACTGACTTCGGTATCAGTCGTTCCTAATTATTTATAATCCTTCACAAGTTGTTTTTTTAATTAGGAAGCTCATTAATATTTGGCATGTCTATTAAATAATGCCAGGCGAATATACCGTTAAAAGTTCTCATAGAAAGCTTTTAACTTGCTTTACGATTCTAAAATCGCTAAGCACATAGAAGGATTTTGTTAAAACACTATGGTAAGGGTTTTCCTTTCTAAAAACTGCGATAGAAAACTTTATCCTCCCCTTCAGGTAGAAACGAAAAACTTCGTTTTGAATACGTAAGTAGCATCTCCTCGGGTGAGTATCTCGATTCCGTCTCTTGTTTCGTTGTAAACTCCTAGATAAAACAAAAGACGGTGGACACGTTGTGTCTTTCTTTATCGTAGATAAGAGAAGCTAGCGCGAGTTATATAAGGAGAGTAGTGCCATTCGCCATCCAAGAGTTTAGTGGCATGGCGAGTCTGTTTTACCGCGATTTACTTGCCTGGTTTGGTACGCACGCCAGTGAAAGTATAAATAGATAAAGTTCCGACTTAGAGTCAGGTTCTTAACATAAAATCACGCCTTGTTTCTCTGAAGAGTTGGGCAGAGGTATACCTAAAATACACCCACATTTTGTCAGTTATGTTTAAGTCCCATGGAATAGGGGGCGAGCCTATTGCCATCAACCGGGCACAAATCCAGACTCCAGGCTGCTACTGAGTCATGTCATCCCAATCATAATAATAGCTTTTTTCAGTTGTTTCAACGGCAGGTAGATATTGCTTACAAAAAAAAAGGTAGATATTGCCTAATTGTGCATAAAGTATGAAAAAAAAATCATACAAACTATAGTTATTTTCACCAGCACCCTAATTGCGTAACTATCAATCACAATTTGAAACATTTTGAAGGATGTTGCTAATCCATTGCTTCTGATGTTCGAAAAAATTGTCTGCTCAGCAACGTAAATAACGCAATGAATGTTGTTGAACTGTCAAAATGGAAGCTATTGCTACTGATAATGCGTTACGCAAGTACCCCACAGCTTCTAACAGCGACTTCGTCCGCGTGTTTTAATAAAAAAAATATCACCGGCAAAACTGTAGTCGGCAAAAGTGTAGTTTTCTCTAAGTGAAAGTTTTTTGAAATCGTATTTGTATTCAGAAATTCCAGAGGCTACCCATTTTTGACCAACATACTTCCTACCTTTAATATCTAATATAAAAATCTCGTGTCACAGTGTTTGTTATTGAATTCCTCCGAAACGGCTTGACCGATTTTAATGAAATTTTCTGTGTATATTTGGTTGGACGGAGAATAGGTCGTAAAGTATATGTCATACCGCTGCGGGTGAAACCGCGGGGCGCGGCTAGTAAACATATAAATAAACAATATTACCTCTTAGTAATATTAGTTTAGATTATATTAAATCTAAAGCTGTTTGCTTTAGCAAACTGCGTAAAAGCATTTAAATGATAGGTACTAGTAATTTGCAGTTTTAAATCCCTTTATCCTCTTTCTAAAAACATTCCTGTTATTCAATATCTATGTCACAAAACTGCTCACAGGTTTTCCTACCTACATATGTTCCTATAAATTTCTACTCCGTGAGTCCGCATCATGCCAGATTTCCTCCGGCGGTACAGTCGACCTCACGTCGTCGGTGTTAACACTTTCACCTCGAGCTGGCCTGCGTACGGAGTTTCAAAAGAATGCAAGGCCAGCTTTTACCTGTTTTGTTACTGCTTACATGCGGCCTACTGTACCACGCACGTTTACGAGTGAGCTTGGCTTTCCTATCACGTACCTTCTTTATTACAGACGCTATCTTCAATTTGCTTTCTAAAATATTTCCGTGATGTATTTTAACTATTGCGGGATATGAATGGCGGTCTGTTTCTTTTTCAATTGTGGGCTTAGGGTTTTCTGGGGAAATATTTTTAGGTTTATTTCTGTATCAGACGATTGTCTCTTTTTTGTAGGTTCTTTTTTCATAAAAGAGTATGAGAAATAAAACAAAGTAGTAGAATAATTCTTTAATATAGTTAGTTCTGTTAGTGTTTTGTTGTAGTTTCTGTTATTTCCCATATTTTAGTCTACGGGAAAAGACAAAAAGAGAATCTTGGGCGGTTTAATTTTTTTGGATACCTCCAGGATCTATTTGCAATAACTTACTAGTCCAACAGTATAACTAACTTAAAATCACCTACAAAGACTACTCACAGTGTGAACAACAGAACAATTGATGCGGCCGTAAAAGAAGAAACGGCACGTCGCGTCCATTCACAAGACATTTGGCGCGAAACATCGCCGTTTCACACAAGGCCGTATAACTCACATACCTCTTTAGAAATGAAGGATAGGGAAAAAACAAACGACTACAAAAAATATGCCACTCAACCTTCCTAAAGCTGACCGTACACGGAGAGGCAAAAGTGACGGAGGTTCACCTGCTCAGTTGCAGCTGTCTGGATGCACGTACACTAAACAGTTAACACGTTTAAACGAGCTTAAAAAGTCTTATTAGTATAATTACTGATTAGCTTCAAGTAGGTAGTTGTTGTAACGTTCTCACATTATATCAACAGGAGAAGATTCAGCGAAACCGAAGGTAAAACTAATCATGTATGGAAACCTTAGACATGCCAGCTCCGCAAAAAAAAAATTACTACTTCCAAAAAATATGCCTCACATCCCTACTTAGAAATTACAGATAGAAAAAAAAAACAAATGACTACAAAAACATGACAGAGCACGGTGAAAACGGCAGAAGCACTCGGGGTTTCACAAATTGTGAGGAGTCCTTTTTATCGTCCAGTGATTTGTTAGATAGTCCCTCGATTTGAATTTCATCCCCGTCCCGCGATTTCGTCTCGTTAAATTGCAGATTTCAAGATTGTCCGAGGTCCTTTGCGGCGCCTTCACAGCTCGGGTCTAATGTATCTTTAGAACTTTTGTATTGAATTAACAGAAAGCTGTCTAAGATATTTTTTGAGACGTTTCTGGATTTGACTTGATATTCATGGGACGACAACATTTACTGGATCTTTTTATTTTCAATATAAAAGACAAGTATGTACGTTGGTATTTTTCTTCACATGTAGGTATGTAAACATTTTAAGCTATTGCATAGCTTTTATCGCGGGCTTTGAGCGCGGCGACCGAATCAAGAAATACCGTAACGAAAATAAAACCTAACACCCCTGCTCCGCCTACCATGTAGCTCGGCCGAGCGTTCGCTTAACGTGTATGTATATGGTACGACTGTACTTGAATTAATATCAAAGATAAAAAAAATACTGCCTAGGTAAATAAAAAATAAAAAAAATAATTATAATTGCACAAGTTGATAAAAAATGCTATGCAATAGCTTTACCGCGGCAGTTCCCGAGTGCCACACGTGTTTTTATATATTTTTTTAGGTTTTATAATAGTATTTTATGTAGGTCCCGTATTTGGCCCGCGTGGTGGATCTCTAGCACCTCTCTCAGAGAGAAGGCCTGTAGGTACCCCAGAAGTGGGAACATTATAGGCTAATTACGCTTCTTCACTTTATACAGGTAGGAATTATGTTTCCCGTCGTTTTGTGAAAAAGTTCAGCACTTAACACAGTGCCAATCGAATCGCCAAACTAATAGTACATTACTGCAGCGGCCTGCAAAAGAGGCATTGAAGGACGAATGTGAAAATGTGGGCCGAGGCGAAGCCGAGGCACACGTACGTGAGCCCTTAAATGCCTGGTTGCAGCCAAGGCTTCTCAAATAAAGCGCGCAAATATGAACAACAACAATTTTTCATGCGCGTATAATTATGTTTATTTGTTTCTGTTTTACTTTAAACTGCTCTATTTGCAAGCTAGTTTGAAATTTGAATAAAATCTTTGATAGGTTACGTCCTTGGTTGCTATGTTGCGAAGTAAAAAGTTCGTTCCATTTTTAAATTACACGATAGATATGGATTTTCATACTAGCATCGCCGGCCGCTGCTCGCGTGTATTTGACCAGTACAGCATTTTCGATTTATCTCGAAGAAGGTTGTGAAAATAATGGTTTAATTTCCAAGCATTTTTGAGAAAAATATTTATTTGTTTACATGTCAGCCTAGTTCTAGATTAATAACAAAAAGGCTTTACTACCTACAACAATCTCAAACAACATTAATTTTCAAAGCAGATCGTAAGATAGTGGAGCTAAATAAATTACACTTATTTACGGAACTTATCTCTACGGAGGCTATTTACACAAGTGGTTTAGTGTAGTTGGGTAAAGTTTTGCGATATAATAAATTCACTGTATATAGGAGTATTTTAACCGCTTTATTTATAAAGCTGTGTTCATAGGACAGTGGTTTGACTAGTGAGGCATTTTGTAACAAGCCGCGAGCTGTTGATTTGCACTAAAACATACAAAGCAATGTGAAAAGCATCATTTTCGGAACATATAAAACCTGATTTACATGTTGCGATTTAATTACATAACTTGAACCAACAAAAACACTCAGTTGGAACGGAGTTTCTTTCGTAGTATATTTAGAACATCTATAGAACAAATTTGATTACAATAAAAAGGGTTCTATGGAGTCAACCTTAAAAGATAGACATAATATGCTGTCGCAGACTTTTTTTTTGAACTTTTAAAGGGAAACAATTCAGTTATAGATGATTTTTGCGTAACTTTAACCGTTTACGCAGCGCACGCAACGGAAGCTCTCAAAAGGAATATTTTTTCCCGTTTTTGCAACATTTTTCATTTATGCTCCGCTCCTATTGATTGTAGCGTGATGTTATATAGCCTTCCTCGATAAATGGACTATCCAACACAAAAATATATTTTCAATTTCAACCAGTAGTTCCTGAGATAAGCGCGTTTAACCAAACAAACAAATAAAGAAAGGGTCGTGACGAAAACTTGTGACAAAAAATTCTTACACTTTTTTTCGCCTAGCCCCCATCCGCCAAGTCCATACCGTGCGATAAGGAACTTCGTTCCAATAAAAGTTGCCGTCTAAACAGTGTTGGGGCGAAGCAAGTCATTTGTTGCTTTAATTATGTTGTATGCCACAGGCAAGAAATTTTCATCATGTAACTATGTTGCTTAACTGACGTGCTGAGTTTAAAACAAGAGAAGTGTGTTGTTTAGGGGCAGCGCGATGTGTCGATGACAAATGAAGAGCGCGGATGGGCGTGGCGGGCGTTGAAGCAACATTCTTGTTCGAATCGCTCACTAAATTACACGTTCGTGTACTTACCTACATTCTGTATACGCTGCAATTGTTTCGAAGAGACTTTAATACTATGACAGTAATTGGTGTGACAAGCATGAATGTGTTCAAAAAACGCGAAACCGCGCCGTCTTGCCGTAAACGAGCCTTAGAATAAAGTATTCTTTAAAGACTAAATTTCGTTGATTTATAAAGGCATTTTGTCTCTTAAGTGTCTGTCTAGACATTAGGCGGTAAACAGCGATAAAACTTAGCATATTTCATCTAAATACCTGCTAAAAGGTTCACTTTAGAAATGAAATAATGAAGCAAAATAAACACATTCCCCCATATCCCGCAAATTGGCTCATGATACCTTTTCGACTTGTAATTTTCATTTGTAATTTATCAGCAATACATAGTCAAAAAAGTTTTACCTTTTTTTCATGTCAAAATTAACCTACCTGATGTGAGTAAACTGTACATCAAGAAACTACTCCTATTTGTTATGTTCTAAAGGCTCCTTCAAACAGGCGCGACACGCGACGCGACACAAAGGCAACGCTCATCGCACGACGAGCAGCGCCTTTGTGTCGCGCTGTCGTGTCGCGCCTGCCTTTTGGGTCGCGCGTGATTCGCGTCGTGTGTCGTGCCTGTTTGAAGGAGCCTTAACACCAAAGCATAAATCTTTAATACCAAGTTTCCTAAGCAAAGTAGATCGCCTGCTATTTATCACGATCGTGCTCTAGAACTTAACTAGGACTCATACTTAGTAGAATTTGCATAACAGTGTGGTGTAGAATAAGAGTGAGGTAACTAACATCACATACCTAGTGACAGGTAGTTGCTGAAAATAAGCGCTGTTGACGATAGGTTCGTCCGAAGTGAGCAACGACCAGCGGGGTAATTACGTAACACACTAACATTAGGAATGGGTTTCATTTTGACAGTTTAACAACATTCATTGCGTTATTTACGTTGTTGAGCAGACAATTTTTTCCAACATATGAAGCAATGGATTAGCAATAGGGTTCAAAATGATTCAGATTGTCATAGTGTGTTACGTAATTATGGTGCTGTTCTTGCACAGATGCGACGCACGATTTTATCTTACTTGTTTTTGTTGTTTGTTACAAAAGTAGCTCATTTCATGTTTTGTTTGTGTTTGTTGTTGTCATTTGCCAGTGTCGCAACGCATTAAGGCTCGCACACTGGCGCGACGCGACGCCCGACACAAAGGCACCGCGCGTCGCGCGACGAGCGGCGCCTTTGTGTAGTGCTGTTGCGTCGCCCCTGTCTGTGGGAACCTTTACGCAATGTGTATTATTGTTTTTGGTTTTGATCTGCCGGTCTGCCCTGACCTGACATCAAGCAATGGACAACATTGTCAAACATTTAACGTTTTGAATACGAGGCTTTTGGCTACTTTTTATTAGTGTATGTATTTTGTGTAGTTTTTTTTTAATGCGCGTCTTGTTTGTGCAGAATAAAACAAAAATTATTTCTTTCTCTTTCTTTATCCAGCACGTAGCTTTTCTTAGCACAAGGCTTTTTTTTTTATTTGATCCAATTATTATGGTGTAGTGTCATTGCCTATATATAGGACGTACCTATTTGTTATTGGTGCCTATTTTAAATTTATACTAAGCTGATTTTGATGATGTTGAATATAGCATGAAAATAAAAATAAACTTTTCATTTCGAAATATAAAAACATAAGCCGCATTGTTCGTTGAAACAACAGACCATGTTTAAACTGTTCAAAGTTGTCCTTATAATAAAAATTAGACTTTTTACTGTTCTTCACTACCCATAAAGGCATAAAGATTCCTATGTAACTGTTTGATTAAAACCACAATGATGACATCATATCCTGAATTCCACGTCCTTGTTATCTTAGACGCCTTAACGACTGACATTACTAGGCGGCAACACAACGCTAACTGGCGGTATTAGTTCAAACATTATATTTAATTACTTCAAATATGTATGTCGCTTGAGAATAAGCCTTAGAGAATTGTTGGGACCCTTGTAGTTTGAAATTAATTGCGCTAGTAATAGAGTGTTAACTTAGTGCGTAAGTTATAAATGTATAGAAAACTTGGTCTTAAGGGGGATGCGATACGGTAGACCGCGAAATAAAAAAAAAATCTTAATTTTTTTGCAATTTGCAGGTCAGTGTCAGGTTATATGTTCATTAAAATATGATTCGCGACCGTAATAAATATGGCTTTACAGGGTTATAATCATTAGAATCAGCAATACAACTCCTTAAGTTAGAATTGACCTCAAATGTCATAACTTCATGAAATAGTCATTCAGTAGGGTAATATGAATTTAGAGAGTTGTACTGATGATTTTTATGATTATAATAATTCTATTGATCATTATTAGATACGGTCGCGAATCATATTTAGAACAACATACAACCTGATACTGACCAGCTGATTCCAAAAAACGTAAGATAATGTGAATTTTGCCGGCTACCCTGACACTTTCGCCTTAAAACGCTTTAAGAGCCATTAAAGTGTTAAAAACCACACAGAAAAATGTAGCAACGGTATAAAATTATCTTATATTATATTAGCCTATTACTGTCCCACTGCAGGGCAAACGCCTCTTCTCATACACAGAAGGCGCGAGCATTGATCACCACGCTTGGTCAAGACGGGTTGGCGATTTCTGGCTTATATTAACTATCACGTTCCGCACGAATTTTTTTCTTCACCGATGTCAGTAATGTTCGAGATAAACTCAGAAAGTACATATGAAACCATACCATACCATATCTAACCATACTTGAAACAAACAAAATAATATTTGTCACAACCATAAACTTGTTCAGAACCGAAATTATTGTATTTTTATCCTCATATTGTTAAAGTAAATAGCAGAAACCAAAATGAACAAATATTCGTAATTAAATAACGTCACAACCGGTACAAAACAAGCATCGGTAATTTTGCTCGGGCCAGGTAAACCCTGCTAAAATAAACTTGTTTCGCGAATAGTAAATGTAATGTTTATAGAGCAGAGTTATGAAACATTCATGATGGTACCGTATTTTACATTACATTCAAACCTTTCACATTCAGCGCCAGAAAGACTATTGACTCACTAAATCTCACGGAGGGAATAGATTTCTATTTTTGGGAGACTGATTTAGAAGTTTTTCCGATTGTTTTTCGGGGAAAGAAATGTTTTTTTGTCGAGTGTTTACTCGAGAAGTTTTAGGACCAGTTTCACCATACTGTGCTAAATTCTAAATGTCCCGTTATGCCATTTAATGGATTCTGTCACTACGAAAAATAGTCCGTCAAAAAGCTTAGCGTGGCATTTAGTAACCGCAGAGTTTGGTGACATTGGTGCTTAGGCAACTGAGAAAGTAGGTAAGTGTATTTGATGTCTCACAAATTTGTGAAGCATTCAGACACTTCCTTAGCTACTTTTGGATGATTGAAAATAAAATATTCCGCAATATTTTGTCTTCCGCCTGGTGAATATGGGACGCCATATTGAGTAAGACAATTTTACACTTCACTTGGTGACCCATTTATTAGCTTTAAGAAAAACTAATCTTAAAACGTTATGAAAAGTCATGTGATCTGGAAAATTAAGGGTAGATATCTTGAACAATTAAACACCTTAGGAAAATTGTAAAAGACAACAAAAACAAATATTACGGCTTTATTGTGTTTTGTGGTTTTCTAAAGTTCAAAAACTGGTCATAAAAATATCCTGGAAGCAATTTTACTTGTTAACGTTTACAAGTAAAATTGCTTCCAAGATATTTTTCAAGATCTTTATTTGACAGTTAAGTTCAAGCTATTCCTATACAATTCATTTTGCAAGGCGTACAGTTTTTCCGACAAATGTTTTTCAAGTCCGGATATTTTGCCCGAGCTGACGCGTACAATTGTTATACACACACACAAATACACCCCACAATTCTCATGCACAGATCCTCACACACACAAATACAGGGTGTCACACACACGACACGGGAAATCCTGGCGGGATGCAAACAGGTGTGCGCAAAAACAAACATTATAAATCTGTTTTGCGAAGAATTTTTCAACGAGCAGCCTTGTGCTGTAATCGTTGGACCGTATGTCATTGGCTTACCTATTTTGTAACAAAGATACGCAACTGCCTGTAACGTAATCTGTGACTGATAAGCAAGTGTGCAGAGATTTTCTTTGGGAGAGCAGTGACGAATTTTTTGACGGTGTACACCTTTTTATGTATATTACATACGACAAAATAAGTAGTAATTGTGACAAATGGTTATAATTTTCTGTTAATATTGTGCGAATTATGACGCATTTCATATTCATATTCGTATATATCAACGTACACAACCAGGGGAGGATTTTAATGTTAAAATTCATACTTGCAATACAGATAATCGCAATAGTTGTGGCTGCTCACCAATCAACAAAGTACCTCATATTAAGTACCTAGGTGTTATCGTGGACCAGAGGTTATCGTGGTACCCACATATTGAGCAGGTTGCCAATAGAGTCAGGAAATTAAGCTGGATGTTCAGGACTCTTAGATACGTCGTTCCCAAGACTGCCGAAAATCTTTTAGGCCATGAAAAAGATTTCCTAAAAAGGATTTATGTTGCGCTAGTCCAGTCAGTACTTTCTTATTGTATACCTGTCTGGGGTGGTGCAGCCAAAACAAAATTTCTAGCGGTGGAAAGGGCACAACGCGCTCTTATCAAGTGCATGTATTTTAAGAAAAAGAGATACCCTACTGAAGATCTATTTCGACTTAGTAACTTGCTCTCAGTCAGGAAACTTTACATTACGCAAATTATATTAAAAAAACATAAGTCTCTTTCCTATGATCCTAGCTTACTAACAAAAAGAAGGAAAGACATGATATTAAATATCCCTAGGACAAGGACTTTACTTGCCAGTATGCAATTTAATAAACGATCTGCTGCGCTATATAATAAAATCAATAAATACATCTACATTTACCCAAAAAACTATTATGACAGTAAAAATAAAATAATGGAATGGATACAAGCGCTTACCTACAATGAAACCGAAACACTTCTGAAACCTTGAAACATACACACCCTCACACTCACGTACTCACCCACATCTACAGGCTACACTTTCACTTACATATCTCACTCACACACATACTTACACCCACTCATACACACACGTTTGATTTACCTAATTTAAGTTAATGTTAATTTAATTTATGTAGTTTTAGCATAAAAATTATACGTTTTGCTTTTTATATAACACGTTTTGCTATGGAAGAGCGGACTCTCCTAATACAGGCACTATCTGCCTAAAAGGAGGATCCAATCATAAAATTGTTTATACCTATACTTGTTTTACTAATAAACTATTTTTATTTATTTTTATTTTTATTTATATTCTGTTTATCTTTCCCGCTTCAAAGGGACTCACTACATTACTGATCAACAGCAAGTATGGTTCCCAAATATTACGTACCTAAGCTTAACATACATTACTTAGGTCCACTTGTATCGCCAATCACTAAACACGTTTAGCACTAAACGAGTTTAAAACATAATTCTGTTTCTTTCAAATGTTTGAAGATGACAGAGACGTACACGTACATAAACTCACGCCTTCTATCCATGGGGGTAGGCGGAAACTACAGAACGCCACCTGCTACGATCACAGAGACATAATTATGTTTAAAACTCATTTAGCGCTAAATGTGTTTAGTGATTAGCGATGCAAGTGGGTCTTAGTCGGCTGAAACTACGTACCTACAAGTGCTAAGCTGTTAACATTTAATGAAATTGCTGTCGAAAAATTAATCTGGAATTGTACAGTATTACCTATTATCCTAGTTTACCCTATCAACATTCTTTTGAATACAAAAAAACATGGAAACCGATTTGGCAGAAATGGATTCGCATACATAAAAAAACTTACGAGTCTGATGCAGAACCTTCATTTCTGAAATCGGTTAAGTAACATCGCTCTCGGACTACATCTGTGTCGTGGGTGTTATAGTTGAATCTCAAATGCTCTGATATCCAGACGTGACAAAAATGCCTGTGGAATGTAGGCCACACATATTGTGTGTCTTCCGAGATGAGATCGAAACTGTGACTCCTGGCACAGAAAGACAGCGCTTAAGCAATGCGCTTATTGAATCGGCGGGAACCTTTCATAATTACATGGTTAGATTCGATTCTTATGTATTTTTGTACCAACTTATAAAACATCTCTAAAGTTCCTCGCGGCTTCGCCCGCGTGGAGATCGAAAAAAGTCCTGTAAATCCTTTTCCATTCAAAATACATATAAAATAAATAAATATATACTTACTTATGTGCCAACTTTCATGGTGTTCGGTCAAACGGTGCTGGAGTTAACTCTAGATTCACAAAATGAATATTAAAAAAAACAAATAGGTAACAAAATATTATATTAAAAAATAACTTATATTTTTTTAAATTAACTGTTTAACACACTACTAAAGTTTATAATAATATAATTCCATCATGATTCAAAAGACACGTAGCGCCATCTAGCGTCCTAAAGCAATTGTGATCGTCGAAAGTTATTGTTCTTTCCCTCGGGAACAGTACTTTTTTTCTGGATGAAAAGTATCCTATATCCTTTTCTATAACCCTTTTTTTTTTTTTTTTGGTTGGGAAATCATCAAATGACCTCTCCCGCTCTGGGCGGAGCGGAAGGGCGTGTCAGACTCTTACTGACTAAAACCCACCCGTGTTCCTTCAGTTGCCTGTGCGCCAGGGCCACGGTAACTCTTTCGAACAATCCGCGACCCCGGCAGGCGTCGGTCCTATCGGACCCCGTCAATGGTGCTGACATCTCTTTGAGGCGCGCGTGGAACACGACGCGCAGTCGACCGGACCTGGTTCTTACCGGACGGCGAGCTGCCCATTGCTCGCCGTCCGCAAGCCTGCGCCTACGGTGGCCGGGAGTCGGCAATCGACTCCCGACGCCCAGGGTGTCTCCTCCTCCTGCGGCGGCTAGGGGCGCGAGGGCGCAGAGATTGCCTCTCTCTTTCGCGCTCCGCCTCCTCCTTCGCGAGCATTACTGCTTCGCAGAAGGAGGTGACGGCTTCCCATTCCCTCTCGCTACGTACCATGGCCTGAACCAGGGCCGGACGCGAGAGGCGCCGCCGCCGATCGCCGCCACGAGGACACGGCGGTTCTCCGCCCATTTTCTATACCCCTGACAACGTATATGCACAATTTCATGATGATTCGGTTCAGTGGTTTAGGCGTGAAAAGGTAACTAACAAACAAATTTCTTTTGCATTTATAATATTAGTTAGCAAGTTAGCATATTAGCATTTACACGATGCAAGTTTCTTGCCAGTAGCGTACGATAAAATTGAAGCAATAAATTACTTGGATCATCTAACATCTGTTTAGACGGTGCAACTTTTATTGTTGCTTCAATTTATGGTATTCCACAGGTAAATAAATCCCACCGTGTAAATCAGGCTTCAAGCCAGCTAAAATACTTTTATATTTCTAATAAATATTCCGATTTTCAGTTGTTTCATCTTTGTTTAATTTCCCAGTACTGTCCGGCTATTGTTTCAGAATATTTCACCAGCTAGAATGGTAGCTACAAAATATAGTATATTTAGATTTAGGATCGGTTCCAGGAATACCTCTTATACCCTTATATTATACCTAGAAAATGGCATGAAATGTTGAAAACGTAATTAGGGGGAAGCTCAAAGGAAACATTAAAGCTAATCAAGATCAAAAGGAATGTTTAATATTAACGAATAAGCATTTGACAAATTGCCTAAACATTAATTTACATAAAAAATAGACATTTTATTTCAGCAATTTTAGTTGTAAAGTCTTTGATTTGGCATCTATTGTAATTTACCAAATTGTAAATTCACTTTATTCCAGTCTGTAAAAAGGTGTGCTTGAAGAGTTATTTCACTATTCATCTGTGAGTCCAGGTTACTAGGTCGAAAAGAGTGGCTCTACACGGCTCTGCGAATTTAAGCTGCCTACATTTTTAATGTTCAACTTTTGAAAAATATATTTCGTGAGAGTAGGCCTTTAACGATGTGAGTAAACGTGTCGTGTGTAATTATAAAAGAAAGCGGTTTATTTTTCGTGTGAAGTTTGAAAGCTATGAGGTTTTTCGGTGAAGGATTGGCGGGTAGCTTCATTGTTTTAATGCAGTATCTTAATAATTATATTTGTCAAAGTGATAGTACTTATATGTATTACAAATGTATGTAATAACAGTCACTCCACGTGTAGCCAGATCGAAATATGTTCGCTGCTTATTTTTTTATGCGTGAAAGAAATAAGCAGTTTTATTTCTTGTGGGTGTTGTCTAAACTAAGGATATCGGTAGTTTGCGACAGCGTCGCTATCTAGTTCAGACTGCCGGCCCTGGAAGATAATAACAAAACTATAATCCGTGTATTTCAACCATCGATTAGAAGATAGTTTAGGTATATTTTCTTTATTTACAAAGTTAAATAAAAGATAAAGATATAACTTTCACATAACATTTTTCCATGGCTGATTCCTATAATTTACGGTCCGTTATTGGTTAAAAGTAAGACTCTTATATCTTTTCCAATAATGAAGCAAAGAACTCATAGGTTTGCATAGTAGACCCTCCCATATGGCAGTAGCTACCACAAGTAAAATTAGCTTACGAATCTATTTATATGCCAGGTTTGGCGATAAAAAATGCTATCATTGGTAAGCAAAATGATTAATTTTTGTTTATAGGAACCGAGCAAAATTATGTAGCTTATCGGGAGCTCGAATGAAACTAAACGTAGTTATATAAATTCCGTTTTGAATGATATTCTACCGATAACAATCTACATTTTTACACAATCTACATTTTTACACCGCGGTCTGCGGTTTGCGGCGGATAACAAAAAGCGGCACTTAGCAAAACTAGAAATTCAACATTTTCCAGGTGTTAAAGGTGCTGGAATATTGTTGGGTAAAATGTACTTTGGTTACATTTGTATGGCATTCATTCCGTCATGAAATAATGAATATAAATTTAGCTTTTATAAAGCTTATAGCTTATATATGCAATACTACTACTGCTGCTATTCTAGCTACTGCTACTCTTGCTGGTTTATATAATTGATATCTAGAATAAAATGTAGCCTATGTCCTTTTCCAAGTCCCAGGCTACATATTTATCCGGTTCAGTGGTTTAGGCGTGAAAAGGTGACAGACAGACAGAGCTACTGTCACATTTATAATATCAGTATGGATTATTACAAAGGAAAAATTAAGCTCGTGTTTTTCTTTGCTTCGTTTTGAAGGCTAAGCGACTACAATAATTTGATGATTTAAGGAAGGCGAAAGAGTTGTCGAGCACCTCTAATTTCAGATAGGTACAATTTAGGAATTTTGCACTTTGTTGTCGATTTAGCAAAAAACAAAGTGTTCGGGTAACGCCTGCTTAAAAAAAATGTTTCCCTACATGTCTGTTGGTACAAAACCTACTAGAAATTAGCTAAGAAATTAACCCTACATTAAATGATAGGAATACGTTTCAAAGTAAACTCGAACGCTCGTATACTCAAACCGTATAAATCAGAAGGTTTACTCAGATAATGGATCCATAATATGTCGAGATTGGCCATCGATTGGTTTGATATAACGCTCCCAGCTTTGGGGAAAATGGATGCAGGCTATTTTAAATCAGTTCAAAATGGCGCCAACGGAATGTGAGGCTAATAGCATAGACACGTTCTGAAGGGATAACGGTTAAGTGTTTTTCTTTTTACTTTGGCATTTCAAAATGGGGTTTCGCATAAAACCGCAAGACCTTTCACTTAAGTATTATTGTATTTTCCAGGTAGTTAAATCAGAGTAAATGGGTCAAATTATTCACGATTTCTTGTATTATTTTTGCTGTTCCGGACCTTGCAATTAGGTAGGTAAGGTATTAAGAGTCATTTGTCTGTTGTTTTCCTGAGGCAGTTAAATTGATAGCCAATTTATGCCTTGAACAAAAAAATACATCCCATCACTAAAAATTTATTTGAAGTTGGTGCCGTTCGGGGACTGAAATTAATATTGGTAAACTGTACCACCGAACCGCACTTGTCAAAATTTTGTTTCAATGTGGTTGGTGGAAGTGTTCAGGTGCGGTTCGGTCAAGTGACCTGGGTCAAATAAATTTATTTTCCTTTTTATTTTAAGTGCCGTTGAAATTAGTGCTCTGCGTCGAATACCTTAATTTCTTGGCCTTTTTTATTGGTGTCGAAAATAATATACGAATTACAAATCTTTGCCGTGGTAAATTAAGTCGATTCAACACAGACGTGTAATCGATTCGGTTTGTTATCGAAAAGTTCCGAATGGCCCAGATATTAGTTCGGATGTTTTCGCACATGAGACAGGAAAACCAATATGTCGATATAACGTCGAAGTACCAAAGTGAATCCTATATCCGTTTGTTTAGGATGACGGCAGCTTGGCCTTTTGTTGACTTACGGACGCTCCTAATGCATATAACATAAAGTACTCATTTAGAGCTCTTCCCTTCTTTTTCGTATCGATAAGAATATCTCATGCTAAGGCAAACATATTTGCTAGTCACCAAGGAGCTGAAACTGTGGTTCGGGTCTCGTTACTCGTGAGAGCTATTTTAATTTACCGAATTTAGAACCCCGTCTTGAAACACGGACCAAGGAGTCTAGCATGTATGCGAGTCGTTGAGATAATAAAACTAAAAGGCGCAACGAATATGAAGGCGCGCGGCACCTATGAGTTTTAAAGCGTGCGGCAGAGTGTAAACGTTAGGAGGAGGCGGAGCGCGTGAGAGACAGGCGATCGTTGCGCCCTCACGCCCTTAGTCGCCGCAGGAGGAGACACCCTGGGCGTCGGGAGTCGATTGCCGACTCCCGGCCACCGCGGGCGCGGGCTTGCGGACGGCGAGCAACGGGCAGCTCGTCGGTCGGTAAGGACCAGGGTCGACGGCGCGACGTCTTCCACGCGCGCTTCAAAGAGATGTCAGCATCATTGACGGGGTCCGAAAGGGCCGATGCCTGCCGGGGTCGCGGATTGATCGAAAGAGTTACCGTGGCCCTGGCGCACAGGCAACTGAAGTAACACTGGTGGGTTTTAGTCAGTAAGAGTCTGACACGCACTTCCGCTCCGCCCAGAGCGGGAGAGATCGTTTGATGAGTTCCCACCCAAAACAAAAAAAGCATGTTACCCAGAGTGGTTACCCAGCCGCCCATCAGAGGGCGCCCGCGCAAGCTCCAGAAAGTTCTCATTTGTTATCGAGAGTTAAGTACTCGTAAGCTACCAACCAGCGAGCGAATGTGCACGCGCTTCAACCAAAAAGTTCTGTTACGTTATAATTAGTGTGATCTGTGTGATTATAGTGTAACTCCTAAGCACCTGCGTTGCTCTTACACCCGTTCCCCGGTTATAGTTCGAGGTATAGAATAACTTCAGTATCGTTAGGTATAATCAACGCGAACAGCATTTTAGGTGCCGTTTTAGTATATTCGAGATGAAGGCAGATAAGAACTGATTTAAGTTGTAGCTTTTGGTTTCATTCATCATCTATACATCTATATTATCTATACATCTATATTATCTATATATACATCTATAAAAATAAATAAAATTGAAGTGTCTGTTTGTGATGTCAAAGTAACAGCTTTTTACTAAATTAATATACGGTACTTACAACAAAATACCAATTATTAAATTGTTTGTCTGTCTTTCTATCTGCCTGTTTGTTCCGGCTAATCTCCGAAACGGCTGAACCGATTTTGACGGGATTCGCACTGGCAGATAGCTGATGTAATAAGGAGTAACATAGGCTACTTTCTCCTAGTAGGCAGCACTTTCCCGTGAGATAATTTACGACAGCCACGCGGGCGAAGCTGCGGGCAGCAGCTAGTAGGTAATAAATTAAATTATACAGAGTGGAAGTGACATCGACGCGCAACGTGTTAATATGGATTCAGTACATGATTCTAGCCACTGTGCACTGCGTTGAAATGTTTTCGTCGGTTATTAAAAAAATATTTAGCTTTTCCACATATCGCTCATTTGGAGAAACATCGACGAAACTACTGCTTTTAAAATTTTACAAGAGAGTGATTTAAAGACTTTTTTTTTGTGATCTGTTACCGTCTCGTTCTGAAATGTTGATTAATCCCAAAACCATACTAAATATTTCACGCTAAATATTTCACGCCTCTGCTCCTCTGAAAATTTTTAAGCTATTGCATAGCTTTTATAGCGGGCTTTGAGCGCGGCGACCGAATCAAGAAATTCCGTAACGAAACTAAAACCTAACACCCCCCACTCCGCCTACCATGTAGCTCGGCCGAGTATTCGCTTAACTTGTATGTATATGTACTTGAATTAATATCAAAGAAAAAAAAATATTGCATAAATAAAAAAAAAAAAAATATATAATTGCATAAGTTGATAAAAAATGCTATGCAATAGCTTTACCGCGGCAGTCCCCGAGTGCAAAACGTGTTTTTTTTAGAGCACAATATATATATCGACAACTCAATTTGGGGAAAATTACTTTTACGTCGTTGTTTCTCCAAATGAGCGATATTTTGACCGCGTAGGTGCAAACTCACTCACTTTTCGCTTGCGTATGAATTCACGGTAAAAGGTTGCGCGTTGATGCCCCTGCCACTATTTATAAGCACAACTCCGATCCCCAAAATACATCGACAGGTACTTTATAAAACCGAACTATAATGTAAAAAGCACAATGATTCAATAAATGTTATTATTTTGTATCTATTATCCTTTATTTATTTCGGCAGAGGAAAAGGGACGAACTCTCGTAATGGGGTCGGATTGTTGTGCAGATATAGGATACTGATATTGACTATACTGTGGGAACGTTCGCACGTTGTACATGTTTTATAGGTCGTTAGTTTGGTGGGATAGCCAATTGGTGAAGATATATGGGTATAACGAACATCCACAGGTTTGGAAATCGAAAATAAATCCATGAAAATTGTAACGTGGTCTTTTACCGACCTTGTTATATGATTATTTAATGGTGCATAACAGCAATAAATAAGGCTGACATGGGAATTAAATTGAATGGGCTTGATAGCCCTAAGGTCGTCATAGATTAATTTGAGGATGAGTTACGATAACAAAGTAGGTAACTGTCATCAAAAAAAAAGAAACTCGCCCAATGCAAAACCTTCTCCTTTTGTCTTTGAAGGCGGTAAAAATATATATAATATCAATATCTAGCCATTTCTGACGACTGTCAGAGAATTACAATTATGATTTTAATTTACGGACAATGTCGGTCTAACAAAATGGGTTCTTATTTGAGTCCATGCCCAAACCTTCGAGCCAGTTATTGTATTTTAAACTTTATTCTGACAAACGTAAAGTTCATACTACAAAATTGACAGTTTAGACTCGTGTTTAACGTCAGTTTTTGTAATTAGAACTTTATCATTGTCAGGACAAAGTTTGACACTAAAAAATGGCTCGATGGATTACCATCGAACCATTTTAGGGCCATTTTAAGGTACTTGGTTCAAAGATAAACATTGTATTGTAATAAGGCCGTTTCTGGTAAAAAAACACTTCCTCTCCTTAAACATCATCATTACATTTAGTTTCCTACAATAATAAACATGAAACGAGAGCGTTTCATGTTTATTATTGTATATATTATATGTAGATAAGTATATGTTTTAGTATGTATTTATTGTATATGTAAATATTAGGTTGGGGGAAAAGTCTTTTCGCATTATAGTATGTATGGACTTGTAATAAAATCTCTTTGGCTATACTATTTGTGTCTGGCTGGTTTTGGTATCATTGAAAGTTTAAATTTTAAAGAACATAATTCCAAATTCAAATTAGGAAAATGTGTGATTTTTATTTGTTTTTCGTACTGTCAAGATGAGTGAATCTAATGAAGAAATTCGATAGGTACATTTAAAAAAAAATCTACAAAAAAGGCAAAGATGCAACGCAAGCCGCGAGAAAAATTTGCGATGTTTATGGACCTAGTGCAGTGTCTGTGAGAGTAGCACAAATTTGGTTTAAGCGTTTTCAATCCAGAAATTTTGATGTCAAAGATGCACGTCGCTCTGGTCGCCCTATTACGGATAAAATGGATGCTATTTTTGAAAAAGTGGAGCAAGATTGGCATATCAGTAGTTACGACGTAGCTGAAGAACTGAGAATTGACCACAAAACAGTTTTGGCGCATTTGAAAAAAACTGGGTACACAAAAAAGCTCGATATTTGGGTACCTCACGAGCTCACTGAAAGAAACCTAATGAACCGTGTACTCGTTTGTGATTCTTTATTACGACGTAATGAAACCGAACCATTTTTGAAGAAGCTGATAACTGGTGATGAAAAGTGGATCACGTACGACAAGAACGTGCGAAGAAGGTCGTGGTCAAAGGCCGGTCAGGCTTCACAGACTGTGGCGAAACCCGTGTTAACTCGCAACAAGGTTATGCTGTGTGTGTGTTGGGATTGGAAGGGTGAATTCATTATGAGCTGTTACCACCAGGCAGGACCATCGATTCTGAACTCTACTGCGAACAACTGATGAGATTAAAGCAAGAAATTGAGAGAAAGCGGCCGGAATTAATCAACAGAAGGGGTGTGGTTATTCATCAAGATAACGCTAGACCTCACACATCTTTAGCCACTCAGCAAAAATTAAGAGAGTTTGGCTGGGAGGTGTTAATGCATCCGCCGTATAGTCCTGACCTTGCACCTTCAGATGTCCACCTGTTTCGGTCTCTTCAGAATTCTTTAGGCAGTGTCAGGTTAACATCACGAGAGGACTGCCAAAACCACTTGTCGTGGTATTTTGATCAGAAGTCCCAAAATTTCTATAGTAATGGGATCATGTCCCTACCTACAAGATACCTACCTGGCAAAAAGTTATCGAACAAAAGGGTACCTACATACTTTAGTTAAATGTAAATAAACTATGTTAAAAATGTTTTGAATTTTCTTAAAAAATGCGAAGAAACTTTTTCCCCAACCTATTAGTTCACCAATGACTACCTGCATTATTGTATCTCCTTCTCCCTTTAATCCATCCAAAGGTTGTCTGTAAAAGACCGTTTTTAGCGAGAAAACCGCCCATTGCGTCACCCTATGTAAAATTTCTACATTTATATCAGTAATTTCTATGGTGTACATAATAAAGAGTATTCTATTCTATTCTATTTTAAGTTGATAGCCAGTTTGCCAAACAATCCTTGTCTCTGATTATACAGTGAGAGCAAAGTGATAACAAAATATCAGAACTAAAGCGAAATCATAATAATATAAAAAAATGGTGTTTCCATGTAAAAGGCAGATAATACAAACAAGATGAATGTGTATTCTGTTCAGTTTGGGCACTCCATCAGTGCCCAGATAAGCATTCTTCATACAATATTATGAATACGGAAGGGTCTCGTGGTCCATTGGACATTGTAATGGATGCGCATCGTATTATGGTGAATAGGAACGGATAGATTTGATTCTACGGTTCAGGGGCTTACCATAAACTCCTGATGCCTGTAAGTTTCAGCAACGGTAATGATGTTTTGTGAAGATCACGAAACGGTTTCTTTTTAGCGTGGAATTCATTGATAGTTTTAAATTCTCGCGGTAGAATTAAAGCTGGAAGGACATCGATATGCTAACGCCTGGTTTCTGGACCGAAAATCAACATCAGAATTAGCAAAAAAATTGTTAAGTGCGCGTAAACTGCTGTGATTGGTTGAATGAGTTATTAACAGTCAATCGAATCACTTGACTTGCGTTAAATTTTGACCCGTCGATAATTTTCATTCCTGAGACTCGTAAGTGTCGCGTTCTAACTATTTACAATAATTATTTTTTATAAACTCTGTATACCACTTACAATAACTTTGTAACGACAGATTGTGGACCAAAAGGCAAATCAAGCTGGTCAATATTTATGTGAGATTTCGCTGAGATTTTAGCTTTAAATGCAAGTTTGCAAGGTCAAGTTTCCCCCAACTCGTTCTTTTTCGTGTTTGTGTGTTTTTTCTTTGCGTCATTATTACCGCAAATAAATGTATTTTCTTTCTTTCTTTATTTTCTTTCTTACTCCACATTTGTTTATGAATTCAGATAAAAAAACATAAAAATTCAGCCAATTAGTACCCGTCAACAGTGCCTCAAAACAGTCCCATGTTTTTTCGGCATTGAGCGCATTTTTCGGCCAGTTTTGTCGAAATCCGGACAATCGACTCCTCGGTTGCCTCTTTTAAATGAAATCTGACCGAAATGTAATTGAATGAAGCCGTTTCTTTTTCAGTTTTGGGGTATTTTATTGTTGTAAAATTTGTTGTTCATTGTTCATAAAACTCCCGTCCTTGGTATGGATACAACGTTTTTTGAAAAAAAAATAAACAGAAGTACACCAGTGAGGGGCTTGTACTTGTAGCTAACATTTTATTAGAGTGCATGAATGAAACTACTATATAAAAGTTACAGTCCTGGTACAAGAGGGTAAATACATGTCTTTTTATATCAACGAAACACAAGGTTGGTACCTAAAAATTGTTTTATTCATATTCGACTGAATTTTTCTTGGCAATAGGCAGGCCTTTTTGTAATAGTTATTATTTTATAAAGTACTACTCACCACCTTCTTCACGATCCATAGCTAAAAGTAACATTAAATCTTTTTGTGTTTTGAGATGCTGTCACGAAGACTAAATGTTAAAAAGTGGATGATTTCATTATAATTTCACTCTGACATTCATTACGAATTATAATTATTAGAGGGTCTGCACTAAATTATTACTGCAATAGTGACCTCATGAGTGTTTGTTATTGCTTTAGATAGTGCCATAGAAGAAATTCAGTGACCCTTATTGTCCAGCTAGATCGGCCTTATCGGCCACAGTGCGACAGTATTAGTTAATATATTTTAAGTATATGCATTTTCGTTGAAGTTCAGTTCTCGAGAAGTGACGCTTGACCAAGCAAATATCGAATTCCGCAGTTTGTGGTGACATTGTTATCCGGTACCAGATAATAGGTTTAATTTGCATTCCTGATAATTGTCACCGTGATTGGCTTAATAAGAATTCGTGTTATGAATGGAAGGTCAGTTGACATCAACAACAAGATGTTACAGGCTACCAGGATCATCTTTTATAACATTAATATTACAAGCCTTGAAAGATAAGAAGGGTCAGACTCAGAAGCCTAACCACTGATCCTGATGAGTTGGCCCATTTGATCTACGTTCAATCTTATGGGTTTATGGTTGTCCATAGCAACTGTCATAAGTATTAGTGACTACTCTCATTCGAGCTATGAATGCGGTAAGGGCGTCTTAACCCTTGTCCATCTTGTGTATGGCACAATAATTTGTGAAGGCACAAAATCTTGGTACAAGTTGCTAAATTCAATGTACTGACAAGTATAGGGGATGAAAATTAAACATAACATCACGCCTGTAACCCCGGAAGGGTTAGGCAGAGTTTACTATAATAATACACCCAGATTTTTTTTTTCGCTGATACTACGTGCATTTTTAAAGCACTTCATCCCAGCATTCACGTGTTCCATGACGAGTCCCATTTCACATTGGGCAGTCCATTCACACTAGTGGGCCGTAGTACAAATATTAGTTAATCTGCAAAGATAAAGACTTCACAGGCTGGTCAGTATTTTTACCACAGCCAGAGTTCTTCCTATAAAGTTTTTGCTGATACGAGAGAGGAAAAGAATTTAAGATAGGATGGCGAGAAATGCATTGTCCGCACTATGATACATTTGCGATTTCTCGGCACAAGTAGTGAAGTTCTATGTGCCGACAAGTATCAAAGATGAAACAAAACTATTTGAAATATTATGTGTACCAGTGCATGCAAAGCTTTATTGATAAATTGTCGCTTCATCGAGATATCTCCTACAACAATGTGGCGACGTTGGTCCCCAGTGTGTGGTACCTGGTCTAATGTGCCAAGTAATTGTCAACTTAATTGGCATAATGATAGTTCGTGTTACGCAGAATATGTGCCAGTTAGTGCCACTAATTGGCTGCCATGCACGTCGTTAGGCCATGATAGAGGACTTTGACGTTAGGAGATATTTTAGGAGACGTAAGTAATGGCGGACATTTTGAATTTCAAGAAGATGTGAAGTTGATTTATTTTGGTGCTCGTATGCATTTGAGTAGGTATGGTTTTGAATATGAGTGGATATGACAATGATAGATAGTATTATTATTTTTATACGTTTCATTGTCCAACAGTAGTTGTTTAGAAGCTGAGTAACACAGCCACACTTTCGGATGGTTGTATGAAAATTAAATGTCACAAACTAAATTAAATAAGTTTTCCAGTTTGTGATTGTTCAAAAGCTTGGCCTGGCAGTTGAAATCTAATAGTTTTATTTTATATGGGGATAATTAATCATAGTGTGGTATTACTCTAAATATAGTTTTTTTAGAGTTGGGATTAAAAATCAGGTCGTCTGTATTCCTGCTGGTCATTGTTTCAAATCAAAAGTTGAAATACTTTCTGAATTTTTATAAAAATCTTAAATTAATATAAAAACATATTTTTATTAAAGTTAAAGAGTGGAATTGTGGCACATTTTGCTTTGACGTAGCTACGTAACCGGAAAGCAGATAATGACGATAATTTAAAATGTACAATTTCATTCCACCGCTATCTGATCTCACACTGGCAAGTTATCTGAATATCTGTTACATAAAGTGTTACAAATGTATGAAAATGTACATTTCACGATTCATTTATCTGATCTGTACAATTTAAAACATATTTCGTAATAACTTTGTAATCTCGGACTTTATTCGCACGTTAATAGGCCTCCAACACATTACACTGAAAAAGCAACCATAAAAATAGACACAGAACAATTTTCCTGCTCCTCTGCTACAATTAAGTAATTACAAATTCTGTTGCTATTGACATGACAAAAGGATAAATAATTTTATTTCTGTAAGGAGGTTTGTACAAATACTTTTACATGTCAATCATATTTTAAAACTAGATGAGATCGGCGTTTCCTATTTGACTACTCTGAGAAGAAAGGCCGAAACAAACTCAGAGGTCACAGTCTCTTTTAAAGTCCAGACATAATCTTGGTCAGATCATGTTGATTGGTATGTGAAATGATCTTTTGAGGAAAGAACCACACAGATTGAGTGGACCTGTCCAGTCAGTGCACGCATTTGTCAGTAACCGTGCAGCTCAACTCAGAACTTAAGGAGCTCAACGTTTCGACGAACAATACCAAAGAAAGGACATTTGGGTAAATAGTATGATCATAGACAATTTCTATGTACTAAGCTTTTAAATAAGTTTCCATTCTCGTTATGTGGGTATATCCTCATTATCCCAAACTGGAAGGGATGGCAAGATTCTAATGCTGGCACGATCAAACATATATGAGCGTGATAACCATACACAGAGGGGGTTCCTGAACATAGATCAAATTCAAAAATGTCTAGTATGCACGTAAAACATAAATGATAAATGATTTTATTTCTGTAAGTAGGTTTGTACAAACACTTTTACACGTCAATCATATTTTAAAACTAGATGAGGTCGGCGTTTCATATCTGACTACTCTGAGAAGAAAGGCCGAAACAAACTCAGAGGTCGCAGTCTCTTTTAAAGACGTTATTATGTGAAGACCATGTAGATTTGTGTCTGAAATGGTCTTTTGAGGAAACACTATAGGTAACCATAGGTAAATAATAGTAAAAAATATTGACAAATATTCACCTGATCCATTGTCAAAATGGGAACACATTGTGCTGATCCTTGATTAGCGTAGCGAACTTGATTAGCGTTTCGGATAATAGGACCAAAATAAGAAAATTTAAATAAATAAAGTTTACCTCTTTGACCAAGTTTATGTTAGTTTAAAAGCAGTTTGAAAGGAAATCTAAAATTGTACTTATTTTTAGATAAATAAGGGAAAGGCATCAATTATTCAAAATTAAGTAACAAAAATTCTGCCCCTTTCACTCGCGACTTCCTTTCTTTAAGTTAAAGCTACAATTCTGACCTCCGCTCTGATCGGGGTCATTATGACCCCACGTTGTTTACAGCTTTATATTTTCGGCTCCTCATAAAATAGTCGTTGTCTAAAGCCTAGTCGTAACTATAATGGATAGCACTAAAAGTGCCATAAAGTTGGGTAAAAATGTCGAGTAAATGAGTATGAGTTTAGAGATAAGTATGATGTCTTTGTAAGTTTTTAAAAACTTTCCAGAGAACCGCCTATATTGGCTGAAATAGTTGTAGTTACTAAAGGGCAAATAAAATTGTTACTTAGACTCGCTGTTTTACGGTGTTTTGACCGCAAAATAAGTTTATCTTTAGAAAGTTATTCATTTTATAGTATAATCCGCGATGGACTCCTAAACTACCGAATCGATTTTAAATTTGATTTGCACACCGTGTGCAATTTGATCCAACTTGAAAGATAGGATAGCTTACATCTCAATTTATAGTTGCAATATTATTTTATTGCAAATTTTTTGTCTATTATTTGACAGTCACAATTATCTGTTAGGTCTAAATGATTCTAACAGATGGCGATATCTGTTGACTGGATTGAGTAAGTATTCAATAGATGGCGCTATGTTAAAAACACAAACGTTTCATATAAGCTACAAATTAATAGCATAACCACCACGTGTTGCTGAGGCTAAGGTGTAACCTAAATTTATTTTGTAATAAACGAAGTACAGTGAAATAATTTTTAAAAGAGAAAAGATATGGTTGTTTGTTTGTAATGAATAAGCTCCGAAACTACTGAACCGATTACTAAAGTTCTTTCACTGTTGGGAAGCTACATTATCTCCGGGTGACATAGGCTATATTATATTATGCTTTGCTACCTGAGCGAAGCCGGGCGGGTCGCTATTTTATTATAGATTACTTTTTTATTCAAGGTACGCATAGTTCTAAAGAAATAAAAATCACGAACTTTTAGTTACTGGTAAAGTTATTGGTTTGTAAACTAACAAAATTTTTGTAGAATGTAATGTTAAAAATATTTCTGTTATCTACTGGCTAAGTAATAACAGCCGCACGGGTCGATCGATCAGGTTAAGCTACGCTTGCCGCGGTTGATCCGTGGATGGGTCACCATCTTTGCATACCAAGACCTCTCCGTGGCTTGTACACTAAGCCCTTGGTCCCGGCTGTCATTCGTGGATCTTTGACAGTCGTTACGGGTCGTCATTATTACCCGGTAACTGGGTTGTGGAGGTCAGATAGGCAGTCGCCCCATGTAAAATACTGGTATTCAGCTGCATCCGGTTAGACTGGAAGCCGACCTATACATAGTTGGGACAAGGCTAGGCAGATGATCTACTGAAAATCATCAAATTTTTATCAATATTCAGCTGAGCTGCAGAAAATTTCCATTCTCAAGTCTTACAGCGATGTAAGCCTGAAGAGTGCCCTTCATTGCATAATAATAAAGTCAAAGTCAAAGTCAAATCATTTATTTCAAATAGGCAGCTAAAAGGCACTTTTGAACGTCAAAATTTATAAAAAAATAGAATTGATTCTAGTTGCCCCTTCCAAAAGGTAGTTTCGTATGGAGAAGAATGGGCAAGAAACTCCACCGTTACTCTTTTAAAATGTTTTACAATATTATGTAGGTTCACATTAATTATGTAATCATATGTGAAGACGATGCACCTAGAATAAAATTACTATACCACAATAGGTTTAATTGTACTCAGAATAAACACTTCGCTAAAATAGGGTATTCAGAATTAGATCGTATAGCCTGAAATTCAGCTTGAAATTAACAAAGGCTTTCTATTATTACCTACCTTTTACTGTTTGCCTCTCTATGCTAATTGAGACTAATTTATGCTGGCCCATATATACAGTATTCTATAAATATGTATGATAAAATCGTAACAAAGCTGCTTTTGCAATGAAATTATTAGGTAAAATATTAGCGAGGCGTAGGTATAAGGTCAAACAAAATGCTTGTAAGTTATGAATGAAAACCTATTGTTACTCGTATTATTAGGTTTTCGATCTAACGGGTCAACATGATCCTTTATCCCTGGTAGGTAGGTACAGTCACCAAACGAGACAAGTAACCAGGGTCGTCGGAAATAGTTGATGTTTAGTAAGCAACTGATGGATGTTTTCGAATGAAATTTAATTTGATAAATGAACTGTTTGTTTTTTATTAATTAAATTAAATTTTATTCGAAAACATCCATCGGTTTCTTACTAAACTTCAACTATATCCGACGACGCTGGTTACATATCGCTTTTGGTGACCGTACCTGTAAAGTTGTTAGTCTCAAATAGCATGGCCAAATCTCGTCTACGTCTGAAATCGTCGTGTGGTACCAGTGTTCAGCTTCGAGCTAGCGTAACGGTGACGTCAGCTCAATAGTTGCCACCGCGTAGCTTGTTATTTTTGTTTATATATATATATTTATATTTCCTACGAAATGTATGGAAAAAGTTTTTTAGGGTTTTTGACTTTTCTAGTACTCAAACCTTAGTTGGTCCAATAGAGGTTTGTGATCTTTATATGAAACATGATCGATTGGCATAAAAAAAGTTTTTGTGATAATTGCCTATTGTCCTGCTGACTGTAGATTTTTTCAAAATCTGTGAATGAAAATCAAAATTTCTCAAAAAGTTAAGGAAAGTCTCTTAAGACCGTTTTCCTGTAGCTACAACGGATAAGGTAGCTGCCCTTGCTGCCCCATTTAAAAAATCCACCCTGTTTGTATAAAGTCATGCTTTCTTCCCATGGACCCGAGTAAGCAGAAATTACAGAACGCCACCTGCTACCATCCTTACATATACTCCTATTGCTTCGTTTGCGTTCATACATCTGGTTATACACGCACACAGGTTGCGAGTACTACGCACCTGACTTCTAAAGAAAATGACCAATAAGTTAAACTATGTCCTTTTAGGGCGTCGTCGCGGCGTTTGTATTCACATCTGCCTTGTAAATACCTTTTGTTGTGTTTTGCTTTTCACTCATCCTCTCAAAAATACCAAACCATTTTTCACACAGTCCACTAGAAATCATTGTAACTGGTTTTTGCAGTGGTAATTTTGCAAAATGTTTTTATTTTTGTGTAATTGCAAACCCTTAGCAAGGTTACTAGTGTAGTGGTTACGTCAAACGAGCCGCAAGCTATTGAGTAAAGAAAAAAAAATGCATGATTAACGAAAATAATTTTGTTAGCTGGTTTTGTGGTATGAAATCAATGCAATTTAGGTGTTATATTAGGATATAATAAGCGTGTTTTTTTTTGTTTCTTAATTTGCAGATGTGAACAATTTATTTTTTTGTGCAATCGATGTGAAGATTGTGAAGCACATCGGTAATCAGCTATGACGTAGCTGGTGTAGCAGTGACGGCTGACACAAAGTTAAAGAATGTCGGCTATGCCTTCATATGACTTTTTAACTTAAAAGGTTAATTTTAACACCGCTCACTAATAGAACTTTGGTGGAAAATTCCGATATATAAACCTATATTTTGAGTTATTTGGTTTTATCAACGTTATATATCCCGGTAAATTGGGGTGTATTGCAACTACTAGGGCACCCTAGTAGTTGCAATACACCCCAATTTACCATACCAATTATGACAATATTTAAATAAATTAATATTTATTTACATTCTCTATATTGAAACCAAATATTGCCATATTAATTTTTATTAAAGATACTGTTAAATGTTGTCATTATAAAGATGAACTTTTTTCTAAAAAATATAGTTTTTCACCCCAGTAGTTGCAATACACTCCCAATTTACGGTACATATCATTATCATTCTACATTTGAAAACTTTACGAAATACGCAGCAGGAAAGACTAACTTTTAGCATTTTTGTAAAAAAACACAATATACACAGTCAACCATTTTCATAATTCTTTACGCTGTCAATTATAAAGGCAACGACACATAACTTATAGGACGGGATTGCTTCACCCTCATCAAATATGATATCGTAGTCGACATCAATAGACGGATCCTTATGGTAAATATGCTGTGGTATGAATAAAATCTTTTTATAGCTTTTGGCCATATTTTTATTGACGATAGAAATATAGAAAGAGATAAAAATATACAAGGCGTATAGCCCCATCCCTTTTTTGCACTGGAACTATGATCACTTTAACACTTCCGTATACGGCTACAGAATTATGTAACTATGTACTTTATATATTGTTCTTTTTACTCGAGCGAGGAAGATAGTATTGTGGCTTATCAATAGAATATTCTTTTTGTTGGGGTTTGTGCACTACTTTGTGTGTAAGTTCGAGGGGGAAAAACTTGTCTCCAGAAAAGAAACTCTGTATATGAACCTTTTATATTGAATAATTTCCTCAACGGTATGATGAAGTTTAGAATTAGGACAGTTCATTTTAATTAAAGTTAGAAGTAGTTTTACATTTTTATTTAGAAGGACAATATTAATGTTATTAGTAAATTCGGTATTTTGTAACAACTGAGGTTGGAATGTCGATAGAATATATATTTAAACATAAGAAAGAATAAAATTTCTAAAATAAAGAACCAATCTATATTATACTGCCTGCATTTTGCTGCCTCATTGGTCTATTTGCACTACTGTTGAGCATGAGGTCCTGGGTTCCATTCCCAGCAGGTCGGGTAAAGTGTTATTGGGTTTTTCTATCTGGAATTTCTCGGTAGCAGCCCGGAGTCTGGATTTTTGCCTGGTTGATAAGTAAGTAAGTAATTAATCATTTATTTACCGAAATACTTAGCTTAAGTAACATCAGTTTGTTTCAATAAGAGGTGGGTATGGCTATTACAGATGAGTAAGACCCCTGCCGACCAAACTAGGAAACTCCTGTATCTTGACGGACAGTGTACTTTAGTGGGATTGACACGTTTTACAAAATGTTTATAATTGCGTAATAATTCTGATGTTAACATACATATTTGTTGAATGGGCTTGAAAGTTAATTGTGAGGAGTGTTTGTGTGTGTTGCTGTGGAGTTTAGCTGGTCTGTTGGGGTTTGTGTGTGGGTGTGGTATACTTAGAAAATAATTGTCTGTCACGGAAATTTAAAGTTAGGTATTTTAGTCCTTCATTCGTAGAATAAATAAGTTCTTCTGTATCGCAATAAATTTAATTTAAGAGGAAATTTTACCATTTTCTTTTTAAATCGAAAGGGTTTAGACTTTTTATTGTTAATTTGTTTTGAAGCTTGTTGTATATTTTAGAACTTAGATGAAATATTAGTGGGAAGCAAATGTGGTCCTGTAACGCTCGACTTGACATACCCGAGCAGACCTACGTCGAGTATGGAGTACTTGTCTTGGTGGGACGGAGGCATGTTTGCGAAGAGTGGATCGGAAAACAAAAAGTTGTCTAAGGGCGAGCTACTTGCTGTCCTGAAATAATTGTTCAGTCGGGTATCTAAACGGTTAGGCGTAGCATCACCTTCAGAACAGCAGATGTTTTTGTTGCTCCCCCTCAGGCAGTCACGCAGTATATCAGCAGTGACTTGCACAAGGATTAGTAGACAGTTTTGAGTATGTCGATGTCCGCTGAGTTTCTAAGTAGCTTAAAGATAAACATTATTTTGCGAACTCTAGATGTAAGTGAGGTGATGTGTTTGTGCTAATTTAGATGCTCATCTATAACCACTTCAAGATATTTAATATGTGACCCTTTACTCAAGTTTGGACAGGTCTGTGAAATTTAATATTATAATCCTGCAGCGGCTGGCTCTTCTTACTTATAAAAAAAGGTATGAATTTAGTTTTTTCGACATTGAGAGTAAGAAGATTAGTAGCGAGCCAGTTTGATGCCGTGATAAGACAGTTCTCAGCGTGACGTTTTGTTTCATTCTAATCTGAGCCGTGTACGATAAGCGTTGTGTCATCTGCGTTAGTAAAAACATTACAATTTGTAAGTGTTAGTGTGCATAACTGGTTAATATAAATATATTAGAAAGAGTGTCGGTCGCAGGATAATTCCCTGTGGTACTCCGTAATTACTTAAAGGGGCGCATTGCTTGTGCAATTATTTATAATCACACTTTGCATTCTGCCCGTGAGATAGCTTTTAACTAGATTTAATGGAGTTCCTCGTACACCAATATTTTCATGTTTAAGTAGAAGTTTAGGGACAGAGACAGTGTTGAATGTTTTAGATATGTCCAAAAAGATACCAAGGCATTTCTAACCCTGATCCAAATTGTGAGATAGGAGATCGCTTAGGCCAGTCACGGCATTCTCTGTTGATCTACTTCATACAGACTGATTTGGTGCTATGATGTTATAGGTATCTAGGTATTACATTAGAATATAATAGAATATAATACTCTTTATTATTTTATTGTTTAAGATTCTCTCTAATATCTTAGACATCGCAGAAAGCTCAGATATAGGTCTATAATTGCCGAGTAATCAATGAGTGGTTTTGTGTGTACTGTTTTAAATTTTGGAGGTTTCCATGGTAAAGATAACAAAATCGCAGCATGATCAGTGACGGTACTTTCGATAATTAAAGTCATAGCCATTTATTTGGTTAGATTTCAAGATTACGTGGTCTAAGCAGTTATTAAGTCTTTTAGGTGATAGGTGAGCTGGAAGTAGACCATGGGAGAATGTGAGGGTAAGATATGAATTAGAAAAACGATCTACATTGTTTTGTTTTGTATCAATATTGATATCTCCAATCAAAGGTATTTTTTGGGGTCGGGTCGAATAAAGTGTTATAGGCTTTTTTCATCAGGAATGTTCAGTAGCAGCCCGGAGTCTTGGTTTGTGCCCGGTCTATGGCAAAAGGCTCGTCCCCTATTACATAACAAAAACATAACTGGTGAAATGTAGGTGTACTACAGGTACACCTCTGCCCAACCCTTCAGGGAAACAAGGCGTGATGTTATATTTATGTTATGCAATCCGTATTACATAGACTATTTTATCGCTTTTATTTTTGTTACATCGCTAGTAAATACCGATACCGTTATCATCTATGAAGAATAACACATTGAAAATACGGATGGACTATAAAACTTTATTCTTCTTCGAGTATAATCTAGTTGCTGACAACAATACGAGTACTTAAGCTAACAGTAATTATGTTAACTAACTGAAGTACTAGGGAATCAGAGGTTGACTGCACGTCGAACGTAAAGGGATCGAGAATCGACTCCGACTTAATTGACGTTCTGTGAGAGCTAGAACATAAAACAATGTTAGAAGGTTCACCCCACCGCTCATCCCCTAAGCTTATTAAGAGATATATATATATAACAAAGTCGCTACTGACTGAGCAATATTTTTCGTATTGCTATATAGTTTTGCAATTACTGCATTGAATGGTGTTTTGGCAATGATAGACTGTATACAGGGTCAAAAGAAATTTGCTAGCGAAACTCCGTAGACGTGATGGGTATTGATATATTAAGGGACAAACAAAAAAAATACTGAACTCGATACTATGAGTAACAAAAATATCATAAATTTTTCGTTTTTTCTTGTTTAGATATCGGTATCCATTACGTCTGCGGAGTTTTGCTAGCTAATTTAATTTAACCTCTTATATTGAATGGTATTTCTGAACCTATCCCTTTTGTACATATAACTAGTCTATTCTGTACACAAAACCCGTACTTGCATCACTTTACGCTTATTTATTTATTATTTATATAGGTATATATTTATACACAATTACACACTGACCTGACTAATCAAGTTTTTAAAATATTTTAGTAAGTGCTGTGTACTTACTCCTTCTGACAAATACACCATAATCGTTCACAAATGTTATTTTGAATATGGGGTGTGTTACTATTGGATAAGTCGTTTGAGTATCTCTCAAATAAATAAATATATAAAATTTTATTGACTCGTTAAAGTAATTGTATAAACCCGCGTACAAAGAAACATGTTACTGAAAAAATGTTGTGCATGTTCTTTCCGGTAAACATACACACATCAAAAGTGTCTCGGGATCAAGGTATTTAAAAATATATTTTATTGCCTTATTGAAAATAAATAAAAATGTCTATTTAGATTGATTAAATAAAATGTTTTCGTATGTGTAGATCGACGAAGTACTGTCTGCTTTTGCATTAATAAGGACTTTTCGCGATTTTTGCACCTTCGTCCTCCTCCTTTTTCCTGACATTAAAATGTGATAAAAAGATATAAATTAAATTTTTATTGCGTAACATAATCAATTAGTAGTCTGTACTTCCGCCGTTAACGCATATAACACAATCGCAGCGATTCGGCATACTCAATATGAGTTAATCCAAATCACGTTGCGGAATGGCCGCCCACGTCCGTTGTAACAGGCGAAAATAATTTTCTGGTGTGTGTATGGCATCCATATTTGGCAGAGCTTTTCTTTGAAGCATATTCCAAGCGTGCTCAATGGGATTCAAGTCTGGCGATTGAGCAGGACGTTGATATTAGCTGCGGCAAGTGAGTTTGCAACGAATCTGGTAGTGTGTGGACGTGTGTTATCCTATCCTATCCTACTAATCGTACTAATATTATGAATGTGAAAGTTTGTGAGAATGGATGGATGGATGGATGGATGGATGTTTGTTACTCTTTCACGCAAGATCTGCAGAACGGATTTGGATGAAATTTGGCACACATATAGACCATGGCCTGGGTAAGAACATAGGCTAGTTTTCATCCTGGATCGCAGACGAAGTCGCGGGCATTAGCTAGTCATGCATAAGCAGACATCTGATATAATCGTTTCAGTGTAAATCTGTGCAATGAGATTGCCTCTGATCCAAATCAGTTCGGTTCTTCCGCCGAACCCAATACCCGCCCATATCATGATTGTTCCACCACTGTATGCATGGACTTCCTGGCCTGCTTATTTAACGTGCTTGGCGTCCAGGGGTGTTCGCAGGCGTCCAGGGGTCGGCTCAAATTACATCTTCTCTAAATAATAACGTTCTTTTGTATTAATTTTTATACTTCCACTCAGAAGTTTGGCAAATTCTTTACTGATTTGGCCTCAAACCCGTTGCAGGAGGAATACGGCTAGATAGAAGATTTTCATCTTTTGACCGAAATTCAAAAACTATTCCCTTTTGAATTGACGAAATTTACTAAAAGTATCCATAGGAGTTAGAAAAAATATTATTAAAAAACATGATTTTTAGTAACTAGCAAAACCGTGCTTGATCCCTAGACACTTTTGTTGTGTGTAATATGTGGCTTTAATCTTCATTCCTGACTTTTTTGCGCTTTTTGGATTTTCAATGCACTGCTTAGTGCCGAGAGTTGAAATCCAACGGTCTGTCTTTTTGACGTCCTGGGCGGCGTAAAACCGAGAGTTGATAATCCAGTGCGCATTAAAAAACCGTCGCGATAAAAAGTCGCCCGTGCAAACCTGGGCACTGGGGAGCAAAAAAAGTAAACACATGGTGACAGCAGCAATCACACACACTTCACCCAAGCTCATTCACACAGGCTGTGTTTTTACAGATAGTACTGCTGCACTCAATTCCACTGAGATCTATTCATTAGTGTAACGTTTGATATGTGAACATGTCGTCGAGGTATATTCGCGACGCGTCGTGCCACTTTCCATTGCCAGTATCGTAATCACATTAAGTAGGTTCTTTTGCTTGTGTTGATTAGAAAATAGACATAGGAGTATGCCACTTAGCCAGAGTCGAATTGTTACTCCATTCTGTATCTTGGCCTTTCTAATTACTAAGCATTTTTCTGATATGTAGTATGTAATTTTTGTAGATTTGTATCCATTTAGAATAATATACATAAGCTAACAATTTAATGTGTTTTCAGAAAGTGCTTTTGCTACATTGAGTTACGTGCTAATTTGACTTTAAGTATACAATCTCCAACTAATTTGAAAGAAACAGAAGAAAAGTTACAAAAGTGCACGAAAATAAAATCACAGAAAAACTGCAAAAGTTCTCACAGCATCGTCAAATAGTGTTAAATCTGAGTGACAAACAGAACAGTGTAATAAAATAAAGGACTTAAGCCCCATTGTAATGTCAGTGAATAGCAACGTCATTGGTGCAAAAATGCAATGGGCTGGCGGAGGGGATGGGGGGCGTTCTGATTGGCTGTCACAGTGATTCATTGCATTCGATAGCTAACTTCCATTAAGAGCGGACGTCTGAACGCCAACATGTCAGCAGGTAATTCTATTGTTGTTGTGATACGTACATGTGTGTTAATGTTTAATGTTGTAGAATGATTGGAAATAGCAAATTGGCTTTTTATGTCTTATTAAAGAAAGTCCAAAATTTCAAAATTTTATTTTTTCAAACGATCTTTGTTTTTGGATGAAAAATTTTCTTCAGACATCGATCGTATCTTGTCTTTTTACTGTTATTTATTTGCAATTTGTTGATGTTGACTTGAACAATATTAATTTCATCTTTCAGATCACGAAACTAATAGCAAAATAACAATAGGTAACTATGGGCCTATTTCTATGTTCATGTTGGATTGTATTCCTGATTTTTTAACAGGAGTTATTCCTCAAGCAGGGTCTGCCGTGGCCATGATCGGAGCGAACCTCCGCTTCGGTTCGGCAGGCGCCACAAACTCCTCGGTGGTCAATAACACGCGGCATTGTCCGCCAGGTGGCGCTGCTAGCGCTGCGGCTTTATTAGCACTCTCAGGATTGGGAATGTCGGCCAATTTGGCGTTGATGGCCGTGATCCTTAGCAAAAAACAGCTTCGGAGGTGAGTTTCGCAAAATAGTTGTTACTTAAGAAATACTGTTTGTTTGTGTAGGAAGTGAGATCTCCATCGCAAGTAGGAAAACTATCTAAACCTTTGTGTATCTATCTATCCACTGGGCACTTTTACTATCTAATATTTTCCGTAGGACTTCCCCAAAGACCTGAATAAGAATATTCGAATAACATTACAGAACGTAAATCACGATAACTGGCTACATTTGAATATCCATAGCCTCCACAGCAATATTATCAAATACTGTCGCCCAAAAATAAAAACAAACATAAATCAAGCCGGAATACTTTCCAAGAAATAAAGGCTATAAATTACAGGGACCGTTTCGAAACGAAGAATGAGAAAACAGGAAAAAATGAATGTTTATCATTATTCAAATGTTGCTTATTTTACGATGCTGTGGTGCGTTTACAACTGTAGGTACAGTATAATATGTTACGACACTCGTAGACATTACACCGATAACATTAACGTTATTCGCCACATACACATAACAATGTAGGTCTAATATATATTATTGCTGAGCTAGCGATCGGCGCCACAGATTGGGCACGTCTGTATTCGGGCACACGGAATACTACTTACGGGACCACAGAATCTGCATTTTTTATGGCGCCAATCTAACAAGTGTTTGGTCAGGCTCGATTTTATCAAGCTCGAACTTGAAAATGTCTTTGGAGTTGTCAAAATTGGAAGGTTCGTACGTAATTAGATAATATCAGGCGTTTTCTGTTAGAAGGACCCTCCCTTATTATTTGAATAAACAAGATATTTAAAGAAACCAACTGTGTATAAAGGAATTCCATTAAAAAAGTTCAGTTCATTTGGTGTGAATACTTAAATATTTGTTTCGAGAAGCGTACAAATCTGTGAGTCGCTCTGACGTTATTATTTTAAAGTATATATTTTATGGAGACATTTGATAAGCTTGTATCAAGGTCATGTTAGATTCCATGTTAATGAACCAACCACATTAAGGCGAAACATTTCAATAACTGCTCATAAAGAAGCCCTACTTAAAGTATTTCGGGCCTCCAATACTTATCAAGCCTCACGAACAAAGTTTTAAGTACCTATTCGCAAAAGTTGTAAGAAACATAAAATAAGGTAACATATTATGTAGGCAACATAAAATATACGGTATATGACATTATAACAAACAAGTTAGGTCGCAAAGAGCGAAAAGAATATTTATATTTCTAACGATCAGGAAATTGTTCATCAAATATGAAAATCTATCCATCTATCTATTAAGCCCATAATGTCCCACTGCTGGGCAAAGACTCCCTTTCCCTTTTCCACACACGTCTATCCACAGCCATTGCGGGCCAGTCCTTTCCGTGGGAGTCAGTTCATCCGTTTATCTTCGTCTTGGTCTGTCACGATGTCGTCTAGAATTTAATAATAAAATATGAATATACTACACTAAAATAGTTACTTACTTTACTAAAGTACCAACATGTGTTTGACTACCAATTTTTTTATCCGGGATGAAAAATCTTCATGGATGTCCTCCGCCCTTAGGGGGGCGGAGGGGTCTGTCAGACTCTTACTGACTAAAAACCACCCCGGTGTTCCATCTCACACCTACGCTGGGGGTCGCGGGAACGTACAAATCTTCCACAACATGTCTTTGTCTACCTAGGAGGACCTATAAGTCATCTTAGTCAGTAGACCTTTTATATACAGGGTTACTGGTAACTCGACGTATTCCTTGCAGAACGTCATAGTAGGGTTAAAATGCAACAAATTAAGCCACCAAATGTTCTACCGAAATTCAGTAGTTTTTAAGATAATAAGGTTTTTAGTTGTTTTATGAAAAATCCAATTTAAAAATGATTTACGGCGCGACTATACTGGAATTTAAGTTATTATAGTAGCTGATGCTGTAGCAGATCTTTGTTGATATTTAAAAATCTAAAATGCCTAAAACTTTGGCAAAGATCACTAATTAAACATTTTATTTTTCGCAATTTTTGTCATTACTTTATTAAAAAATCACTCAAAAACTACTGATTTTCGGTAGAACATTTGGTGGCTTAATTTGTTGCATTTTAACCCTACTATGACGTCCTGCAAGGAAGACGTCGAGTTACCAGTAACCCTGTATATTTTATTTTATATTTTGTAGAGTGCCTGTTACTTATTGTCAGGCCTACACTGTCCTCACATTATCAACACTGTAATTTGAAACATTGTAAAAGCCCCTTATTTTTAAAAGAGTAACCGTGGAGTTTCTTGCCGGCTCTTCTCCATAGGAAACAACCAATTGGAACCGTGCACCTAGCTTCTGACGTTTCATAAGTGCCCATGTTGGTTTATGTGAAATAAAATATTTTGATTTGATTTGATCTCCGTTACCCAATTTGCTCTAAGTACCTTTATCGTCTAGCTAAAAGGTAAAGCCTCCAGAAAATATGACTTAACACCGGAGGGTTCTCAATTTGCTGCGAAATCAAATTACCGAGTCACTACCAATGGTAATTCAATAAGATAGGAGCTATTGAAATCGGATTGTTTCAAAAGGTCTCTTGACAGAGTAACTGATAGTAAAAACTGTCGTTATCTATCCAAGGTTACGGACGCGCTTGTTAATTTATGACTTCCCTGGTTTAAATGCTAGTATGACTTTTACATAATGATGTGTCAGGGAGGACGGACGCCTTTGTCTCTGGTTGGGTAGGTACCGCGTTTTTCTGACGAATTCATTACGCGATTTAATGCTTAGTACTGATTTAATAGTAACATTTTGAGAGAATGTAGAATTAGGTAATCTTCTAAAATCGTCAATTTGAAGGGAGCAACAGTATACCGATCAATACATGTAAACATTAAAAAAAAAAAAATTGCCCATAAATGGCGTCTCCCTTGCAGTGGGACCACTACTGCCACGTTTTATACATTTTAACTAGCGACCCGCCCCTGCTTCGCATAGATTTCATGACTTGACAAAGCATCCAGAATTCTTTATTATTTATTTTGTAAGTTTAATATTAATGTGTCACACAAAAACCTTCCGGAATAATACATTATCTAAATGATGGTGAAAACCGCAACAAAATTCGTTGCGTAGTCTATAAGAACAACACGGCACACAGACAGACACGAACACCGACTTTAATTTATAAAACATATGTATAGATATTGCATAATTGGTTTCTGTACACCTGTCCGTAGACCGCAACTTCAATGTAATATCAAGTAAAGTAAAAAAAATATATATAAGTCTTAGAATAGAAACGATGATAACTACAAAAGTTAAAAACTGTGTTGTGTTGTAAAAAAATTTAGGCAACAAAATTATAATTATATGCAAATTGGAGCTTCTGTCGACGATAGCTGGCGTTTAGCATTAGTCTAAAGTATTTTATTTATAGAGAAGTGCGCTTATAATATGTCCCTGCTGGGTGAAAATTTTCCTTGTTTAAGCCCTTGTTCTGAACAGCATTTGAACACATTCAAAACAAGCATTTTTTTGGACAATAAAAAGCTGCTTAAACTTCAGACAACATTTTGTTAGTCATTGTCACCTCACAAATTACCTTTGGGCTTTAAAGCCAATTTGTTTTAGTAGTCAAGTTTCAAATCAAGCTTTGTCTTTATTCTAATCTTTGTTTAATTCCATTTAAAGAGATTAAGTTTTAATTAAGATTTAGATCTCTTTTGATAAACAATTTGTGAATAAGCTTAATTTATTTATAAAACTGATTAAGATATAAAGCCTACCTTATTTTGAGTATTGTAAATAGGCTTAGCGTATTTTGTACAGCGTGTAGCAGAAAGGTGGGGTCATATTTAAGGGTGTGGTAGAGATCATCAAACCGGACAACTTTCTCCTTGGGACTAACATCGTAATTGCAAAATAAATATCATTCATTCATTTTTTCAATCACGCGTCGCATACAATTGGGTCAAGTAGGTATTGAAGTTTTGTATTCAAAACGATATACAAAAACGGCATAATCTAGAAGCTTGTTTAATTTCAGCAAGTATAGTTAATTTCTAGCTGTGTGTCGTCAATATTTAGGTATGTGTGTACAGGTAAAATCGGATCAAAATCCATGATGCAGTTTAGAAGGACTAATCGAATACACTGACAATCGAATTTCTTCCACATTATCAAGAGATATCTTGGCCTTTTCACTTTCAGAATTCCAAATAGCTTTTCTATGTCTAGTCACGTAGACGAAGCCACGCCACGTAGCCTAGTTCAAGACGATTGACACGTCAGTGTAAAAGTATTTCGGGCGCCACTATTCTTGTCTTACAAGGCGGCCGGATAGGTGACATTGTTACTATGTTGGGTGAGTCTGGGGAAGATCGATTTTTGTTGTAACTTTTTATTTTATTATTAGCCTTTTTGGTCGAACAAACATAAAGTGAAGTCGTCAGTCACGTATAAATTCGCGTTTGTTCATATTTTGTATGTCCATTTGCCAGTCGGCAAAGGCCTTCTCCATTCTTGTCTCTCTTTATTATTTTATTTAAATTTATTATTTTATTTAAATTTATTATTTATTTCTGTATCTGTCCGTGACATCACAGCAGCGGGCCCTATCAGAATATCAGCGCTGCGACATTTATTTTTCTTAAATGTCGCAGCATCATGCTGAGATAGGGGCCTTTTGGCCTCGTACATTACTTACTGTTGTTATTTTCATTTTACATTTTGTTTTTATTTTATTATTTTTATGTTTTTATTTTATTTTTATGAGTGTGTTTAGTTTAGTTTCTGATAATCCTGTGCGAGTCTCAATAAATACTTTTTCTTTCTCTAGTTTTTATAGAAAGCATATTATAATTATCATAATCAGTCTATAATGTTCCCACTGCCGGGCACAGGCGTCCGTTCGGTGATAAGCAGTGGGCCGTAATACACCACGCGGGCCCAGTGCGGGTTGGTAGATGTCACGTGTCTTCGAATTTTTGTTTCTAAGACATGCCGGTTTCCTCACGATGTTTTTCCTTCACTGTTTTGAGAGCAGTGGTGATGAAATAATTTACACAAAGTAAAGCGCCTGTCAGGGTTCGAACGTACAACCTACAACTCGTCGCGGGCGTTACCGCTGGGCCACCAGCATAATTGATTTTTATTGAAGGTTTGAGTTTAAAACGGTGCCATTGTTATTGCAGATGTCCATTGGATAGGCGACGATAATCACTTCTCATTAAGTGGGCCGCCTGCTTGTTGGAAACTCTATGACAAATATTTTTTCCAAAATACTTGGAAATAAGTTACCACAATGTTGGTAGATGGCATTATTAGCAAATTAACAGTTAGACTGGTATCTTTTAGATATTTTAGAAAGAAAAGAAAAGAAAGAAAATACATTTATTTGCGCTAAACATGACGCAAAGAAAAAACACACAAACACAAAAAGGAACGAGACACAGTTCGATTTAATTAATGAATCAATAAATCAATAAAATTTAACCATATTCGATTGAAAGGCATAGAAATAGAAGTGATCTTCTTTGATTAGAAGAATGGAAGGTTCGGCTGACATTGAATGATTCACTTTCATGTTTACATGATTCAGTTTGATTGCTTTCTCAATTGAAAAACAAAAATGAACTGTGTATATAGCGAGGTTATACAAGGTTATTAAAGCGCGTGGCCAAAATCGGAACTAATGCCGCCATCTTGTTTTTTGAATACATTTCAAGTAACTTTTTACAAAACAATTTCACAAGTGATTACCAACAGCGCCCCCTGTCAACAGCATTCGAGCCCAAAAAAATACTTGTAGCAGTGTATTTCCGGCGTCAGAAACACGTCTCGTAGTTACCGACTTTCACTGACATTTTCACGTTAAGGCGGAACCTTCAGGGTAGCCCGCGAAATACAAATTTACTTCGGTTTTTGCAATTTGCAGGTGACTGTCAGGTTGTATTTTGATTAAAATATGATTCGCGGTCGTAACAAATATGGCTTTACGGAATTATAATAATTAGAATCAGCAATACATCTCTCTGAGTTCATATTACTGTATTAAATGACAATTTCATGAAATCATGACATTTGAAGCCAATTCTAACTTAAGGAGTTGTCTTGCTGATTCTAATGATTATAATTCTGTAAAGCCATATTTGTTAATACAACCTGACATTGACCTTCAAATTGCAAAAAACGTAAGAAAATTTGAATTTCGCGGGCTACTCTTGCGCTTCCCCCTTAAGACTATATGTTACAGTGTACAACTTGAACTTATGTGTGAACTTATTTTAGCAACATTTTAATGTTAGATAGCTTCACGACAATGTTTTTAACATTGTTATTGACATTGTTATTAGTACGCTGACTGGCAAAAGTTTACCGAATGTTGGCTGTAAAATGTTTTGAATGGTAGAGGTAACAAAGGTTTATAGCATGTTTTACTTAATTAATGTGTTATGTTAACAGTCTCATTTGCGGTTGGTATTTGGTAGTTATTACACTAGGTACTGGAATAACTGTAGTTATTAAAAAAAATCCTGAATTGTGAGTGAAAGAAAGTTTTATTTCCATTCTAAAATTTGTAATAATGTCATCTCCTGCACTGCCAGAGAAAAGTTTCTACTTCCCTTTAATAATGTCGAAAAACGATTCCTATTAAGAAATCCACAATAAAAAAGGTTTCCAGGAAACTTTAAATAGCCAAAAAATGTCCCATATCCCGGAAACTCGCGAAAAATACCCCAAAACATTTACCTGCTGTATTATTTACGTCCGTGATTTGAAGGGGAAGTCCTCCCCTGTCCCCTCCAGTGTTACCCCTCTCAGGGGGTCCCTAAGTGCGTGACACTTTCGATGATTGATACATCGCTTAACGAAATTTTATACTGGTTACTTGACAGAATGAATTATACGTATATGTGGCTCTGGGGAAAGTTTAGACGTGTAGATGTAGGTATAAGACGCGATAATGTAGGTGTTAAGATTTGTAGTATCATGTTACCTACTTAAGTTTGGCTATTAAGAAATCGGGGACAGGTTCTAACCTGACCAGGTTCGACTCGTTATTTTTTGTATTTGTGTGTTTTTCTCTGCGTCATGTTCACTGCAATTAAACATATTTTCTTTCTTTCCGTAACCTGGCATGTACCAAAGCGGCTTATTAAATTTAAATTGGTACTTTCTAAGTTAAAGTTCGGCATCATTGACCGGACCGTGAATAAAAACATTGTGACAACGATACCTAAATCCTAACTTTCTAACTAATTCTAATCTAACTTCTAACTATCTATCTAACTAATATCTAACTTCTTACTAATATTATAAATACGAAAGTAAGTTTGTTTGTTTGTTTGTTACCTTTTCACGCCAAAATTTTGCATATACGTTGTCAGGGGTACAGAAACGGACATAGGCTACCTTTCATCCCGAAAAAAAGTATTGTTCCCGAGGAAAACAACAATAACGTTCTTATGATAATAGATGGCGCCACGTGTCTTTGGAATTATGATTGAATTATATTATTGTACAAACTTTAGTAGTGTATTAAGAGTTTTTTATTTATTACTTAATACATTTAGGGAGTCTAGAGTGTCGATAGACCGGTTTTTCATCCTCCTAACTATAATTCCCTGAACAACCCGAATTGATTGTCAAATGCTAAATTAACGCGAGCGGAGCCGGGGGCAAAAGCTAGTTTATAATAATTGTCACGAAATTGTCTGCAGTGAGGATTGTTCTTTTTTCTCTGTACTCGTATGACAGTTTTTGCCTTGAAACTGTACAAATATAGGCCTGTAAAGTAGGTACAGAGGAAAAGGTATTCAGATTCGTATGTACGTAGTATTGTAAATAGAGTATTCATCACTAAATTGGCGTTCAAATAAGCCTGTCTGTTACCTGAAATAGGTCCCTGCACGTAATTAAGTGCTGTACATTCATCGTCCATCGCTCTCATAAAGGATCCGTAATTGAACTGAATAGTAGAAGATATTTACGATGTATGAACATGGTCGAACAAGACCCATAACATAGCCGTTATCTACGCATTCTGTACATCAAAAGAAGGGAAATTGAGAAAGTATATTGCTGTGAAATTACTTTTATTTTTGGTGTGGAAAATCACTGTTTACGGCACATTGTGGTTATGAGTACAGGAGTTTTTAAACAAGAACAACCGGAAACAAGTATCAAATTCTCGTATTATACGAGTAATTAGTGTGTCTTTTTTTTAAAGTTGGATCTTTGACCTGGCCCTGCAGTCTCGACATAGATAGCGACAAAAATCGGTCGTTAAGTCTAATCGATGTCAAATTTCTGTAATAGATTTTCAACCTTATGCTTTTGAAATAAAGTTGAAAATCTATTAAAGGAATTTGACATCGATACGACTTAGCGACAGATTTTTGTCGCTATGTAATGTCGAGACTGCCGGCCCTGGTATGGTCCAGAGCAAAAAAAATATCGCAATAACGGAAGAACAAGTCACTATCGGCATCGTTAAGGCTCCTTCAAGCAGGCGTGACACACGACGCGAATCGCATGCGACACAAAGGCACCGCCTGTAGCGCGACGAGCGAGTGGTGTCTTTGTGTCGCGTGCGATTCGTGTCGCGTGTCGCGCCTGTTTGAAAGAGTCTTTAAGCGTATTTTTGCACCCTTTAGACTACAGTCATTTTGTGCTACAGTGTTGAGTGAAAAATGTTTTTGAAACTTCTTAAATTGTTTTAGTATATATATAATTGAGCTTGAAAAAGTGAAAGGAAATATTATTTACACTTGAATGATTGGTTCTTGTGATTTAACTTTCAGAAGCTTACTATAAAAACGTGTTCTTTTTTTTTGATTTATTCCTTAACTTTGTCGTAGATGGTCACACGGTCTGCTGTTCCACCAAGCGGTAGTGGACCTGGCCAGGGCGGCCATCTTGCTACCCCTCGGCATTGCCGTGTTCCGTTGTCAACCGGTGTACAAGTGCTCACTGGTAGAAACCGCCTTTTTGCTACTGGTAAGTATTTAACACATGTTTTACTACTTCGGGAATACTTGGCATATTAAGCGGTTAACTTATTTGAAGAATAATTTCACACAAATTCTGTTCTATTGTTTACTAGACAGGTAGAAAATGCTAATCCATGGACTGTGAAATAGATCCTCAGTATGATTTATAGCTTCATGATAGGTATTATTTTCTTATTCAATAAAAGTCAAATGGTAGGCGTTTTCTGAGAGTTATCTTTTAGATCTAAATAAAAATATCCAAAACCAGAAACGTATAATAAGTATGATTTTGATTGACGTTTTCTCACAACTTGAAAGCATCTTAAAAATAACTTTCAGCCAAAAACAATGTTTACAACAATAAATACTTGAATTTATTCGTAAACGTCAATAATAGCAATACAAACAGTACCCTAAAAATACAACATTATACGGTCTGTTTATATTCTTTCCTCCCTACGTGACACACTTCGGTCACACGTATGACACGCAATCCAACATGGCCGGCCGAACGAGATGAACCTTCACAATCTAAAACCGTCCGACCGTTAGAAATTAAATACCACATAGGCCAAAACCACACTAGCGGTATCAGCTGTTTTTTTGTTCCACTAAATTTGTGTCACGGTCAGTTCAGTCAGCGTTTTTGGAAACATTGCACAAAAATTGAAGCTGAAAATTCGAATTGTGTGATCTAGGATTGGACTATGCGGTGTATTCGTGTCTCTGCAGTTTAGAGGTGAATAATAGAGTGTCGTTTACTGCTAGATGAATAATACTTACTAAGGGATAGTTTTAGCACCTACATTATTCAGCAGATATTCAAAATTTGCAAAGGTTTAAAAAGACGTAGTGAAAGTAATAATGTTCTTGTCTTGTTGCATTATGATTAAATATCATTTATTTGTAAAAAACTTGAGTCGGTATATACTTTAAATTGGAGTTTGTAATGTTGTTAAGTTTTAAAATAATGGCCTATATTTATGTATTGTCATAATGATACACGAGTAGGTAACTCTAATAGAAAACTCAAAAAGATCTATCTTCCGAACATTGCTATGGACCGGACCTTATCCAAGTAGGTGCCTAAGTAACATCGTCTAATGATAAATCGCCCGGAGTCCTGCCAGCAGGACTTTCAGTACTTCCGGTAGGACGCAACTTTTTTCGTTCACAGTATCGTAATGATATACAGCACAAAGTAAAAATTTTCACGAAAAAATAGAATATTTATGTTAATTTCACATTGTATAAGAAACGGTTGCTAAACACAACTGACCTTCAATCTGCACGCAATGGCGCATGAGCATACAAAGCGTCGCGCGTATGCGCTCGCGCAACTTATTTCGACGCTCGGGTACCGAAAACGCATGGATTCGTTCAAATTTCGGTATTCCAGCGTAATCAAGTTTTTTAATTTTTTTATGAGTCCGTTACCGCGTCACTCGCTTCTTTTTTATTAATTGTTAACTATACAGGCACAATATTTAACTGCTTAATTAAACCAAAGTTACAGATTTATATGTCCTTAAATAAGTTCTTTCCTATAAATAATATTAGATACATACGCTCCCTCCTATAATAGAAATTCGTCATTAAATCAAGAACGAATATAAATATCATTATTATTAAAATTATGAAAGTACTTAAACAAATGAGTTTTATTTTAATACGCACTAACCAAATGTATAAAACTTCTGAAGAGCGCAAGTTTAACATCGAGGTCACCATACTGCTGGAAGGACCAGACAAAATTTCATACAAAATGCGTATTGCTAGCAAGACTCACGTCAGTCTTCTGGTAGGACGTAAACCCGTTGTTCCGGAAGAGCTTCCAGCAGGACAAGTTATCGGGCGATCTATCATTAACGTAACGTTTCGCTTAAATTGGATCCGCAGTAACACGAACACGAAACACGTATGCCTTTTTTTATCAAATTGACATTTTTACCTGAATCCCGGCGTTTAAAACCTTTTTGGATACAATGATACAATTTTATCAAAAAAGACCGGAATGTGAATCCATTAGAATCAATAATATATACGTTCACATTTAGGAATGGCCGATTCCCATTGGCTGGTAGCATTTACGGAAATGTTTGCAAATGATTATCTCGATTAATGGCCTATATATAAGGCTATAAATTGACCATTTGGCCATATGGGCCCATAACCTTATATGAGACATTATGCTTGAAGTTCATTGACCCATAACTTTTTATCTTTGTGAATGTCGCTCTTTAGGTTATCAGTTATTTAAATTAGCGGAATTAGCACCCTTGGGGTTCTCTTTTGCCTTTTTTTTTGTAGTTTGTAGTTGTGAACAGCCATTTCCAATCTCTGAGTAATTAATATAAGGCATAATGAAAATTACTGACATGAGCATTCAATTCAGTAATGTGTATAAGTGCTTTTAGTAAATGAAAAGAGCTTTCATTTGCGAAAACATCAAATTTACGTACGTATCTTACAGAATAAGTCTAAAACTTAGATGTGAGAAAATGCCTTTGTTATAACAATTGCCTTTAAAAGTCACCGTCGCAATGCTTTTGTTAGAAATCAAAATGAGACTGAACTTAAGTATCATCAAACTCAGATGAGCATCAATGGAATGCAAAAAGTAACAGATCTTCACTGACAAAAGTACGATTGTTTGAAACTGGAGGCAGTTGGCACATAAAAGTGATTTATCGGCACTTAAGTTCAGTTGGGACGAACGAGAAAAGTGCCAAGAATAATCTTCGATGCTTAATTTTGATAGTATCTTATAAGTTCTGAATAGTTGGAGTGTTTGTAGACGAATGTGTTTTGGCGGCTGGAATTATGACGTAGATTAGGAAAATAATGCTAGAACTAACGTGGGAAATTATTTAAGCAATTCGTAGAGTTGTTTGTTTTGCCTTTAATGTGTTTTTTTTAGGTCACAATAATTATGTTTGTTGTGCGTACGGTGCGTATGAACACTCTTAATAGGATTAATTCATCATAGTTTTCCTACTACTAAATGTGACAGTAAACATCAATTTATTTGAATACGAGGCTTTTCATCAAAAATTTCACAAGTGAATTTAAATTAACGACCAAATTATTTTAGGTGACGGTGTCAACAGTGAACATGCTTACAACAGTGCTCAATGACAGTCCAATTTTCCCCGAAAATGAGGAGGAGCAAGCTGATTTATCGGCACCATTACTAATGGACAGCCCACAGGTAAAATTATGATCTAGTCGATCCCTTCACGATCCCTGCCGTTACTTTAATTCGCCCGAGGAGAAAATTTCGAAATTGATAGAGATAAAAACAGTCCACTTCTGGTTCTTAATTTTGGCAATTTTAAAGAGGTTCCCCGAATGAAATACTGAGCTCATTTAAATATTTTGTGAACCAAATATCCTAAAGTAAAATAAACCTTTTGTTACAGTGCGTCCTTTTCGGAACTTTCATGATTTGGTTCGCATCAATAACGATAAATCTTGGGCCCACGTTCTTATCTGGAGCTTTGGCTGCCAGTGCAGGCTCTTACGGGTCTTACGGACCCGCCCCGTCGTGTCCTTTAGTCCGAGGACCCTTCAGGCATTATGTGCTTAACGCGCTGTGGATAGGCGTTAACGCAGTCTGTATTGGATTGACACTTTTCCACTTGAAAAAGCTCCATCGGGATCTCACGAAGGTTTGTATATCATTAATCACACTACACTCAACAAACACCCTCGAGACCCTATAACAGATGGCATGGAGAGGTTAGTTTTTCGAGAGATAATAATAAAAAGTAATGCTTTGTGTACATTGTTTGCATCATCTCCCATTCTCACAGAACGAACTTCTCCATGATCATCATTGATTGCGAAGTAATTTGTAACCATGACATGTCATCCACAGCTTTATGAGAAATGGTACTAGCTAGCAGTTGTTTTGAATGACATGTAACAAGTTCCGTAGTGTAATGCAGATCACAGTTGAGAGAGACGCAGAACTGGTGCGCTCGAAACTCGTTGAAACTCACGAAGTCATCCGCATAATTCCAAGTCGCTGTACAATATTGTGCCATATATTCTAGTCTTACGTTGGCCGGTATAGGAATTTTTGTTGGTACCTTGCCAATATCCCTTGCGGTGTACCACAAATAAGATTTAAATTTTCGGAATTCGCCCCACTCGGAATGGACGTTCGCATTTTAGAAGTGCACCGTGCATTGTAAACAACAAACCCATACTCAATGCTTGCCGTTGCCAAAGTGCGGTTCAGATTTAAGTATTCGATAAATTTAAATCTTATCGCATGCAGGCTAACGTAGAAGCAGTACGAGTAGCTGGTTTAGTGACCACGCTTGTCAGCATGGCAGGAGACAACAGGAGGATGGATAACCTGCCCAACAGCGTCGGACCCAGGGTAAGGACTGTGATGCATGCTTGTCTCATCTCGTAGATCTTAGTCACTTGTATTTTCAGCTACTCTGTTCCTTTTGATCTGTCTTGCTATAATATCTTTTTATTTTCCGCAAACCTGCAAATTAAACTGAGTCTAAAAAAATGTCTATAGTAGTATGTCTATTTAATTATTATCTTCCCTCCACGGATCTCCGTTTCTATTTACTAAACTATCAAGGCTATCTAAATAGGGCTTCTAAATTACTCCAGAGTGACGTCCCCAGACGTTCGCTTATGAATTGGCTTTAGTTTCTAAATTATTTGATTTCACTAGGCACTTAATTGATTTTATTTTCGGCATCAAAATTTTATTATTATCAGAATCCGTGCTTTATTTGCAATATTTTGTGAGTAAGTCTTGATCTTTTCAAAAATTATTTATTTTCTCTTAGACCGTGGACGGCACTCTATCAGACGGTCATTGCCGTCCATCAGGCAGTAACAACCTGCCTCTGGGTGGCGGTCGTCGCCTCCGAGGCTACTTGGCTCGGGTGGAGCGTGAGGGCGTCCGCCGTGTGCGCATGTTCCTAGTCATCACGGCGGCTTATGTTCTGTTCTGGGGGCCACTGTTCCTCATCACCTTGCTGCATCATCCGGCTCTTACGTCGCATATAGCTTATGAAGTAAGGACATTATATTACTATTCTGTCATGAGTAAAAAGTAACTGAATATAGATTTTATATGACCTAAAGATATATCATTGGTCATTACCTATAGAATATTTTACACTGAACTTACCCGCAAGTTACAAGCAAGTTTGAACGTTAATTTTTTTTCCAGATGTATTTTCAAATCACTCTACATATCTCGTACGTGCACGCGGCAGTCAATCCGCTGCTGTTCATGGCTTTGCATCGAGCGTTACGAAGAGCGACTCTGCAGCTGTGCTGCGGCTGCTGCGTGCATTGGAGTCAGTTTGTACTGGCTCTGACCGCCGCTGGTAAGTGGACCTAAAGTGGAAGTCTGCCCCGAAGGACAATGTTCTGGAATAATCCTAACATTTTTCTTCGTAGCGCAATCGCCATTAGCGCCAGCGTCGTTCTCGCCCGCGGCGGTATCACCGGAGCCCCCCCCTGCGCCGCCGCCGCCGATGACCCCTCACGCCCCCCCGGCGCCGGCGCACTCCGCGCCTGCGCCTCACACGATGATGGTAATTACTTCTTATATGTAAGTGTTGACACCGTAATACGTGGTTTAACTCACTCGCACAATCCCGCACGTCAACTCCCTAGACCCCGCGAGTCGTAGAGTAAGATTGCCTGCGAGCTGAATGCATGACGAGGATGAGAAACTTTCTGTCGCATAGTTTCCTCTTCTGTGGTAGTGGCGTCCTAGTCCTAGCTGCCCTACTCATAGTAAAACGAATGAAACATCTCGCTCTCAGAGTTGGGAAGTTGAGGAGTGTGATGCTGAGAGTATGTCGAGTGCGCGTGTGCAGGGAGACGAGGATATGATGGGGGAGGCGTGGAGCGGCAGCGTGCGGCGGGTGCCGCGCTCGCCGAGCCCGCTGCTGCCCGCGATCTGAGCGCGACCGGCCGCGCCGCTCGCGTCGCCTTCGCCGCCCGCGTCGCCCGCTCCGTACGTGCCGCACGCGCCGCACTCACCGCACGTTCCGCACGTGCCGCACGTGCTGCACACGACTTACACGCCGCGCCCGCCGGCCCGTGCCATCTTGCCCAACATATCCTACATGTGGCCGCTGTAATCGTCCGTTACAAGATAATTCTGTAAATATACATAAGAACATTGACTTTGATAGCATAAAATTGTACATACACCTCTCGAAGTGTCTCTGTCTCAGTAGTCGTGATGCTCTAAAATTATTGATGTATAGAAAGGGTATTTATAAATATTACGAAAATATATTTAAGATAATTTTAAATATTCGTTAGATTGTGCGTGGTAAAATTATAATTTATTTAAATTAAATCTAGGTTTTGAATTGTACATTGTGTAATTTCAATTCTATTCTGTAAGTAAGTCAATATAGAAAGCTAAATTCTAAATACACGAGTTTGTAGAAAGACATTTCCAAATACTTATACTCAGTAGTGACCCGAACACAACTAAATTACTAACAAAATAATAATATATTTTTGTGAGGATAAGTAGATGATGTGTAATTCTCATTAAGTGAAACACCAAGTAGATAGGTAGGTATATTAATAAAAAAAAAAATAGTTTAGGTAGAGAATAATAAATGTGTCATTGAGTCTTATTTCTAGATAACGTTTGTATTAATTCTGTAAGTAGCTGAAAAATTACTTGTTAGCAATATTTGAGAACTGTTTAAAGACTGTTTTTTTTTGTGTATTGTTTTTGATAGTTTCACTATTTCAACTTACTATCATATTTTAGTTTGCTTAAGGCTATTTATAGGTATTTTAGAAACAAAAAATACTAAATTTTTTAATGTTTATTTTGTAATCCTATTTTAATAACTACTGAGCCAAGATTTTTTTATTTGTATTGTTCAAAACTGTGCCAAATCCAATGTATAAATACCTACTTATGAAACTCATTGTGAAATAGATGTTAAGGCAATCAAAATTTACAGCGGGACTTCTAATGATATTTCTATTGTTCAGGAAAAAGAAAACCTACTTGATATTGTATAAAATCTTAAAAATATTTATGTAAAAGTGTTGTACATAAATTTAACAAAATTATCTACTTTGATTTCGAAGGTCCGCTTACACCACTAGTCACTAAATGCGTTTAGCGTTAAACGTATTTAAAACATAATTCTGTTTGTCAATCCTTTGAAGATGTCAGAGACAGAATTATATTTTAATTAATACGTTTAGCGCTAATCGCATTTAGTAATGCGGGCCCTAATCTCCGAAATATTATAGATAAAAGTATTCTTCGTAGCAGTGTTATATAAATGTTTGTTCTAATTAACATTTTCTTTAATAAATGTGTACTAAAATTACGTATAAAACAAAAATTTAAGAAGAAAACGTAAATAAAGTCGTCCCGTTTACAATTATTTATAATAATATACATTTTTATTGATAGTTAGGTCATATTTATTGTAAATCGATGTATTAATGATGGTTGTAAAATAAGTAACTATGTTGTAAAATAAAAATATATATGAACTAACAGAAGATTATAAAATGGTGTTCTTCAAATTATAAAAGAAGAAAATAAACTATTAAAAAATAAAGTGATTTATTAAATGTTTTAATTTATTTCTTACTTGTGCTCATTTCACTAACACTCATAAACCTTACAAGAATCTTTAGGCGGAATATACTGAAAATCATACAAAAATAAATAGGATGTGTACTTATGACTACACGATAGAAGTGAAAACTTACGACTGGAGACGAGTATACACGATTCAGCGCCGAGTATACACGATTTAGCGTCACCAACCGACTGGAGACTGGAGCCGAGTGTACTCAATTCAGCGTCACTGACCGGAGCGTGACGCTTCAGTTTCGTTCACTGTGCGCCTAAAGAAGTTTTCACTTAAAATTAAATTCTGCAAAGATCACGTACATTACAACTATGTTTTGTTTTGACGTAACAATAATAAAGTACTTAGTTTTGATTTCAAATTATTATACACGATAAATCTAATAATTGATGGACATGGAAATTAGTATTCGTTTGTATTCGGAAATGCGATGATTCCCGAGGGATATGAAGAAAATAGTTACCTACACATCTTACATCGTATTTCGTCATAACTCCGAATCAATCTAGCATATGAATGAACTCAATTCAACTTTGAGAGAGACCTCCGAATGAAAATCACGCAGTAGGCAAATATTTCTGAATACGTATGGAAAGAAAATATAAAATATATTTCCTTACTCACGCTTATGTATGGAAGTGAATGTTGGGTGTGGCAAAAGAGGCATCAACGGTGAATAAATGCTGTGATTTACACAGTATTTATTGTACTTTCGTTCTTACTTACTTACGCGTCACATGCGACCTACGCGTCACACTGACGTCATGCAAAATCGCGCAAGCAGAGTTTACCGCGCATCTAGCATATATACAACGTCCAACGTCCAACGGTATTTGCCCACCAGACACGACACCCGTCTGGTCAGAGGACGTCCCTTTTACACGGTCTGTCCCTTTTCCATAGAGTATGACTGAACTTTACAGCCTGTTCCTCATACCACTATAAAGCTAACGGTGCGGTTTAAAAGAAGATGTAGTGACAACATTTTTAAAGAGTATGCTTAAATGGTTTGATCATGATACTTGAATGGTTGGGTATTTACAAGGCAGATATGAGTGGAAACGCCGAGACGGGACGCCCTAGAGGGACATACAGACACTGACCTTCTTGGTGATGTTATTTAGAAAGTTCAGGTGCGTAGTACTCGCAACCAGCGTGCGTGTACGACTAGATGTAGGTATGAACATAGACAAAACAAAAGGAGTATGTAAAGATTGGAGCAGGTGGCAATCTGTAGTTTCTCCCTACCCCCATGGGATGAAAGCGTGTGTTTAAGAATGTATTTTATTATTTATAAGTATTTTGCTGAAGGTAAAATGTACGCTGAATAAAATTGCTTGATAAATCTCCGTGTCTAAAAAACAAACATTTGCCATGGTCTCCGCAAAATATTGTCGCGTCATGTAACAAAATATAGCGTCAGGAGAATTGTTGCCAGAATTATTTATTTCGTATCTATCTTAACATCACGATTATTTTTCTAACAGGGTGTATAGTTGAGTACGTATTGAACTACAAACATATTTCTATTAAAACATATAGAAATGTGCAGTATTTACGATAAACCCTGTGAGTTTACATCTATATTACCTATTCTATGGTCTGCTTTCAAAATTGTTGTCCCAAAATGCTGAATTAATCAAAATACAGAATGAGAACAGAGGCTGTGCTTACGATCATTAACAATGTCTCACCTGAGAATTTAAATTAGCATCTCAGGCCAAGCCAATCAATAAAGTGGTGCTCACTTTATTCAGTTATCTCGACAGTTTCTTTTTTTTCAAACTGGTTTTATTTTCGATGCGAAATTTATTTTACAGGCGACCATAGAATTGATCTACCACCCTAAGGTAGAATGTCACTTGCATCATAACATTATTTTTTTTTGCCTACAAGATAATTATGTGACAGTTAGACATCAAAATGAAATTGAAACACCAAATGACTTGTACCGGCTAGACACTATTTAGACAGTGCAACTTTTAGATATTGTTGCTTCAACTTATGGCATGCCACCGGTAATTAAATCACACCATGTAATTAATTTATTACTAGCTGATGCGCTCGACTTTGTCTGCGATCCAGGATAAATAATAGCGTATGTCCTTAGCTAGGTCATGATATATCTGTGTGCCAATTTTCATCCAAATCCGTTCAGCCGTTTTCACGTGAAAGTGTAACAAACAAACTCACTTTCACATTTATAATATTAGTTAGGAAGTCAGGATTACTTTAATTCACTCGTTGTCAAAAGTTGTAAAACAATTACGAGGTGGACTATACCTAAATCCCTATTCACCCGAAGGGTTGCGCGTCCCATGCTTCGCGGTCGCTCGAGTGCAACCCCTGGCAAAGGGTCATGACCCTGACCGATATACCGCCCAATTAATGTTCGAGTGACACGCTCCTGCCATAAATAAGGTCTGTGTTAGTGAGATATCATTTGATGAAAATATAGTCTGGAGGGTGAATATGAGCATTTCTGCTGGCTTTATGAAATATCTTATTGACAGGTTATGTCAGTAAAATAAAACTTAAAGTTGATATTCAAACAGTAGTTATATTATAGACGACTAGCTTTTGCCCACTCCTTCGCCCGCGTGGATGTAGGAAATTATCCCACGGAAACGTACTACCGGGATAAAAAGTATTAATGTGATCCAAATTCCATCAAATTCGTTCAGCAGTTTTTGCGTGAAAGAGTAACAAACATCCATCCATCCTCACAAACTTTCTTATTTATAATATTAGTAGGATAATACCGCCGTTGTACCCTTAATAGTAATAGTTATGTAAATGAGCTTTGTTCAATTTTGATGTATAATTCTATCCTTTTATTATCCCGATAGGAAAATAGGCATTATATTATTATTGTTGATAAATGATTTTATTTCTGTAAGTAGGTTTGTAAACACTTTTACAAGTCGATCATATTTTGAAAACTAGAGAGGTCGGCGTTTCCTAGCGGACTACTCTGAGAAGAAAGGACGAAACAAACTCAGAGGTCACATGGCAGTCTCTTTTAAAGTTTAGACATAATCTTGGTCAGATCATGTGAAGACCATGTCGATTTGTGTCTGAAATGGTCTTTGGAGGAAAAACCACACAAATTGAGTGGACCTGTCCAGTCAGTACACGCATTTGTTAGTAATCGTGCAGCTCAATTCAAATCAACGATTCGACGAACAATACCAAAGAAAGGACATTTGGGTAGGCCGCATAAATTACTCAAACTGTCAGATTATCATTAAAACTAACTGAGAAAGAGAAAAATTAAAAATTAAAAAGTGACCCACATAGTCCTCACATTCACAATCATTAAATAATAATATTATACTTCACAACGAAATTTTTCATGTCAGTGTGTATATAATAATCATCAAATGTCAAAGTGTATGTAAAATAAAATAAAAAATAGCAAAAAAACAAAAAGAAAGCATTCAGTACCTATACAAAAAATTGGAGCAACTCAATCCCAAGCCTTTTTGTCCTCAATATAATCTTTAACGGTATAAAAGGCTTTCTGGCACAACTTACGTTTAATGAATGATTTGAATTTATTAAGGCTTAGATCTTGAACGTGGCTTGGAAGTTTATTATAAAAGCGTATACATTGACATCTGAACGTGCCACCTATTTTCTTGAGGCTTGTTGTAGGTACAACAAGGCCTTGTTCCTAGTATTTATATTATGGATACTCGTATCACTGTATTTCTTAAATAATTTTATATTTTCATGTGCATATAAAATATTTTCCAAAATGTACTGAGAATATTATTTTACATTATTCAAAAGAAAACTTTTTGGCCCATTAGCCCAGTAGGTGTTAGTAGTACATAATACTATGTAATTAACTAAGCTTATCGCAGCCCACTGCTGAACATAGGCGTTTCTATGTTAGTACTAAAGTAAATATATATATATACACATATATATATATATATATATTTACTTATATATATATATAATAAAAATAATAAAAATATATATAAAATAATAATAATAATAAAAAAATATCTAATAAAAAATAAAAACAAAAAATAAATATTTACATATTTTTTTAATAATATATATCTCAAATATATTCTAATAAATCAAATACCTATATAAAAAACACAAAATTGACTAACCATCAGGCGCGCACAGAGATAAACTATGATTCGAAAATAGGTCTGCTCATTGCTGTCCGATGGGTAAATAAAAATACAACTCTTGGGTAAGAGATGGTTCCTAAATTCGTTTCTAGATTCTATGACTTGCAATATAACACAAGATTTAAGTGCCTCATCATTGTCCTAACCGCAGGCTCTTTGTGATAGTAGCGAGAACCCACGAGAGCATATATAACTCAATTTATACCCACACGTTCCTATTTTGGGAACACTTATAAATCCTGAAGACCTGAAACATTATACGTAGGTTATACTTATGAGTTTTAAACCCTGGATGGAGGCCTTAATTTATTAAGGCATCCACAGGATAGCCCACCGGTTAAGCAACCGACAACTTCCGAGGATGTCCTGCGAGATGCTATACACAAAAAAAAAACGTTATTCATATACAGGATGGATTTTTTTAAAGGTTAGGGTTTCTAAGACCGCTTTCCTGTAGCTACAATGCTTTTGCTGTCCCGTTCACATAATCACCCTGTATATAGTGTGACCGTCGCTAGTTGCGGTTTTAATATAGGGACCAAACTTGTGTTTGACTCTGCGTACCGATTAACACAAGACGAATAGAGGACGATATTGATTCTAGGAATTATTAATATAAGAATGAAAGAATTTCCAATTTGGAACAAAATTTAATATTGAAATACCTATTCCGTACCTAGACGTAATCTGTAGGGTCTTTAGAAATTGAATAAGGCAGAACTATAAAATGAAATGAGAAAATTACAAATAAATAATAAACAAAGCTTTCTGTTTTAAAAGATACTTCAATCAAAACATGATACAGAAAAATAACAAAACAATATTTCTCAAACACCTGTCAAAACAACAAAAGATTGGTTTACTGAATGAATAAAATAACATTGACGTTCAAAGAAATATACCTCCAAAAATAACATTTTCTGCTTTAGTAATGTAACAATAATATCTGCAATGATTTAATATAATAGACAGAAGAAACGAGAGTGTTTTGCCAATAATAAAACCGATCAAAAATACATATAGAATAAGGGTTCCGTAGTGCGGAGTAATTAAACGTAACTGAACTGTCATTCCAAATAAATTAAATCACTGGTCGACAGACAAAGAATAATTAATGGCTTCGGTTTTTGTCACCAAATTGCAGTAACCTAAAAACTAACTTCATTTCTGATCTCGAGTAATCAATTCGTAAGGCGATTAAACCCACACGGGCAAAAACCGCGTTCTACAAAGTCGGGTCGACCCCAATATGTAGGGAGCTAATTGAATTATTCTCTCCTGTCTCCGTTTTATCATCGGTGACATCAATGTATGATATGTCCAGACCTCTTAATTAAGGTTTCGAGGTTCGGCTGGACAGGTGATCTTAATAAAACTAGATTACTTTTAGAAGTCTGTCTAGATTTGTTCAACAAGGCCTTTAAAAATAGTACTGGGTGTGTTCTTGAGAGATTCATAGCAGCCTAGATTTTTCTTGAGTATGTTTATTTATTTATTTATCACAAACACTGCTTTCATTACAGGAAATTCCTAATGCGGGTACCGTGATCCCTAATTAATCTATCTTAAATAATATAACACATACAATATTAGTTTTGTGAATTCATTCAGAGAGCAGGAAAATAAATCGATCCTGTTTCTGTCAGCCGTGTCATTTAGTACGTGCAAGGCGCGCGTCAGTGTCGATGTATTGTCTTTGACAAAAAGCACTAAAAATAAAGGATTGAATGATTGTTTATTTTAAAATTTAAATTTAAAATTCGTATCACAATCGATTTTTATTATTCTGAGTGAAATGTGCTCACATAGGTTTATAGACATTACCTACATACATTCTCGTCAACATGTGGAACTATTTTAAGCCACGCAGTTATAATATAATGGCTCTAGCAACTATCGGTCACTTGCGAGCGGCAGTTAATTGCAGTCAGGGTAAGTAGCTGTTAAACAAATTGACGCCTAGCATTTTTATTGGCATTTTTCTGCATAGTGTGCGTTTTATACAAGATTTGAATAAAATGCACATGACGCAAGCGCCTGCATGTTATAAGTTAGGAAATTAAAGCGCTGATAAAAATGCCTGGCTCAATGCTGGTCCCGCTCCACAACCACAACTAATTGATTAACACTTGAAAATACTGTTCGAGCTGCAGAACGTTGTAAGACTATCTTTGCATTGTATAAACTCAATCTCCTTGTATTATATAATTGCATAGCACAGTTGTGAGTACTATTTACTGTAGAGTTACCATTTACCGGGTAATATGTCTTTCATTGAATTGAATGTACCCTGGCGGCTGATAGTATGTCATGCTCACACAAATGTCATGCTGACGGTGGCGCGTGTGCTGGATCATTTAGCTCCTTACAAAATTGTTGAGCCGAATGGTGCTGATCCATGCGTCATGTTCGTGGACGGTTGCCGTCAGTTGGGACTGGTCATCTTTTAGCTGCCACGACTTATTTTATTTTTGAATTGTGTTTTATTTTTCTATTGATGTTCCATAGAGTTGCCTATTCTTCTCCATAGGTACCTACTACGCTTTGGAATGGGCAATTAGCTTCATATTTCCGACTGACCGACTCCTTGGCAGTTCAAAAGTGCCTGTAAATAGTTTAATTGAAATAAATGCTTTGAGTTTGAGTTTGAGTTTTGCCCAACGCCAATTTGCCTTGTTATAGCCATTGCATACAACTATTAAAGAATGACAGTTGTAATTTGACTATATGGACAATTTATGTTGGTAATCAATTTGTATAACAGTTAATATCCCTGACTTTACATGATGTAGGTGTAGGCAATCTAAATGTTAACAAATATCTAAGTCTCATCTTATTATAAATTCTAGGTAGGCACTGTAATTTTCTTTCAAAATGATTTTCAAATTTTTACACGATCATGTTAAATATTATAATTTTAATGCGGAAGACAAATTCTTCCACGATTTTTACTGAAAGATATTGTCGTAATAAACATTTCAGAAGCGTAAAAATATATTTTAGTTACGGGAGTAGGTATCAAAATTAGTTTTATGGTAATAGGAGAACGTTCCAGAATGTATAATGTTTGGGACTAATATTAATTTGCTTTCTTCACTTGATTAATTTGGTCTTTTTAATAACGTTTAGCTGTTTCTAGGTTGAGAATTAATAACAGCTGTCGAGATATTTTTGTCAGTACTTTTGTGCTTTTTAATATAGTCATCTCAATAATAGTTTGTGTTGCAGACGGTTAATTTGTCGCAAAATACATAACAACTTTTTTTTTTTAAACTCAATCATTCGCGTAGCCTTTTCCGAACTATGTTGGGGTGGTATGTTACACGGACGAAACTGGGAAGCGACCTGACGCTGCCGGCTATGATTCGTTCCATGGACGGCGGCTCAGCGTCGTGGGACGCGGTGATCTCCTTCTGCGAAACTGTCATGTCGCAGGAGGAGGCAGCGGAAAGGGAGAGGGAGATTTCGAGTGCTCTCCCGGCCCGCAGCAGGCGCACTTGACTTCGGAAGAGGGCAAATAATGCCTTATTCCGACCCTAAATGGGTCCAGGGACGGCGGACTTTGGGACGTCCGCCGCCCCCTATCATATAAGACCCTATTGGAAAATAGTAGCAATAATAAGAGCAGCAGTGGTCTGATAATTATTATATTCATTCGTGGTCAATATTTTTCACACAAGTGACAATGTACAGTCAGCAAAAGAGATAAGTATTCAGGGTCGCCGGATATAGTTGAAGTTTAGTAAGAAACCGTTGAATGTTTTCGAATAAAATAAAATTAAATGAATAGAAAACAAACTGGTCATTTATCAAATTAAATGTCATTCGAAAACATTCATCGGTTTCTTACTAAACTCCAACTATATCGGCGACCCTGGTTACTATCTCTTTTGGGTCACCAAAAGAGATAGTTGTACATACAACATAATCAAAACAGTAACTACGCTTATTTTAAATCGGTGTCAGACATGTGTAAATATGATTATTAACACAGACCAGTGCATACATAATATATACGACCTCTAATAGACCCGAAGTGGTGGCGCGTAATGTTCAACGCGCGCCCCTCTAAGGGCCCCATGTTTGATCAGTAGTCAAACATACTAATACTTACAATGCATTAGCTAAACTAACTAACAATTTGTTAAAAATGACATAAGTATGTTGTTTGACAAATGGTTAAGCTAACTATAGTAAAAAAATTGTCAATTTGCTATGAAAGTTAACCATGCGTAGACGAGTAGTTAAACTTGAACTATTGTCAAGTGACTAATAGTTAAATTTACTATTGGTCATTTATAACTATTTTTCAAACAACGGACCTTTAGACGTCGTGGGGGGAGTCAAACATCTCACTCTCCCTGCTTGACCAGACGGAGCCCGCAAGTGCGGGCCGGCACCAGTCGGGGGCTGCGTTGAAGAGTGCTTAAGTGTCCCCGTAGCCCCCGGTGCAAGTGTGTGAGGGAACACGGGGTGGTTTAAGTCAGTAGAAGGCTGACAGACCCCTCCGTCAGCCCCAGGGCGGAGGACATCCATGAGGATTTCCACCAGGAGTCCAGGACACCAAAAAAAAAAGAGTTTTTTACACGGAGCGACTCATCTGATCTGCATAACCCAGTATCTGGGTAATACGATACCCCTTGGTAAGACGGGTTGTTAGACTTTCGGGCTTCTGATGACTCGTAACGACTGTCGAAGATTTACGAATGACAGCTGGGACCAACGGCTTAACGTGCTTTCCAAGGCAAGGACCCTTTCGGTATGGAAAGATGGTCCACGGACCAACCTGGGCAAGCGTAGCTTAACCTGATTGATGGACCCGTGCGGCTGTTATTACTTAGCCACGAGCCACTCGAGTTGATAAAAATATGGCTAAATAAAAAGTGGCCTTTGTTTCTTCTCCAATTTGTCTAGTAGCGTGAAAAATAAATTAAGTTCCGTTAATAATAGATCCATTTTATATATCACCGTCTTCGTAAATTGAGGAAAACGGATAGAAATCCAATATTTTACTTATCTTCGTGGCTTTACTTACGAGCATTAATAATATGATACGTTTGAGAAAGTGACACTGATCTGTAAGTAAGGTACGACAAGACTTAACGCGATTCTTATTTCAAATTCGATTACTTATGATTTTAAACGGAGATATTGTCTAGCCGGCCAGCATTTACAGTTCGCGCAAAACTTTATGAACCTCTGAACGTAGGCCCGAGAACGAAACCGCGCATGGTACAGTTGAGTGAGAGTGAGAAAGTGCCCTCGGAAACTTATATTATGCATACTGCGCAGCCACTCGCGTGCAACTTTCGAGAGCTCATAAAGTTTTGCGCGAACTGTACCCGATGTATGTTCTAAAATCTTTTTCGGACTCCAAAGCGACGATTACGAACGCCTCAAAGCGTTTGTAATTTTCCGTTGAAGCACTGAAACGTTATCTAAGAAAGTAAGTTGGTATGTTTCCTTAGAGAGCGTTTTTTGACACGGTAAAGTCAAACCCCGATGTTTACATTTTCATGACAGCGGTCACGTGCGGCCGCGTTGTGGAGGCCACCGCTCACCTAGGAAACACAAGCTTTAGGCGTGACTTCTACAACTTGAATTACGTTATGACGTTTATAGTCATTTATGCTACTAGTGCGGTAAGTTGGTTTTTACAAACGAGTAGACGAAAGTCGAGGGCTTACCATAGTCACGAGTTTGTAAATACCAATTACCCACACGTGGACCATTCAACGTTTTTCAACACATTTGCAAGAAAACAGTACAATATTAATATCGGATTCCTCGCTTGAACTCATATAATTATTTTGTTTGTAAATATCAGTCGGAAAGTCGCAACAATCTTTGACGTTCTTAATAGTATGAAAATGGAGCGAATTTGCAAAAGGCACCACGTGCGCGTGATGAAAACTAGAACTACATATTTCGTCTCATTTTCTCTTTCGTATTAAAGTGAGACAAACGTATTGAGCAAAGTCGCTTCCAAGGAGGTTCCATTATTTAGCTTATTTATTCTCGTAATGTGAAACTCCTTAGTGGAGTTTTTAAGGAAATAAAAAAAAAAACCGTAAAGGATACGCATGGCGCTGAGAGTACCTATTTTACCGCACATTCCGTTGTATGGTGCGTAATTTTTAACTTTCGGACAATGTATACAGGCATCGTAAATGCATTTTTTGAGCAAATGTGTTGAAAATGTATTTTTCGAGCAAATGTGTTGAAAATTTATTTTTCACAAGACAATATTGAAATTCAAACATTCATTACAATCACAGTACTTTTGTCATCAATCTCTGAATCTATCATTAATCAGGTAAATTTTCTTTTAACTTAATATAAGTGCCGCCATGATATATATGACGGCGCCACCGTCATTATTTTGTAAACTGCGAGTGCAACGGGCAAGCAGTGAACGAACGACTGAACGACGTCACTTCAACTCCGAACGTTATATAAGGCAGTGCACACTGCGACTCGGGTCAGTCGTTCGTCGACCACTGCCCAGTGCACACGTTACGTAATCACTGAGTAATCTTTTGTCGAGTAGTTTTTATATTCAGTGTAGATTAATTTAGTGATTTTAAATTAAATTAATGTGAAATTAATTACGTTTATTTAATTAAAATAAATAAGTGATTGAGCGAAGACTTTTGTGTTTTTTTTAAATAATGTCGGACCCTGACGCTACATCAGAAGTTGCGGATCTACCCCCACAACAATCATCGGAGTCAAATGCGCCATGTAATCCAGTCATGGAGCAAATGATGTTATTCTCGACTGGTATGGAAGCGATCTTCAAAAAAATCGCTGAGAACATGACATCGTGTCAGCCTGTTCAGCATGCACCTACAAAATTAGTCAATTATGACCCGGATGAACATGAATCCGACATCGTTAATTGGTGCACACTCAGCGAATTAATAATTGAGCAGAAGAAAATAAAAGGAATCGACTTAATCCTAGCCCTCACACATTCTCTTAAGGGGCGTGCGGCAACGTGTCTAACAAATATTAAACCTGACCAAATAACATGGCCTGCGATCAAAGAGATGCTCATATCAAGATTTGCGAAGCCTTTGATGATGCAAGACCATTTCGATCACATCATCAAATTTCAGTTAGACGGCAAAGAGAGCCCTGCTGAAGCAGGAATGCGATTATGGCAATTAATCGAGAAGATTCCCGAAGTGAATATGCCAGAGAGAGTTATCACAGGCTTTGCCATTTCTGTACTGTCGCAGTGCGATGACAAGATTCGTCGCGAGTTAAATTCAGTGATTATAAACGACAAAAGCCAGTTATTTCTCACGTTACGCGGTTTCACATTAAAAAGACGTAACGAAGACATCGGTTTGACTGATCCGGACCCGAAACGCTTTAGAAACAATACTCCGTTTCGTGGCAGCTGCCACTTTTGCGGTAGACACGGTCACCGGGGTCAAGACTGCCGCGACAGAAACAGATTCATCGCGAAGAACTCTTCAGCGGCTGCCAAGGCGGAACCGCCGCATTCTTCAGCCCCTCCGCGGAATCCTCGTCCACCTGTCGCCTGCTACGTGTGTGCCGACCCCGGCCACGTAGCCTCCGCTTGTCCCATGCGATACAAGAAAAAGGAAGACGCTGCGGGTGCTACCGCCAGTTCCAGCAAGCAGGTCAACGTGTGTACCCGAGCTGCGCATGGAGTGATTCAGATAAGTGGTATTAAATTACCTTTTGTTTTCGATTCCGGGTCGGAGTGTAGTTTAATAAAACAGAGCTATTGTAAATTTCTTAAGGGCGAGCAGTTTCATGAACAAATAGCGTTAAAGGGCGTAGGCAATAATAATGTGATTTCTATGCTACAAATTAAATGTCCCACTATAGTTCAAAATCTTAAATTCGACATCACTTATCACGCTTTGTCAGACGAGTTTCTTAGTGAAGAAGTTTTATTGGGCCGTGATGTTTTAGAACTAGGAATTTCCATTCAGATTAGTGATGATCATTTAACTTTCATTAGGAACAAAATATCTAACTCTTGCGCGCTCTCGCATTTTCACGAAGATACGATAGACACCGACCTCGTAGGAAATGATAGAGAGCGGTTGTTAGAGATACTCAAAAAATATTCCAACAACTTCGTACAGAGTTTACCAACGACTCGCATTAAAACTGGCGAACTAAAAATTGATCTTATTGATCCTGCTAAAATAGTTCACAGAAGACCATATAGTTTGTCTCCTCTAGAACTTGATATCGTTCACGAAAAGATTCAAAAAATGTTAGATGCCAATATAATTCGAGAAAGTTCGTCCCCATTTTCAAGCCCCATCCTATTAGTGAAAAAGAAAGACGGTAGCGATCGTTTGTGTGTAGATTACAGAGAGCTCAACAGCAATACTCGTCCGGATAGTTACCCTCTTCCTTTGATCAGTGACCAGATCAATAAATTACATGGAGCTTATTATTACAGTATTGTGGACATGGCCTCTGGTTTCCACCAGGTGAGGGTTCATGAGGATACAGTCGAGAAGACTGCTTTCGTAACACCAACAGGCCAATACGAATTTTTAACGATGCCATTTGGCCTTAGAAATGCTCCACAGGTTTTTCAAAGGGCTATTAATTCCGCGTTAAAACCGTTAAAAGATGACAGAATCCTGGTCTACATGGACGATGTCCTTGCAGCATCGGTAACCGTCGATGAGGGACTTTCTCGACTAGATAAATTGTTAGAGACTTTATCTATTGCTGGATTCTCATTTAACTTTAAGAAATGCTCTTTTATGAAAAAGGAGATCGAGTATCTAGGCTATGTCGTATCCTCAGGAGCTCTCAAACCTAATCCGCGCAAAGTCCAAGCCTTACAAAATGCCCCAAAGCCATCTACAGCTAAACAGGTTAGGCAGTTCATTGGGTTAGCAACATATTTCAGGCAATTTATCCCAAATTTCTCAAAGTTACTCAAACCCCTGTATCCACTTACTTCTGGCAAAGGCCGCATCGTTTGGACTGCTGAGCATGATAAGATTCATAGCGAAATAGTTAGATATTTGATTACAGAACCAGTACTCAAAATCTTTGATCCCTCCTTGCCCATCGAGTTACATACCGATGCCAGCAGTGACGGATACGGGGCTGTCCTAATTCAGAAGTATGACTCTCTCCCACATGTTGTAGCTTATTTTAGTCATAAGACCACTAGTGCAGAAAGCCGCTACCACTCATACGAGTTGGAAACCTTAGCCGTTGTAAAATCTGTGGAACACTTTAGACGTTATGTGTATGGCCGACATTTTACCGTGTATACGGATTGTAATGCTCTAAAAGCTTCTCACTCCAAAAAGGACCTGACACACAGAGTCCATAGATGGTGGGCTATTCTACAATCCTATAATTTTGATATTGTCTATAAAGAAGGTAGAAATATGGCTCACGCAGACTTTTTATCCCGTAACTCCCCTCTAGATATCCAAGATAACGTAGCACATTCCAAACTAATAGTTCAGAAACCTCTAACTTCGAAAGTCGTTAACTTTTCAGAACTTGATAAGGGTTGGCTATCCGTAGAACAACAACGAGACTCTGAAATATCGGACTTGATTTCTAAAATACAATCAAATCAGTTACCCTCTGAAATCGCACACACTTACGATATTAGGCAAGGCATACTGTACCGTAAAATAGAGCGAGCCAAAACTACTAAATGGTTACCAATCCTTCCTCACTCCTTGATATGGTCGCTTATTAGCCATGTTCATAATGATATAAAACATCTAGGATATGAGAAAACACTAGATAAGTTGTATGATCTTTATTGGTTCGGTAACATGTCCAAATATGTAAAGAAGTTTGTAGATTCCTGTGTAGTCTGTAAGTCTTCAAAGGGTCCATCGGGTGCGCAACAAGTACGCCTGCATCCAATCCCCAAGGTACCACTTCCATGGCACACTCTGCACTTAGATCTTACAGGGAAACTCAGCGGTAAGAGTGACCGCAAAGAATATTGTTCAGTCACTATTGATGCCTTTACAAAATATGTCTTACTGAAACACACATTGACATTAAATTCCGTTGACGCTATTGAAGCAGTAAAAGACTCAGTACACTTATTCGGAGCGCCAAAAAGAATAATAGCCGATCGTGGGCGCTCTTACGACAATACAGATTTTAGAAACTTTTGTAAAGACAACAATATTGAGTTACACCTTATCGCTACGGGTGCCTGCAGAGCTAACGGACAAGTGGAGCGCGTGATGCGAACTCTTAAGAGCTTGCTCACAGTAGCTGAAGGTAACTCTGATAGGTCATGGCAGGAACAGTTAGGTGAGATCCAACTAGCCCTTAATAGTACCCGATGCAGAGTTACAGGCTTCACCCCAATCGAGCTGATGTTTGGAGTTCAAGGTAACTCGTTAGGTATTTCTAGAATAGCTACGAATTCCGATAAACCTAGTAGACTAGATTTTGAAGCAGCACGGTCTAGTGCGTCAGACAATATAAAGAGACTGGCTCAGTCTGACGTCATTCGCTTTAACCGGGGTAAGGCTAAAATAAAACCCTTTTCTATTGGAGACTTTGTTTTCGTAAAAAGTGAAGAAAGACACCAGACTAAGCTGGATCCAAAGTATAAAGGCCCCTATAAAATCACTTCTGTCTTAGAAAACGATAGATACGCATTGAAACTCGTTAACGGTTCTAATCGAACGTACAAGGTCGCCCATGAGAACTTACGCGAAGTACCCCGCGGCCCATTAGGTTTTATAGAAGTAGCCGAAAGTTACAATGATGATGACGTGACGGCGGATGTTAGCCAGAGTAATGTTGTCCATGAAACTGATCGTGATAATGATAACATAGCTGTGATTGGTGACGTTGAGGATGAACTTTCCGATAGTGACACTATATCTGCTAATAGTAGCACTATGTCGGCTAGTTCACGTACCTTGAGCGCGACTAGTGATAATATAGAAAGTCCATCATCAGATTTACTAGAGTCAATAAGTGTTGTAACTGATACCATTGTACACCACGATGAAAGTAATTAATTTAAAAAAAAAAAAGAGAAAAAAAAAATGTAGGACAAAAAATGAGAGAAGTAACATAACAAAAAATACAGGAAGTAAAAAAAAAAAAAAAGAAAAAAAAAATGTAGAAAAGAGTCATTGAAGGGACAATCCGGTCCAATGACTCAGCTAAAGGGGTTGCGATCCGGCCTAGCCCTGCGGCTATAAGGATTGCAATCCGGTCTAGCATGTTTGGCTATAGGGACTGATATCCGGCCTAGCGTTTGCTAAAGGGATATCTATCCGGTCTAGCACAATCGTCTCCAGTTTTAATACTGATGAGATAGCATAGTAGTTGTGGAAAGCTGAAGGGTTAATCGGACCAGCACATTATTGAAACCTTTTGTTAAAGATAATACTAGATAGAGATTAGCGACAAAAAAAAATGTCAGGATGAACGAACAGGTTGTTGTCTTGTTCCCAGATGCTCGGAAGACGCTCGAGGACGAGCGTACGTCAGTATGGCCGTGACGGCGCCACCGTCATTATTTTGTAAACTGCGAGTGCAACGGGCAAGCAGTGAACGAACGACTGAACGACGTCACTTCAACTCCGAACGTTATATAAGGCAGTGCACACTGCGACTCGGGTCAGTCGTTCGTCGACCACTGCCCAGTGCACACGTTACGTAATCACTGAGTAATCTTTTGTCGAGTAGTTTTTATATTCAGTGTAGATTAATTTAGTGATTTTAAATTAAATTAATGTGAAATTAATTACGTTTATTTAATTAAAATAAATAAGTGATTGAGCGAAGACTTTTGTGTTTTTTTTAAATAATGTCGGACCCTGACGCTACATATATATATCGAGGGGGGTGCCAAAATGAATTATGCCATACAGGGCGGAGATTAATTTATAAAGGTTTATCCTTGGTAATAAAATATCGCATAAAAAGTAAGCTTGGCAAGTCATTAGAAGGGGGGACTAGAAATGAGGTCGTATACTACATAGCAATTATTATTATAATGTTTATGACAGCACGAGTAATTGTGTGGCAATCAACGATAGTAACCCCGGAATTTTTGCTGTTATTTTTTATGTTTTTATTATTCTGTGACATAATTTTGCGAGATTAGAGAATGGTATTGCTAGTTTACCATAAATGAAATATTCTTCTAAAAATATTATAAATAATTATTTAGAAGCACTGTTTTCTCATAGCTACATTTGCATTAAGTAAATAACTTCGTTGTCCTGGAACGTGTCAACGGTAGCACAGAAGGGGACTTGGTGCATTTTACAAGATATTGTCAACTCACGCCCCCTTCCCCCTTGTGTTTAGAAATGTCGTTGTATGTTTTTTGTTAGTCAAAGCTCGATAACACTCCAATTTCCAAGAACACCGATGACTTTCTCTTTACTAAAGTAAATAATAAACCATAATAAAATTGTCTTCGTCTTAATTTAGGAACAGAGAACAGAGACACCATTGACCCGCACAATTCGGGTTATTAACGATCTTCACGAGAAAATCGATGTATTTATACGCCATTAGAGTGAATTCGCAAAAATACTGGTGTTTATTTTATGTTATAGTGTAGATTAGAGTAGGCTTTAAGTTGTTGTTTTTTTATATTTAGGGAATTTAGTAAAGTAGTTATTATTTTTAGCTTTTATTATAAGTACGTTAGCAGTTTTTTCCGTTTTTCATAGTTTAAAATTTTACGTTAATTTTTAAGACCGGGCTATCGCATTATGTGTACAACTGTCATGATAGTTGTAAGGGAGATTTTAATAAATAAATAAAATCTCTAAAACATAAAACGACCCCACCGTATTTTCACAACTCTATTCCTATATTGAACCAAAGTTTATGGATCATTGGTCAATCAATAAAGGTCAATCGCATGAGTTGTGGGGTCACTGCGTTGACAATGTAAATACACGTGTCATCTGCGTGTGTAGCGTCTGTCCCACGCATATAGCCTACACATGTTACATGCTCAAGTTACCGACTCCGTGTACGGTCAAACAAAGAGATTGGTATACAGGCAGTGGCCTTGCAACTACTTTAAAATAATTTTGTGAATGTGCTGAGTAGTCAAGCCTACATCACTTACAAGAGTATCTTAAGCGTAAAATGTTATGACGCAAGCAATAAAAAGGAATATTGACAGTGTAGTGAAAAGATGAATATTTTTGCCTGTACAATGTGGCAGGGATATTGACGCGCAACCTGTAACCATGAATTCAGCACATGATTCTAGACCCCCTAGCGTAGATATATTTAGTCGGTTTAAAAAAAAAAGCAAAATCTGCTGTTTCGTAGCAAATTGTAATACTACGCGGTCAAAATGTATGGAACAGCAAATTTTTTTTAAATAACCGACGATGTGTTTCAACGCAGGGGGGTCCAGAGTCATATATTGAATCCATGGTAACAGGTTGCGCGCATATGTCCGTGTCACCCTTAATATCAAACTCTGTGTTCGATTTTACAACGTTTGGTGTGAACTAAAGCGTCCAATATTGACATACTTAAGTTTAACGTTACCTTTTATCAATACCTAGGTACTAAACTTTGGAAGTTAGACAAGACTGCCGTAATGTTTACTTAATTTGTAACAAATAGCAAAGCTAATGAGAATCTTACATCTTACAAACTGCAAGGAAAAAACATAAAGTTAATAAATGATGTATTCCAAAGCATTTTATATTCTCTCTCGACATCATTACAGTGACAGTAACATATTTATCATGATTCAAGTTCATGAAAGTTCTGCAAATGTCAGTGATATAATATGAGCGAGTCGGAAATTAAAGTGCAATTCAATGAGGCCAGCTCGCTTCTTCATGTTTTGTATATTCTATAACATTTTGCAAGTGGAGAGTAAAGTTTATGTTTTTTTAATCTCTTGTAACGGAGTGTTCATCATGAACAGTTATTTATTTTTGAGACAGTTGTCGCCCGTGGGTTGATTTGACTTACTCAAGAAAATCGGTTTTTGGCTTAGAAAATCCTTTCTTAATGATAAATGATTTTATTTCTGTAAGTAGGTTTGAACAAACACTTTTACACGTCAATCATATTTTAAATACTAGATAAGGTCGGCGTTTCCTATCTGACTACTCTAAGCAGAAAGGCCGAAACAAACTCAGAGGTCACAGTCTCTTTTAAAGTCCAGACATAATCTTGGTCAGATCACGAGAAGATCATGGTCCAGGACCAGGTCCAGGTGGACCAGGTTTGTGTCTGAAATGGTCTTTTGAGCAAAAACCACACAGATTGAGGGGACCTGTCCAGTCAGTGCACGCATTTGTCAGTAATCGTGCTGCTCAACTCAGAACTTAACTCACTATGTACTTATTTAAACTTAATGTTCTATTAAACCCTTAAAAAATCAACCAAAATAGTTGCTAACATCAGTGGAGTTTTTTTTTAATTCTTTGTACGTCCACCACTTCACTCAATAAAATAAAACCCCTCATTATTCTATTTTCAGTAATTTTCATCACGGAATTTTTTCAAAATGTGCTTGGCAGAAGGAGGAAAATATTTAATCCGAATTGAGTGATAAATCACAACATACATATATATTCTTTTTTAATACTACTTTATTTTTCGTTTCGTGTTCTTTGTTTTTAAATTTTTCGTGTTTCGCTTTGTAGTTATAATACCACATAATGTATCTTCCTACATGCGTATGTATGCTGACGCAATGGCGTGTCATTTCGCGCTGTCAGGGCTGTCCGATGCTTGCCGAGCTAAACGGGACTAAACGATGCATTAGTTTCACAATATACTACGTATGTAGGCAATAGACACAAGGTTACAATAGGGGAGTTCGAAGCAGTGGAAGTTATGAAAATTATGCGTGGACTGTAAGCTTGTAGTCGGGAGTTCGGGACTGTGGTTTTGCTTGCGTCAATGCATTTTAAATGTTTCTTTTATCTTAGCATGCCGAAATTAATGCTCAGATTATTAGCATTGATTATAGCAAAAATAATCGCATCAAAAATCAAAATAATCGAAAATTATCATCGCATTTGCAGATCAGGTTATTTTATTTAAATAAAAATAAACGTTTTTTTTCTGTTCCTTTCATCTTTTTTGTTTATATATGTGTGTACATAAATGGTTAAATAAATACATAAAAGTTTAACTGTATATGCGACGAAGATTTTGCATAACATACATCAAACATTGATTCGATTTTAACTGAACTGATGTTGTTGATTAAATCGATGTGTAGATACTTATTCTAAGCAAAAAGGCGTGACGTTGGTTTTGTGATATGTTATGTACGTATCATTATAATAAATTGAGGAGAACATAAAAGCAAAGTCTATGCAGATGTGACCTACATAAATTTTTACTCAATGATATGAGGCATACATGGGTACATATTATAATAATATTCAAAGCTTTGATGTTACTGTTCATCGCATCGATAATATTCTTAAGTGCCATCAGTTTACAACAAACAGTCTGATACCTATTGTTCCAGGAATGAGTGGAGTGGAGACAGTGATATAACATTTTATGTAACGGATTTTATGGTACCAAATTGATATTGTTATTGAAAAAGGGTGGTTTTTGTAGCCCTTTCTCGATATTAAATTGATATTTAATGACAATATGGGGGCGTAACAATGTGTATTCAATATTCTTAGACGATTGATTTCACGATACGGCGGGGGGTGTCTGGATTTATGCTTTCACGGTTGCACAACGACATGCTTTGCTTTGCTTTGCTTGGTAGTATAGATGCAGGCCTACCCTGCTGCCTTCTTCAGAGGTAGCAGGGTGGCGGGGTCTTGAGGGAGAGCGCTACAGTCGTGTAGATCCTCAAGGCAAGTCTGGCGAATGCACCTTCCCGAGGTTGCCACCCCGTTTCTTGGTCTAATTCCTTAAGAAGTAGACATAACAAAAACCTCCAGGCGCCATCACACCCCTTTCCCAATTACCCTTAAACCCCGTGCTTTCCTGTCTTATGCCCCTCCAGTCCCAAATCTCACAATCCCTCCCCATTCTATCCTTCCCATCCCCACTCCTCCCACTTCCAACGTTCCAATTTCCTCTCCTAACCGCGACCCCTTTGTGACTGGGTGGTGGCGGGCTCGACTGTCACTAAAGTCAGCTGATAGCGAGTAGGAGTAAGTAATCACCTGCGCTAGGACCTGCGCAGTTGAGCGCCGTGAGCGGGGATGAAGGAGTCCTGGGGGGTTGAGCCGAGCGGCTCTGGTTGTAATGTGTCCGTAAGGCAACACGCCCCCTTTGGTCTGGGTTTCAAGCGAAACGTCGGCCCTACCCAATAGCCAGGGGTAGGGAAATGGTCACAGTGTCCCGTCAGAGGGCCACAGGCGAGGTGCGTGAGGTCCGCTGAGGTCGTCCTCGGACGGCCGAAGCGGTAGGTAAAGGTCATGCTGACGGTGTAAGTGAGGGTTGATCAGTTTGTTGGGGGTGGCCCTTTGGACTCCCTATGCCAACCCGATCGAGCACCCGATGTCGCACTGTAAGCCAGCCTTGCGCCCCTATATCTCTCCGGTAGTCCTAACGTACGAGCTTTTTTATAGTGAGACGTTCCCAGGTGCGGGCTCCATGGAGGGTGGGAGCCAGAGAGATGAATTTTACAAATCATTTAACATGGATAAATCAAGGCCAGTTAAAAACAAAAACAACGGGGTCTAGGCGAAAGCCAATGAGACTCCCAAGGAAGGTGCTTGCACTTCTCTCTCCCCTGGTGGCCATGCGGCTAACGCTGTGCGTACCAGCGCGGGCGTCGGTCCGGCTGTGGCGAGAACCACTGCTAAGACCAAAAAGTCCCAGCATAAACAAAGAACGTCGGCGCTGATTGGGACCAGTACCGACCCTTCTAATACTCAGGCGAAGACTACGGCGACGATTAATACCACTGCCGGTCCAACCCTCTCTATACTAACACGGGCGCTGGGTATCCTGTTAAACACCCTCCTCTTCCTGTGGCTCCTCTAGCCTCCTCTCACCAGGCGGCCGTTACCGATCAATCAGAGACGACCAGCCACGCCGAAGACGCATTCTCACGCGCCTGGCAAGTGCAGAAACGCAAGGGTAAGGGTGAATGCACTCATCAAGCCCGTTGCCCTTGCACTGACCCTTCAGGTCCACCAGCTGCCTCAGAACAAGGCAAGCAGAGGGATAGAGTGACAAGGAAGGAGAGCCGACAAACACACTGGATGTCAGGTAAAGGCAAAAAACATGCCACTGCCGCCAGGTCGGTCAAAGCGACAAGCGGTCAGTTGAACTTCCCCGCCGGAAAGCGGGCGCAGGCAGAGGCCGGCACAAGCCGACCAGTGTCCAGTCAACCGCCAACCAGTGTTCCGGAGAGTCCGGCTGAAGGTACAACTAAGACACAGCGACTCGATTGGAAGGATCAGGCCGCAGCCAAGCGAGCCCTCAACGAGACTGACACCTCGGGGGGAGCATAAGCGGCCGCGTCTTGATCAGTCCAAAAGAGTCGCCCAACGTAGCTACGCCCAAGCTGCCAGCGCTACCCTGGACGTCGCCATTACCTGCGACCGCACGGGGATCCTCAGCAAGGACGTATCGGACCAGGTGCTCGCTGCCATCCAGAGGCGGATCATTCTCGAGGCCTGCTCTCCCAAGCAAGACACTCCAGGGCCGACCTTCAACGCGAAGCCGCTGTTCGCCGGGGGAGTACTAAAACTGTGGTGCGGTAACGACCACACCTTAGCTTGGCTAAGGAAGACAGTCTCCGACCTTGCTCTCCCAACTAGCATCCCGCTAGTCGTCAAGAGCCAGTCGGAACTACAAAAACGTGCACGATGTGGCATTGTGATCCCAGACGAGCAGGGGGTCTTCGAAGAGCCGACCAATATTGGGCGCGCTCTCAGCTGTCAGAACCCCTGGGCCACCATAAAAAGCTGGGTACTCCTGCATGCTGACAAACAGGCCGCAGCGTGGTTCGTGGTGATCGTTGTCCCTGTCGACCAAATTCCGACTCTGATGGAGGCCGGACACCATCTCTCAGTGGGACTGGGGGCGGTGTACGTTAAGTTCCAGGGTCGGAACGGCAGGTTCACTGATGTCCCGCAAGGACGGGATCTCGCCACGAACACCATCAGCGAGGCGCTAAATCAGCCGCAGGAACAAGCAGGGGAGTCAACTCCCCCCTTAAACCCGGAAGCATCTGCGGCTGAACCTGCTGCAGCAGAGTCTGCCGCCCGTGCTGCCGCCACCGTGGGCGCCGTCCCCTCATCGGGTGGGGAGCTGGACGACATCATCCTCTCCCCGGCTTCGGACCAGGGTGGGAACGGCTTCGACGAGGGCGACCTGTTTGCCGGGCTCAGACTGGAGGGGGACGAGGGTTCGACCAGTGATGGCGTCCCTTTCGTCGACCTGTAAAGTCTTACAGGCAAACCTCCACTACAGCCAGACCGCAACGGCTCAGCTTCGAAAGTGGCTGGAGGTTCAACACACGGCCATTGTCTTGATCCAGGAGCCGTGGATTAGGGCGGGCCGCATACAAGGACTCTCCAATCTTGGCGGTAAGCTCCTGGTCACCACAGATCAGGATCACCCCAGATCGTGCATCTATATCACAGGTAACCTTAAAGCACAGCTTTTAACTGACTTCTGTTGCAGAGATGTCTCTGCAGCAAAGCTGACAATACAGCGCGACGACGCCAGGGAAATGGTGATTGTTTTCGCCTCGGCCTACATGCCCGAGGCGGAGGCGCCGCCTCCCCACGATCTCGCCCGCCTCGTGAGCCATAGCGAGAGATGCGGGTTTGAGGTCGTCGTCGGGGCCGATGCCAATGCTCACCACCAGCTGTGGGGTCTGGACTCGCAAAACGAGAGGGGTAAGGTATTGGTTGACTACTTATTCTCAACTAACCTATTCCTACTAAACACTGGCTCCGAACCAACTTTTGTAACCAGGCGAAGCCGCACAATCATAGACCTTACTCTGGCAACAGAGGGCGCGGCGGAAATTACCACTGGGTGGGAGGTATCTAGGGAGGCCTCCTGTTCTGATCACAGATGGATCCGCTTCGACATCCAGGTCTGTGTCCCGCCAATACCACCACGGCGTAGTCCGCGTAACACGGATCGTGCCACCTCCACACGCAGCCTTGAGGCCAAGCTTGTGGCACTAAGCGATCCGACGACATTTGCGGACACGAGACAGATGGAGGTACAAGTAAGCCAAATTACTAAATCAATGATAGACAGCTACCAAACTGCCTGCCCAGAGACCACCCTGCGTAACACTCCGGGTAAACAACCGTGGTGGGGCGCTAATCTGGAGCGCAAGCGCGGTAAGGTAAGGAAAGCTCTGAATCGAGCCATGAACATTTGTGCGGATGAGGACTGGGACAATTATTACGTAGCCAAATCCAGCTACAAAAAATGCATCAAATTCAGGAGTACCACGGGATGGCGCAAATTCTGTGGTAGCGTTGAATTTTGTCAACAAGCAAACAGGGTAAGGAAAGTACTGGCGCAGCAGCATACACCTAAGTCTGCCCTTCGCAAACCTGACAATACACTAACTTCCTCGCCAGAAGAAGCGAAACACATCCTAATTGAAACTCACTTCCCCGGATGTATCTTCGCGTAGGTAATCGTCTGGCAAGATGTAATTCAAAAACCATCAGACAATGATTGGCTGTATGCACGCAGGGTTATCACGTTGGAGAAACTTCAATGGTCCATCCGGAGTTTCCATCCTTTTAAGGCAGCTGGGCCAGATGGAGTCTTCCCCGCCTTACTACAGTGGGGCGGTATCTCTGTTGCAATAAGACTGGTGCCCTTAATGAAAGCATGTCTGGCATTTAGATACGTTCCTAAAGGAGGGAAGTGAAAGTAATATTCATCCCTAAGCCAGGTAAGGGTGACTACACAAACGCCAAATTCCATCGACCAATCAGTCTGACCTCCTTTTTATTAAAGACTCTAGAAAGGCTGTGTGATAGAGAGCTGAGGGATGGCGCTCTGAAAAACATACCGCTACACGGTAATCAACATGCATACAGCTCGGGTAAGTCGACCGAATCCACTCTACATCTGGTAGTCAGCCAGATAGAGGAGGCGATTCATCAGAAAGGCATCTGTCTGGGCACTTTCATAGACATCGAAGGAGCCTTCGACAAAACCAACTTCTCCAGCATCAGCAGTGCCCTCTCCAGACACGCAGTAGAACAGGTACTAACAGACTGGATTACAAACATGTTAAGCAAACGAGTGGTTCGCCTTAAGGATGAGCAGCAGTTGGCCATGATAGCCAGAGGTTGCCCCCAGGGAGGGGTGCTGTCCCCCCTTCTATGGAATCTGGTGATTAATGACCTCATCACCAAACTCAACGACAACCGTTATTACACAATAGGTTATGCAGACAACCTCGCAATCCTTGTTTCGGGGAAGGTGACGGGTACGATCTGCAACCTCACTCAACAAGCGCTACGTATCGTAGAGAGATGGTGCAGGGACTTTGACCTTTCAGTGAACCCCACCAAAACTGAACTAGTCATGTTTACCCAAAAAAGAGCATTAGGCCCTTTCAGCCTACCTAAACTATTAAATACAGAACTCCAGTCGGCCAACGAAGTCAAGTACCTCGGGGTCACTCTAGACAGTAAGTTAAACTGGAGTAGTCATTTAGACACCAAACTAAACAGGGCCTGCATAACCTTCTGGCAGTGCAGGAGAATGATAGGTAAGAAGTGGGGTCTATCCCCAAAAATTATACTATGGCTGTACATCACAGTAATCCGCCCCATGGTCACCTACGGGGCCGTGGTCTGGTGGCCCCGCACCAAGCTGGTTACAGCCTTCAACAAACTACAACGCATGCAAAGACTAGCCTGCATGGCCACCACGGGCTGCATGAGGACTACCCCGACTGCAGCAGTCGAAGCCATGCTGGGACTACCACCGCTCCACCTGTTCATACAGCAGGAAGTCTAAATGCACTAGATCTCTGGGGTAAGAGAGACATACCACACACCGCGCTGCTAGAGGGACTAAATAAGGAGTTCCCCATTACGAAAGCCATAAATGACCGGGTATCCAAACAATTTATGTTTGATAAAATATACAAAATACAACTTTACGAGGATCGCCGATGCGAGGGCTTGTGCCCTGCAGAGCTGCGCATCTTCACGGATGGATCTAAAACAGGTAGTGGCACAGGTGCTGGGATCTTCTCGGAGGACTTCAATATACACATAGCCACACCATTGGGGGTCCATAACACAGTGTTCCAGGCCGAGTGCATGGGTATTTCTTTAGCCGCTTCGGCCATCATGACCAGGGAAGTTAAGGACCACTCAATCCGCATACTCTCAGACAGCATGGCTGTTTTGCAAGCGCTAAACATTCACACAGTTGATTCTGGGCTAATATAGGAGTGCCACCAGCGCCTCAACCAGGTGGGCAGCTTCAATAACATAACCATTCAATGGATCAAAGGACACAGCGCAGCGGTTCGCTAGGTAATGACGCAGCTGACGAACTTGCCAGAAGGGGGTCGAGCGTGGCACCAGTGGGACCTGAACCCATCGCGCCACTCCCCTTTGGGTACTTACGCACTCTGGTAAGGAAACGCACCAAGGACCAACATCACAAACTGTGGGTGGACCAAGGTGAGTGCAGGCAGGCTAGGGAAGCCCTCCCTACGATTGATGGCCGCCTTGCGAAACAGGTTCTCCGACTAACTAGACAACAGTTGCGTACAGTTACAGCAGCTTTAACTGGCCACGGGTCATTTAATAAACACCTCTTTGTCATAGGAGTCACAGACAGTCCGCTGTGCAGGGCCTGCATGGAGGACGACGAAACAACAGCTCATGTACTTCTAAACTGCCCGGTGGTCGCCACGTACAGGGCAAAGTACTTCGGTAACCCAGGTACCCTACGTGAGATTGTCAGCAACACCAAGGCGTTGCTGGCCTTCTTTGAGGAGCTGGCATGGATCGAATAATCGATTTCCCACCCGTACGCAAAATACGTGCAATGACGTGGAGTTGCGGACACCAGCCCGTATTACCTATTATTCACGATACGGCATGAAACTTGGAGGTAGATGTACGAAATTCCATGCTGTACAAAACAGTTAAAAGATGCATTTCGTCACCCAATGTATTTTCAGCAGGTACGTAGGTACAACAATACTATCAATTCACAGGCCAAGCATTTTTGTTGCAATATTTTCTTTTTAATGTGCAAGAGAAGAAAGCCGTGAGTTTGTGTTTGTGTATGCCTTTTTTAATTGTATTTTTTTTTTTGTAATTTACTTTTTTTTTTTTCATTGGGATTTTTTATGGATTATATGCTCTGCAATAAAGACTTTTATTTATTTATTTTATTATATCCTGTTGTGTACTTGCGGTCATAGATTGCAGCAGTCTGTTGAAGTGATGGATATTTTACCCTATGGTAAAACTTGAAAGCTTACTTGAGTAAATACTAAATTTTGAGCTAAATATTCTCAAACACACTTCTTAAGTAGCTCATCTGAATAACAAAGGACTACTGTGCATGCGTTGAAGTTCCGAATACCAAAATTATATAATATTCCCTATAGATAGAACTTCCCTGTTTATAATTTATCTTGGATTGAGAACACGTCGGTACATTAGCATTCAGTTTGAAACTAGCTGAAGCAATAGTAATGAATCACATTAATATTCATAGATCACACAAATCGTGCTTAGTTACCGAGTTCTAATGTGATTACATGTACGTACAGTTACGAGCATAAATATATCACTATGAACAGCTCGGCAATAATATCTGATTTCATGAGTCAACATATTTTTCGTGGAGATGACGGCAAATATATGTGATTATTTGTGCAAGGCATATACAAGTGACAGCACAAATATGTGACATCTAAGAAACACCGAAACTATGTGATGAGACAAGAGATGCAAAAATATAGGATCCTGCATCGGGTTCAAAAAGATTTATCACCTTCAGTCATGTGCAATAACATATACTTACTTAATGAAATACAAAAAGGATTACTTAAAAAAGAAAAAGAATTGGGTCCCAGCAAACTATAGCAACAAATGCATTTGTTTTTATATGGTGTTTTCTGCAAGATAAATAGGTATCTTCACATGATAGAAACATACAGGATGACAGGGACATCGACGTACAAATTGTTACCATGAACTCAGCACATGATTCTAGACAAGAGAATAACCGACGAAAAATTTCAATGCTCGTGGGTCTAGAATCGTGTACTGAATTCATGCAACTCAAATTGAATTCAATTGAATTCTAAATTCAAATTGTGTTTGAATTTCGTAAATAAATTTTGTTTTGCATGTGCCTGTACTTATCTACATACCAATATGCAAAGTGTATACTAAGCTGAACTTCCTGGTAAAACTTGCTTTATAGCACGAATAATAATGTATTTTGAAGATCTTCAGGGAACAAAATAATATTGTTTGGAAGACGATCGTTTAATTAAACGTTAAGTGTCTTAATTCTTCGGAGAACAGAGCACTGGAAAGTCTTCAAACTTGAATCTTGTTTCAGTTTTGTATATTTTGTACTAATAGAATTCCGTTAAGAGTTTTTGGTTGACGTGACATAGCTAGACAACACATAAACTCACGCCTGTAATTCCCGAATGGTTAGGTAGAGGCAGATTTTCACTATGATTTTACATATTATGGCTATTTTAAGCTTACACAAAGATAATTCCAAAGATTAGCTACTCAAAAGCTTTTGGTAGCGAAGCTACTTTAGTACATCGGATTTTTTATTAGCAGCCTCATTTTTCTCTTTGATACTCGTTTAAGAAACAAGAAAATAAGTACTTAAAGTAACGTTACATCGTTAGCATCATCTTCGAGTAGAAAATACTGCAATTTTCCAAACTCTCATTACTAGCTGGCAAAGTTTTGTGAGCAAGCTTAGTATCAGCACGACATAGATTGACGACGCCCAAACTTTTAGCCCAGAAACATCAATACGAATATTACTTAACTTTGGCGACACCCATTTATACCCAATATTGATCTCCGGAGGTCCGAAGTACAACTAAAGTTGACTAATGACCGTATTAGGATCCAATATGATAGATGGGCGTTTCGTTTTATCGGGAACCATTTTGGTCTAGCGTAATTATTCCGATATTTCTGATAGTGTTTCTTCCGAAATATCAGTTGAGTTAATTTTGGATCAATAAGGCGATATCAATACATAAACTTTGGTGTCAGTTTACCATATTTGAGTGACTACTGCTCCCAAATTAATGCATCGTAACGTAGGTATATCCTCACAAATTAATGTATTTAGTACGCAACATATAAATTCTAGCAAACTAATTATACAGCTCCATTTTGTTGCACTAAGCTATTGATTTTATTGCATGCTAGTGATGCAACACGGGTACGTATAGGCACACCACTATCTTTCAGCACACTAGTGTCGCCTACCGGGGGCTTTATAAAATATGTCTGCTCATATTTGCACGTCGGCGTACTCTGTAATATTTTACGACTGCGTATGTATTTTATTCCATACTTATGAGCGTGGTGAGTGCCGAACACTCGAGGTAAGCGTTCTCGCCACATTTTATAGTTCTAGTCATTATTCCTGCGTTTTTATGACGACTACACATGTATGTCAAACTAGGTGTATATAGCAAGCATAGCATTTAAAAATAGGAGTGATAATCGCTCGCTCCGTTGTGGTGGAAACTAGCTAAGGTCTGGATAAAGAAGGTAGTTTCGTGGTGGATAATGGATTAAAGAAATGATTAATGCCATGACTCAAAAATCCTCGCAGAAAATAACTTCTTGCCAAAGAGGCATAGATTCTAGCCAAAAGACAAAAGAGAGCTAAAGATCTGATAAAAATAACTAAACTAAAGGATGCTACCTTCCATACAAAAATACTGAAATGGAGATGGGTTGGTCATATGCTCTGCTATAGGAGCAATAAGTGGTCTAAAGCTGTGATGGAATGGCAAATTAGAGATGGATCGAAAAGAAGTAGAGGAAGACAACGTAAACGCTGAGATGATGACATTGGAGACAGCTGGTGCCCCGTGGTCTAAAGACGCACGAGATCGTGACAAATATTTAAAATTCATTTATTTAAGTTCAACACCTCCGTGTTGGGTCACGGAAATTTATATGTGTACCAAATTTCAACTTAATCAGTCAGTCAAATTGGCAGATTGCAGTGCAAATTGTGAGTCAAATTGGCTGTGACAGACGGACAGACAGACAGATGGATACACGAGTGATTATTTATAAGGGTTCCGTTTTTTCATTAGGATGTACGGAACCCTTAAAAAGGCTTATTATAATTATAATGCCTCACTCACATATAGTCACCGTTATCATGTCGCCATCTAAATTTTATAAGTATACCCTTACCCGCCGTACAGGGTGACAAGTTTAATTTAAACTTCCCGGGTCCAACAGGCCCACGGTCGAGTTTGAACGATTATAACTTTCAAGTGTTAAAGAATCTGTAACAGCATTTTTAGAGCTAAAGCTAGGTTTTAGAACTAAAAATGTTTCACAAAATTCCTTAGGTAACGTTTCGTATATTCCTAAAATCTTATCCGTAACGTGAAGCAGTTAATTTCTGCATATTTTTCTTTGGAGGACTCACTCGTGATTTAAAACGGTATACAGTAAAGCAGACACAATAGTAAGCAATAATTTAGTACGATGATGAACTAATCGTCACATCCACCCAAGAACATTATAGACAAAGGATGATATAAAACCTGAGGGCCTAGACAAATGGCATTCGCTTCGGAGCGATTCTATTTCTACAATCGCTATCGCTTTCGCTAATGTTTTCATCATACGAATCGAAAACTAGCGATAACGCTGGTCAAAAAGTGCCACTTGGCTACGCATATCTATGGAAGTAATCGTTCGACGCTGTCGATTCGTTTCATAGAATCGAATGATGTTAACATTGTCTAGCTAATTTCTTTTCATTGACCTATGATCAACTGACATTTCGATAGCTTATATCAACCACATATTTTTTTTTTTTGCCTTTTTTACTAGCGTCATCGCTAATCGAATGTTACTTTGTTTAGGCCCTCAGTTTTCCTTAACCGTGAAATATATCTCTGACGTCACAAACCATGTCAGTTACCATCACCAATTCTAAAATAGACAATAGTGAAACTTATATGAGTACGGATGCGCTTCTTCTGCCAGACGAATCACCTAAAACTGCTAAATGCGGACTAGGTTATAAAGTTAGGTCGCATAGATAGACTTGAGTAAAGTTAGCTCAAAGGGTAGCATTCTCCATATTATAGTATTTTATTGACCTGATTTTGACGAAACTAATGGCATGATTATATACAAGTTGTATCAAGTCATGAATAAAATCCTTACACTATTTCAATGAAAAACGGTTGTGTGTATTTTATTAGTTCTGTAATGGATCAATAATTGAATAGCTAACGTTTGTCTTTTGCTTTAGTATAAACACTAGGTATGTGTCAAAACGTGGTCAAATCAGTCATCATAAAATGTTACTTTAATTAATATAAATCTTTTTTATCTGTTAATTTTATTGCTATTGTGACTTGATGAGAAGTTTTAGGTAGATAAATACATAGAATGAATATTACCATAACAATTACAAATAAAAACTTTTAAGAGTTACAGAAGGAGTTAAATGGTGAAATTTGGTGCAGGTTCGGGAATTATAGGCGTGATGTTATGTTATATTGTATAAGGTGTTACAATGGGTGGTCTTTTCGAAAGAGGCGATATTTTTCAGACAACCTTTGGAAGGCATTGATGGAGAAGGAGAAACATAACCTGTCATTAAGGGCCTAAACACACGTACTATAACCACACCACGACGACAAAACGTAGACGGGAGCTATTTTGTATGAAAATGAATAGTTTATTCACAGGGACCGCACTTTGCCGTCAAAATCAACCGTGGGGGCGATACCGACCACATCAAGGCCACGTCGCAGCCACGACTCAACCACCAGCGAGACCGCGCACTAGCGGCCGCAATATCGTAAATACAACGATCTGTCTGTCTGTAAACACTAGCCACAAGGCTAGCCTTGGGGCTTGTGTTTGCAAAAAGACAGCTTGCTTGCTTGTCGCTAGTACCTACCGCCTACTAGCGACAACGCAGCCATATAGCAACTACAAGAAGCTGCAGAAACACAATCCACACGTAACCACTGCTTGCCTATATTTTGTCATTGCGATGTGGTGTGGTCGTGGTTCGTGTGAACGGGCTCTAAGTATACGTATGGAACATGGACATGATATTAATTTCAGATCACCCGTCTGTGAAAGTCCTAACAAAAGCTGACTAGTTCATTTTTATGTCCTACTTCGTTACGTACGGTCCCAGTACACAGCTCAGTTTTTTCTCAAAAAAATAATTTTATCTTCTACTCCACACTCCGTGAGTTTGCCTGAAAACGTAACGTCCTAATAAAAGTAAATCCTACAAATTGCTTTATACATTATTTTCCCGAGTACCAGTTTCGCTTATTACTTCATAAAAGGAACATATAGTTTATCATGTCTGAACATACTCGTGTGAAATGCTATAAAAATTTTTTGTTCAGTTGATTTTCGTGATAACTTGTTTTTTGATAACATAACATAACACCTGTATTCCCCGAAAGGTTAGGCAGGGATGTACCTATTAGTACCCCCACATTTCACCAATTTTGTTTAAATCCCCTGTATGGGGCGAGCCTTCAAATCTATAGAAATGAAATGATGTTCGTTGGTATGCGCAACACTTGATAACGCCTGAACGGATTTTATTTTTTATTTTTATGTTCTTTATAGTTGGAATAAGGTTTTTAGGGAAAGAAAAATTGGAAAAGTTGCCCGGAGCATGGGAAAAACTGAAAATGGTGTTTTTATGGGATTATTGTATGAATTATGGAAAGGACAGGACAATGTATGTCAGGTAAGCTTATCAAAAATAAAATATCTGTGCGAAAAATATATTACTATAAGCATATTATTTTGTACATAATCCCAGACCTTAGTTATAAATATTAGCCTATACCCAGCCACGATAATCCGACTACCTACATAACCCAACTGTGTCAACCAGACCAAATATACTAAGTATGTAGTCTGTATAAAAAATTAAAGTATAAACCTGCAAAATATAACCTTGAGTGGTAAATCCTTGCCGGCGAGGGTAATGGTTGCCAATTACTTACGGACACGATATCGGTCTCGTCTATTAGGTACGACCTACGTCTTCGTTCAAACCTCATCTCTCAAGACTTCTTTTTCTTCGTGTGCTCCCTAGATACGAATTTACTAAAAACTTCTGTCGTATTTCTTTAGTATTTTTTTAAATCTAACTCATAGGTGTGTTATTTGAAGGTGTTAAGAAATGGACAGCAGTGTGTTATTTAATTAAATTCAGATTTACAGTAGATACGTAGTTTAATTTCAAGTATTTTAACTTTTATTTGTGTCCTCGTTTTTGTTGAGTGAATACCTAGCCGAAGTTAAGGACTTCATTTTGGTTTCAAACAATCAAGGCATAACTCAAATTAGAGCGTAAGTTAAATTGTGAATAACGTATTATTTTTCATTCGTTCTCACTATACACATACACTAGAGAGATTATATCCAACAATAACTTCATTTAAGTCTGTCAATGAGTTCTATTTGCTATAACTTTAAGTACTTAAATCCGGCAAAATATTTTTACCGAAAAACCAACCAACCATCACTAACAATTTTTTCTCAGAAAAGTGATTCATTCTAAACGTCTCCTCCACAAGAACTCAGATAGATCTCTTACAGATCTGAGTTTTATTACGGAAAAAATACGTGAACATTTTCACGGCTTAGAAAATTGAGCGACACCCGCCGAGACCCAAATTAATGTCTAGCATAAACACAAATATCCCACGATCATCTGACTTGCAACTTTTTTATTACGGCGGCGAAAATTGCGAACAAGTTTCAGCGTAAATTGTTTTACGACAAAAACAAGATTTACTTACTTCTAGAAAATGTTGGGCTAAATTATTAGATTTTTTTGGTGGTTTTGGTATTGCGTCACGAGATAAATGTGTAGTAATAATGTGTAATATTGCGGTACTAGGTACTTTATTTTATTTTGTTACGTAACGTCGTGTTGTTATTAATCTAGTTGAATAATGACCTCAAATATGTTTCTTTTACTTTTTACATGTATACACACGTGTATACATGTTTTATCTATGCTGGAATGCATGAATATGAAACTTAATAGGCTCGGATTATATAAAACTCAAAACAATAATTTGCATAAATTCCCTATAAAGTATGATTTTTACCTAGATCCTCCGGAAAGAAAAATACAGATAAATATAGATATTTATCAGTATTCGCTAATATGAATATGACGGCGGCAGCTGACATTGAGTGCAAGAAAGAGACAGCGATATCAAGCGCTAGCAGCACGTGCACCGGACGTCATCACCCCCACCTACCCCCCACTACGCTTGGAGTTTATAAAACGGGCCGCTCCGTTGTAGCGGCACGCATTTCTAACGGTTACGTCGCGGTGCACGGACTGCAGTCTCAGTACGAGTCTCTGCCTCCCTCATAGCCATTATTCGTTGCTTTAGTGTCGGATTAGTTATTAAGTAAATTAATAAGATTTAAATTAGTAAAACTATACCGATCCTTGTGTTTTACTTCTGATGTCTGAGCCTATCCCGACATCAGAAGTGGGATTCGAAGACCACCCCACTTCTGGAGATTCAGCTTCCAATACCATGCAAAACCAGATGCTTTTGTTTAGTAACGGCATGGAAGCCATATTTTCTAAAATCGCTGAAAAATTATCATCTACTTCCTGTACACTAAGTCCATTAGTCTCATTCGACCCAGACGACCCCAATTCAGATATAGAGGGTTGGTGTCAGCTATCAGAAATTATAGTCGAGAATAAAAAATTAAAAGGGGTAGACCTAATAATGGCTCTAACACATTGTCTAAAAGGGCGGGCTGCAACATTTTTAACGAAAATCCGTCCTGATCAATTCGAATGGACTAAAGTTAAGGAACTTTTAAAGGCTCAATTTGCCCGGCCTTTGCTTATACAGGATCATTTTGATCAAATTATGAAATTTCAAATAAAATCTGAAGAAACTCCAGCCCAAGCTTGCGTACGTCTGTGGCAACTTATCGAAAAAATTCCCGATGCTAATTTGTCCGACAAAGTGATAACTGGCTTCGCGATCTCTGTTTTATCACAATGCGATGCTATAATTCGCCGTGAATTAAATTCCACTGTTGTAAGCGATAAAACACAACTTTTTCGTGTATTGCGTGGAATTTCCTTAAAACGTAAAAGCGAATCATCTGATCATTATGAATTTGATCCAAAACGTCCTCGGAACACTCCGAGTTTCCGGGGAAACTGCAATAATTGTGGTAAAATTGGACATCGAGCTTCAGAGTGTCGGGACAGAAAGAAAAACCTTAACCCAAGCACAAGTGTTCCAGACAAACGCCTCAATCAAAAACCTCAAGTCACATGTTACGTGTGCGGCGAACCGGGCCACGTGGCCTCCAGCTGCCCTACGAGGATCGGTGGCGCAAAGAAGGAGCAGCCGGCAGCAGGGAACAAGGAAGTCAACGTGTGCTCCAAGAGTGTTCGTGGTATTATGGACTGTAGTGGTATGAGTTTACAATTTATTTTTGACTCTGGTTCTGAGTGTAGCTTAATAAAAGAAAGCTGTTCGCATTTAATAAATGGGCAAAGATCGCATGACCTAATCAATATGACTGGTATAGGTAAAAGCAGCGTGAGAAGCACTGAGCAAATTACTAGTACGGTTAAGATTGGAGATATTTCGACTGAAATTACTTTCCACGTCCTTCCAGACAATTATTTGAGAGATACTGTCTTATTGGGTCGAGACGTGCTTCAAAATAACATTTGTGTTGAAATTTGCGAAAATAAACTGAAATTTACCCGCCTTAGAGAGACTAATATATGTTCTAAAATAAATAACACTCTTAATATCGATTCTATTAATACTGACCTAACTGGAACTGACTTAGAAAAACTGTACGATATCTTAACTAAATATTCGGGTAATTTTATTGAAACTTTACCTATGACACGTATAAAGACGGGCGAACTAAAAATAGACTTGATCGACCCCCATAAAACAGTACAAAGACGGCCCTATAGGTTGTCTTTAGGAGAATCTAAGATCGTTGATGAAAAAAATTGTGAGTTATTAATGGCTAATATTATTAGAGAAAGTATGTCCCCTTTCGCAAGCCCTATAATACTAGTAGAAAAAAAAGACGGTACCAAGCGCATGTGTGTCGATTTTAGAGAATTGAACAGTAATACCAAACCAGACAATTATCCCTTGCCTTTGATTAGCGAACAGATAGATAAGCTACATGGCGCTCATTATTTTTCCACTATCGATATGGCTTCAGGATTCCATCAGCTATCTGTACATAAAGACTCTATAGAAAAGACGGCTTTTGTAACTCCCAAGGGACAGTACGAATATCTTTCTATGCCTTTCGGTCTTCGTAATGCCCCTCCCGTTTTTCAGAGAGCAATTAATAATGCACTTAAGCCATTGGCTGATGACAGGATTCAGGTTTACATGGATGATGTACTCTCTGCATCGAAAACAGTCGATGAGGGTTTATGTCGTTTAGATAAATTATTAAAAACACTGTGTGAAGCAGGTTTTTCTTTTAATATTAAAAAATGTTCTTTTATGAAAACTAAAACTGAATATCTCGGTTATGTTATTTCGGCTGGCGAAATTAGACCAAATCCAAATAAAATCGTAGCTTTAACTAATGTTCCTACTCCAAGTTCCGTAACACAAGTCAGACAACTTATAGGCTTAGCTACCTATTTCCGACAGTTTATTCCAAATTTCTCTCAGCTAATAAGACCATTATATCCATTAACCAAAGGAAAAGGTAAAATTCAATGGACGACTGACCATGATCGAATTCATAAAGAAATCATTAATATACTGACCTCTGAGCCTGTTTTAAAAATATTTGACCCTTCCTTACCAGTCGAACTCCACACCGATGCCAGTTCCGATGGCTACGGTGCAGTACTCATTCAAAAACACGACAATAGACCTCACGTAGTTGCATATTTTAGTCGTAAAACAACTGACGCAGAGAGTCGATATCACTCGTATGAGCTGGAGACGTTAGCTGTTGTAAGGGCAGTGGAACAATTCAGACATTATTTATATGGCCGAAATTTTACTGTTTTCTCTGACTGTAATTCGCTGAAAGCCTCTCATTCAAAACGAGATTTGACTCCTAGGGTGCACGGGTGACGGTGGTGGGCTATACTTCAGGCATACGATTTCGAGATAGTGTATAAAGAAGGTCATAAAATGGCCCATGCAGACTTTTTATCCCGAAATTTGTCTAAAGATAATTCTGAACCCAGAAAAATAAATTTTCTCGAATTAGATAAAGGTTGGCTGATTGTTGAACAAGAGAGGGACTCCGAAATTTCTGATTTAATATCTAAATTTCGTAACAATCAACTACCAGAAGATACAGCCCATACGTATGACTTAAGACAAGGCATCTTGTACAGAAAAATCGTGCGCAGGGCAGTAACTTGTTGGCTCCCTATTATACCCCGCTCTCTCGTTTGGTCTCTCATTAGTTATGTTCATAACGAAATTAAACATTTAGGTTTCGATAAAACATTGGACAAGCTATACGAGTTTTACTGGTTCCCTGACATGTCTAAATTTGTCAAAAAGTTTATTAATTGCTGTTTTGTTTGCAAAACCTCCAAGGGTCCTTCAGGTGCTCAGCAAATGCAGCTTCATCCAATTCATAAAGAGCCAATACCATGGCACACCATTCACATGGATCTTACTGGTAAATTGAGTGGTAAAAGTCATCGAAAGGAATATTGCTCTGTCTTAATAGACGCTTTTACAAAATTTGTTCTTCTCGAATATGCCCCGACTTTAACTTCCTCTCATGCAGTAAAACCCATTAAAAATGCCGTTAATCTTTTTGGTGCTCCAAAACGTGTTATAGCCGATCGAGGCCGCTGCTATGATTCTAGTGAATTCAAAGATTTTTGTAAAGAAAATAATATAGAACTTCATTTAATAGCTACAGGATCCAGTCGTGCTAATGGGCAAGTGGAGAGGGTCATGCGAACTTTGAAAAATATCCTTACTATAATAGAATGTAACTCTAATAATACCTGGCAGGATCAACTAGGAGAAATTCAGCTAGCTCTTAATAGTACTCGCTCCCGTGTCACAGGTTTTACACCTACAGAATTGATGTTCGGTATTCAGGGTAATTCCTTGAATCTAGCTAGAATATCTCCTGGTTCATCTGAGTCAAGCAGGATTAATGTTGAAACGGCTCGTTTATCTGCATCAGACAACATAAAACGATTGGCTAGTGCTGATACTGTTCGGTTTAATCGAGGGAGGGCGCAAATAAAACCATTCAAAGTAGGTGATTTCGTCTTTGTCAAATGTGAGGAAAGACACCAAAAAAAATTAGATAAAAAATTTAAGGGACCTTTCAAAATTATTGCAGTTTTAGATAACGATCGTTATGAACTGAAAAATATGAATGGTTCTAATAGGATTTATAAGTACGCACATGAAAATTTGAGAGAAGTACCTAGAGGACAACAAGGTTTTCTTGAAATTTCTGAAAACTATGAGTCTGATGACGATGAACGATCCGTGATGGTGGATGATGTACCTAGTAATATAAATGATGATTTACATAATGCTGCTTCTGGTGAATCAGTGGAAAACTATTTGCCATATTTAAGAGATCATAGTTCTCAAAACTTAAATGCCAGTCGTGTCTCAGAATCCGAAGAAACATTATCTATTGGTTCACAAACAGTAACTATTAATTCTGAAGATACTTTATCTATAGATTCTGAGGCAACTGTATCCTGTGATTCTGTTCTGTTTAACCCAGTATCGGAACAAGGTCCCTTGCTGGATGACTAAATCAGTTTATACTGTAGGGGTTGCAAGAGTTGTGACCTAGCCCAGTTGTAGCTGAAGGGGTTTCACCTGCTTTTGTGGGTTGATAACCTAGACCAGTGTTTTGTGAGCTGCAGGGATCTCATCCATGGGATGATTATCTAGACCAGCAAATATGAGCTGTAGGGGTATCGTCATATATTTGAAAGACGATGACCCAGACCAGCAGTACAACAGTATGTCTAATAACTAATTTTTGAAAATTGTCTTTTGTCTAGATTGAAGAAACTTTTGCGCGCGAGGACGTGCGATTGTCAGAATGGCCGTGACGGCGGCAGCTGACATTGAGTGCAAGAAAGAGACAGCGATATCAAGCGCTAGCAGCACGTGCACCGGACGTCATCACCCCCACCTACCCCCCACTACGCTTGGAGTTTATAAAACGGGCCGCTCCGTTGTAGCGGCACGCATTTCTAACGGTTACGTCGCGGTGCACGGACTGCAGTCTCAGTACGAGTCTCTGCCTCCCTCATAGCCATTATTCGTTGCTTTAGTGTCGGATTAGTTATTAAGTAAATTAATAAGATTTAAATTAGTAAAACTATACCGATCCTTGTGTTTTACTTCTGATGTCTGAGCCTATCCCGACAAATATATTCGTCTAGTAATATTAACTATAATATCTTAACTAATATTTGAGTATCAGTGATATTTAACTAAGACCTAATACGTATCACTGCCTTACTTGTTCGTTTGTTACTATTCATTAATACATACAAACATTTTATCTCATTCCAAAACCAATGCTAAGAAAGCAGGTTACTATGTTTATTTATTTATTTAGGTTAGCCAACAATTGTTTACACAATACATTTACAATAATTTCTAGTTTTATTTTTTCATTAGGTTCTATGCATTTATACGTTGCACTTACATACACTTAAGCTTTAGAACAAAAACTGCGTACCTAATTATCTAGGTAGGTACTAAAAATAGCTAAATGCATAAGGATATTGTTTTTCAGTTTCTTAAAAATCACTCGGAATCACGGAGTTATGAAAAACTATAATATTCGTGGTTCGATTATAACCTAAAAATCTGAGAAATTTTTGAAATATATCTATTCTGAAGCTAGTCAGCTATAAAACTAACATCGTATAGGAATTTACTAATGATTAATAATACAACACATAATTTTCCGAAACTCTTGGTTCCAGGGCGAACAATGTATGGGCGCAGAGCAATGTCCTTTTGTCAACTCCTAGTCACCTATGACACAGATAACAGTATCCAGTTAAACTACGTAGTCTTCCTATGCTATTCCAAATATATAATAGAAGTGCCAGCCACTTCCAGTCAAGTAATAGAAATAGTTTCAGCTACGACGTAGCACGGTTACGGCGTAGCAAGACTACGGCGTAGCACATCTACGAGAAGTCCGTTCGCCTAATCTTACGAGGCTATTACTGTTCGTTTGTGTGAAACTGGTCTTGTTAGAGATGTGAAGAATACTTCCCGATACAAAGGTCTTACCTTAAGGTATCGTGTAGTTACTTTACCTTAGTATGTGTGCTGGTGGGTTAATTTTGCTCATAAATTATGTTTTTTGAAGGAATAATTACAATGTTTCTGGCATCCACCGAAAGAGAAGGGACGGTTTATGACATAAAAGGATTAAACACATGATGATTTTTTACTGACTATACAGTATTAAAAATAGTTTCTATTTTTAGATTGTAGTAGGTATTGCAGAGGTATTATTATTACAGTATTATTAGTATTATTATTTTATTACATTTAGTACACCCTCGTTTCGCCAGTTACGTTTCTAACTAGGCGAGCGAATGACCATTTACAGAGCACAAATCTAGGCTCCCTAATTTCTGTCTTTGTTAATTCTATTTTGTTCTACAGTTTATATTTTATGGACATAATTATCAAAGGGTAAAGGCCAATTTGATATTAAAATTTACATACAACGTATCCTTTGTACACCGACGCCTTCATATGTCATGTTATTCTTATCTCTAATTAATCTTTAGTGCGCTGCGCCCACGGCCAGCGATCATCTGTCAGCCTAAGACATGTTTATGGGCATGAGCGACGTAGAAGGATATGTGCAGAAGGTTTAATACTATGTTAGTGCCATGAAATAGTCGAGATCTTTACCCAGATGTGCGGCAACAATGGCTAGAAAAAAAGAGCCATTCAGTTGGTCAGCCTGGGCGTCAATTCTGCTAAGAATATAATAAAACTCTCTTTATTATACACCATAAAAATTACAGATATAAATGTATATTTTTTACATGGGGTGCCACAAATGACACACAAGTACAATCACACTAATTTACAAACGTTGCAGTGGTCTCTCCATTGTGAGTTTTTGACAGATTTGCCATACGAAACTTGTAAAAAATCACACTGCAACGTTTATACATTAGTACCCCTTACTTAGAACCCTGTTTAGTAACATGATGATTATAATAATAAAGGATTGCATTTCGAAACAGAAAACCGTGCCTTGGTTGTGGCCCCAGCAAATGGGCCTTAAAGGAACACAGGTAAGTTGACTCACACTTTAAAAAAAATCAGTTCCAATTCAATTTATTCAGTAACAATTCACATTGCGTTCGAACATAATCTACATTAAACCTTAGTGTTAGATGTAAAAATATACAATGTGGATACAACAATACGACAATGAATGGAAACACTGGCAATACTAGTGCATAAGAGAATTTTGGAACTACCAAATACTTCTTAATATTGATTTAAAAAAATGATTTTATCAAACAAACTAATTATTAGTGATGCGCCGACTATGGGATATGTCGATGTTTGACTAGCTATAATGACTAAACCATTGGATATATTTGATTGCATTTTCGTATGCAGACTAGGAACATCATTAGTTATACGAAGTTTAAATTATTGTTGTATCGTCGTCTCCACCTTGTATAAGAATATATGCAATTCAATTAAGATTAGAAAATATTATTTAGACTCATCAAGCCTCGCTAGTGAGACACAATTGATTATCTTTTATTATGGCCCTTTAGCGGGCTACCTCGGGCCTGACAAGTGAAAGAAAAACATACTATTCTAATATAAATAATCATAAAACCAATTGTCAATAAATTAATACCAATTTAAACGGAAACAATAATCAAGAAAAAGTAAAAGTCATAACAACACAATATAAAACCAGAGACAAATAATTACAATGTCAATTTTAAGAGCAATAAGACTATTAGAAATCATCTAATGAGTAGAGACTTTCTAAAAGGTATGCCTTGAGCCTTGCCTTGAATGAGCCTGTGTACAGTATGTTTTTCAACTCAAGCGGTAATTTATTAAATATTTTAACTACCTGATACTGTGGTCTATGTTTGACTATTTCAAATGTCGGGATAATTTTGTTTCCAAAGTATTTTTTACGCGTTTTTTTCCGTTAGTAGCCGGTCCTCGTCTGATTCGTAGTTATATATATATTTTATAAAGGTGTTTAATAGTACAATTACGTAAAAGCTGTACTGTACTGTGAGAATACCAAGTTATTTAAAATTTGGTCGACAGGTGTCTCGTTGTGAAATGCGGACAAAATGGTTCGAATTGCTGTTTTTTAGAGAATGAATGCCCTATGCCAGTTATAATGGCAGCTGTTTTCACAAAGCTGTATGCTATACCTTAGTTTGGAATCTATTAGCACATAGTACACTTTTTTAAATGTTGTATGCTTACTTCATCCCTAAGAGTTCTTATGGCATAGCAAGTAAGATAAAGATGAATCCAATGCTGCTAATTCTTTCTACCAGTTTAACAATTCACTAACATAAATTCCTAAAAACTTGACTTCCCTGACAAGCTCAATTTTAACTTTATCTAATTCAATGTCCATATTATCTTTGTTATGCGCAGTAGTTTTAAATAACATAATGTTTGTTTTAGTCGTATTTATTATAAGAATATTCACATTAAATAAAGAATGAAAGGCTCTAGAGCCACATTCACCTTAACAGTAAGGTCATAGATGTAGTAGTTGCAACTTCAGCATTTGTGCCATCCGCAGACTTCAAGTTATATGTCCGGTAAAAGTTTAGTTATGAAATTGATTGGGTCATTAGTGAATTATATGTAGGTATAATAAAGGACCTAAAATTGATCTTTGAGGCACACCGGCTGTAATATTTAACATAGTTGACCTGTAGTTGTTTCTATACCCGTTTGATTGTATAGAATCAAGTTCGACAAACATTATTCTATTTTTAAGATATATGAAGAAAATAGTTGGTAGGATTTACCTCTTACGTCATAGTGTTGCAATTTTTTGATGAGTAGTTTATGGTCAATAGTGTCGAAAGTCACGCTTAAATTCATATAAATAGCAGCTACCCTCATTTTACAATTTATTTTATTAATTGCATCATTCATTAACGTATAAATAGCATCTTCTGTATCAATATTCTTCTGGTACCTAAATTGTCTTTGATGAATCACTTCGTTTAGATTGAGATGTGTACTTAAGCGGTCTTGTAAAACTTTTTAATTTTTTTTGCCAATGTTGACAACAAAGATATAGGCCTATAGTTTGTCGGATCAGTTTTTGTGCCCTTTTTATAAATTGGGGCGATCTTAGCAATTTTGTGTTGTCCCGGGAAAATACCTTCTCATGGCCCTTAAGGGCTTAAGGCTTACTATTTTAATTGACTGTTTCAGAACAACTTAGCTTTACTAAACCAATAACTTAGCATAATATATTCCACGTAGAATGACACCAGTAGGAAGTATGCAAATTACTTAATAACTTTAATTTCTCATACCTTTAAGAACTAGCTATTATGTCGGGAATGGTACAAGCTGTCTTGTATTGTAATTTGTTACACGAATATGGAGTTAGTACTTCGAGCCTTTAAATTGCTAAAGTAATAACAATAAAAAGGAGATGCTGGTACTGTCTGCTATTGAATGTGTTATTGTGTCTATTGTTTGTTTAGTGAGCCCCAATGTTTATTGCATGCTACTGTATTAAAATGTTGGCGTGAACAAAATAATATGGTACAGTGTTAAACTTATTTCTGCTTGCTCGGATATTTATTGTGTGTGTGTTATTAATGAAGTTATTAGAATACTGAGATTATAATAGAACAGAAAAAATAAAACCGAATCACTTTTTTCAACGAAGTTCGGATTGATATTACCAAAAGTTTTACATGTAAAACGGTTTTACATTCATCCACACATTGAATAAAATTTTGTTATTTCCACATATTCCAAAAACGGAACCAAAAAGCAATCCGAGTTTCAGCCTTATGTTTATTTTAAAGGCGGGTCACAATATTTTATAAATTTTCGAACAAAAGGGTTAAGTGTAGGGATGGGGGTAATACGTTGTTAAAAATTTGAATGTGAAACGAAAGTGGGTACTCAATGTTGAACAGAGGCCGTGCCTGCGGCTAATTACCTTTGTGTCCTTTCGTGACAGTGAGATAGATACATTAGAGATCAATTATTTTGTTGAGATACTGTTCGTTGTATTTGACGGCGCATCCGTCAACGTCAGACGTCAGGTTGACTTTTAGCTGTCAAAGTCAGCCTAGCGAAGCGTCATTGTCGATGGTTGTGAGGGCGGCCATCTTGACACTGTTGTTCGAGACGGCGCCCGCGCACCACGCTTGTGACGAATCGCTTTGCATCCGAGTGATAGTTTGATCTAATATTCTAATTAAGTTGGTGTCGTGTTCCTTAGACCGTACATTGCTCATTTAACTGTGTATTTTGGTTATTAAACGCTGTGCTGATTAAACAACTGTGATTTGTAACAAGGACTTGTGATTTTTCTGCTCACGCCCACCTGCCTACCTACCTACCCACATACAACACAAGATGAGTTCTGATGAAGGCCCTCCTGCCCCTTCATCAGAAGTGGGATTGGATGGGGCTAGAATTGAGCGAGAAACACCAAAATCGGATGCAGAAAAATTGCTGAATAACATGGAAATGCTCTTATCTCGTGTTCTCCAAGCCCAGCCATCGCCAACTGTGAGTACTTACCAGGCAACTCATTTCTTACCGTTTAATCCAGACGAACCAGACTGTGACATAGATGGTTGGTGCAATATTACCGAAGCTATCGTTCACAATAAGCGCTTAGAAGGAATAGACTTGCTCATGGCTCTTACTACCTCTTTAAAAGGACGAGCGGCTGCTTGTATCACTAAGCTAAACTTAGATGAAATGTCCTGGAGCGTTGTCAAACAGACACTGTTAGCTAAATTTTCAAAACCAAAGCTTCTTCAGGACTATTTCGACGAAATATTGCGATTCCAAATCGGAGCTAAGGAGACAGCTTCAGAAGCTGCTCTTCGTTTATGGAACTTAATCGAATGAATACCTAAGACTGTGATGCCTGAAGAAGTGGTGACTGGATTCGTTATTTCTGTGCTTTGTCAGAAGGACAGCCTGATAAGACGCGAGTTGATTGCGCACAACATCACAACTCGCACTCAATTGTTCCGAATCCTGGGAGGAGTATCTCTTAAGCGGCGTTCAGACGGTGTCGAAGCTGACGAACCTGAGGCGAAGCGTTCTCGTGCTACCGAAAGGTTCACTGGCAGATGTAACTTTTGCGGAATATCGGGACATCGTTTTGCGGATTGCCGAAAACGTCGTGACGCGCTGGGATCAGTCAAGCCTCGAGACACTCCGAGTGCTTCCCGTCCATTGGAGAGGACTACCGATGTAACTTGCTACACTTGTGGCCAGAAAGGTCATGTGACAACTAACTGTCCCGATAAAAGGAACGGTGGTAAAGCTGCGGCCAAGGAAGTCCACCATTGTGAACACCGTCCTTCAAGGGGTATCTTGACAACATCTTCCGGTGAGTCTGTACCTTTTCTATTTGATAGCGGATCGTCCTGTTCTCTTGTGAAAGAAAGTCATCGTGGTAAACTCTTGGGTACTGTGTGTAAAAGTCTCGTCTATCTGAGCGGCATTGGAGGCGATGATATACAGTGCACGACTCAAATTCAGGCCGATGTTAAAATTGGTGATCGCTTGATTAGTTTACTCTTTCACGTGGTTTCCGACAATAATATATCTGAGCCTGTAATTATTGGTAGAGATATCTTTGATCAGGGGTTAAGTGTAGAAATTGATAATGATAATCTTGTTATATACTCTAAACAACAATCTAATCTTTGTGTTGCGACATCAGATCTTCCAGATTTTTCAAAAATTGACACGGATTTGCAGGAACGGGATAAAGACGTGTTGATTTCCATATTGAGCAAATATGCGAATAACTTTATCGAGGGTATACCTACCAAGCGTGTGAAGACGGGAGTATGCGAAATTAAATTAGTAGATCCACATAAAGTTGTGCAGCGATGTCCCCATAAAAGAGCACCTATAGAGAAACAAATAATTAGGGAACAGGTTCAAAAACTATTAGACGCAGGGGTGATTCGAGAGAGTATGTCCCCATTTGCTAGCCCTATCGTTCTTGTGAAAAAGAAGGATAATTCCGATAGACTTTGTGTAGATTTTAGGGAGTTAAATTCAAATACCATACCTGAACATTATCCCTTGCCTCGAATCGAGGAACAAATCGACCAGCTTACGGGTGCTAATTTCTTCTCTTCATTGGATATGGCTTCTGGCTTCCACCAGATCCCTATCCACCCTGAGTCAGTGGAGAAGACAGCTTTCGTGACAAACGAAGGGCAATACGAATATCTCGCCATGCCATTTGGTTTGCGTAATGCTCCTTCAGTCTTTCAGAGATGTATCACAAGGGCTCTTAGTCATTTACAAGATAAACCACTCATCTATATGGATGACGTGTTATGTCATTCTGCTAACATCTCCGAAGGACTGAAGCGCCTTGACTTGGTTTTAGGTGCGTTATCAGAAGCCGGGTTTACATTCAATACAAAGAAATGTAAATTTATGAAACAACGAATTGACTACCTAGGATATTCTGTACAGTCCGGTGAGATTAGGCCCAATTCACGGAAGATTCAAGCATTGGCAGACGCCCCAGAACCTAAATCGGCTACTAATGTTCGCCAATTTCTCGGTCTAGCCTCCTACTTTAGGAAATTTATTCCTGAGTTCACACGAATAGTCGGTCCCCTATACCCTCTTACAAAACTTAAAGGACGAATTAATTGGACTACCGAACATGAAAAGATACGGCGCAAAATTATAGGCATTCTCACGTCCGAACCGGTGCTAACTATATTCGACCCAGAACTTCCGGTGGAGCTACATACCGACGCTAGCTCAGAAGGATATGGAGCAATCCTTCTGCAAAAGAAAAATAATCTTATGCACGTTGTAGAGTATTATAGCCGCCGTACAGCAGACGCGGAATCTCGTTATCATTCATACGAGCTAGAAACTTTAGCGGTCGTCAGAGCTGTAGAGCATTTTCGCCATTATTTATATGGTAGGCGATTTGTTGTAGTTACCGACTGCAATTCACTCAAGGCGTCGAAATCGAAGAAAGACCTAACACCCCGCGTTTACCGATGGTGGGCTTATTTACAAGCTTACGATTTCGATATTATGTACCGCGAAGGAAGTAAAATGGAGCATGCTGACTACCTGTCCCGAAACCCACTGTCAGATTCTGCTGTTCCTATCACTCCTGTAAAGCCTAAGCCTAAAACTGTCAATTATGTTGAACTACATCAGGGCTGGCTGTCAGTTGAACAGAAACGTGACGCGGAGATTCAGGATCTTATCGCAAAACATAATAATAATAGCTGTCCCGAAACAGTAGGTCAAACATATGACGTTAGAGATGGCATACTCTACAGGAAGATTACTCGTAACAAAGCGGTTTCATGGCTACCCGTAGTTCCACGATCTCTTATTTGGACACTAATTAATCATGTCCACAACGAATTGCAACATTTAGGCAGGGACAAAACTCTAGACAAGCTGTATGAAAAGTATTGGTTTCCCGATATGTCTAAATGTGTACGAAAATTTATAGATTCGTGTATCATTTGTAAGGCATCGAAAGGTCCATCGGGTGCTCAGCCTGTTCAGCTCCATTCGATTCCAAAAGTATCCGTGCCTTGGCACACGATTCACATAGATTTTTCGGGGAAGCTGAGCGGGAAGAGTGACCGAAAGGAGTATTGCTCGGTAATAATCGATGCCTTTACCAAGTATGTTTTACTCGAACATACTTTGTCAGTCGATTCCAAGAGTGCAATATATGCCGTACAAAAAGCTGTGTGTCTTTTTGGAGCCCCGAAAAGAATCATCGCAGATCAGGGCCGTTGCTACATTAGCTCAGATTTTAAGAGCTTTTGCCAAGAGTATAAAATAGACCTCCATTTCATCGCGACTGGTACGAGTAGGGCAAACGGCCAAGTTGAACGAGTGATGCGTACTCTAAAGAGCCTCCTTACCATTATTGAAAACGACCCTAACAAAGCGTGGCGTGACGAATTAAGTAACATCCAACTTGCCCTCAATAGTTCTAAATCTTCCGTTACCAAATACTCACCGTCAGAACTAATGTTTGGAATTCGTTCTAATTCTTTAGGAATGTCTAAGTTGAACGCCGATAATATAGATCATGAGGTTCGCTTAGATTTAGATTCGATAAGAACTGATGCATCAGCTAACATTTGCAAAGCTGCTGAATCTGATACCCTTCGGTTTAATCGTGGTCGGGCCACAGTAAGACCTTTCTCTAAAGGAGACTTCGTATTTATTAAAAATTGCGAACGGAATAAAACAAAATTGGATAGGAAGTTTCGAGGTCCATATGTTATAGTAGAAGTACTTGAAAACGATCGCTACGAACTTAAAAGTTCAGGTGGTTCTCAGAGAACTTATAAATACTCTCACGAGAATTTGCGCGCAGTACCCCAGGGACATATCGGTTTGATCGAAATAGCTACTAGTCTTTTAAATTGTGAAGAGGCCGAGACGGCGTCGGAGGATGAAGAAAGTATAATTAATTCAAATCATGACAATGATAACTCTGACACCTTGACCGTATGCTCAAACACTGTTTCCGCCGATTCAAGGACACTCACAGCAGGCTCGGACACTCTCAGTACATGCTCAGATCATGAGACTTGGGAAATGTTGCACGAAACTGAAATTCATACAGAACAAGACGATTCATAGTCGTAGGTAAGTGGAGCGACCTCTAAGAATCTCTTTCCTAACAAAAAGTCAGACGAAATATGTCGTCCGAGTCAGTATCAGATTGACTTGTCTCTATGCTTTTGTTCTATGAGACGAAATATGTCGTCCGAGTCAGAGCCCTTTAAGTTGACTGACTCGTTCTGGATGTTTTGCAGATTATGGTAAGACGAATAGTGTCGTCCGGGTCACATCCACCAAAGGATTGACTTGTCTAATAGTACCAATTGTGAACAGTTAACCTACATGCTGTTTAGTGACGAGGCTGTGTCATCCGGCTTAATTGTTGCGAGACACTCGCCTTAAGTCTTAAGTATCATAGCGCATTGTGATAATTGTAATTAGTCGTCGGTCAGGATGCCGAACGGACTATGTACGATTGCAACTCATTGTTTCAGAAAATCGCCCGAGGACGGTCGAGTGTCAGTCCGGCCGTGACGGCGCATCCGTCAACGTCAGACGTCAGGTTGACTTTTAGCTGTCAAAGTCAGCCTAGCGAAGCGTCATTGTCGATGGTTGTGAGGGCGGCCATCTTGACACTGTTGTTCGAGACGGCGCCCGCGCACCACGCTTGTGACGAATCGCTTTGCATCCGAGTGATAGTTTGATCTAATATTCTAATTAAGTTGGTGTCGTGTTCCTTAGACCGTACATTGCTCATTTAACTGTGTATTTTGGTTATTAAACGCTGTGCTGATTAAACAACTGTGATTTGTAACAAGGACTTGTGATTTTTCTGCTCACGCCCACCTGCCTACCTACCTACCCACATACAACACAAGATGAGTTCTGATGAAGGCCCTCCTGCCCCTTCATATTTATAATAGGGGCTTTGTTTGCGTACAAAACAAAGATAATTGGTCTATTGCTTTGAAGGAATATTAAATTATATTTGGAATTAATTTTGTTTTGGCAGTTATTCAAGTACTTACCTAGCTTAATTGAATCTTTCTCTCTAACCTACGCTTTTGATGTTTTCGTTTGAGACTTAACTATCTTCTAATTATAACATGATTTAAAAATGAAGTATTAGTACAAAAGGTAGGTGTAAAATCGAATGCGTTAGTAATAATAGAAAACGCAAAAAACATAAAACTCTTGTTAAAATTAGATGAAGCGAACGGGTAGCATATGATACTAAAATTTTCGTACAAAATTAATTATAATATAACTAATTTTGTAATAGTAGCCCGTAAAAGTTCGGATGCATTATTTAAACGCGACCCAAACTTCGCAGTGACTACAAAACTTCCTAAATGTTAGTCCGGTCTTGCCGTTAAGAAGCAAAGCAAAAGTTTCGCTTAAGCCCCGCTTAGTCCCTGATTACACGCTTTTTTGTATAAACTAGGTTTTATCCGAAAACTCCCAACTTTTGGTTTGGCTGTGGCACCGAAGGCGAAAGATAAGTTAAGAATTTTACATTTTTAGAAATTTAAAATTCATTCATATTTCTGGTGCATCATTTTGAAGATAGTTTCAAACTTAACGAGTATACTCAAAGTTAATGTGTTTTTTTAATTAATGTAGTTTGCATGTAAATGAGAATTTTAAGCTTAGTTTTTCCAAATGCTTGTTATATTTTTACGTTTAAAGCAAAAATCATGTTGTTTAAAGAGTTGGAGTACAGTATGGACGCATGACTGACTTCAAAGTAGTATATTTGTTAAGTTATTTCCGTTTATTTTTAATATATAACTATTTGTTTTCACTTAGGAAACAAAATCTTTTTTAGAGGCCCAATGTAATGCCTCTAAAAGTGACTTTACTAATTCATCGTCTGCAGTCAGTTTCGTTACCAATCGTGCTGAAATTGTCTACAATGTTTTTCGATTTTTGACGATCGCGATTGTCGCACGATATGCTGAGTGTTTTTGGTGTGTTCTTGGTTCTTAATTAAACTAGTGGACTGTATAAAATATAGGTATAATGCAAAAGGCAAAATATTTGGTATAGGTAATATACTAATAACAGAGAAACAATGACCGTTCGCCAACCGTTTGCTATAAGTTTTGATGTTGAAATGAAAAGTGACGCGCGGCCAGCGTCGGTTCACTCTGATTGGCTCCCGCCGCCTCGTCGCCCCACGCGTCTCCCGCTCCCCGCGTTCATCTCCCGTGGACCGTGACCGCGCGTGGACACTGTGTTGACAAACAATTAGATCTGTCAGCTTCTATTATCAATTAACTACAACATAAACAGACTGCATGCTCTTATTGCTCGCAGAACAGATGGCCGATGGGGCAAAAAGGTTCTAGAGTGGTGACCGCGTACCGGGTAAAGTAGCGTTGGGAGGCATCCCACAAGGTGGACCAATGACATTGTGAAGGCCGCAGAAATCCCCTGGATGCGGGAAGCACAGAACCGGTCGAAGTGGCGGTGCTTGAGGGAGCCCTATGTCCAGCAGTGGACGTCTTTCGGCTGAAATGATGAAGCTGGCTGATATTGTCGTACAGCTAGTGGCGATACAATAATAATAGATGAAAAATCGGTATGAACACGGATCAAGTGAGTGCAGTATGTAAAGGTAGCACGTGACGTTCCGTAGTTTTCACTTAAGGTAAGTTAAGTCATAAAACATTACACTTTTTTTTCTGGACTTTCTTGAACCTTGATAAATGATTTTATTTCTGTAAGTAGTGTACAAACACTTTTACACGTCATTCATATTTTTTAAACTAGATGAGGCCGGCATTTCCTATCTGACTACTCTGAGAAGAAAGGCAGAAACAAACTCAGAGGTCAAAGTCTCTTTTAAAGTCCAGACATAATCTTGATCAGATCATGTGAAGACCATGTAGATTGGTAGCTATCTGAAATGGTCTTTTGAGGAAAGAACCACAACAAATTGAGTGGACCGGTCCAGTCAGTGCACGCATTTGTCAGTAATCGTGCAGCTCGACTCAGGAAGTAATCGTACACGATCGTACACGTTGACGACGACTCACATTGTATCATTTAAGGGGAAGGAAAATAGGCTTAACTACAGGCACGTTTTCAGATAAGGAGTAATTAGTACGTAAAGAGACGACTCAACTCAGTAGTCATTAGTTTTATGTGAAAACTGTTGAGTTGTCTGGCATCTCTGTAATCAACCGTTGAATAATGATAGGATCGGGTACACGTCTTACTTTTCAAAGCTGATTAATCTCCTGGGGCGGGTGATGTTAATTACGCCGTCTATATGGCTGAATTACCTACTGATAAAAATTTACGTGTCAACATTTATTTTTATTTATTTATAATTAAATAACACCATTACAGCCAGTGTACTAATGTGACGCTAAACATAAGAAAACAAAGAAGTTTTTAGATTTTTTTAACAAACTTCGGTGTCACCTCCGTGAACCATTGAAAGTGTAATAAGAATGATTCGTGAAATAACATTAAGGTATTTCATTCTGCACGATTGCTAATGAATGATAGACAAAAGTAAAGTTAGCATTAGAAGGAAGCGATGTAAATTATACAGGGTGGCAGGGACATCGAAGCGCAACCTGTTCCCATGGATTCAGTATATGATTCTGAACCCCCTCCGTTGAATTTTTTTGTCGGTTATTAAAAAAGAAAATGTGGGTCGGGGGCCCCCGTCAGAAACGAAGTACCGAAAAGTTTGAAAATTTTCGCAGCGGCCATCTTGGATTTCTATTTTGACTTCACTATCAGCTTCAACACCCTTGAAAACTACGAAAACGACACCCATGATGAAATATTTGAAATTTTTTGTAGTCGCCATCTTGGATTTTCATTGTGAACTCACTATTGGCTTCAGCAAACCATGAAAACCATCTCTCTCTCTGTCTCCTCCATTATATATAATATAAAAAGTCGCATGGAAGGAGCATAACGCTTTTTAGTTACGCGACGTTTTCTAAAAAAAAATTACAAGTTTACTCCTAACGCAAGCTGCATTAAAGAACTTCGTTCCAAAAGTTAGCTTTTTCATACATTTTGACCGCGTAGCTATTGCAGTTTTCTATGAAACAGCTTTTATTTTTTGACAACTGGCGAAAAATTTCAACGCTCGGGGGTCTAGAAACGTGTTCTGAATTCATGGTATCAGTTTGCGTGGCGATGTTCCTACAGCCTGTATACGTAGATAATACACATTATTATCATCTGTGACAATTTACTTAAGTTCTGAAATAAACACTATTCGTAATCGATAATTTAGCGGCTCGGGTAGATACTGCATCAGTAGTTTATCGTTACAAATCAGATTCGTCGCTTGAGTGGACAGTAGTTTATAGTTCAAACGTCGCTTTAATTAATGAACGCTGTTGGTGCAAATACTAATTTAAAGGTCAAAACTGAACGCCGCACGTGTTTTAACTTACGCCCACAAGTCCCAAAATAAACCATTGCTTGATTATTTGCATAGCACAGCTATTCACAACCATTCGATACGCTTCCCCACCGAATCTAAGCTCTTCTACACGCTGTTCATAAATTCGAAACCCGAAAATGTTGAGAGTTTAAACCAATTAGACACCACTATTCTTCCGGCTATTTGCGGTCAGGGCTAGGCCAATCAGGTAACCGAAAATGTGTCATTTTCGACACTGAAGCCTGCTGAATGGTTTTGAAATGATATGCTGGACTGCAGGAGAAACGATAATAAATTCCTTCGTCAATAAAATACTTTTTTAGCGACCCTGGCGATGCGACTTGCTGAATTGCATATTTGTTATGAAAAGGAAACGCCAGCGCCAGGCCCGCCAGTCGCTTACATGCCTTCGCCCTGCCACGTCCTAACATACCGTAATAATTGTAACTGAGTTATTGTAAACCTGTGTTAAGTAATTAATTATATTCAGTCTATACTAAATTCGCATATCATTTATTTGGACCCTAAATATAACACGCACAACAAGTGGTGACCCCGAACGTTTACAAATAATAATTTTGAGTTTTATAATTTTTTTGCGCCGTAAGCGACTCAGTGGCGACGTGGCAGGAGCGCGTTAAGAAGCCGCGTGGGTGCAAGTAAAAGTGAATAGTCTCGAAACTAGCAAGACTACCACAACGATAGCTACCCCAATATCAGCCGGTGTAGCAGCGGTATCGGTGCAGGCAAGGATTCCAGATTTTTGGACAGATTTGCCCAAATCATGGTTCTGTCAGTTCGGGGCTATAATGGCACCGCAGAAACAGGGTGACGCACAGTTGTTCGACATAGCAATCGCCAGGTTGACCCAGGACACAGTGTGGCGGTGGCAGCGCGTAGTGTTCCACGCGCACCCCTCTTAGACGTTGCGGGGGGAGTCAAACACCTCACTCCCCCCGCTCGACCGGACGGGGCCCGCAGAGGCGGGCCGGCACCGCCCAGGGGTTGCGGAAAATTCATACGTTCCCCGCGACTCCCGGCGCAGGCGTGAGATGGAACACCGGGGTGGTTTTTAGTCAGTAAGAGTCTGATAGACCCCTCCGCCCCCAGGGCGGGGGACAACCATAAGGACTTTCCAACCCGGATCAAAAAAAAAAAAAAGAAGGACACAGTGCGGCAAGTTACCGAAATAATCGAAGCCCCGCCTGAGTCAGGCAAGTACGCAGCAATAAAAAGCGTTGTTTGGCGACTTACGAGGAAAGCGTGGAGAAACAATTCCAGAGGCTAATAATTGAAGAGATGGACCTGGGGACACAAAAACCATCGCAACTGTATATGATGATGGCGGCCCTAGCCAAGAATTGCAACGTAACAGACCAGCCACTAAAACGGTTGTGGCTGAACTTTTTTGCACCAATCTGATGAAGTGCTCGTGACTGTCTGTCACCTATTCCTACTTAATAACAAAATATTATATTTGTTTTAAAACTTACGCACGATATCGGGAGTCTTAGAGACACATTAAATTTCTATTTTATGATCTGTCAGTTTGACACTACGTTACTCAAATTAATAACAAAATATCATATTTCTTTGAAATTAAAGACCCCTGTAACCTCTTAAGGACCCATTCCATTTATATTTTATGGGTGGCACTTATGCCAGCCATTAGTCGAAGGGCAATATTTTACGTCAGTTAAGATGCAATATTCTAAAGAAACGCGTAAGATATGGGATTTCTAATCCCACGTCACAAAGCGAGTGCCATATCTGCCAACGATAAGCCATGCTTAAACGAACCTTTAAAACAATTGAGAAATGTACAAGGACCTATTCTGCGAAAGTGCGAGAATTTGGGTCGATGTTACAAAAAACATGGGGGCTGGTAGCTAAGTGTGATGGTGTTAGTAGATGGGAAATATAACTAAAAGGTGGGGGAGTCGGTTTAGACCGCTTGAGGGTGCGGACATATAGTCAAGGCTAGTTAAGTTAGGAGACTTGGTGAATGCGAAGACGCGATGTCTGAGTATGCTCTCATAGGAGAGCGATTAATATCAAATAAGTTAAATATAGTTGGGTTGACGCCCAGATTAGTCTAATCTAGTATTTAACGGAGTGTGTCTGTGTGTGTGTTTGTTGGTGCGACTGGATGAGTGTTTCAGTATGATAATTATCCTAGGCTGATAGAGTTGTAGCGGCATCTACAATCGCCACGAACTACATGTCACAATGACGTCACGCAAAATCCTGCATCGCGCAAGCAGAGTTTACCGCGCAACTAGCATATATACAACGTCCCGACATCAATCGTCGGGCAGTTGCCCACCAGACACAACAGCCGTCTGGTCGGAGGATCCTCCCTTTTCCATAGAGTATGAGTGAACTTTACACCCTGTTCCTCATACCTCTATACTGGTGACCCCGAACATGAACGTCAACGCAGCCTTCGTGCATCTACATCAGCGTGACGTCATCATCACTTCCTTCAAGCTTTCGAGCGGCGAGTCACACAGCCAGCCAGCACCCACGGCTTCAACGGGTATCCTGACCACCAGCATGCCGCGACCGCGCATACCTGGTCATCACCCTCAGCCTCATCAGCAACCTTGGCACAGCACACTGCACTTTCGGCCGGTCCACAAGCAGAGCCATCAAACCCTCTCCTGGCCGACGCCAGCAGTCAGGCACAAACTTGGCGCTGTACCACATCCGACGCACTGGAGCATAACGCAGCGCCACCCCGACTCACTGGGGAATCTTCGCAGACAGTTCCGACTCACCGCGAACTATGCGACAACCGGTTCCGATTCACTGGAACCTCACCTGGCCCTGGCAAGCATCGCAAGATACACGACTCAGCCCACTATCGACCTCCGGTCTCCGGGGGGGAGTGATGTAGCGGCATCTACAATCGCCACATGCGAGCTACATGTCACAATGACGTCACGCAAAATCCTGCATCGCGCAAGCAGAGTTTACCGCGCAACTAGCATATATACAACGTCCCGACATCAATCGTTGGGCAGTTGCCCACCAGACACGACACCCGTCTGGTCGGAGGATCCTCCCTTTACCATAGAGTATGAGTGAACTTTACACCCTGTTCCTCATACCTTTATAGAGTTATTAGTTAATTGGTTCTTATAACTTATCAGACAGAGATAGTTGCTAGGGAGTTTGTTGCGTAACTTCTTCTCCCCAGCTCAAACACTAGGAAGTGGTGAAGGGTTGGCGCTTTGGGACTGTCTATAGACCTTCAAGAGAGTTGATCCACAACTCTATTAATTAACAATTCTTGAGTTTTGATTTTCTAATCTTATCTTGTACCTAACTCTTGAATTTTGTATTCTTTGGCTCCGACCAATTATCAGGGCTTTAAAAAAGATTATCCAAAACTCTATTAAATGATTCTTGACTTTCGATTCTCAACTCTTATCTGGTAATTCTTGAATGTTGTTTTCTTTATCTCAGATCAATAATTCGGTCAGACTGACGTGAACCCGTGTCTTGTAGATATGCTTGTTGTGCAAAGAGTGACATTCTAGGGGTTTGGTGGACCACATCTATTTCGTATCCAGTCTAAGGACTGCCAGGGACCATGTCTCCAAAAGAGCATGATGCCGACTAATGCCGCTAGAACTGGCCGCCCCGTTGCTAGACAAGGACGGTCGCACGGTTACCGCAGGGAAAGCCGCTTCGTCACGATTATCAGTTCGAAAGAACTGCTAGGGACCATGTCTCCATAACAGCATGATGCCGACACAATGTCGCTGAAAAGCTACTTGTATCACTTTATGGAAGTGTTGCTCTGAGTACTTCGAGTGTAGATGTGAGGTATCGTGTGAGTTACGACTGACCACATACCTGTTACGCTAGCATTTGGGTTACATACAAGTTAGGGACCATGTCTCCATAACAGCATGATGCCGACACAATGTCGCTGAAAAGCTACTTGTATCACTTTATGGAAGTGTTGCTCTGAGTACTTCGAGTGTAGATGTGAGGTATCGTGTGAGTTACGACTGACCAAATACCTGTTACGCTAGCGTTTGGGTTACATACAAGTTTATATAATAATATACTTTGCATCCCTCTGTTAGATTATTTTTATTTAGATTTCTAAAACCACATACAATGTATTTTCATAATGATGAATTCTTAAGTGTTACTTAATATTAGTTTCAATCCTTTCCTTGCCCTATTAATGGGACAAGGTTTCGGACTTCTTCCTATTTGGGAATTCATTTAATCTCAATCGGTGGGAGAGTGTCCAGTCTGGAGACGAGCTCTACAGGGCCGTACGGAGGTGGAATGCGGCCTTTTCCCCTAAGGGGGAAACCGACCTATATACTAATATTGACATAATTAGGAAAAACGAAAATTTTATCAGAATTGGGTAATTATGTACTGTCACACGTTGTTGATTTATGACAGTAAAACAAGGATATTGTGGTTCCCAGGAAGATTTTCAACTGTAAATGTAATTATTTTGCAAAATAAAATTTGAGGAAAAACCTTTTTAATAACAAGCTTTTCATGAACTCCGAAGTACTAAATAAAACTTACATTAAGATAGAATTTTAATATTTTCTTAAAAGTTTGAGGCTTATCTTAAAGTGTGAGGAGGACGTTCACGCCTCAAAAGTTTTAAGAAAATATTAAAGCTCTACGTAAGTTTTATTTAGTACATTTGAGTTCATTAAAAGCTTGTTTTTATAAAGGTTTTTACTTAAACTTTATTTTGTACTATGTAGCATTAGAATTTATTTAAATATCTCTTCGATCACCTTCTCTTGAAAGGTACTTGTAAAGACAAATCCAATAAACCTGTACGGGCAGCAGCTCCGCACACTGAGATGTAGGATGTAGGTGGATGAATCACTCGGGATGTGTACAGGAAATAAAATCACTGTTTTGTGTCCGATAATGATTGACCATTTATTTAATAAAACAACAAATTATATAATGCCAAAAGTAGGTGGCTTGTGGCGGGCGTAATAGCTTAGTCAGCGAATGTACATAAATCGGTGAATTAGCAACTGCTTGATCAGGTAAAAACTAAAACAATAAATATCATGTGGCGATGCTCGTACATCCTGCCGACTATAAAAGTACAAATGTCCAGTAAAATGCATTATCCAAGGGTAAGTAAAGTATGTAAAGAAAGTTATTGGAAGGTTCTATGTCCGTCGCTAACTGTCATTGGCGACGTTTCGCGATCCACCTTGCTGCTGTTAGGAAGATGTCTGGTGACCTCTTCTAGATCCGGGGTGTCTGCCTTTGCTTGTCCTTCCGTAGGGAGATGCCGTTCAGTAGGACTTGGGGCCATCTCAATCTCTTCCTTGTGCGCCTGCGTTCCTGTTCTGTTTCCTTGAGGTGTACGGAGACAGCGTGCTTTAATTTGGACGCATACCCATATGCTGAATATTGTTGCACAGGTTATCATACAGCCGTACAGGACGTAGTGATGTTGCTCCGCCTCCACGGAATTAACCATTTGTATGTCCTGTTGTTCTTTAACCAGCTCAATTTTTCTCTTAAGACTCTTTAGTTGTTCTTCATGTGTTTCAAGTTCCATATTTGTTATATTTGTAATTTGACTATTGCTTGTTAATAGTTCGTTTAGATTTATCTCTGGTACGTAGATCTCTTGCTCATTTCCTAATTCCATGGTGCTTTGCATTTTGTAATGTGCATGAATCAGATGTTTATCGCCGCGCATCATGCAACCTGTAGCTAAGGTGATGATGCCTGTATTTTGTAGTGTCTGTGACGTAATTCCCGCAGGACAGAAAATGCGCATAGTGCATTCCTCGCAACACGTAAACAACCAAGCTCCCTTACTGTGCAGTTTTTTCCAGTCATTGCTGCAATTCGATACCTTAGTGCGGCAGGTTGTTACTCCTCGATTGTTTATTATGCCTGCTTCGCACATTGTTGTGGCTGTTTTTATACTGTATATAGGTAGGTCAAGGTTGCATAGCAACAGCTGATTTGTGTTTACTTGTTCGCACGATGAAAGATGTTGTTGATCCAGTGGTATCATCATGTCTAGCTTCAAGTTAACGGCTATGTATTTGGTTGTTGGTATTATGTTAATCATGGAGGTTCCCTTTATGTTGCGGATTGGGATGACTTCGGTTAGTTCGTACTGTTCGTCTGCTACTAACGGGATTTTTACTTCGAATATGATGAAGTCTTCGGTTAGTTTTCCTTGCACACTTGCTAGTTTATACATTTCCCGGATACACTTGAACTTGTTTGAGCAAGGGAGAGATAATCCTTTTGGGACTTGTCCTGATATGATGTTCAACTGTTTTTCGAACGCATCGGGTTTCAACAGGTGAGTGTCGACCTTGCCGTGACGAAGATCTGTAACTAGGCTGATCAACATGTCTTGTATTCTCCGCAAGTTTGTTACCATCATGTTTGCGGCAAGTGCAGTAGCAGTAAGGAACGTTGCTTGGTCTTGTTCGGTTTTCAGTTGTTGGAGCGAGTCTCTGAGACTTTTGTTGATGACAATGAACTGCCGGTTCATTACTTGCTCGTTCCTCTTCAGAAGGTTATATTCCCCTTCGATTATTGAAGTCTGTTGTTTGTACAGATTGTACAAGTGGTCTTCATTGCTGTGCAGTAGTTTGATGTCGTTGTTGTATTTTTCGGCGAATTTGTCATCAAGTACTCCAAATAGAGAGTTGGCAATGTTCCCAATTCCGTTTATGAGACCTCGCTTGCTACGTATTCCGTGGTCGGATTGTAGTACTTCGTTGTAGTGTTTGAGCTCGTTTAGTTCGTGCTCGAGTTGTGTGGATATAGTCAAGTACGCTATATTTCGTTGACAAAGTCCGTGTAATTGCTGGACGTATTGTTCAACGGCAGAAGTACTTTTCCAGTAAGTTGACATGTTGTAGTATACTACCAGTCTCCATTCGTCTTGTATTATCTGTAAGTCTGCTGCTTTGTCAAAGTATACAAGGCGGGTCGGGTCTAGAGTTGTTACATTGACGAGTTGTTGCATGGACGGTGTCACACACGTAACCATCAGTACTAGTAACGTGCTTAGGTACTTGAGGACGTTACAGCTGGAAACACCCTTCTGTGCCCGTCTAGGGCTCACCCGACGTTGAGATGTTGATGACGTCGCCTCTGGTTGTGTTGGTTTGTTTTCTTTGTTGTTCCCGGTTTCAATTGGTAATCGGGACAATTTCGTTACGGGTCTCTTCATTATGTTGGATTTAGTTTTGAGCGTGACGACTCGTACCAAGTTATCCGGTCCAGGATGCGTCTCTATAACTCGCCCTAATAACCATCGGGCTGGGGCTATTTGTTCTTCCTTTACAAGGACGACGTCATTCACGGCAATGTTGCGTGTTGGAGTTTGCCATTTCCCTCGTAATTGTAAGGTTTGTAGGTAATCTTTGGACCATTTCTTCCAAAATTCCTTGTACATGTTTTCTGTCAGGCGCCATCGTAAAGTTAACTGGCTGTTGTCACTCTCTGACGTCATCGGAGGTGCCAGAACCGGTCCACCGACTAAAAAGTGGCCTGGTGTCAAGTAATCGATGTCGTCGAGGTCGTTTGTTAGGGCGACAAGTGGCCTTGAGTTGAGGCAGGCTTCAATTTGTACTAGCAAAGTAGTAAACTCTTCGTACGTAAGCCTTTGTTCCCCAAGGACGCGTTTTAGGTGGTGTTTCATACTCTTGACTGCAGCTTCCCATAGTCCTCCCGCTGTGGGCCAAGATGGTGCGTTAAAGTGCCATTCCATACCTTTTTCGGAAGTGTTGTTGATGAGGTCGTCGTTAACTAGAAGCTGCAGTGCCTCCTGGCGTTCTTTGGCTAGAGCTCTTGCTGCTCCGACAAAGTTCGTTCCGTTGTCACTGTAGATATGTTTTGGTGTTCCTCGTCGTGCGCATAGCCGCTTCAATGCTGCGAGGAATGTTATCGTGCTGAGATCTGACACCAGTTCCAGGTGGATGGCTTTTGTGCATAAACAAATGAAAATCGCGATGTAGGCTTTAACTGTTTTAATGCCGCGACCTTTGTTAGCCTTTATTTCAACGTGTCCCGTGAAATCCACGCCCGTGTGTGTGAATGGCCTTGAAGGTGTAACTCGAGGCGTTGGTAAGTGTGCCATTTGTTGATTGCTGCGTTGCGTTTTGTAGCGGTGGCAGGTGACACATTTGTTGAGTTGCTTCTTGATTGGTTTCATGCCGCCAAGTATCCAATATTTGTTACGAAGGTTTCCCAAAGTAAGCCTGGCACCGCCGTGGAGAGTATTCTTGTGGGCTTGGTCAATCAGGAGGTCTGATAACTTGTGTTTGTTTGGTAAAATTATTGGATGTTTTTGGGAGTCGTTTAACTTAGCATGTTCAAGTCTTCCTCCCACTCGAAGAATACCTTGTGCGTCTAGCATTGGGCTTAAACTCAACAGTTTGCTTGTAGCCCGTACCTTGTTATGTTTGTGTAGGTATGCTATTTCATCGCCAAATGTATTGTTCTGTGTAGTTTTCACAAGCAGGTGCTGAGTCTGCACAATGTCTTCCGTAGTTAAGTGTGACCTGTGTATGGCTCTTGTTGCGTCACGCGAGTTGTTTATGAATCGTCTGATCCAGCTGATGACTCGGGTTGCATAAGTCATCGTGCTGTATTTTTGCAGTAGTTGCTCGATGAGTGGCGCGTCTATTGTTTGTATTGCGCAGGTTTGACCTCGTTTATTTTTCTCTTCGTTCGTTGTAAAAATACCTTGTTTGGGTATGTTGTTGTTTTGAAGCCAGGTTGGGCCTTTCCACCACAGTTCGTGAGCTATCAAGGCTGATGGTGAGATTCCTCTGCTTGCGCAGTCCGCAGGATTGTCTTCGGACTTGACATGGGCCCAGGAGTTGGGTGGTGTTATTTGGATAATTTTTGTGACTCTGTTGGCTACGAAACTCTTCCAACGGCTCACATCACCATGTAGCCAGCCAAGCACCACCATGGAGTCCGTCCAGCAATGTATGGTGTGGATCTGCGAGTTGATGGAGTTTTTTACTTTTTCGATCAGTCGGGCTAGTAGTACTGCACCACATAACTCCAGTCGTGGCAGAGAAATAGGCTTTTTCTGTGGGGCTAATTTTGTTTTAGCTGCTACTAGCCTTATCATCTGTTTACCTTCTTTATCAGTGGTCTTGCAATATATGACACATGCATAGGCTCGTTCTGATGAATCACAGTAGCCATGAAGTTCGAAGGGTTGTTGGGTGTCGCCGATCCAGCGTGGTATGGTTATGTCGTGTATGTGTGCGAGCTGATTGCGGAATTGCTCCCATTCTTGCTGTATCTTTAGTGGGAGTTTATCATCCCAGCTCGTTGTAGTTGACCAAGCATGTTGAAAAATTAGCTTGGCTTTCACTGTTACCGGTGATAGCCAACCAAGTGGGTCATACAGTTTTGATATATCCGACAGTAGTGTGCGTTTTGTGTCGACATCACGTTTGTTGCAGAGTGGTATTTGTTTGTAGGTAAACTGATCCGTGCGCGGGTTCCAAGTGATGCCTAGCGTTTTGTTGGTGTCTGCATCCTTGAAGTCGAACATTTTTTGGCTTATCAATTCATCGGATAAGCCTTCAAGTAGGCGCGTTTCGTTGCTAGCCCACTTTCGTAAGTTGAATCCACCGCCCTTCAGCATTGTTATAAGTTGACTTCGAGCTTTCTGTGCTGTTATGAAGTCGTGACTCCCGCCTATTAAGTCGTCCATGTATAGCTGATTGGACAGAATAGCCGCCGCCAAGGGGTACTGTGCGCCGTCATCCTTTACCAGTTGCCTTATGGTGCGCATTGCCAGGAAGGGAGCGGACTTGGTACCATATGTTACTGTAGTCAGTTGTAACTCTTGTAACGGCTCTGTGACTGAATCCCTCCACACTATTTTTTGTAAGTGTTGGTCTTTTTCCTGAATACGTATTTGTCGGTAGAATTTCTCAATATCCGCTGTGTACACGTATTCAAATGCCCTCCATCGTAGAATAATAGCTTGTAAGTCTTGTTGTAAGTTAGGCCCGCATTCCATCAGTTGGTTTAAACTGTGTCCCGAGCTAGTGGTTGCTGATGCATTGAAAACCACTCGGAGTTTGGTTGTCGTTGAATCGGGTCTCATTACTCCATGATGGGGTAGGAAACAGCTTGGCGTGTCCGGCTCTGTGCACCTTTTCATATGTCCTAGAGCTTTGTATTCGCCGATGAAAGCCTTGTAGCTTGAAGCGAGGGTTTCGTCTCTTGTCAAACGTTTTTCCAATTGCTTGAATTGCGCGACTGCTTGTGGCTTTGATCGTCCTAAATATTGCTCTAAATTGGTCTTCATGGGGATTCTCACTTCATACCGCCCATCTTCTTGTCTTTTTGTTGTATCAGCGTACAGCCTTTCGCAGTACTCCTCATCGACAGTCGTAGACTGGTCGTCTGATATTATCTCTTCAATTTCCCAGAAACGAGAGATATCGCTAGTGTCCACCACGACATGACAGTTGAAAGTATTCGTATTTCCAACTAATACCCAGCCGAGCTTTGTTTGTTGTGCTATTGGTGCGTATATGTTTCCTCGAGTAATGTTGCTCATGACTATGTCGCCATATACCCCAGCATCAAGTAGAATGTCAATCGGCCTTGATAAGTTGAATTGTGGGTCGGCCAGGTTAATGTTTTCTATGTGAGGCCAATCTTGTTTTTCGAAGGAGTAGTTAGGCAGGTTGTTGAGTAGTTTAGCCATTACTAATGCTGGCGTTGAGAACTCGTAATCTCCGTAAAGGGACTTACAGTCCAACTGAACGGTCCCGTTGCTCTGGCTGGCAAATGCTCCGATCCCTGACACAGTTGAGTTGTGGTTGCGTCGCGGAAGCCCAAGTCGTTGCACAGCCGATTCTGTTATAAGGTTCAGTTGGGAGCCTTGGTCTAGAAGGCATCTAAGTACGGTGTAAGTTCCATCTGCAGCCTTTACTTTAAGTTGTACTGTAGCCAGTAAAACTTCGTTAAAATTTCCTGACATGTGATTGGTTTTTCGCTGCATGTTGTTGTTTGTCACGCCTTCGGCCATTTGGCTTGACGACAGTGTCGCTGACGTAGTATCGCGGACTAGGTCATGTAGCGTGGTGTGATGTGCGCCGTTACACACTTTGCATCTTTTCTGCGAGTTGCATTTCTTTCCGTTGTGCGGATACATGCAGTTTTTGCAAATGTTCAATTGCTCAATTGTCCTAATTTTTATGGCTGGCGTCATTTCTTGAAACTCTTTACAGTAGAGCAAGATGTGGCTTGTTTTGCAAACTGGACAATTTCTGTCGGAGCTTGTATGGTTTGCTTTGGGGTAGCGTCTGTATCTGTTGTACGCATCCCTTGGTACTGTTGTCATCGAGGCCCCTTTATTTGGGGTGACGTCGGCATCTGTTTGTTTGTTGGGTTTACTTGTTTTCTTCACTACTGACTCCAGCGCCGTGAACTTCCCTTCGATGAACTGGATGAATTCCTTGAAGTCGGTAAGCCCTCTTGGATTTTTCCTCGCCTCCATGTAGTCAGCGTAGGTCTGAGTGTCTAGTTTTGCTGCCAGAATGTGCACCAAAATCGGGTCCCATGTTGCCGTGTCGATGCTCAAGTTACGCAACGCGTGCACGGTTTCGAGACTGGTGTCGTGTAGGCGCTTCAGCTCGTACGCGTTTTGATTTTGAATCGTAGGTTGACTCATCAAAACTTGCATTTGCTTGGTGAAGAGCATCTGCAAGTTATTGTACCTATGGTGGAGGATTTCCCAGCAGGAGTCGTAGTTGCTCTCGGAAACAGACAGATGTTGCACAAGGCGCTCAGCTTCTCCTTTTAGCTTCCCTTTCAGGTGTTGCATCTTCTGCCCCTTCGAGAGGGAAGGGTTATTATGGATAGCCGCGATGTATAGATCGAGGAATGTCGGCCATTGTGTGTAGTTTCCAGAGAATATCGGTATTTCGATCCTTGGCGCACTATCCCGTTGTTGTACAGCGTGGTTGAGTTTGCGGTTGAGACCTCGCTTTGTGCACTCGTATGTTTCTTCGTACTGCGAGAACTCGAGCTCGTAGTTTACGTCGCTACCGACGAGAACGTTGTCGAGCTGCCAGTGCACTTCGTCAATCGCCCTCCATCGCGATTCGAGGACCCTAAGCTTGTCTTCTATCTCCCATTTCTCAATAATGTCAGCAGTACGCAAGTTGCTGACGAAACGTGAGAAGGCTCTAAAGTTGGTTGCTTGTTGATTTTTTAGCTCGTCCGATCTCGATAGGACTCCAGTGTTCTTATTCTCTTCTTCTGGGCGACTCGCGAGTTCCGCAGTGCTTGTTGACCATGTTTGCAGCTTATGTTGTATGTTTGAGTAGTTCGACTTGACCCTGTCGTATACTTTTGTTGTGTAGTATATGTCGGTCTGGTCTATGGCGCCCTGTAGCACGCCATGATTCATTTCGAATTCGTTCCAGTGCGCCTGGAGGGTATCCAGTCTGCCCCGGATGTATGTGGCGGTTTTGCGGTCAGGGCCATCTTTTCCGAAGTTGACACCAATTTTTCGGATGCCCTCTGCGATGATTTCCTGCCGCTTGAGAAGTTCTTGTTGCCTGGCGTCCATAATTGTTGCACGAGTATGTATGCGTGTAGTGGATGGACGTTAGCTCTGTTGACTTCACTGTTGTATTGTTGTATGTAGTTCCCGAACCACCAAATGTTGATGTTTCCCACGGCGATCGCAGGGTCCGAAGGAATCTCTCCGTACGATATTGTGCGCCTTCTCAATCTGACTGGGGCGATCCGCTTGTGGAAGACCAGTCAAACCGATTCGCTATCGTAAGTAGAAACACTTCGTACCTGTGCGACTTGCAGGACTGTTTGCTCCAGTAGTGGCAATCCGGCTCGAAGGACCATAAATGTACGGGCAGCAGCTCCGCACACTGAGATGTAGGATGTAGGTGGATGAATCACTCGGGATGTGTACAGGAAATAAAATCACTGTTTTGTGTCCGATAATGATTGACCATTTATTTAATAAAACAACAAATTATATAATGCCAAAAGTAGGTGGCTTGTGGCGGGCGTAATAGCTTAGTCAGCGAATGTACATAAATCGGTGAATTAGCAACTGCTTGATCAGGTAAAAACTAAAACAATAAATATCATGTGGCGATGCTCGTACAAAACCCAAACACGCAAAATTTACACAAGTCATGGTGTGAAGCCAACCGAATTGCACTAGTCAAGTCATGCCATACTTTAGAACCGGCTATCATAATTGAATGCGTATACAAAATTCCGTGCCTGTGCTGTTGACCGCTGAGGAGTTTACTCATCCGCAGCCAATCCTGGGTGTAGCAGCCAATTCATGGTAGACTTTAGAACGGTCTATTATAATTAAATGCGTATATTAAATTTCGTGTCTGTACCGTTGAGTGTAAAGGAGTTCCCTCAACTGGAGCCAATCCTGGGTGCAGCAGCCAGGTCATGCATCATAAAAATACATTGTCTTTGAAACAGAATCAACATATAAAATTTCAACTCCATAGGATAATAGGAAGTGGTTTTAATTCAGCTTGCAAGATTTGAACCATACATACTAACTACATAACTAACAAGGAAAGTTAAATAAAAGCTTTAAAAACATTTGGTTATGGCAGTGAATAAAACTGGTGACTTCGAGCGAATCAAAAAAATCAAAAAACTATTCTAGCAAATAAGATGACTGTCTGTTTGAATATCCATAAAAATGCAAGAAGAAATTCAATTAACGTAGTTTATTATTTTATTATTATTCTTATCGTTATATTTATTCACAAGATACTAATTGTTTACTTCGGCGAAACCTACTTGAAATCAGCTTACTTTTTATTGTCAAAACGGATACCTACTTGAAAAATGTATTTATGAATAACTTTATAACTAAGTATAAAGATATTTCACCGCATAAATATGCGCTATTTTATGGAACTAAAATCGTCAAAAATGTTTTTTCAATTGGCTAGTTACTTGATTTCTAGTTTGAGCAACCGACTTACCTACATTATAATCTATTACAAAACAAATACTAACGCACACAAACAATTATATTGGGAGTCCATCTGACGATAACATCGTCAGCGGAAGCGACCACGTTCTAATTGGTTCCCCACCACAATATAATCCGGAATTGACGTCGAATTTGCTTTTGTAATCCTGACGTCGCGTTTAATCTAAGTTCTCTTCAGCCGTAATTCAACAAACCACACTACGCCAACTGCTTTCTCTGCCGGAATATTATTGTAGAATGGGAATTGTTAGAAAAAAACAGCCGAGACGTGTCGTGGGACACCCGATTGGAACGAAGTTCCTTTCGCTTTCGCACACCTTGCGAATGAGAGCTAGACCGAAAAAAGTGTAATACTTTGACCGTCGTGGCATCGTGAAGAGTATATGGCGCTAAGCAGACGATGGACAATTTGTCCGCGACGATAGAACGTATGGAAATCTATGCAACGAAGAACAAATTGGGTGCTGGGATTTCCATATGTTCTATTATCGCGGACAACTTGTCCGCGGACAAATTATCCATCGTCTGCTTAGCGCCTTACTTGCGGCAATAAAACGCCTGTTTATCCTCCGGCTTTTGTAAACAGATTCATAAGAAAAAAAAGCCGTTTCTGTAAGCTCTTTTGGAACTACCGGTCAATATTGCTATGAACGGTAAAAAAATTTAAGCACCGTGTAAATAGAGCCTAGTTAATGCTATAATTTTGAGAGAAATTTTTAAAATCTTTGTTTCTTTTTCTTCGTCTTTGTAACTTGTTGCCAAGACCTGCTTCTATTGTAAATATATTACCTACATAACTATTTTCGTCAGTAAATGTCGTTTTTGTTCTATTTTATCTTATGTCCGTCTGCAAAATGTGCGAACACGACATTTTACTTTGCGACTGCTGCTACACTGTTGCCTTCCCAATAAAACTGACCATTACACCGAACAGCTTTTAAAATGTTACTAAACAAGTTTTCATGTAGGTACATAGATATGTACCTACATGAAAAAATCGATCGATAATTCGGTCGATGTCAGAGGGTGGCAGGGGTCTAGAATCATGTGCTAAATTCATAGTATTAGGTTGTGCATCGATGTCCCTGCTACCCTGTATAATTAAATAAATAATTCTGCCTGGATTATCCTATTGGAGGACAACGGCCTCCTTTTCCCTTTGCCAGGTATACTATTAATTATTTTGGAAATAAATATTTTGCAGAGAAGTACGGTGGTTTGACTATAATGGCCTGAGGATCTAGATAAAGTGGCATTCTATCAGCGATAATGATGATGGAAAGTAAAAATATTGATGGGTCTGACATAAAGTACTATCCTGTTAAAAGTCATCAGTCTGGTCATTTTAAAATATTGCAATGCTCATTCAGATCAATACACTATTTGGTTTCGTAAGGGTGCATTTTAGCATGAACCAAATTACAAGTTTAAACAGGCGTAACTTTACCCATTATACGACGGTGTGACAGTGTTCCGGATCCTCAGCAAGCATGTTGTTTTATCCTTACATTGTGGCTGCATTGTATCAGACCGTATCAGCTCCACTCGTTGGACAATTAGGATTGTTTCCACGAATACGCTGGTTGGGCGGTATCGGGTTAAAACGAGTTTTTATTGCCTCCATTTTTATTCAGACGTAAAAACTGTATGTGTATGGTTTGTTCAAACACATTTTCAGGAATGCAGGAGGATTGGTTTTTTCATGAGATAGTTGCTTCCGTTTTGGGTTCCAAAAGGCATTTGAAAGAAAAAGCCATAAATATAAGGTATCTTAAAATAAAATCACCCTGTCTTCAAAGTAAGCTTTAGCATATAAAATAATCATTCTTAAAAAAAAACTTCTTACAAAAAAACGACTGCCAAAAAAAACACACATAAACAAAGTGAAAAATAATTTTTATTTAGGAAGTCGGTGTCTTTGGTTTTGTATTTTCTTTTTTTGCCACCGACTTTCGAAATTAAAGTTATTTTTCCCTTTGTAGTTCTTTTTTTGGAAGACGTAGGTTTATTTTTAATTTTTTTTTTCACGTCTTATTTGTGGTACCTACCCTACACAAATTTGTATACCCCTACTTGATATGTATAACAGTGACAGGAAGTCATTAAAACATCATCAATTTACACCAAGTGTACAAAATACGCATTATTAAGGATAACTCAAAAACTGCTAGTCAGATCTTGATTAAATTTATATGGGACCACGTGAAAAGTACCAGATTTCAAATAAAAAAAAGAATCATCGAAATTGGTTCACCTAGAAAAAAGTTCAGAGGCAACAAACATAAAAAAAATACAGTCGAATAGAGAACCTCCTCCTTTTTTTGAAGTCGGTTAAAAGTGAGAGACATTGTTTTCGTAAAAAGACCGGATACTTGAAGAACAATACCATACATGAGTGTAGGAAATGGATCATTTAAGTTAAGAGCCATATTTGGCAATAATGGGAACCGCTCCGACGAATAAAAAGTTGGTTACACACAAAGACATTTAAATATAATAACAATAGACGTGACAAAGCGAACCAAATCGTAATCTACTTGCAACAACCATTCGAACCGGTCAATAATCGCTCAGTTTAGTTCTATGACGCGTGTCATACGCCTCACATGGCAAGGCACAGTGTTTTAAAAGAAAAGGGTTTTCGATGAAAAATTATACATCGTGATATTGTAAATCTCCTAGTGATACAACGACTGGACCTAACTATGGTTTAATTTAGTTAATATTTTGTCATTTAATTACATCACATAAATAATTTTCTTAGTTGTGTAAAACTATCTGATGTGAAAAAAAATATCCGAGTAAATTGAGTAAGGATTTCCTTTCTCTGTAACATTTTCATTTACATGCACACTATTAAACATTTTAAACTCACTGAAACAAGATTACATATTCAAAAGTATGAACAATAAGAAAGATTATGTAAAATATTTAACAAAGCAAACAGGTAGACCGTAGAAACTTTACACGCAGTTAATTCTACAAAGGTTCTGAACCTGAAAGTTATGTTACGGGGTGTAGCTTGAAAAGTTAATTAGCGTTTTGTTTGAGAAAGACTGGGTCTTATAATTAACTAGCTTCTGCCCGCGCCTTCGTCCGCGTAAGGCCTCAGCCACGACATTGGGCGGTGCGGCTTGCGGCGCGGGGCGTCCTGCGACTGGCGTCGCCATGCCACGACCCGCCAGTGGCGGCGGCGACTGCGACCGCGTCGGAAAAAACAAAATTATTTATTCAACATGCTCGACCACCGGTCGACTCTGAATTCTTGCGTTGCACTCGCCGGTCATGCCGCCGCTCTGAGTCGTGGCCACTGCGCTGTGAGCTAAATAGTATTTTTGTTTACATCGCAAGTCTCTCCGCTCCCCGTCGGCCGCGGTCGCTCGAGTGTTTCCACGCCGCAAGATGCACCGCGGCGACTCGTGCCACGCTCTAAATAATTTCTAACATTTGTTCTCGCCGCGGTCGCAGACGCAAGACGCATGTCGCGCGAGCGGTGATGTCGTGGCCAAGGGGTAAAATTTATTGTTCCCCTGACCCACCGCGTAGCATCGCGACCGCTGTATTACTTCGCTTTCACCTAGCGTTCTTTCTGACGTGTTTTTCTTTTTGCTCAGCTCCTTAGAGTCGTAGCGTGATGTCAAGTAAAGCCTTCCTTGAGAATTGGGCTATGAAATTCAAAAATAATTTTTCAAATTCGACTGGTAGTTTCAGAGAATATTGTTTTAACGAAAAAAAATATTCTAAACTTACCAGCACCCTTATTACGTAACACACGATTTATCACAATCTGAATCATTTTGAAGCCTATTGCTAAACCATTGCTTTATATGTTCGAAAAATGTGTCTGCTCAACAACGTAAATAACGCAATGAATGTTGTTGATCTGTCAAAATGACACCCATTCCTAATGTTAGTGTGTTACGTAATTACCCCGCTGGTATAGGAACTGATCCTCGACACATTTGTGACCACAGTACCTACCAGCGAGTTATTCGTTTTACAAGTTTTTATTTAACAATTGTTCGCGTCGGTTTTCAACCCACGATAGACAATTTGTTTTGATCACCACACAGAAACAAAACAGCGGCCAATTGCAAGTCAGACTCGCACGGGCGGGCTCCGTACCGCCGTACAATATTTAACACTACATCACGTTTTAAATTCTCTAGTAAGAAAAAAAAAACCGGAAAAAGCACGTGTCTTGTATGGGGACCCCCTTTCATTTTTATTATTTGTTGTTATAGCGACCATAGTAGAACACACTCAGTGAAAATTTCAAGTGTTAACCTATTACGGTTCAAAATATACTGCCCTGTGATAGACGGACGGAAAGCGAAGCTTTAGTAATAGGGTCCTGTTGGCACCCTATGGGTACGGAACCCTAAAAAAAAGCAAATGTTGGAACATCAACATTGTGATGCAAAACCTTTGTATTCATACGTCATGTTGACATCGGATACCAGGGCTACATATTTTATAACCGAGAGAGCTTTCAAACGAATATTATTTGTTATTGCACTGTCACCAGGCATTCTTTAAAACGAGTGAAATATTAGTACGATTTATATCAGTTTGTATGGCTTTCATGTGTAGGTATAGCACGCAAAAGAGATATCATCTGAGAGATAATTTGCGCACTATGCAATGTCATTATTCAAGTACAAATGTTTGAAATCTTTTGTTTACAAGTCGCGTATAAGTGCCGGGGTGCCCCGTGGCGCTCCGACAAAAAATGTACCGGGACAAGCGACGCACGGGTCACGCGTTGACCTGCGCGCATGATTGGCTAAAGTCACTCAGAAAAACTATGATAAAGACTAATTTCACGCACATAACAGCTAATGAACTTACACTCTGTCCACTAGGTAAATCACTTTTTGACAGATGGAACTAGTGATTGCAGCAACGTAATATTTCGATTATCGATTCGATTTTTGACACTTTAATGTGTATGTAGTATCGATTATCGGTTTTTTGCTGTCGAATAAAAAATGGTGCGGTTTCTATGCCTGTGTTTATTTTTATTAAATACAAAACATTATTTATTAGCCGCTTCGTTTTATTTATTTTTTGCAGGTTTTATAGCAAGAATTTGCGTATTAATAAAGTATCCACTTGTTTGTCGTATCAATTATGTTGTAGTGTATATGTTATGGACCAAGTAATAAATAGGGGCATTTTTCATAATCCCCCCCCACTTAGGAATAATGACAAGCTACTTAGGGCGAAATAATTAATTATAATTTGAACTTCCTTACTTATCAGTTTATCACATTGCCTCGTCATTATAAATATTGCCATGTGGTCTTTGGGAAATCTGATAAAACACAGGTATTTTGCACGGGGTGCGGGGAGGAGAACAAACGCGTGTGGTGTAGGTACATTAATAATAATTGTATTTACAACTAATTGTTTTAACAACAGTTTAACATTTAATTATGGTAAAGTCAGCAGAGTGTCTATGAATGGAAAGATTTTATTTGATTTTAAATATTGATTCTACGTTTGAAATAAAAAGGCTTGTGTTTAAACGCCTACCAGAAAAGTACATATTTTACTACCAAAAAATTCGAAATACTCAGCAAATTGTGTCCACTAGAATGGATAAATGCTCACCATATTGTGTTTCACAAAGTATTGTAGAAATTAATCTATTTTCCTTTTTTATTTATAAGGCGTAGTCGCTTTCGTACTTCTGGGTGGTTTAAAAAAAAACCACGAAGGGGATGGCGCGGTCTTTCAGACCCCGCCATCCCCTTCTAACCTAACCTGTCCGAGTCGGGGTGACCCAAGTCCCGAGCTCGCTTCGCTCGCTCTTGTATCCTATCCCACCCTTGCATTTTGAAGCAAACTTATTTTTGGTGAACAACTTAAACAAGATTTGGTGAACAACTTAAACAAGATTTGGTGAGCATTTATCCATTCTGGTAGGCAAAAATAATATAAATACAACACGTACAATTATTCTGATGAGTGTATAATTATTTTGGAACTTAAAACGTTGTTCTTTAGGCACCTCGTTATAGAGTGGGTTTATTTTATTTGAAGTGAACATATTTTACGTGGTACTTAGTCTATTCTCTCTCTCTGATTGTCTCTTATTGTCTTTCTGCACTGTGGGTTTCTATGTTTCTTTCATTCATTTACATTTATTATGTACTGTAGCATGCCAAAACATATGTATATATTGCTGTGCCCTGACAGGGTCAATGTATGAAACAAATATTATTGTAACATCTTGTACACTACATTGAATGCAATAAATGATGATTATGATTATGATTAAAAATTATTTTGGTGAGATTCAAATAAAAATAATAGTAACAAAACCTAGTTTTAATTGTGCTACCCCATAGGTGACTAGCATTATAAGAAATGCCCCGTCGATTTGATTATTTCAATAGTTGTTATCACACTACCCTCTCATATTGGGCATATTTCAAACTGCCCGGGCATTTTTTATAATGTCCTAATAATCACTTGGTCCATAACATATACATAATTAAGGGGTTTACTACATAGTAATTTTGTTCCCATTTGTTTCCATATTGTTCACATGTATCACTCGCAACGAGAGGCCTGTGCTAGTCACATCTTTTCTGTATGCTGACTGTTTTCCCCATTTTAAATACGTCGAGTTGAGTGCACGGTATTCCTCCGTGTTAACTTTGTGCGTGCGTAGAACTTTAGAGTTCGCAAGATTACAAGAATTCCTGTAATCAAGTGAGGCCTGAAAATTGGTCAAGTGTAGTGGAAAGGTCTATATGATTAATATTTTCCGATTGGGAAAGAGAAGTAACAATATAAGAGAGCAAGAACCGATCATAATAAATTTAGGTGAAGAGTCGTCATCAGATGAAAGTTCCAGGTCGGAAGACGACGAATAAAAAATACACATTTAAGTAAAATAAACTTGTAAATATGAATTCGGTTGTTTAATTTTCGATGTACAAGGCCTGCAATATTGGCTAAAAACCATTGGCTTCTTTTCAAAATATATAGGTATTTAGGATTGTGTAATTTATATATTTTACTGATATTTGAGTGGATGGAAGGTTTCTCTATACTGATTCTTTAATGATATTATGTTCGAACGATTATTTTCGATTTATTCATTTGGACCGAATACATTGGATCCCATCACTTATTACGATAGAGTGTAACTATATTTAGTACGCATAACGATTATCTTTTTTTTTTTATAAAAACTGATACATTTACGGTCTTATAATGTCTGTAAGAAGTCATAAATGAGATAATTCAAAAGATAAGTCAGTTTACATATTTCTTTTATTATGCATTTTGTAGTTATCTTTTACGTAATCTGGAACAGTTACGTTCTAAGGCAGCTGTCAAAAAGTGAATAACCTAGTAGATATAGTGTAGTTAACATACGTGCAGCAGTTATGATCATAAACTTAGGTAAAAACTACCCGAACGAAAGTAAACGTCAGATTTGTCACCTTCAATAATTAAAAAGAAGATAGCAAAAAATAAAATGTTTTGTCAACTCAGTACGAGTCCGAAAACTATTTTATTAAGTAATTTGGCTTTTTTCTTACTTAAAAATAAAATCTAGCTAGCATCAGCCAGGACATTTTTCACTTTTACACACAGTACGGTCACCAAATGTGATAAGTAACCAGGGTCGTCGGATATAGTTGAAGTTTAGTAAGAAACCGATGGATGTTATCGAATAAAATTTTACTTAATTAATAGAAAACAAACAGTTAATTTATTAAATAAAATTTCATTTAAAAACAGCCATCGGTTTCTTACTAAACTTCAACTATATCGACGAATCTGGTTACTTATCCCTTTTGGTGAATGTACATGACTATCGCACCATTATTTATCATATTCGTCACGGGCAGTTACGCAGACCATAGACGAGATATTTTTTGTTCGATAATATTGGTCACCACAGATTTTCTTTTCACATGTTCTATTTGGCATTTCCGAACAATCAGTCATCGGTTGTCCATTCTTTTTTTTCTTTTTTTTTGTCCACCTTTTTTCTATTTATGTGGCTGCTAGCCATACTTTTGGCTAGAGCAAATCATCTATGAATTGGATTCAAAATTATATCAATCGGATCTGTGGGGTAATTGCGTAACACACTAACAGTAGGAATGGCTTTCATTTTGACAGTTCAACAACATTCATTGCGTTATTTACGTTGTTGAGCAGACAAATTTTTCGAACATATGAAGCAATGGATTAACAATAGGTTTCCAAATGATTCAGTTTGTGATTCATAGTGTGTTACGCAAATAGGGTGCTGGTCATAATATGCAATGTAACGTAATACAAACGTACTTGCACATGCCACTGCTTGGCCTGTTTACCCTTTTATTAAGTGAAAATAATAAAAGATAACCTTTTGTTATCCATATTTTGATATGGGTAATAATGTATAAACATTGAGAGGTTAATATGATCAGTTGAAAAAATTAACGGTCAGTCATTTTATTTTTCAGCGGTGGGTAAATTAGTGCGACAGTAAAACATAAACAGTAATAAAAAGAAAATTGGTTGGTTATTTCATCCTACAATATCAGTACAAAAAATACTCAAGTAGTGTAATAAATAAATGACCAGTAAAAATGTTGGAATGGGCAGTTAGGTAAATAGTTTCGGCAGTTCATAGGTTAGGTTGGAACTGTGACCAACCTAATTGGTCGCAGTAAGTAAGCTAGGGCACCCCGACAGAATTCCTAAACAAATAAAAAAAAGGGCACCCGGGCTAAATTGGTTAGGTTAGGTCAGAACTGTAACCAACTACACGCGAACCGAGCGAGCCAAGCGAGTGGTGCCGCGGCAGCGGCCGGTGAGCGCTACTTCCAAGTTAGATTTCTTAGCGACTAATTCCGATTTGTTAACTGCCTCTTTCTCAGTCCTCCTCCCCAGTTCTCCTCTGACTCTTTTTTTAGTCTATTGCTCAATTTTTGCTGTCGAATTTGTTAGAAATCATGCATTTTATAATTTTTTATTTTCTAAAACTACAATAAACAACTGCTAATTTTTATCACTGCCTTTTGATATTGTGATTGCTTCAATCCATGTTGTTTGTGATACAAGGACACTTGACGGAAGCTCAAATTCATAAGCTTGTTAACACTATCATGATGGATTATACCCTTGATCAATATTACCCCATAAATGTCTTAAATGTTTGATATGGAGAGGGATAATTCATACTCCATTAGTATCGACGTATCGAGTAGGATTAACACATAAGAGCGGTTAATATTAACTACGAGACTTGAAATATCCTGAATGTTTGGCGATAATATAGCCAGTTATATTCTATCAAGTCCGACTCCGAAATTAACCTCTAGGGAGAAGGCTAATTTTAGATTGGCGAGGCGGCACTGACGAAATTAAGAATGGAACAATGTCATTTGAATTTGGAGTCCGATTGTTTTTGCTCGACATAATCGATTGGACGGTTTCTCGATTTTTTTCAAACTAATCTTTTTATCGATTAAAGAAAATAAAGCAGATTTTCTGTATTTGTCGTGGTAGGTACTGCTGAGGAGAACTATGACTTTTAACAATAATATACAGTAAAGGTCTTAATTTTTTTAATAAAAATTTTGTGTAAAATTAAGACAAACATTGGTCGTTATCATTGTCTTACCATATTCAAATTTATTTGTGGGCGGTACAACATGTCTTTTTTTTGGTTCCCTATCTATTTGCACATAATTTGAAGACATAATATAACATTGGCATAACGAAATTCAGCACAATGATCATTACGCATAATATTATTACGTATAAATGTTTTGTCATATTGTTTATTGCCATAAATGAACCTAACCTAACCATTGCATTATGCCAAAGTATTATTATGCCACAGTATCATTATGCTAATAAAATTTATGCGAAAACGGTTATGATGAAATATATAATATACAGGGTGATTGGAAGATGGGTGCAAAGCTTTAAGGTGAAGATAGTATAGACAATTTAGAACCATTTAAGCCATGGTTGTCTTAGACGAAGTCTTACCAAATTTTTTTAACCAAATTTTTAAGTTTTTTTTCGGAAATTCTCAAAATTTAATGTAAACTGCATAATTATGGCCAAATTGAATGATAAATGAATTAATTTTTTATTTATTTAATTAAAGTAATGTGTAAGCAACCAAGCAAAACATGTTTTAGGCTTCTGTGTCATTAGACATTTTTTTTACAGATATTTAAAGCTCAGAAAAAATAAAAAAATTGTACAATAAGTCTTTTAAACCTTATTAAAAAAAAAACGGAGGGTGCTTTTTTTGTTCAAACCTTTTTGAAGACATGCTTGATAATCGCTCTTTCTTTTGAGGTATCATTTATGCGGATATCTTACAAATTATTGAAATTAGGACCTACAAACCAATTCGAGGGAGAAATTTTAAATTTTAGGCAGTCTAACAAAACACAAAAATTTTTCTTAAAAGAATACTTTATGTGCTCGAAATGATAACATTGTTCAATTCTAAGAATTTTTGGCACATGCAGGAACCAATTGAGGGGAACCCATTGAGGGGATTCTCTAAACAATGGCCACCGAGCGCGGTGCGACGGCATTTCCAGGTAGAACGCCCAATGAATAGCAAAAAGCGATAAGAGTTGGTTTTTACAGCAAAATGGTCTTAGTTACTGAGGCAACAAAGTCGTTTTTCTTTAGTCAGGGTCAGTCGGTCTGTGATGAAGCCGGTACATCTTTTACTTATTAGTCAAACTACTGCCCTTGTGAGTGGACGTTGTCGTGTTGATTCACAATTTACCGTGTTCAGTTGTAGCCCTTTGCGTTCCTGCACGTGTTGTTTGCGTTAGTTTTGAACTTTTTTGTTTCACCGTGTCCAGTCGTAGCCTCGCGCTCCTGCACGTGTTGATTTTTGACTTAATTGTGTTGAGCTGACATTTAGTGCGCTCCTACGCCGTTTTTCTTAATTGTTAAGTGACTATGGCTACTTTTTCCAATCAAGAATATGCGGATATCGTATTTATGTACGGTAGAGCAGACGGCAATGGATCTTTGGCGCGACGGATGTATCAAGAGCGCTATCCGAATCGCAGGATACCGTATGTCCGAGTGTTTTACAACACGTTTCGTCGTCTTGCCCAAGATGGGTTTCACCGCGTGGAACCTGGAGTCAACCCGGGCAGACACGAAACTGCCGTCGACGAAGACATTTTAGCAGCATTTCAAGCGGATCCTACTACCAGTACTAGAACAGTAGCTCGAAATTTAAACATTTCTCAATGGAAGGTGTGGCATACAATGCACCAAAATGATAAGTATCCGTTCCATGGCAGGAGTGTGCAAGGTCTAGTAGAGCAAGATCCTCAAAGAAGAATTCAGTTCTGCCGTTTCCTCCTCAACAGAGACATCGAAGATGCGTGGTTTCTGAAATCAATCTTGTGGACGGATGAAAGTAAATTTTCAAGGGAAGGTATTACAAACTTTCACAACATCCATGAATGGGCCGACGCAGACAACAATCCACATTTTAAGAAGCAGGTGTCATTTCAGATGAAATTCTCTGTGAATGTATGGGCTGGAATAATTGGCAGAACATTGATTGGGCCCCCACTTTTTGCCTGATCCATTGAATGGCGAAAATTATTTGCAATTTCTGCAAATTGATTTACCACTGCTGGTAGAGGAATCAGGTGTCCCGATCTTCGAAAGAGACCGAACAGTCATCTTTCAGCAAGACGGCTGTCCAGCGCATTGGACTTTAAATGTAAGGGAACACCTCAACAATTGCTTTCCTGATAGCTGGATCGGCAGGGATGGACCCATCCCTTACCGCGCGCTCGCTCCCCAGATCTGACCCCGTTGGACTTTTTCGTGTGGGGCCGGGCCAAGGAACTGGTGTATAACAACATAGAAATAAACACTAGAGAAGAATTGATACAAAGAATAAATTCAGCGTTTGAGACAATGAAGCAGGAGATGATGTTGAAAATAACGACTACAGAAGTTAGAAGACGGGCCCGTGCTTGTATTAGGAATCACGAACGTCATTTTGAACATGAAAAATAAATAATTTTAATTCAAATGTTGTTTTAATTAGTCTGCCTAAAATAAAAAATGTCTCCCTCAAATTGGTTTGTAGGCCCTAATTTCAATCATTTGTAAGATATCCGCATAAATGATACCTCAAAAGAAAGAGCGATTATCAAGCATGTCTTCAAAAAGGTTTGAACAAAAAAAGCACCCTCCGTTTTTTTTTTTAATAAGGTTTAAAAGACGTATTGTACAATTTTTTTATTTTTTCTGAGCTTTAAATGTCTGTAAAAAAAATGTCTAATGACACAGAAGCCTAAAACATGTTTTGCTTGATTGCTTACACATTACTTTAATTAAATAAATAAAAAAATAATTCATGTATCATTCAATTTGGCCATAATTATGCAGTTTACATTAAATTTTGAGAATTTCCGAAAAAAAACTTAAAAATTTGGTTAAAAATATTTGGTAAGACTTCGTCTAAGACAACCATGGCTTAAATGGTTCTAAATTGTCTGTACTATCTTCGCCTTAAAGCTTTGCACCCATCTTCCAATCACCCTGTATAATAATAGTTTTTAAAAAATATGCGAAAAGAAGCGATACCCTTTTTTTCCATACTTCTCTATTAGTCGTCATTTCGGTAGTCACCCCTTTCCTAGCAATTATCTTCTTTCACACAGTCCATCTATCGTTTCTTTGGTCTTCTCCTACTTTTATAGGCATCCACATTTATACTTAAAGGCGTCAACATAGATGCAAACGTTAAAAAAAATTACACGTTAAGAAAGTGACAAAATGTTAAGAAAACGAAAAGTTGTTTATTAAATGATAAATGATTTTATTTCTGTAAGTAGGTTTGTACAAACACTTTTACACGTAAATCATGTTTTTTTAAACTAGATGAGGTCGGCGTTTCCTATCTGACTACTCTGAGAAGAAAGGCCGAAACAAACTCAGAGGTCACAGTCTCTTTTAAAGTCCAGACATAATCTTGGTCAGGTCATGCGAAGACCATGCAGATTGGTATCTGAAATGGTCTTTTGAGGAAAGAACCACGCAGATTGAGTGGACCTGTCTAGTCAGTGCACGCATTTGTCAGTAATCGTGCAGCTCGACTCAGGAAGTCAGGACTTAATTTTATTAAAACTGGTTATTAACTTTTTCTGTTGATGACGTGTCCTATATAGCTCAAAGTAAAGATATTATTTTAACACTCTTTTATAAAAACGAGGTGTATTCTTAATTACTGTTAAAAACTGGACCATTTCCTTCCTGCTAGTTGGTGAAAAGATAAAATTACTTGCGACTCGACATTTTAATTAGCCACAGGAGATGGCACATTAAAGCTATGCAAGATGCAGAGAAAATGTTCTCTTGAAAAGCCGGGATAGGCGACTTTCAAAAAGGACTCTTTAAAGTTTAAAATACACTGAGCTTCCTACATATTTGACATGCTTTCTAAAATATTACATTCCTAAATACGCAATACTTGTAAAGCAAAAATGTTGAACAAAGACTTGTTTCTCCGTATCGTAACTTAAAGAAAATTTAAGACTTTGAAGGCAAGGGTTGATTAGCTCGGCGTTAAACTTACAAACTTCTTCGGAAAAGGTCGAAGAAAGTACTCCTTACTTAACATCAGTTTTAATTAACTGGGTCTCTAGAGAAACGATTGCGAATGAATAGAACAAAAAGATATCGACTAAAAGAAAAATCATATCACTATGTAATACATTGAACATGAATAGGGAAAACTAAAGTTTCTACCCTTTTCTGTTTTGGTAATACGTGTGTGAACTTTTAAAGAGAAACCAACCTTGAAGGTTTGGTTAGTGCAGTAGTTAAACGAGTCGTGGGTTCTGTCCCCATACGGAACAATAAAATTGTATGGCTTATTACAGTAAGTTGGTGTGGCTAGGTTATGCTTGTAAGATTCATATTTGTCTGTAGATACAATTATTGTACACTAGCTTTTGCCCGCGGCTTCGCTCGCGTTAATTTAGACTTTGACTATCAATTCGGGTTATAGTTCAATCATGATTCGAAAGATACGTGGCGTCATCTATTATCATAAGAACGTTATTGTTGTTTTCCTCGGGAACAGTACTTTTTGCGGGATAAAAGGTACCCTATGTCCGTTTCTGTACCCCTGACAAAGTATATGCAAAATTTCATGATGATCGGTTCAGTGGTTTAGGCGTGAAAAGGTAACAAATAAACAAACAAACTTACTTTCGCATTTATAATATTATAGTTAGGATATAATATTTATATAGTTAGGATGTTAGTTTTCGTTATTGGTTTTTACAAATAAAATCTAGCAATTAGAACTTCAACAATGTACTAAATTAAATGGACACGAAAGCAAATATTTGCTTTGATAACAATCAGGCAACTCTGTTTGTATTGTTTTAAAAGGTACGTAAATTCTAATTTCTAGTGATTCAACAAATTTGGCAAAGACTTGAAGGTTCGTTAGGTCGCAAAATTATTATTAAGATGTCAGTCGTTTTGGATCGTGTGTTTTAATGTTGGTATCCATTGTGGCTGCCTCATTTTCTGGTATCATCCTCAAGTTGAAAAACTGAGATTTACGTAACTTTTGCTTCTATTTTTGATGGAATATCCACTTTAAAAAATGTTTTTTAGCTATTGCATAGCTTTTATCGCGGGCTTTGAGCGCGGCGACCGAATCAAGAAATTCCGTAACGAAAATAAAACCTAACACCCCCCACTCCGCCTACCATGTAGCTCGGCCGAGCGTTCGCTTAACGTGTATGTATATGGTACGACTGTACTTGAATTAATATCAAAGAAAAAAAATACTGCATAAATAAAAAATAAATAAATAATTATAATTGCATAAGTTGATAAAAAATGGTATGCAATAGCTTTACCGCGGCAGTCCCCGTGTGCCACACGTGTTTTTTTCCTAGTATTTTTTCTAACTTTTTTGTCTTACTACAAAAATATTAAAAAAGCTTGAATAAATTACCTATGTAGGTACACATATTTTGTCAATTTGTACATATTAGCGACGTGCTCAAATCAAAGCAGAAAGAAAATTCTGGTTAAGAATTTCAACATTTTTGTTCAACGTTTAACATATCGCTCGTCAGAAAACCTTTTTACTTTTGTTTTCTTTAAGGAACTTCTTATAATCTGATTACTTTTCTAGTTACTTCAGAGTACTTTAGCGAAAATGTTATAAGTAGATAATGTAATCTAGCTGACGCGACCTGGCGTAAATGTAGCTAAAATAGGGAATCGATTTAGACTTTTTAGTCGACTGAAGTATTGAAAGCACTTTTTTAGATCATTTATTAATAAGTACTTCTCTCAGCTAAGCAATAAAAGCCACACGGGGCAATCGAAGGTTAAGCTACGCTTGCCGCGGTTGACATTGGATGGGTGACCATCTTTACATACCAAGACCTCTCCGTGCCTCGAAAATCACGTAAGTCCCGGCTGTAATTTTTTTGGTAAATTTTGACAGTCGTTACGGGTAGTCAGAACCCCGAAAGTCTGACAACCAGTCTAGCTAAGGGGTATCGTATTACCCAGTAACTGGGTTGTGGACATCAGATAGGCAGTCACTCCTTGTTAAATACTGGATGATGATAATCTCTCCTAAAAAATCAATAAACATAACAGTAAGACATAACACTATCCAATCTACCAAAGCCAGCGAGCCGTGCTACACCTAAATAATATTTATTAGTATACATTATGACAGTTGTGAGTTATGATAGTGTACGGCAGATTCCTATTTGGCACTTTCCAGCTAATTTCTCACCAACGCACTTTACATTTTTTATTTTTTACTTGTATATGTTGTGTGTTTTGTTGTCTGTGTTATATAAATGTATTTTCTTTCTTTCTCTTCTTTCTTTTCTTTCCTTTCTTTCTTCTCTTTTTATTTTAAGCAGTCGCATCTATATCGTTGGGCACACATGCTCCTTTCCCTACCACTGTACACAACTTCAGAAAGTCGAAAGTCTGTGGGATAAGTCAATTTTAAATGGACCTAATGTAAAATGATTCACTCAAACCAACGAAAGAAGCTACTTGGCACCTATTCTCTTTATAAAATCCCATAAAATCGGTTTAGTTGATACATTTGCGTTTAGGGCTTGGGCCACATTTACTGCCCTTAGTGTATTTATATTCGTTGAAACAAATCCTCTCCTTTAGCACTGACCTTGGTAAAACACAGTATTAAATCTCTGAAGAAAATTAATAAACCAATGCCTCTCTATCGCAGTAAGACATAATACCTGTTCAACCTATCAAAGCCAAGAAGCCCTGCTATTCGTAAATAATATTTATTAGTGTACATAAGACAATTGTGAGTTAAGGCTTCCGCAAACAGGCGTGACGCGACAGTACGACACAAAGGTACCGCCCGTCGCGCGACACGCGGTGCCTTTGTGTTGCGCTGTAGCGTCGCGCCTGTGTGCACGAGCCTTTACGATATGGTTACGATAGTGTACAGCAGATTCTTATTCTAAGCAGTCGCATGAATATCATTGGGCACACATGCATGCTCCTTTCCCGACCACTGTAAAATAAATTGAGAAGTTAAAAGGGTCTATTTCACAGTCTCTGGGTAGAAATTATTTAGCAGATCAATAAAAAAAATGGATCAGAATTTGTATAAAATAATGTGCCAGATAACTTAACCAAGCTATTATCCGAAGGCCGCCAATATTTGACATGTTTTGTTTTATACATACTAGCTTCTGCCTTTTTTTTTTGGCAGGCAAATCATCAAATGACCTCTCCCGCTCTGGGCGGAGCGGAAGGGCGCGTCAGACTCTTACTGACTAAAACCCACCCGTGTTCCTTCAGTTGCCTGTGCGCCAGGGCCACGGTAACTCTTTCGAAAAATCCGCGACCCCGGCAAGCATCGGCCCTATCGGACCCCGTCAATGGTGCTGACATCTCTTTAAGGCACGCGTGGAACACGACGCGCCGTCGACCCGGGCCTGGTCCTTACGGGACGGCGAGCTGCCCATTGGTCGGGGGAGGTGGGCGTGATAACTAACTTAACATAATAATATAACTAGCTTCTGCCTACGACTACGTCCGCGTGAAATTTCGGCTCCTAACCCACTGCGTCACATCCCATCGCCTGCCCGTGCTATTACTTCGTTTTCGTTTAGGGTTTTACCTGACTTTTTTTCTTTTTGTTCGGCTTCTTAGGGAAGTAGCGTGATGTTAAATAGCATAATCAACAAAAAATCATTGGAAAAATGCAAGGTAAAAACAATTAGAAACGATAAAAACAATTTTACGAATCGTATTCTTTGATTAAAACTTAATGGCGGCTGTAAAGTGCGCTGTTCGCTGCGCAGTACCTCACCCCTAACTCCCGCTGACACGTGAATTGGCTATTGCGCAGCGACTCGCCTCGTATTCCAAGCCACCATTAAGTTTAAACCGTACTATATATACAGTTTAGAAGACAGATATTTTGTTTTCTTATAATCAGGGATAGTTGCTACTTACAGCTATTGTATGCTATCGTTCATTGGTTGAATCACACTTCAGTGGTTGCAGCGGAAATTGTAACCGAACAAAGGTACACTGTTGTACTAGTGATACCAATCTTCTATTTACTATTTATCTTATGAGTTTGTAGCTATGAATAGGAATCGTGTGATTGTAGGGATCTAGAGCCAATGGTAAACTGTTATTATCTGATTATGATAGGAAATATATAGCTGGGTAATGTTTTATTTTTATGCTGTTGGTCTACTTATTAAAAAAAGGAATGTATTAAAATTCCCAAGAATATGAATGGACACTCTAATATAAAAAAATGTGCCTCTTTTTGTGATCCTACAATAATTTGCGTTTTGGTGTCCTTAAAATACTATATAACCAAGTAACTGCGAACAACTTTGATGTACCGCTCGCCGGCCGCTGCGGCGGCACCGCTCGCTTTGCTCGCTCGGCTCGCGCGCGGTTTATCAGTTTTAACCTAATCCAATTGGTCGGGGTGTTCTAGCTTAGATACTACGACCAACTTTATGAAAAGGCCAGAAAGATAAAAAGAGACTCAACAAAAGGCGTTCATTATTAGAAGGTCAATGTTGGAAAAGGAACCCAGCAATAGTTTTTAGAGGATCAATTTAATATGCATTTCCCATAACTAAGTATAGGTATCATGTAACACATAGTAAAATGCGCTACGATGCGTCTCGTCGTTGTAAATCATACTTAACACGACAAAGTTCAAGTTTAAAACTAGTTGGGCGAACTCGAATCAAATAAACGAGTATAAAGGCGAAAATATGATAGCAAAACTTTTAATAATAAGATTATCACGTCAGCCCTTGCTCCAGGTCAGATATTTCAAAACACAAACTTAGTTGCAGTAGTTAGTAGAGACTTAGTGAATATGATTAATCGTTCCCTACATAATTTAGCATTAGTTTACCCAGCTTAGTGTCACGTAGAGGCTCAGCGAGTAAGGCTAATGATCCATTGAGGTAGAGCAGTGCAGGTCTGCTCCAAACCAAGATCCACAATGAGTGAGTGAATATTAAGGTACATTATTTTGCTCTGAAGACAGAGGTTATATGATAAAAACAGCGATAAGTACAGTAGGCCACAAGTCAGTGGTGGCAATTTGACCTTGAGCTGGCCTAAAATAATTAGGATACGAGGCCAGCTTCTACTCGTTTTGTTACCTCTGATGAGTGGCCTACTGTGTACGGATGGCCTATTTCACCACATCCAGATAAATTCAAGTTAACTTATCTGGCAGATAGTTTCATATCATTCTTTTTCATTTTAATTAAATAGTGACTACCCCGAGATTGCGAAACACGGTTTTTGCCTTCATTGCAATAGGTTTTAAGTTAAGGAACTTACTATCGTAAGCTATAACGCCCCCCCCCCCCCCAACCAACCACCCCAACCTGCCTGCTTATTGTTAACATCCTCAAAATTCTGTACACTTAGTTCGCAATAAATAATTTGAATTTGAAGCTACAATCTAAGTACTGAAGAGGTTGTCTGCATGTGTCAACCTTATGTGGTGCACGATGGTAGTAAATTATCTTTAGTTATATTCGAACAGTCAAGCAAGTTTGATATAAGCTTTCAAATGGTTTAAAAATAGTTTTTGGAATGAAGTTCCCCATCGCACGGTACGGACTTGACGGATGGGGGCTAGGCGAAAAAAAGTGTAAGAATTTTCCGTCACCGGCTTCCGTCACGACCCTTTTTTATTTGGTTGAACGCGTTAATCTCAGGAACTTCTGGTTGGAATTGTAAAAATCTTTTTGTGTTAGATAGTCCATTTATCAAGGAAGGATTTAGGCTATATAAAATTACTCTACGACCAATAGGAGCGGAGCATAAATGAAAAATGTTGCAAAAACGGGAAAAAAATAGTCCTTTTGAGAGCTTCTGTTGTGTGCGCTGCGTAGATGGTTAAAGTTACGCAAAAATCATGTATGACGGAATTGTTTTCCTTTAAAAGTTCAAAAAAAAAGCCTGGGACAGAATATGTATATCTTTTAAGGTTGAATCAATATAACCCTTTTTATGGTAATCAAATTTGTTATATGGATGTTCTAAATATACTACGAAAGGAACTTCGTTCCAGCCTAGTGTTCCACGACACTCACGCATTTTTGTTTTAGTAGAGAAGTAGGGCTAGGCCCGTCAGTATGTCAAACACCTCACTCCCCCCGCTCGACCGGACGGGGCCCGCAGAGGCGGGCCGGCACCGGCCGGGGGTTGCGGAAGATTTGTACGTTCCCGCGACCCCGGCGTAGGTGTGAGACGGAACACCGGGGTAGTTTTTAGTCAGTAAGAGTCTGACAGACCCCTCCGCCCCCCCAGGGCGGAGGACATCCATGAGGATTTTCCACCCAGGAACAAAAAAAAAAAAAAGGCCCGTCAGTGTAACACGTTAATTTCTTAATATAAATAATAATCAAATATATTAAATGACGTGTATTTCTCCAGTAGACTAAGTCTTAGATAGTTATTTAAAGATTATTATAGTACCTACCTCAATGGAATACCAGCCTTTACAGCCTTATCACGTCTTAATATAATTGAGCTGCCATATAACATATCCAGTAGAAATAAGGTATTATGTTCAGACTAATTTATCATCGAATAACCTATTCAGACTAATTCAAAACGTGTCAATCTAGCTGAAGGATATTGAATGGCGTCCTAGGATAATATTCTATATCTCAATCTTTAGATTCTAGAATCTTTAGATTGAGAGATGGAATATTTATTCTGAGTTTTTAATCTACAAGGTGTAAAAATACCCATAACGTAGCCGTCAACTCCGCATTTTGTACATCAAACTAATTACATTGCACAAAAATAATTGCTGGGAAACGAATTTTATTTTTGGTGTGAAAATTTTCTGTTTGCGGTAGTGCGCAATGTAAAACACGCAAAACATTGTACTTATAGGTGCATGCAACGGTCCACGGGTCGTGGGGCATTTAAAGTTGTGTTATATTATAACATTAAAAACTTGTTTTCGTAAAAAAAAAACGTCAGTAAAATTTGGAATTTTGACCATCATTATCTCCGTAACCAGAAGGTTCCCAGGTATGATCTAGTACAAAAGAAATATCACAATGACGGGGAATACACGTAACTCTTGGTTTCGTTACGTGTATTTTTAGACCCGATATATCAGACACAAACTTGGTTGAAACATTAGGTCCACGGTGTCCGAGTGCTCTAAGAGTATTTCAAGACATCCCCAAGCGGTGGGTCGAGTCTTCGAGTGACCAGAGGGCTGGCCTATTTTTAGGCCAAAAAAAATCATCATTGCCATTCAACCAGGCAATTTTGCCAGTCTTTTGGTACTTTCCCCATGGACAGTGATGCAGTCGAATTGTTTTATGTCCAATGAGCTCTTCTGTTTTTATATACTTGTACATATTATATTTCAGCGGTAGCGTGTTTATCGTATATAAGTATATTTCTTATAAATTCAAATTCTTTATTGCATTCCTGGGTACATTTAGTTGTTACAATATAAGTAAGTTCCAGCATGAAACCCGCATGGCAACATAATATGTAATAATAATAATTTTATCATAATAATAATAATAACTCTGGCAACACCGTGTCAACAAAACGTCTGGTTTTTCAATTCTTGTTAATATCAATAGTGAAAATAAATTTTACCCATTCTTGCAATAGTTTTCCATTTTAAAACCAAATACAAAACCCGAAAATCAGTAATAAACCAAAAAGTATATAATATTCACCACAATGTAAAAGATTTGATAAAAAACTGCCGAATCGGAGGTGACATGACAGTTGTCACCTCCGATAAAACAATCATGAAAACGAGATAGGAAAATGAAGATAAAATGTTGACAAGATCGGCCGCACTACGAGCACGCCCACCACCTCCGGACTCTTCGCTCAGCTCCGCCTCGCCGCCGCCGGTACCCAGCCTCACTGTGAGCGCTGTGACGACACCGGCTGCGGTAGTTGCGTCGAGCTCGAGCGACGAGTATTTCTCCCCGCCCACGACGCCACCACCTGTTCGTCGACGTGGAGGACACCGGCCGCCGGACGGCTTAGGACCTCGAGGCCCACTGGCCTCTGACAGGGTCCCAGCTCCCGGCGGAAGTGTGCAGCGCATGAGATGGACACGATCCATCAATGAAAACGTCATGCGCTCATACTATGGGGCTACAGAGGGGGGAAACAATCTGACAGCGTACCGTGTCCGGATGCTCTCTCTTTTTCAGGTGCTTGAGCCAGCTATCAACGTTTCGGCACAACGACTGTCGGATCAGGTGCGGGTCATCCAACGTAATCATATGTTGGATGACACTGTACTTGATCGCCTGCGAAATGAAATGCAGAGTAGTCATGTCATCGCCCCCTCGTCTCAGACTGTTGTAATACTACCACAGTCTAACACGAGTCAAGTAGACGAGGAGAGTGATGACAGGGCTACAAACGTAAGTACCCAGTGCAATGAGGAATTAAGGAGTGCTTTGGAGGATGCGATTCGAGAATATCGGTTCATATCGCCCGAACTTAGACCACGCTTACCTCATTTGCCCATGCATAATAAAAATAGGGCGCTGGTGGCGGTCCTGGATGCGCAGTTATCAAATTATTTTGATGACTGCGTAGACCTCACCGATACTCATTCGATTCTGTACTGCGCGGCTGTAGCGGCATGTCGTGTAGCTCACGTCAAATTTTCTACTGATTCTAGAGCTACACGACCGAAACCAGCCGTACCAGCTTGGCAGTGCAGAATTGAACGCCGTATTGGTGGGGCCAGAGCGCTCATCGGCAAACTAATCTGCTTCAGGGAGGGCAATACTCGCCCTGGAGTGATGCGCTTTGTGAGACGCGCGTTCGCAGGGACTGATATCAGCCCTCAGGATTATATGTCCTGTGTCACAGAGCGCATCGACTTCCTGAAGCAGAAAGTGTATGCATGGGCAAACCGTATTCGTAGGTATAAGCGGCAAGTGGAGCGATACACTCAGAATCGTACTTTCCAACGCGATCAAAGGTGGGTTTATAGGGGTTGGGAGCGACCGGATCAAGATGTGGCTGACACGTGCCTGCCAGATGATGATGCCATGTGTTCTTTCTGGCGCAATATCTGGTCGGTGCCTGTCAGTCACACCGAAGGCGATTGGGCTCGGAGAGTTGAGCGAGCTTGCGATCCAATACCAGAAATGGGGGCTATTACCATCTGCCCCCAAGATGTAACTCGTGCAGTCCGTCCGCTGCCTAACTGGAAGTCTCCAGGGCCGGACGGACTGCAAAACTTTTGGATCAAATGGTTCGTTGGGTCGCACGCTCGCTTGGCGGCTCACTACCAGACTGCTTTGGAGTCTGGTTCGCTACCCCAGTTCCTAACAACAGGAGTTACCCACCTGCTCCATAAATCAGGTAGCACTGCGGAACCCAAAAATTATAGACCGATCACGTGTTTACCGACGGTCTATAAAGTTCTTACATCCATTTTGAGAGCTAAAATAAACAAACATATAGACACCAACTCTATCATGTCTCCTTCTCAAAATGGATGTAGGAACGGGTCCCGTGGTACTAAGGAGCTACTCCTCATTGATATGGCCATTAGCCAACAAGTTCGTCGTTCCCGAAAGGATCTCTCGACATGTTGGATAGATTACAAGAAGGCCTATGACTCGGTGCCACATACATGGCTTATGAGGGTGCTGGAGTTGTATAAAGTAGATGCAACTCTGCGCACCTTCCTGATGTCATGTATGGGGCAATGGAGAACGGTCCTTCACTATCCAGGATGTCGAAATATCCAGAGGAATAGCGAACCAATAAGGATCGAGCGCGGCATATTTCAGGGTGATAGTTTGAGTCCGCTTTGGTTCTGCTTAGCCTTGAATCCTCTTAGCACACTGCTGGAAGATTCAGGTCTAGGCTATCGGCTGAGGAGAGGTGGTCAGGTTATATCTCACCTCCTTTACATGGATGACCTAAAACTCTTTGCCTCCAACAATTTGCAACTGATGGAGCTACTGAAAGTAACTGAAATTTTCAGTAGCGCCATCAGAATGGAATTTGGTGTAGACAAATGTGCGGTCATGCATGTAAAGCGAGGGGAGATTGTGGAATCCGTCGGAACCCAACTCTCGGATTCTATAAACCTTAGAACCCTCTCTGCATCCGAAACCTATAAGTATTTGGGTATGTCGGAAGCATTGGGCATCAATGATACTGACATGAAGCAATCGTTAAAGGAACGCTTCTTTGGCCGCCTGAAAAAAGTATTTAATAGTCTTCTATCAGGCGGAAACAAGGTACGCGCCTTTAACGGTTGGGTCATGCCGGTTTTGATGTACTCTTTTGGCATACTCAAATGGACTCAGACCGAACTCGACGCCCTGGATAGGAAGGTCCGTACACTGCTGACTGCAAATCGAATGCATCATCCACGGTCATCGGTAATGAGGCTGTATATCCCGGGAAAATGTGGAGGTCGAGGCTTTTTAAATGCTAAAAACCTCCACAATCGCGAGATATGCAGTCTCAGGGAATATTTCTTAGAGGCCGACGTGGGGATGCATCGAGATGTGGTCAAAGTGGACAAGGGCCTCACCCCGCTCTCCTTGGCTAAAGAGAACTGGCACAAGCCAGTAGTGCTTGACACTAATGATCGCATGGAAGTATGGCAGAGTAAGGAGCTTCACGGACGCTTTTTTCGGGCCCTACATGGACCCGATATAGATCAACTAGCGTCCGTAGCCTGGCTGCGTTTCGGTGATCTCTTTGGAGAAACCGAAGGTTTTGTCTGTGCAATTATGGACGAAGTTATGATGACAAACAACTACCGGAGATTTATTGTGAAAGACGGCACGGTTGACATTTGTCGGGCATGCCACCGTCCAGGTGAATCAATCAGACACATTATCTCCGGATGTTCTAGTCTAGCTAACGGAGAATACTTGCATAGACAGAACCTTGTAGCCAGGATTATCCATCAGCAACTTGCTCTCAAATACAGCCTTGTAGAACCGGAAGTGCCGTACTACAGGTATGTGCCCGACCCAGTTCTCGAAAATGGAAATATCACATTGTACTGGGATCGATCCATCATCACTGACAGGACTATTGTTGCCAATAAGCCTGATATAGTGGTGGTGGATCGATTAGAGCGGCGTGCAATGATTGTTGACATAACGGTCCCACACGACGGGAACCTCGTGAAAGCCGAGAAAGATAAACAAATCAAATATCTTGACTTGGCTCGCGAGGTTGTCGACATGTGGGATGTGGACTCAGCGATCATTGTACCGATAGTCGTTACAGCCAATGGACTAATAGCCAAGAGCCTCGACCAACACCTGAGGAGGCTCTCGTTGGGTAGCTGGATCAAGGGCTTGATTCAGAAGGCGGTACTTTTGGACACGGCCCGCATTGTTAGGAGGTTTCTCTCTCTGGAGCCCTGACCGCCGGTAGCTTGGACCCTGTTCCCGATACCGGTGGGCCACTATTTTTTATATTTTTAAATGTTTTTATATTTTTATATTCTAATATTTAAAAATATAATTTATATGTATATATATGAAATAAAGGATAAATAATAAGAGTATGTATTTGTGCGTTTTTTGATTATAATAAACTATGCAATTATTTATCTAGCTATCTTATTTATCATATTTACTAAATATTTTGTTCTGGTATTATAAACCAAATATAATATCTTCCATCCATACCTACCTACTTATAGAGCGTTTGCGTATTTATTATCGTTCAAAAGGGTTGCATTAAAAAAAACAGACACCTCACCTTAACTTTATTTGTTGACTAAGTATCATTGCTAAATAATGGTTTTGATTCAAAATGCTCCTTGCTTTTCTTACTGAGTTGTATTTCTGCGTTCCTCGTACAACGTAAGTTCCCAATACATATTGATATGTCCTGTCCGCCACCGTGCCGATCGACTCATGGATATTTTATTGGTAACGTATTCATTAGAAGGGATATTGGTATGTACATCGTAACTATTGTTGGCACTTTAAGTGTCAACGTTATACTTACTGGAAAGAAAAATCATCTTAACTCTCGTAACTTTTTGACTAGAATGGATTTACTTGGTTTACAAGCATGATGTTTTCTTTACCGATATCAGGTTCATTTTTGTACCATTCCACGTTCACGCTACACTGACGAAAATATATTAGAATGCACGTTCATCTGCTCTCATTTCATTTTTCGATTGGTAGGCGAGTGATAGATGCAAAAATGCCAAAAAATATATTAGAATGCACGTTCATCTGCTCCTCTCATTTCATTTTTCGATTGGTAGGCGAGTGATAGATGCAAAAATGCCAAAAAATATATTAGAATGCACGTTCATCTGCTCCTCTCATTTCATTTTTCGATTGGTAGGCGAGTGATAGATGCAAAAATGCCAAAAAATATATTAGAATGCACGTTCATCTGCTCCTCTCATTTCATTTTTCGATTGGTAGGTGAGTGATAGATGCAAAAATGGCGAAATCCAACATTGTTGGATCAGTTCACATAAATACATTTTTCACTTTTGATTCATTATTAACCGACTTCAAAAAAAGGCGGAGGTTCTCAATTCGACTGTATGTTTTTTTATGTGTTAGCTCAGAACTTTTTTCTGGGTGAACCGATTTGGATGATTATTTTTTTTATTTTAATGCTGGTGCTTCTCATGTGGTCCCATATAAACTTAATCAAATTCTGACCGGTCGTTTTGGAGTTATGCATAATACTGCGTATTTTTTTCCACTTAGTTTATATTGATAATGTTTTAATAATTTCCTGTCACTGTTATTTACATATCAAGTAGTGGTATAAGAATTTGTGAGGGGTAGGTAAAACAACAAAAAGCGAAAAATATTTTTTTTTTTACAAAAAACAACCGACTTCCAAAAAAAAAAACACAAAAAATCGTGAAAAATTACTTTAATTTCGGAAATTGGTGGCCAAAAACGAAAATTCAAAACCAAAGACACCGACTTCCGAAATTAAAGTTATTTTGCACGATTTTTTGTGTTTTTTTTGTGTTCAGAAGTTTAACTTCGAGTGAAAGATGTCGAATTTTGCCAGTCAGCAAGGTAGCTGGCCTTACTGCTTGGATGTTCCGAAACAACGACAATTGTGTTTTGCAGACGAAGCAAGTTTTATTAGGTGGCTTTACATTATGAAACTAGTGTCGTGAAACAGTAGCTTGACTGTTCTGTCAGGGGTTTTAGCTAATTAGCACCGGGTTTTTGCTAATAACTTCAAACCTCAGTGGTTAAAAGTAACATGTCGGTAACGTTTCACCAAAACTTAGTTTTCATCTTTACCAAACCCGCAATAATTGCCTCAACAAACCGAGACTGCCTTACTGGCGTACCTTGTTAGAGCTATGGCGGTTTACCGAACGAACGAACGTCTAAAGAATCACCGACATTCTCGACGAGTATGACTCTTTACCACCTATGTTTATGTTCCTGTTTTAAATCAGGAACTCATTTGGCATAAAAGGGAAATTACGCCAAACTAACTTCAGATTCGAATATTTCAGCCCAACAATCATTTATTTTCTTTTTTAAATTTTAGTTATTGAAATAATTATTAATGGCAATATTTTTACAAATACCTTAAAATTTGAAAAATAACTAAATTAGTTACTGTATTTTTGATACTAGCAACATAAATATTTATCTGGTAACGCGATAAAGCTTCCAAACATGGAACATGTTTAGTCGATGTGTGCGTGGCTTTATTTCGGGCAATCAGGAGCAAACAATAACATCGCAAATAACAATTATAGCAATCTGCAGTGTTTGCATTACGAAGTGAACTAATATCCCTGTTATGAATGTTATGATTGACGATTCGGATTTAGTTTCATGTGACAGAAAGTTATTTACGTCGTATCTACATGATTTTTGTTTTTGGGATTTATGGAATACTCTAGACCTCTAGACTATTTTCCTGGCGACGTTTCCTGATGTGAAAATTTGTTTAAATATCGATCAATTATTCTATTTTCAATTTACGCCTTGTCAAAACTCTTCCAAGTCGAATGACATTGTCAGATACACTCAGCATCATGATAATAAAATAGTTTTTAAGCTATTGCATAGCTTTTATCGCGGGCTTTGAGCGCGGCGACCGAATCAAGAAATTCCGTAACGAAAATAAAACCTAACACCCCCCACTCCGCCTACCATGTAGCTCGGCCGAGCGTTCGCTTAACGTGTATGTATATGGTACGACTGTACTTGAATTAATATCAACGAAAAAAAATACTGCATAAATAAAAAATAAATAAATGATTATAATTGCATAAGTTGATAAAAAATGCTATGCAATAGCTTTACCACGGCAGTCCCCGAGTGCCACACGTGTTTTTTTTTAAATTTTATATGCCATGCCACGCCACGCCACGCCACGCCACGCCACGCCACGCCATGCCACGCCACGCCACGCCACGCCATTCGACGCCTATTACCACATTTCGCTATTTATTAGCTACAAATAACAAAGACATCTTTCTATAGCAGGTCCGACCTAGAATTCGAACTAAAGATCCGTTGTTTCCGATACTTCAATGTGGTTTGATTCCACAGTCAATAGTTCGTGACATCTGTGCCAAAACATGCCAATATCATGATGTTGACATACGCATTTGAATAGCTGCCCTATTTCATTTTATAGGGTCAGTGCGGGTCAGTTCTTATACGTTTGATTTTGGTAGGGTTGGGTCATCCATAATAATAGAAGCTTGATATTGTGTTGTTGTTGTTTTTATAAAGAGGTTCCTATTTTCTTTGAAGTCTATAACGCGATTTGAAACTAGGTGCTTGTAAAATTAAAGCCAGCCAAAATATTTTTCTCAAACATGCTTGGAAATTAGAGCATTATTTTGACAACCTTCTTCGAGATAAATTGAAAATGCTGTACTGGTCAAATACATGCGAGCAGCGGCCGGCAATGTTAGTATGAAAATACATACCTGTCGTGTAATTTAAAAACGGAACGAACTTTTTATTTCGAAACAATGTATCAAAGAGGTAATTAATCAAAGATTTTATTTAAATTTCGAACTGGCTTTTATTTAAATTATTGTTGTTCGTCATTGATTCTGGAATTTAGAATTATTTTAAGTACTTAGTTTGAATTTTCGCGCATTATTTGAGAAAAGTACTATACTATTTTTAAGATACAGTAATCTCTAAAAACACACACAAGCTTTAGTTGCTTACATTATGCAATCGTAGGCTGGTACATCCCCAAAAAATATTATACCTATTCACCTTTTTTTTATCTGACACGAAGCGAATTCTGGAAACTGACCCACACATACAATTACTGTGGACAAGATCCCAATATGTCGATAAATGTTAATGACGTCACAATGCTCTTAATTTAGGGCTGTACACGCCCTTTGTATGCGAACGGGTTTGTTAAGTGACATTTATTCCGTGAATGCTTGACTGACCGTATTACGTACCATTTGGGCACACATGACATACCCCGGTGTACTTTGTAAATTCAGAGGCGAAAGTGCTTTTTTTGTGGTGCCTTGTACCAATGAGGTTATATAAAACATCATTGCTTTGTACCAAATGTTTGATAGGTGTAAAGTTTCTTTTTTGCAAGAGTTTCTATTTATGTCAATGGGGGCTATCGTTTTTGTGCTCACCAGTTGGCGCCACTGGCGATTAAGGTCCTGTCAGTACTTTTATTTGATGTATTGGATATGTTTAAATATCTATAAATTCATATTATGTTTAATTTATTACATATTAAAACTTCAAATGAATATTTAGATTATAATGTTCCTAAAATTGGCAAGCATGAAGCAGACAACTAGTATTCTTCCTTCAAGTGCTACCAAATTAGATCCTAAATTTTTACTTAAAATCTTAAGCCATAATTAATCAGGAATATCACAACCATTACAACAATTATGAATCATTAGTTAAGATCCGTGATAAAAAAAATCCGCAAACAGTGAACGTTCAGTACATTTGACATCTAGAGACCTTACTCTACACTAGCGCTGCTAGCGGCGAACTCCAGCGGGATAGCCCTCATTAAACCAGCTTAATTATTTTTTGGTTTCAAGTTTTTCAGGCCACAAAATTATTACTGAACGCTTAAAACTTTAAGATCAGGCAAACTAAGTAAACCTAATAAATAAGCATCCAATGACTAATGCAGACTTTCTAGATTTTACTTGAAAGCGATTTCTTTTATCAACATGTAAAGGTACTTACCTACTTCATTTCATATACGGTAGGTACAGTCACCAAAAGAGTTAAGAAACCTGTGCCGTCGAATATAGTTGAAGTTTAGTAACAAACCGATGGATGTTTTCGGATAAAATTTAATTTGATAAATGTACTGTTTGTTTTCTATTAAATAAATAAAATTTTATTCGAAAGCATCCATTGGGTTTTTACTAAACTTCAACTATATCCAACGACCCTGGTTACTTATCAATTTTGGTGACTGTAGATGAAATGATGTAGGTACCTTAAGTATCAAAATGTATAAAGAGATGGTATGCGTGTGCCGAAACATGAACATTGAATATAGAAGTTCATAATCCGTTTATTATGTAATCTGTGCTTCTGGTACAAAACCGGAGATTGCGAATACCTAACCCAATGACTCGTGAGTCCTGAATTATATTTATGTTTCAACCCTAACGAAATATAACTTATGTACTATATGCCGGGAATATTACTACTTATTTCTTATATGGCGTTATATGTGGTCAATAAGTGTTACATAAATATGTGAGAATATTGTTACAATCCTGTTTGTTGCTGTTTTAATGGAGGGAATTGATTTATTGAAATGTTTTTGAAATTGACCTTTTTTTTGGCTGGGAAATTATCAAATGACCTCTCCCGCTCTGGGCGGAGCGGAAGGGCGTGTCAGACTCTTACTGACTAAAACCCACCCGTGTTCCTTCACTTGCCTTTGCGCCAGGGCCACGGTAACTCTTTCGAACAATCCGCGACCCCGGCAGGCATCGGTCCTATCGGACCCCGTCAATGGTGCTGACATTTCTTTGAGGCGCGTGTGCAACACGACGCGCCGTCGACCCGGGCCTGGTCCTTACCGGACGGAGAGCTGCCCATTGCTCGCCGTCCGCAAGCCCGCGCCTACGGTGGCCGGGAATCGGCTATTGATTCCCGACGCCCAGGGTGTCTCCTCCTGCGGCGACTAGGGGCGTGAGGGCGAAACGATTGCCTCACCCTCATGCGCTCCGCCTCCTCCTTCGCGAGCATTACTGCTTTGCTGAAGGAGGTAACGGCCTACCATTCCCTCTCGCTCCGTACCATGGCCTGAACCAAGGCCGGACGCGAGAGATCGCCTCCGCCGATTGCCGCCACGAAGACTCGGCGGTGCTTCGCCCAAGCTGGGTAGACCTCCAGTCTATATTGTATTGGAAAGATGACATCTCTCATTGAAGTCTGTATCGCTACATTTAGAACGCAGTGTGTGAAATCATCTGCACGACTTGCGAATTTTGTTTAAGAACAGTCTAAGCTCAGTTCTAAAATATTAAATAATTTTAAATTCAAATGGAAATTGTTTGTAAATAACTCAAACTTGCTTTCGCATCGTCTTCTCTCACAATTAATTAAACAATTGTTTTACAAAATCACTTCCCGGTAATTTTCGTGATTACAACGCAAACCTATTAACCGTCTTCGCAAAATAAGCGAAGCGGCAATCAAAGGGCCAGATTAATTGTAAGAAATTTTGAATTTCTCAAGAACGATAGAAGGTTTTGATAATATCGTCGCTAATGTATCGGAAAATGAGATCCACTCGAGTGAACTAGATGATCACGTTACACTCAAAATTGGTAATTAAATATTCATAGACGTGGGTATCGTTGAAACTGAGAGATTACACTATAAATATTATATTTAAAGGTTCTCCCTTATCCGCGGAGTAATTGCGTAATACACTAACAGTAGGAATGGCTTTCATTTCGACAGTTCAACAACATTCATTGCGTTATCTACGTTGTCGACCAGACCAATTTTTCGAACATATGAAGCAACAGATTAGCAATAGGCTTCAAAATGATTCAGATTGGGATTGATAGTGTGTTACGCAATTATGGTGCGAGAGTATTCGCCTGTAATGTAACCTTTACCTGCGACCTAGCCGTGTTACTTCTACCAATTTAATTATATGTATTAACCTATCCTGCTGGTTTCAATGTTCTCTCTACACTACCTAGCAGTTGACGGCCTGCGCAGTCTACTCGCAAACCCGTAGCCGTTACAATGGAATCTTGGATTGTTACATTACCGGCGCATACTCCTGGGAGCCCTTTTAAATGCAGAAATTACATCATATTTTCCCATATTAAACAAAATTTAATTCTTAGAAAATATTGCTGTAATCACCACACTTGACAAACGGAAAAAACCGTGCGAGTCGGACTCGCGCACGAAGGGTTCCGTACCATTATCTATAAAAACGGCAAAAAAATCATGTCTGTTGTATGGGAGCCCCCTTAAATATTTATTTTATTCTGTTTTTTAGTATTTTTTGTTATAGCAGCAAAAGAAATACATCATCTGTGAAAATTTCAACTGTCTATCATGGTTCATGAGATACAGCCTGGTGACAGACGGACAGACAGACGGACGGACAGCGGAGTCTTAGTAATAGGGTCCCGTTTTACTCTATGGGTAGGGAACCCTAAAAAGTAGGTAAAAGAAGTAAACAAAATTAAATTCTGAGAAGATATTGCTAGTAGTTGATATTGTATATTGCAGCGTAGAGCTGGCTGCTAACACGCCGGGGACTCGAACCCCGGCGTGAGGTAGCTAAAAATCTAACTCACACAGCTGGTACACGTAAAATTTATTATTAAAAAGAACATCCGAAATAAATAAGAAATAACAAGTCAAAACATGTTAATATTCAGTCGTTGGAAATTGTAAGAGGCTACCAAAAAAAAAAAATATCACAACAAGATTTTCGGAGAAAAAACTTATGGATGTTTCCAAATATTTAGGAATTTAAGTAGGTATTCTGACGAATTTAAATTCGATTGCAATCGTACGAAATTCGTGCCGCTCTATAAATTATTTAACACAAATAAGCTCAAGATTAAGGTTTTTCTTTACATAATTTCGTTAAGGTAAATTTTAAAGAGAACAAGATCTGATATTGAGAATTTAGGAAAGCACCTTAAAATTAAAATGTCACACGACGGTATAACACAGAACACTTCTATTATATTGATGGTTGGGCGTTATTGCGCCACACAAATGACTTATTTAGCACCTGATGTGTCCGTTAGGCACCTGTGTCGTCGACCTTGCTCGGCAACGATCCTGCGCTTCTCTCCGCAAGCTCGCTCGGACTTCGGCGGCCGGCAGACGAAGGAAGAAGACAGGCGAACAATAAATGGCAGGGTAAGGCCAAAAAATGTGGCCTTTCAAACAATCTAAGAAAAAGGAAATCTTCTTAGATTAAAGAAGAAGGCACAAGTAACAAGAATACGGAACCTATAAAGGTCTTACTCACCAAAGAAAAAAGTGACGAGAAATTCCAGGGAACGTACAGTCGATTGTATCCGCTGACTACTCACATATCGTGGTTAAAAATTTGAAATACCAGGGAACGTACAGTCGATTGTATCCGCTGACTACTCACATATCGTGGTTAAAAATTTGAAATTCACTTTCGAAGAAAGATTAAATATTATTGAATAAAATATCCATTCAGTAGGAAATCCAACGACAGAATGCGTAAAATTTTTTTCTTCTTGACAATGTTCAGAACAATTGTCAATTTTTGAATAATTAAAAAAAACACGAAAAAGTAAAAAAGCTTACCGAATGACTCGTAAAAAGATTTTAATCGAAATGACAACAAAAAGTATCTAATTGCAGGAATTATACTGCAATATGTATAGTGTGGTGATTACAGCAATTTTTTCTCAGAATTTAATTTTGTTTTTACAATTAAAACAATCAGCGTTCAAGATGCTTCATTTAACCATAAGCTAGAGCAGTGCCCAATATGTCTTAGTGATTTGAGCAGCCTTTTCTTAGCAAAAAGCTTGAATGAAAATGTGGTGCGAACTTGAATCGCGTGCATGTATGGTGCTTGATTTTTACCAGTACTTATTAGAAAAGGCATTTGTTTGGGTAGCTAAGGTGTGATCATCAGTGTATAGGAAGCTCTCACAGTGTGTGGTGTTTCATTACACCTAATCTTCTTTTATATATTTAGTATTTAGAGAACTATTTTGCCCAACAATTATTGCTATAATTTAGTACCTAAATCTATGTTTTAAAGTATGAAAATGTATGACGCTCATTCTACTCACATTTTACGAGTATATAGGTATTTCTGAACACTGTTATCGCTGAAAAGAAAAACCTTTAGTTACCTTTGATTGTTTTATACATCCAAATCTATATTTCATGCTATTTATTTTCTCCTTTTTAATAATCTTAGAATATTTTTATAAATTGACATTTACATTATAAATTGCCATCCGTCAGTTTATCTTTTTATGTATAGCTAATAAAGTAAAGTCAGTAATAAGGTCAGGTTCTCTATGTAAATCGCTATAAAGTTTCTGGCCGTCAATCTAATACGAAATAATTTGATTTATGTTTGAAATGTTTAAAATATGTAAAAATGGTACTTCGAGAAGGGTTAGAAAGGGACACGCATAGAGCGGTCATTGGTGTGAACCAGGGATTTTTCTTAATGGGGGAGAATTCATCTCTTAGCTTAATCACTACTGTAATTCTATGCATTGTACTGAGATAAATACAGTAATCTAAGAAAGAAGCTTCTTTCATTTACAATAATATCGTAAAGTGTAGTGAGAGAGATCCATTTAAGATCCCTTTTCCTCCGCTGCCTCCGACCCTCTCGTGTGCGTCTGAGGAGGGCCTCTGACGTTGGGAGTGCCCTAGTTAAGTGACGCGGAGCATCGCAGCTGGGTTAGCCTGAACAGGGAGGTCTTCCACCTTGGGGTGTGTCCCTGACGGGAGGTGGTGACGGGACGGAGCTCCTCCGCACCCTGATCTACGAGGGACGCCGCATCCTCGTGCTTATCCTGTTCTACGTAACCCTGCCGATCCTCTCGCTGACTCCGAGCGTCCGGAGCTGCGTGAAGATAAGAACGACCTGGACTCCTGCACCTTAATTTTTATTTTATTATAATCTCTTGTGAAATTTCTATAATATTGGCTTTCAGCTAGCCCTCTCAAATTATTGAGAGAGGTTTAACTGAAACGCTACAAGTGTTTAACAATAGGTTGGTCATTGGTGTAGATGTTGAAGAGAATGGGTGCCAAAACACGTGGAAAAATGCAGCTATATCGACCTCGGTGCTGCCACCGACGATGCCATGGAAGTGGTGAAATTTTGGGCCAACAAAATGTATTACTCAGTCGTGCCATTGACATGAAGAAGAAGAAGCATTTTGAGTACAATGTTTTAACTATGGATCGTTTTTTTTATCACCATGGTAATTGATCAAAGAATGTTGGTATGTTGGGAGACAGGGATACAGCATTCAAACATGGTGGTTAAGCATAAACTAGTTTAATGCACGTCATTCAAATCTATTTCTCCTATCTGCCTTCACATGCATTATTGGCCGAGCGAGTGCGAAGCGTCTTCGTTTCAGCTTGGGCAAAAATGCTTTCGTATGTCCGGAAGTCCAAATGTCTGTTCTCCTCTACAGGTCGCATTTCTCAACTGATTCTCTTGAAATTTTGTGAGCAGGTTCGATAATTATATGGATTCTTTGTTTTTTATTCTAGTTTTTCGAAATTTTTCAAAATGGCGGAGATATAGGGTTGAAAACGTAAAAAAACATGTTTCTTTCTGCAATTTCACGCTCGTTGCACGCGCTTTTTGTTTTAAGGTGTAAGGACTCACGAGATCTACAGCTCAAAAAGCCACTAGTTATAATATATTGAACAATCATTCATAGTAATTTACATATACATATAGATGTAACTCTTAAAATAACGAGACCGCATACCAGTAAAGCAGTAATTTACCATTCAGAAGCGGCCACATTTCCCCATTAGTAATATGCCTGTTGTGGATTATAGCCAATTACTCACACTTTATGGTTGATTTTACTCGTAACTGTAACTCGACAGGTGCGTTAAATATTTTATAGCCAATAATGTTTGAGGTTTTCGTTATCAGATTATTTACTATAATTTGCATTAAATTTGTAAAGATATCGAACGATCGATAATAATAATTGGTTTACAGTATTCATACACAGGATTCAATAGACCACTGCCGATCAAGGAACTCCGCATAGGTATGTTTAGCAACAATACGGGATCGTAAGAAAACATTGCCCCAATAAAAAAAAGTAAATACATTTATTTAGCACAGACTACAAGGCACACAACACAACATATACAAGTACAAAGGAAAAATAAAACAAATAAAAAGTGTAAAGTGCGTTGTGAGAAATTAGTAGGAAAGTGTGCCTCGCGGCTGCGCCAAATAGGCCCAGTACAAAGAAAATGTCAGACAACTAGTGCCTGACGCTGGTTTTCAACTGAACCTGGTTTTCAATTATCATATATATATATATAATCTTTATGTAAAGCCAGTGTGTGTCGTCCGGGGGCGAGATCGGTGGACGACATTGTTGCCATCGTGGGTAGAACCTGGATGAGGGACTGGCATAAGAAAAGAAAGGTTTATTCCCAGCTGTGGGCGACGGGCTGTGGATGATGA